>OX104063.1:12352179-12392938 GCA_944474145.2 Dicrocoelium dendriticum | reverse complement strand
TTTTATTGTTCTTTGGAGCACCCGTATAAAAGATGTAGTTGTGGAACTCCACGGATTCAAATTTACGTGTTGACCGCCAATGAACAATGAACGGTGGTTTATAACGGGTAAAAAAGCAGGTGCTTAACATGTCCCCTGGGGTGGTTGGAGTGAGAAGATAGATCAAGGGATTATGGAATCGTCGGTGCGGGTTATTACAGATTTAACTGCACTGCCGTATAAAGGGAGTTTGAAATTAGAATGTGCGCACACAAAGCAATAAGGGGAGTGGTTATTGATCAGGTAATAAGCGAGAAAAAACGCACGGACAACGCTTACCCGTTTGCTGCTAACTCATCGACGGGAGATAGAAATCCAGTGTCTACAACAGCAGCCTTTAAAAAATTGTGTGCTCGGGGCTTGGAGTGACTCAGTCTCGCATAGGCTTATGGCACCGTCCACCGTCTGTTGTGCATTAGTAACAGCATCTTGTAGTCATGGGTTATTGCAAGTAGTGTAGGTGGGACAGAGTATCGTCAAGGTGTTTTTTGAAAATGGATGGGGTGGGAGCATTAATTACATGTTCCGGGAGGGCGTTTCAAGGCTATGACACTCGAAGGGAGAAATAGATTCGCCGACATTCCAGTTGGCTTTACTGCGTGACCAGCTTAAACTGATAACCTCTTAGCGGGGTGTTTTGACTGAGTATCAGAAGGGAATGGCATGGGTGGTTGGAGTTTCTCAGGATCTGGTACACCATTATGAGATCGCCCCTTAGACGCCGATAACGTCCACTGTATATTTTGTGAGTCTTCAGCCTGAGTGGGTAGGGGAGGCTAGTCAAACCTCTGACGCTCTTCGTTGCCCTACGTTGTGCAGTATCGAGCGCGGTGAGATGGTGCTTGAGCCAGGGTTGCCACGTTTGGATAGCGTATTCCTCATGCGGCCTCACGTACGCACTAAGCATTTTTGGAAAGACTGAAGGGTCAAACTTCCCGAAAGCTCTGCGAAGATGGCCGAGGTACTGGTTCGCTTTCTTGGCTGCCTTTTCTGTCCGCCTCAAACAACCGAGGTCATCTTGAACTATCACGCCGAGATCGCGCTAGTGAGAAGCCCGCTGTAGAATTTGTGGTCCTAGGCGGTATTTGTGCATACTCTTGTGCCGTATGCTGAGAACTTTGCACTTGGTGACGTTGAAATGCAGCATGTTCTTGATGGACCATTTGTACGCTTTGTTCAGGTCCTCTTGTAACACTGTGTGGTCCTCCACTGCAGCTATAGTGCACCATACATTTAGGTCATTAGCGAATAGCAAACAGTTAGAAGATAGCACGCTCGCGAGATCATTTATGAAGACCATGAACAGGCGGGGTCCAAGTACCGAGCCCTGAGGTACGCCGCATTGAACTTCGATGGATTCTGATAGGTTGCTTTTAACCCTCACATTCAGGTGACGTCGCAGGAGAAAGTCTCCTATCCAGCCCAGAACAGGATCGCCGATTCCATATTTCTGGAGTTTGTGGAGGAGAATGCGATGGTCTATGCGGTCGAATGCCTTTGAGAAGTCCCTGTAGGCCACGTCGACTCCTGCACCAGCGTCGAGAGATTCCGTCCAGCTTGCACGAGCAAGCAACAGATTAGTGGCACAGGAGCGATTTTGGCGAAACCCGTGCTGCTCCAGAACGAGAATTTGGTTGTTCTCCAGGTACCCCACCAAAGCCTCAGTTACAGTGGACTCCATAACCTTGGAGATCACAGGAAGTAGTGTTATCGGACGATAATTTGCTGGTTCAGCACGACTGCTACTTTTGTAGATTGGTGTGATGATTTCGTGCTTCCACATCGTGGGGACGTGCATCTCATTCAGACATCGTTGAAAGAAAATTGCTAGTGGTCCTGCCAAACTCAGGGCAGCAACTTTCAACGCTTTCGGGCGAATGCCGTCCGCATCACGGGAGCTGAACTCGCGCAGAGACATCAGCCTCTTCAGTACGGCTGCGGATTTAAACGAGATGGGATAAAGCCTTGATAGCGGCATTGTCTGTCTTAGCAGGATGTATGATGATTACATGCTTTGGAAGGTAAAGCCGAATTATTGTCCAAGGATGTTGGCCGCCTCTTGTGCAGTTTGGACTATTCCGCCTTTATCTTCTAATTTCAACTCACACGTGAACGCGGAGCGTCACTCCTCTGCTGTCGACAAGCCCATGTCCAACCAAGCGGTCCATTCCAGTTCATCGGCTTCCATTTGGAGCCCTCGATTCTCCTTCATATTGGCATGTCTTAATGTACGCACACTACTACAGATCGGTCAACGGGCAGCACTTGACCGAACATTGGAGACCCTCTCGATCGATATCTGCTGCTTATCAGAGACGCGCCTGCAAGACTCGAGCTCTGTGCTCACTCTGCCATCCCCTTCAGGTGACGCAAGCAGTATTTGCTCAGTGCGCCTATCCGGTGACGATGCAGCTTCGAGCACCGGCCAAGCTGGTGTTGGCATTGCCCTGAGTCCCCGGGCTGAAGCTGCTCTGGTTGATTGGATTCCAATCAGTAGCCGGATGTGTGTGGTCCGATTGGCTGACTCGTTTAAAGCTTCTAAGTCGCGCGGGGCTAATAGGTGTCTATTCATCATCGCTGCCTACGCGCCCACAAACTGTAGCGATGATTCGGTAAAGAACGACTTCTACCGCCAACTGACTCAGCTCCTTCGCCACAGAAGAAGCACGGACACTTTTGTGCTGGCGGAGGATCTGAACGCACAAGTTGGAAAGTTGTTCACTGATGAAATGCATCTGGGCGGTAAGCACGGTGTAGGCTCCCGTAATGATAACGGTGAGCGGTTACTTCATTTGTGTGAAGATGCTCGCTTATTTCTTGCGAGCACTAATTTCCGACACAGCACCCGCCGGAGGGTGACTTGGCGTCCACCAGCCTCGAACCAGCCTTGGACGCAGATCGATCACATTGCTATTAGTTACCGCTGGAGAGGCTGCATCCAGAATTGTCGCTCGGTTTGGAGCACATGTGTGGACACCGATCATGCACTTGTATGTGCTGACGTGCGAATGCGCTTTGGCGGACGCCCACGACGACGCTGTGAGCGCATTGACACCAGCCAACTGACAAAGCCAACTGTTCTGAATGCGTATCGAAGTACGCTGACATGCGAGTTGAGCAATCGCTCACTGGAGACAATTGATGGTCACTGGTCACATGTTCGCCAGACCTTACTAGCAGCAGGCAAATCCTCATGTGGTATGTCTAAAAGCCAATATGGACATTGGGTCTCTTCTCGGTCTCTGGAACTTATCGACGCTCGCCGGCATATCCCGGCTGGAAGCGAGTACAATGAGACTCACAAAGAACTCCGGGCAAAACTCCGAGCTAGCCTGAAGAGAGACCGCGAATCTTGGTGGTCTCATCGTGCGTCAGAGATGGAAGTGGCCGCTGCCGTTGGCAACCATCGTAAGTTATTCCGTCTGATACGGGAAACGGGCAGCAGGAGGCCTAGTGTTAGTGAAACAATTTGTGATGAGAGTGGACAGCCTATTCACCATTGGTCAAAACATTTGGAGCGTTGGGCTGAGCATTTTGAAAAGCAATTTAATCGGCGAGAATTGTTCGATTCTTCGCAGGCAAGTGATCGCCCTGCTCTGTGTGCTGTCCCTTTGGATCCACCCTCTCGCTCAGAAGTCGAACGTGAGATCGGACTGTTGAATTTGAACAAAGCCGCGGGACCAGATGACCTTCCTCCAGCCCTCTTCAAATTCGGAGGCTCTGCTCTTATTGATGCTTTACAGGAATTACTAGTGAACCTGTGGGAGCAGGAGACTGTCTCAACCGACTGGGGCCGCTCCGTTATTGTTCCCATCTTCAAAGGCGGCTCGCGCTCGGAATGCGGCAACCATAGAGGAATCAGTCTGATCTCTATCGCTTCCAAATTACTCGCCTCCATAATTCTTCACAGCCTGACTGGCACTCGTGAAAGCCAGATTGGTGAGGAGCAAGCCGGGTTTCGTCGATTTCGTGGCTGCATCGACCACATCTTCACCTTGCGTCAGTTGTTGGAGCATTGCCGCACATATTGGCGGCCCACCGTTGTCGTGTTCCTCGACATCAAAGGTGCCTTCGATTCGGTTGATCGATGTGCCCGTTGGAATTGTCTACTTAGGAAAGGTGTGCCCGAGAAATATGTAAATATTATACAAGCATTATATGCGCGTAGCACGGGCAGAGTGAGGGCTTACGGCAAGCTGTCGCCACCCTTTAATATCTCCAGCGGTGTGAGACAAGGATGCCCGCTGTCACCTTTTCTCTTCAACATCGCTATTGACGATGCCATGAAGTTTGCATTTACAGGACATGACTTGGAAGGTGTGGAGCTACTCCCAGGAGAACGACTTCTTGACTTAAATTATGCTGATGTTATTGCCCTAATCTGTGACAGCTCACAAACGTGCCAAGCGGCACTGGAAAGATTAGCACTGGCTGTGCGTCAATTCAAGTCATATTGGTCTGGACCGCCTCCTACGCTGACCCTTGATGGAGATCAGCTAGAAGTCGTTCAGAAATTCAATTACCTGGGAAGTTGAATCAAGGCCCGTGGGATTGAGGATGAGATCACGAACCGCATAACAAATGCTCGGGGCGCTTTTGCTAACCTTCTCCACTTACGGCGGAGGCGCTACATCACTCTTGCCCTGAAGGATAGAGTGTACAGTGTCGCGGTACCTTCGACCCTACTGTACGGTTAAGAAAACTGGCCCCTTAAAGCAGCAGACCTGAAGAGGCTAGTTACGTTCGACCACCAGTGCTTTCGCAATTTAGCTCACATCTGGTGGTAACACCGCGTGAGCAACGAGCGTGTACGACGCCTTGTTTACGGCCCAGGAAAAGGATCTGAACCGCTCAGCACCGTTATTTCACGTACCAGGCTCCGATGGCTCGGCCACGTGTTACGCATGCCAGCCCATCGACTACCGCGAGGTGCGTCGTTTGTTCACCGTGGGAGTGGATGGAAGAAGAGGAGACGTGGCCAAGTGATGACTTGGTCGAGAGGAATGAAGGCCCTCACTTCGGAGCTGGCCTCGGTTGGAGCCTCTCCGCTCCCTGGTTGGAGTCCGAAAGACAATGAACACGTTTGGATGGATACACTTGCTGATATGGCTAAGAGCTGACCTCAGTGGCGTTCGTGCTGTGAGTTTCTTTGTTCCACCCCATCCCTCTTAGCCTCCCCTCCAACCACGATCTCACTATTTAGCCTTATATAATTATGCATGATGATTGTGTTGTTGTTACACAGTAGCCGGCTGGTAGCTTACCGGAACGATGCCCATCCTTTACCGGTTGCTCAGCCAGCTTGCACCAGTTGCATATGTTCTCTCCTTTTTCTTCTATGTATTGCGGCACAATAGCTGAGGTGTTTCCCACCTCTAGCTAACGTGTATAATGATGATGATGATGATCTTTGCCAAACCGTTCATTACCATTGAAGAGTTTGTCTCGGATAATTTCTATTGCTTGTGAGCAACTCTGATTCCGAGAGGTAGTAGCTGTGTCGCCGCCATCTCAGAGACGCCGTTGATGTATGGTAGAATGATTGTCTTTTTATCCTTCTCGGAGGTTTGTTCATGTGTCGGTCGTTTTATTGATGTTAAACAACATAGAATGTAATTCCTAGGATACCCATTCCGAGTAAACATTTCGAATAGATAATCTTCCTCTGCTTTGCTCAGCTGCGGGTTGCTGCAATGTGTCTGAGCTCTTTTAAATAGAGCTTTGCGCAGCTGCGCTTATAGCCTGTTGGATGATTGCTGCGAGAATTCAGAATTTGGTCTGTATGCCTGGCTTTCCGATACACTGTTGTCTCCAGTTGTCCAGCAGCATGTGTTTTTACTAGCACATTCAAGAATGGTAGCTGACAATTGTTCTTCTCTTCTTTAGTGAAACATCAACGGCGTCTCTGAGATGGCGGCGACACTGCTACTACCTTTCGGAACCAGAGTTGCTCACAAGCCAACAGAAACTATCCGAGACAAGTACTTCAATGGTAAGGACCGGCTTGGCAAAGAAGAAACAAGTGGTGTGATTTACAAAATCCACTGCAAAAATTCAACAAATACTGTGTAGGCCAGACATGAAGAAAGCTCGGCACTAGGCTACATGAGCATAGCTTAGCCATCCACAGACATGACCAGAACTCCCTGATATCGGTACATATGGACGCCGAGAATCATCAATTTGATTTGGAGAATGTCCGGATCATAGGCAGGGCAAAAAGTCGAAAAGCAGATGGGTTCCTCGAGGCTTGGTACTCGGGGAAGAACTCAATCAACAAACACTTAGATCTACTCCATTTCCCGGCCAATTTGTCCTCTTGTGTAACATAAATAATCTGAGGGGCATTCAACATGAGTCTACTCAATTAATTTGTTCCGTGCGTAGGAGCTGAAGCGTCCCACCTGCACCCCTATGACTTAGTGCGTCTGAGGTCCAAGTGGCTGAAGGCGACGAGCTATACACGCGCACCTACACTTCTGCACAAGTGACTGGCGTACGCACGGAACAAATTAATTGAGTAGACTCATGTTGAGTGCCCCTCAGATTATTTCTGTTGCCTCAGAGGAAAACTTAACCAGGAAATGGTATAGATACTGCCTATGAAGCACTGAGAGTCAAATCAATACTCCGCCCAAGATTAGCAAGACAAAGGAACGTCATTGAGGCGGACTCTAGCCAACAGTACGCAAAAGCTGACTACACGGTCAGCTCACATGGACCAATCGACTCCTGACGTTCAAATCAAGTGATCAGCAAGCATTTGGATCTGTAAGTGGCTCGCATAAATCTCACTGATGATGTCGTCTAGCCTAACGATGAAACGTTTGCAGCCAAATCATCCAGCTCGGAGAACACCCGCATACTCTCATCCGCATCCCGAGCTACAAATATTCTCACGGTTTTCTAGAGTTTTACCATCTCCAACTGGGTTAGATGCAATAATTTTTATGGTATTCGATAACAGTCTGAATGTTTTTCCTGTCTGTAATCGGGCAATGCTTGGGAGCTCTGATCATGCCATCGTAAAGCTATCTCCCGTTATCTATAGCAAGACGAACCGGAAAGATTTCACCCGTTGCAAAGATGGAATGCTTATGCGAAGAAAATGCCTTCCCTAGAATATTCAGACACTGGGTGAAACTATTGACTCCACTGATTTTCTCCTGTTACCCCGCGAACGTATCAAAGTATTGTAACTAGTTGGATACTTACTTAAATTTTTACGACGCATGCTGTTGGGTGGAAATAATTTTTATCCGTGCTGACGGATTTTCATCTCAAGATCTTGAACGGCTTCTTAGGGTTAAAGCAATGCATTTAAACGCAAAGACCTACATTTGTAAAGTCCCTGTCTATTGATGTAAAGGTCGAATTTTATCGCCCCGAAACATATCGACGTCTAAGACATACGGTAAGGATTGTGAACTATGGAAAATGCGGAAACATTTAAACGGTGTCCTCCGTGAGGTCCCGCAAGCAATTTCTGATGTGGAAACAATCAACCACAATTTCTGTGACCATGATAGCATTCCCTTCCTTGGTAAATCCGCTGCTGAGTTGCAGCCAGCCTCAGTTCATCCTCCTGTGAACAGTCTAGTACTACACAGAGAAGTAATCGGGATGCAGATAAACAAATCATTTGGACAGGATAAATTTTCCCCTGTCCTCCTCCAGAAGTGTGCAGATTACCTCGTAGAGCTCTTCGCCGACTTGCACACACTGTGCTCCAAGGAACTCAAGATAGCTGGTAGTTGGCAAAGCACAAGAATCACGAAGTTCCAACTAAGGAACCGTGCAGACATCGGTCGATCGCTTGCAACTCGGTTGCGTTGAAGATTTTGAGAGTCTTATTCTTAAAAGTATCTCAACCCAGACCCATTTGAATGACGCCCGTCATTTTGCTTATCACTGTTCAAAGTCCACCGTAGATGTCGTAGCGTGCTTAATACATATTATGCTCTCGCCACTGGCTAACAAAAGCAAATCCATCCGCATCTGCTTCTTGGATTTTTGCAATGCTTTCGGTTATGTGAACGGCGAAATACCGTTGCGATCTGTTTGCTTTCGGAGTCCAAACTTCTGTTGTTCTTCCACTGAAAAATTATTTTACTAGCCGTAACCAGTTTACCAGCTTAGTTGGAAAAGCTCCACTTCAGTCAGCACGAACTCTGGTGTTCTTCAGGGAGTCATTTGGTCTCAATTCCTATTTTTCGCTTAGTTTACCTCCATCCCCGTCCCTGAAGAAGACATTTTGCCGAAGGATGCGGACGATTTGATCCACTGGCGTCCACTATCCAAGCATAGTCATCGGCCAAGCTACAGACCCTATTGTACAACCTCACAGCTTGGTCCAAACCCCAATACCTACCGTTAAACATCTCAAAATGCAAGGATGTCCATTGTACGCTGTTCTAAGGAATTCACTACCAGTAAATCGTGACACAGGGTCCGCAACTTTGTATTGACGGTGAATGTTTGACCTCTTGCCTTTCAGTAACTTACCTGGGAGTGACGCTGAACAGTGGGCTTACATAGTCCCTTCAAGTGAAAAAAACATTCAATAAGACTAGAAGATTCGCCTACTACATTATACGTCTCAGGTTTTATTTCCTGCCCCGATTTTTGACCCAGCATTTTAGCATTGCATGCGTGTTACCCTATTGGACCTATTGCTCTCCAGTTATCTTTCCTTGTCTCCTGAGTGAGGACCTCAAGATAATTGCCAGAGCACTTAAACTTCTACCCCGTTGTAGTAGCATTATAAGACTGGAAAATTTTAGCAACACCATTGTAGACAGCCATGTCACCACATATAACAAGCCTGCATTTAAAATACTCACAGATGTTAGCCGTCCCCTCCACAGAGCTTTGTGTGGATGCTTATCAACTTGCTGCTCGACCAGACTTATCTACAAAACTATAGACATCGGCGCAAGGACCTATGGTACATCTGTTGTCCGTTTCCTGTCACCTTTTTTGAACAAGTGAATTCTGGTCATTCAAGAACTGATTAGTGAATTCCTCCAGCGATATTTACTCTTCCAAATCCTTTTTTCAATCACAGTGGTTTTATATGTAAATGCATGTAGTCTTGCTTTTCATTACTTATGCCATTCTGTGGCGTGTGTGTTAGCGCTAAATATTCACTCTTCAAGTCTGCATAACGCATATTCTTTCTTTGACTTGACTTGTGTTAAAAGCGAGTAATAGCGGAAATACCAATTCGGCTATGGTTCCAGTGCTCGAAGTGACCAAGTTTCAAATCATAGTGAACCGCTGTCCATATGGATACCCCATAATGCAATCAAGACGTGCTCTGCCTACTCCGCTTCGGAATAAAGTGTAGAGTACATATTGCTCTTAAAAGCATGTTCATGTTTGTCCATTCCAAAAATTTGGTAGCAATTTTATTGGGCTAACCCCTGGGTGTGAACATGATATCTTTTAGTACAGTAATGGTTTCTAAAGTGTAAAAGTAAAGTAAGTTATAATTCCCTTAGGGATATATTTGCGATATAACAACTCAGTGTTGGCAAAATACAGAGCGCTCTACTGGACTCACCAAGAGTTTCTCATTGGTGGACAATGGGCTAAATGAATAAACTACTGGTTACCCGTTGGTAGGCACAGACCAAAATTACTTCAATCTAATGTGTCGGTGTCATCAAGTCCCCTTTTGAATAGGGATAACGTGGGGGTAATAGTCTAATGTGCTGAGGAAGTGGGTAGTTCTAAGGCTACGAAAATCGGAGTGAGAAAACTTTCGTGGACTTGTCAGTCGGCTGTACTGCATGTCCAACTCCAAATGGTGTCCCATCGGGGAGTCGTGCTGGCCGAGTTTCAATTGATGCTGATAAGGGTTGTATTGGCTCTTGAGGATCTGCTAAAACATCATGAGGTCGCCTCTTAAATGGCTATAGCCTCCACTTAACTTGGCAGACAAGGCTGGAGAAATCGTCAGCGTACTTTGTTAACCTACGTAGCTCTGCCTCTAACTCGGTTAGTCAGATCTAGTCCCTTGGGCAACTCATACGGCGCCATCCACTGGTAATGGTTTGTTTTCCACAGACACTGCCTCAACGCTCATGGCTTATGGCCTTAGGTATCCTTGAACGTCTATGACTCGTGTTGTTTTTCTTAATCTCCGAAGTCTTTGGCGTTAACGCGACGTCAGCCACTGAGTGATGGAACAAGTCTACAAAACCGGAAAGAGCCTTCCCGCTCTGCAGTTGCGCAACTCATGTTCCTATCCTGTTTTCGGAGAATTGCTGGCGTACTGTTGCAACATTACATTACCAATGCTTAGATCTGTCCTCGGATTTTAAAATTAAACAGTATCGGCAAGCTACTGAGTCTCATTACTTTATTTCACAGAATTCGGTGGGCTGGATAAGTGATTCTCATCCCCGAGTGTGAACCAAAGGTAAGCAAAAGCGGAAACTGGTTAACTAACGAATGTTTATTGCACATGATACAAAGATATAAACGTCGAAAGGGACGGCGAGAACCGACTTTTCTCTCGCGATATATATATATATATATTCATATATATGGAACAATGTTATGATATGGGTTATAAAAACCGACAGTTGCCAAGTCCCGTGAGATGGTTTGTGGAAATAAGCTTAGTTCAATGAAGTTACACAAAAGAGAAAAACCCATCTGTGGACTCACCATATTATCCAGGTTAACACATAGGTATATCCGTCTACCTTGAGTTCCTGGGGTTAGTGAGCACAATGTTTGTCTGCGTCCTGTCCTCACTCAATGAACAGAAATCAGACCAAGTAATGTAAATGATGTAAAGCATCATCGAGTCGCTTTTTAAAATGAGGAGCGTGGGCGCTAAAATGACAAAACCCGAAAGAGCGTTCTACAGTTGAGCAACCAGATGGGAATTATGCTTCCGGCAGTCCTAAAGAAGACTGTATTGCGTGACAACTTTCAGTTTATGACCCCTTACTTCTGTGTTGCAGCTAAGCTTCAGGAGGTGGCGGCAAGCGTAACTGGGATATGTTAAAATCTGGAACGCCAGGATGAGGTCGCCTTGCAGACGGCGATATCATCCGCTGTACACTCCTAGGAATTGCAGTCGCCCATGGTATTGCAGATGGGACAACCCCTTCACATTTTTCGTTGCCCATCGCTCCACCGTCTCCAGTGCAACCAGGTCTCATTTTAACCAGGATTGCCAAGCCTCGACCGCGTACTCGATATAGGGCCTCACATACGCATTGAGCATTTGGGTGAAGATGGAGGGATCGAACCTCCCGAAAGCCTTCCCTAACAGACCAACATGTTACTTCGCGGTTTTGGACGCCTTCAAGGACTGTGCTGAACAGCGGGTATCCTAATGGATCACCACCCAACATGTCGCTCTTGTGAGGCCGTGTTCAGCACATCGTCTCCAAGCTTATATGCGTGCGTGGGCTTGTGCCGGACAAGCACGGTTTCGAACTTGTCCATGTTAAACCAAGGTAGATTTAGCTTTGACCATTCGAAAGCGCAGTCTACTTCTCGCTGCAACATATCGTGATCTTATTAACAGTCGATTGCCTTCCATATCTTGATGTCTTTGACGAAAAGCAGGAAATTTGATTTAATGACACTCACAATGTCGTTGCTAAAGAACAAGCACAACCGCGACCCCAAACAGTGACTCTTGCGGAACACCGCAGTCCACATCAATTGGATCGAAAAACGAAACTCAAACTCAAACCTGCAAGCGTCACAGGAAGAATAATATTCCAATATTTCCAAGGATAAGGTTTGCAACTCCGTATGCTTGCAGACTTCGGAGAAGGACGCGGTGATCCATGCGACCGAATGCTTTGGATAGGTAGATGACATCAGTGCCTGTCCCACTGTCGGCTCTCTCGGTCTAACTGCCGCGGGCCAGAAGAAGATTGGCAGTACATGACCGATGCTGACGGAATCCGTGTTGCTCCGACGCTATGGTGCTAGATCTATAGAAGTAGCTCATTATATCCTCAGCGATGATCGATTCCATCTCCTTAGAGAGCACCGGGAGGAGAGTCGCTGGGCGATAGTAGGTTGGATCTGAATGGCTACCACTTTTGAAATTCGGGATAATGATGCCTTGCTTCCACGTGATAGAGACATGCTGTTCATCCAATAATCTTTGGAAATATCTCGTTAATGGTTCAGCTATCCTCATAGATACCACCTGCAGCGCTCTCGGAGGATTGTTGTTAACTCCGGGGGAATTATGGGTGCGCAACGAGAGCAGCTTCCTCAAAATAGTCGGCGAACTAAGGGTGACGTATGTAAATACTAGCGTCTGGGAGAATGGGATAGAGATATTACAAATGCTAGTAGCACATCCGAAAACTGAAACATATTGTAGCCATAGAACGTTTGCGGCATCCTCGGTGGTTTGAGCCCATCCGTCCGCTGATATTAGTTGGGGAACATCACGTTTCACCTACCGGATGCTTTTCACATATATGTGCAGAAGTATTTTGTTAACGCAAAGCTTTTCTGCTAGACTGCTGTTGTACTAATTTGACCTCACGCACAAGGGTGGGTGGTACGGTGATTACGATGCACAACATAGTTACTCAAACTGTCAGGACTATGGTTAGCTCTCTACACGTGCCACGCGGTGTCTTTTACTGTCATGTTTTCAGGTTCTACTCCGAATGAATTATTGTGCCCTTGCAGAATGCAGGGGTTTCTTGACCCATGCAGATTTAATCAGATCACTGAATTGAAAGTAACATCCAACAAAGCACTGTCAATAAAACAGTCGTCCAGAAACTCGCTGCTGGCATCTCCCACAAGTTCCGCCATTATGTCGTAGTGGGTGATTGTTCGAATTAGTTAGTATGTTTTTGTGGATACTCCGTATAACACACGACGTCGTAAAGTATGGTTACGTGGTCACTTCGCTCCAGGGGGCTCTGCAGCCTTGGTTTCACAATCATGAACTCCTGGTTCGAGAGCACTAAATCAAGCACAGGGGGTTTATTTCCAGCTCTGAATCGGGAGGGTGAACTGATATGGCTGACCAGAAGAATGTTTGTATTATAATCTTGCAGGCCGGCCTTATACTACTCGTTGGGTAGTGCCGGAACTTCCAAAGCATGAATATTGCAGTCGTCTGAAATGCGAACATGACTGTATCGTCCTGGTAAGACCCCTCCTAAGGATAATGCTAGGTGGAAGTCCATTTCTGGGGTGGACATTGGGGACGATAAACAACGACCAAAAGGCAAGTGTCGTTGCGTCTCGGTCGCAGACTGCACTAGCGTGACTCCATGATCAGTGTTGCCGGAGCAGCTGCCGGTTCGCGCTGCAGGTCGTTGAGATGGCGTTACATTACCCCCTCCCATCTTTGCTAAGTCGATCGTTTCGGGGAAGGAACATACCATGTATCGTGGATTCGTCATCGGTAATTTCTTGGTGCGACAAGGTTTCCGTAACGAATATGAGGTCCCAGACATGTGACGCTTGACGTAGCCGCAGTTCGTCAAGCTTGTTCTGGCGACCTTGTGCAGTAGTGTGAACTTGTTATGCCCTTGAGCGCACGTGCGTGCAATCGCTCACTTGTGCACGCGTGGTTTTTTCACTGTGGCTCAGCGGCATTTTGTCGCACACCTTTGGATCTATACTCATTCGTCGTGCTTTTAAAAGCTCTACTTCGTGTTATTTTTGCTCGAGTACACGTCAGTGCATCCTACGCTTACCCTGAATTCCAAATTCTGGGCAGTGTTTCACCGATGTCCAAGCGCCAAAATTTGCCTAACTCCGACTACCAAAGACATTGTTTAGTCTCACTCGATAGATCATTTCAACGGCTTTCGAACGAACTGTCACTCATTCAAATCCAACATTGCTTGGAGCAGCTACAGGTCTCAAGGCTAATTCACCCGTCGCGATTCATAGGCTTAAGCATGAAAATTCTCAACCACACGCTCGTGTAATCTGCCCCATGTTCAAGCTGACACATCCGACTGACACAGCAGAGAGTACAGTCTGTAAGCGCACAACTACAACATAGATACTGTGATCTTGCTGACAACCTCAGTAGCAGAACAAATTTTTACCATAGAGGGTGAGTGATGTAAATGGTTCGTAACATTTCCACAAACGCGATGTGCAGTTTGCCAGTCTAAAGACTTCTGTGCATCATGTACCATTATGTGCCGTAGCCGCTGCAAGTTTACACATGCAAAATGCTTCCGAGTTAAACCCAGTCAGGCCAAGTTATTAAGCAAACACAGAGTATGTATGGCTCTGCGTGGAAGACCCATTTATCCGACTAATAAAAAGCGTGCTCCTATTATCTCAGAAGTACTACCAGCTACTAGCCAAGTTTGAGGAAATGGTGACCAAAATCACTACGGTTGGGGTAAACACAGGGGACTATGCCACTCAATCGTCCCAGTAAATGCTGCTCCTATCCCGAGAATAACTGCTAGTAACACCGTAAACAACACGACACCAAGAGTCCAGAACATCAACTGCAGTTTCAATACCACACATGTCTCACATTTGAATAATGCGGTTCCCAGTTCTATCGAAGTAACTACAAGTAAGGATACTTCCAATCTCCCGACAGAGTACAAAGGAAAAGTGCAAGCGGGTACTAGCGAATGTTGGGTTACGGTTGCTTCCAAGAAGAATCGTCATTTACAATTAACATCACCTCCATTTGGATCGGAAACTGAGGAGCGTAGTGGAGTTTTCTAATGTAAGCACCACCGGTTTCCTGCGGTACATATTCCAGTATTTCAATCAATAACGTGCCATGTCGAAAGGTGTAAAGAAACAACTACCTGTACCGAGCGTACTGTCCTAAAAAATACCAGAATCAAAGTCCACATCCACTAGAGACAGGCAGTTGGATGACCTCAACCAGTGGGACATTACTAGTAATCTACTCGGAGTTGTACTGAAACCTGTACAACTAGTGCGTATTACGCGACACCACAACTATAATCACTACGCAGAGCCAAGATTTCTGCGCGTTGTGCTGAACTCCATCACTGAACAAGAATCAGTACCACTCTCGACAGGTAGTCTCAGAAATGAACACTGCTCCATCCGTAACGTTCCAGACATCCCATGGGGCGAGCGTTATCGAGTTAACCGCAACTTAGAGGACTACCGGAAGGAAACTTCAACCAGAACCATATTTCTTAACGGGGTTCCTGAAACTGAAGCATGTGATGAGCATGAAATAATAACCCTTGATAAAGAACAGTGGTGTTATATTTGTGAAACACTCTGCGTGGATGATTCGTTAGCGAAATCCGTGTAACGGCTGCGTACCACACCGAACTACAAAGGAAGTAACCCGAGAGCGTTGAAGGTGGTCCTACAGTCAAACTATATGGTAACACGGCTGCTAAAATGTTGATACATGTTCCATTGCATGCTACCATCTAAGCTTCTGCTGAATACAATCAGCGATATGCATCCTAGAGATGATATGTCACTCAAAGAACCAAACGCATTGAGATCTATAAAAGAACAATGCACCAGTCGTGTGTCGAATGAGCCCTTACAAACGTAGAAGATGATATTGACCAGACACCTTAGACTGTACGTAGAAGATTAGACACGGGACTAACTACACGGACGACGAATAAGACGTTAAACTCTTCACTAAGTACACATCGAAAAAACGTTTAGTCGCCGGCCAATCACTGGTCTGCGAAACTTCACGTATGAGTTGTACAACCTCCGAAGCATTGCTTACATCTGAGAAACTTTCATGTATGTACACTAACGCCCAAGGGCTCCTCAGTAAAATTACCGAACTTCGACTACGTCAGGTTGCGAATGCTTAGGACCTAATTTCTATTACCGAAACTTGGTTACACTAAGAGGTGACTGATGCTGAGGTTGAGATAACCGGAATATCACTCATCCGGAACGATCGCCCCAGCAGAGGAGGTGGGTTCTACTCTACTACCGCAGCGAAGTGCAATGTGGAATCGTTGCTGATCTAGGAAGTCACGTTATCGATTCACTCTTTTGTCGTCTCCGACTAAGACTCAACGACACATGTCTCCTAGCTGTCGTTTACCGCCCCCCAAGGTCCATTCCGGAAATGGATTCCTGCTTGAGACGTGTCCTGAGGAGAGTAACACGCAGCCACATTCTCATCTCCGGGGACTTCAATCTACACGATCTGAAGGTTTCGGCATCACCCTGTGAGCAGTTCAAAGCAAACTTGTATTCACTGATTGCTAATAACCCCTCGTACAATCATGTCACCGTGCCCACGTAATTCAAGACAGCAAACAAACCGTCCATCTTGGATCTTGTGCTCAGGAATGAAGAGCACATGGTTGACAAGTTATTGATGGGTAGTCCATTAGGTCTCAGTGACCATGTGGTAATAACGTTCAAATAGGTGTGTTATGCAATGTATCCAATTGCACACACGTAACTAACTCATCCAATCACAGGCTACCACGTATTAAAGGAACTCGTCGAAGCAGATGCTTGGGAATTCCCAAACAACAGTCGCCTTGACAACGTTTGGACACTTTGTTGATAGACTCAACGAAATGGTCAACAGAGCATCAGAGAGCAAGCCCCCTAATTCCACAAAAACGCCTTCAATTCTACGGAGCAAGACTTGAAAATGCCTGGTGATAAGGGATGTAGCATGGCGTGCCTAAAAGGTTAAACCCCGACTCAGAGACATGCGGCAATTTCCTGATCCATCGCAACCATTGCACTGCACTTGTCCGTGAGGACAAAGTAACGTATCAAGAGCGCCAAACCAAAAAATTCCTGGCTAAACAACTGCTGTATGGGCGCTTCTACAATCTTCCTCTATATGTCCTATAATGTCATGCACATTACCGACACCATTGTTTACACATGTAATTTTCAACCCATCAATTGTGCTAAGGAAGTTACTCTCACTGCGAGCTCATAGTTCTCCAGTAGCAGATAACATCCGCCCGATTGCACTGAAGGCTGCGGCAACGAAGCTGGCTGTACCATTGTCACAGTTCTAACGAATGTGCTTTGATGAATGACAAGTCTCCACTACGAGGAAGCTTTGCAATATCCACCTAACTTTTAAACTCGGTAGCCGTTCAGAGCGTATAAACTATCGCTGAATGAGTTTCCTCCCTGTGCTCTCGAAGGTGTTGGAAGTGGTCGTCGCTGAGGCTCTAATGGATTACCTAGAATAACGCCACATTTTGGCACCGGAACAGCATGGCTTCCTTTAACGCCGGTCACACACTACCAACCTGCACTAGGCAGTTGGACGGAAGTAGCTGATGATAAGGTTGGAGTTGACGTCATCTATCTGGACTTCTCTAAAGCTTTCGACCGCCTGGATCATCGCATCATACTTCACCGGCTACAGAGCTACGGAAGCGGAGATCCTGTACTCGGTTGTATTGGCAAGTTGCTTCACCAACGGTAGCTTTGAGTACGCGTTAGGGAAGCACTTCCTGTCCCGATTGAGGTGGAATGTGGTGTCCCAAATGGATTTGTGCTGGGACTGCGCTTATTCCCGGGGGTTTATCAACGACCTGGCAAGGGTTATCTCCTCAAATTTTCTGCTTTTCGCCGATGATGTCAAGATATGGCGGGCGATTAGTAACAATGAAGATCGCGAGCTACTCCAACATGAACTAGATTGCATTTACACATGGTCAAAGAGGAACCTGCTTCAGATGAACATAGCTAAGTGCCAAGTGATCCATCTGCGTCACCAGCCGGTGACCGTTTACAAGGTTGCAGACCACACGTTGCAGAATGCTTCGCAGGAGCGTGACCTGCGTGTACTGGTACAGGAAGATCCCGGATGTTGAAAGCAAGCAGTGAAGGCGACAAGAACTGGCAATCAACACTTTGGCCTGCTTCTCACAATCTTCGGTCGGTTTGAACCCTCAATCATTCCCCAAATGTTTAATGCCTACTTGCCACCGCAAATGGAATATGCTATTCAGGCGTGGCAGCCGTGGCAGAAACAGGATCTTTTTGCGCTCGAGACTCCTCAACGAAGGGCATCCAAGAACATCAGGGGCCTCTTTCATCTGCCCTATCACCTCAGACTGAAATCTCTAAGAAACTACAACAGTCGATATCGGCTTTTGCGAGGGGATCTCATAATGGTTTACCAGATTCTGAAGAACCCATACCATATTTGCCGCCCGCTGCTGAAATTGAAACGCAACACTAAAGTAAGTGGTCATCCTTTGAGACCGACAAAGCAGTATAGCCGGATTTAATGCCGTATAAATGTCTTTTTCCTCCGCGTTTGCCAGCCTTGGAACGCCCTCCATAATTATGTTGTCTCTGCTCTCAAGCTGGCGATATTTAAGATACTAAGCTCACTATGAGTTGCCTGTTTTATATTTCATTTTATGACTTGTTAATTAGGGGCTAGAAACGCAACCAAACAGTGTCTTACCAAACTCCCAACCGATGCATTTATGGATTTATACGTTTAGTACGCGAACATCTCCGTTATTCTACATAAGTCCATGGCGAGTCTACCAAAACGCCTTTCAGTTTATCATGCAATTTACTTTTCGCAATACGTTTTCTCCCACGGGACTTGCTAAAAATACACTTTTAACGGTTTTACACCATTACTCCATTGTCCAATTGGTGTGCATGCAGGAACGTTGCTCTGTTTTTAGCAGTGTAGCGTGGGGTGGGTATTTTGGATAAAAGTTTTTGCCAACCGGTGAAAGGTCGGCAACTAATCGATTTTTGGATGGGGGATGACAGACTCATCTGCGTCCGATTCATGGATCCTACCATTATCGATTTACTTCGCTATTTGTAGGTTATTTATGGGGTGTGTTTGTCATTTTTGTTGGCTAGTTCATTGTAGTCATCCGAACTCTTGTCGGTAAGTGGGCTGATCAAGCGGCTGCAATCGTGTGTGCGCTTAGCAGATGCTGCTTTGATCTGCATCACAAAAGGATGGCTGCTGCTGCGCGCATACTATCCCAACATTCCCATTGCTGACGTTCGTCTAAATTGAAGGACCAATTTCAAAATCCTCGTGCCACAACCCTTGTAGTTTGGCGACCGGCGCAGCGTTGAGATTGATTGCGCTGTGACGTTTTCCAGCTAGAGGGTCTCGCGAATTTACCGCAGTTGTTCCTCGTCGTGAGGAGTCGCTTCGCGCTCAACATGACTTACAGCCTCAGGAACACAGTGTACAAAGATGTTCATGGCTATGAATTCCTTCCGGTTTTCGTGCAAGTAGTGTTTTACTTGTCTGCGCTCGCATCACGGAATATGCGGGAATAGGCTGATGGAACATGACCCATTCCGGAGGCCAGGTGTCGATAACAGGACAGCTTCTGCTACATTGGCAGTAGTCAACACAACCTGGCGATACTTAGTTCACCGTAGTGCTGTGGGTTTGGGTGATGGGTAAAGCGTGTCAAATTGACGGGCTTAGTTACAACACCTACAGCATCACATATGGTGTTCCACTGGTTCACGTCATCGAGTTGTTTCCCTTTTAAGGAATTTGACGCCCATTCTGGGACGTTGGAGCAGATTACCGCGGGTATGCTACATACAGCTTTGGTTGAGATCAAGCGACCAGCTGGTTTGTGTACAGTTGATGAAGACTGGTAGGGTACAGATTCGTCTCCTTCATTTACTTTGGGTCCAGTGGAATTGGCCGAAAATCTGTTTTCGGTCGCTCTTGGCAGCAACCAAGCTGCAGCACAACCGGTGTCGAAGCCCTTCTGAATTCTCGGAACCGTTTGAAGGTGGACGATGCTCTGACCCTGCTCATTGCAATCAAACTGGCGGTGGTTGTTTCAGGCATATCCGAGCAACTGGTGGTAGTGGAGTTTAATGTCCACAGGGGATGCATTTTGAGCGACATCAAAGGTGCCTTCGATTCGGTTGATCGATGTGCCCGTTGGAATTGTCTACTCAGGAAAGGTGTGCCCGAGAAATATGTAAATATTATACAAGCATTATATGCGTGTAGCACGGGCAGAGTGAGGGCTTACGGCAAGCTGTCACCCTTTAATATCTCCAGCGGTGTGAGACAAGGATGCCCGCTGTCACCTTTCCTCTTCAACTTCGCTGTTGACGATGCCATGGAGTTTGCATTTACAGGACATGAATTGGAAGGTGTGGAGCTACTCCCAGGAGAACGACTTCTTGACTTGGGGTATGCAGACGACATTTCCCTCATCTATGACAGCTCCCAGACATGCCAGGCCGCGATGGACAGATTAGCACTGGCTGTCAGTCGCTTCGGGCTTTGCTTTGCACCAACGAAGTGCAAAGCATTCTTCCAAGGTTGGCAGGGATCGCCTCCTGCTCTGATCCTTGGTAGGGATCAGCTAGAAGTCGTTCAGAAATTCAATTACCTGGGAAATTTTATCAGCGCCCTTGGGATCGAAGACGAGATCACGAACCGTATAGCGAAAGCTCGGAGTGCTTTTGCTAACCTTCGCCACCTATGGCGGCGGCGCGACATCACTCTCCCCCTGAACGGTAGAGTGTACAATGCAGCGGTACGTTGGACCTTACTGTACGGTTGCGAAACCTGGTCCTTAAGATCGGCGGACTTGAAGAGGCTAGTTACGTTCGACCATCGGTGCCTTCGCAGTTTGGCTCACATCTGATGGGAACACCGCGTGAGTAACGAGCGTGTTCGACGCCTTGTTTACGGCCCAGGAAAAGGATCTGAACCGCTCAGCACCGTTATTTCACGTACCAGGCTCCGATGGCTCGGCCACGTGTTACGCATGCTAGCCCACCTCCCGCGACTTGCGTTGTTTGCTCACCGGGGGTAAGGATGGAAGAAGAGGAGAGGTGGCCAAGCGAATACTTGGTCCAGGGGAATGAAGGCCCTCACTTCGGAGCTGGCCTCGGTTGGAGCGTCACGGCTCCCTGGTTGGGGTCCAAGAGACGGTGAACACGTTTGGATGGAAACACTTGCTGACATGGCAAGGAGCCGACCTCAGTGGCGTTTGAGCTGTGATTTTCTTTGTCCCTCCCATAAATTTTAGCCTCCCCTCCATCTGCGATATCATTTGGTAGGGTAAAGCATAACCTTTTTTTCTTTTTGCCTAGTAGCAGTATGGAAGCTTACCGGAACGATGCCTATCCGTAGATGGTAGATCAGCTGACATGCATTTGTTGTATCTATTTTTCCCGTGTGTATTGTATCATATGTATATATGTATGTATTTCCTTCCGTATGCATTATTGGATTTGTTTTACTTCATCTTGTCGTTCCAGGTGATTGGCTGTTGCTTGATATCCCCGGTGTGGCTGCGCTTGATGTGCATGTTGACAAGGTGCCTACCTGTCTATTACCCACTACCTCGTCCATACTGGCTCCAGGAGACAGTTGGTCGCTGCTGGTAGGGACGGGGTGCACGGTCCTTGTGGCCGTACTTGGCTCGAAGAGTGGTTCCGTGCACTCAGTGTGGAGCGGACTACGGTCCAACCACCGCCTTGTGTGCGCTTGATTTCCCAAATACAGCGTGCTTGTGTTGCCTGTGAAGGAGTGTGGGCCGGCTCCGTTGATGAAACGTGGCTCCCATCCACGTGCCTCCCGGTCTTATTCCTTCGGGTTTGCACTGGATATGGGGTGTGTGGTTGGAGCTGTGGGTGGTGCAGCGCAAGCCATCCATGGTCCCTCTGTAGGCGCAGGCGTCCTGTGGCTGGCCACAGTGACAGGCAAATCCGAAACCGGATGCCGCCAACCATGTATGTATGTATGTGTGCCCCATGCTGAGGCTGATGTTGCATTCTGATGCTTCTTCACGGCCAAGCTTTGCCCGTCTTGACCCCGTGGCTTAAGGGTGGCGGTCACAATTAACATCTCAATGGTCCCGGGGTTCGATGCCTGCTATCTCTATCTGATGAGATGAATTAACCTCGAAACGCGTCATGGAGTGCAGTGGTTTCAGGCGGGCAACACCCAATTTGCTGCTGCTTCAATAGAAGATATTTCACGTATGCAATAATGAGACAATCAAACAGACACAGCACCTGAAATAAGGAGACTTAGCATGCAAGCATGCGATTAGTACATCGAATGCAGCGTACCTACAAACATTGGGCCAGTTTACTCTACGTTCTCGGCAGGACCCGTCGTCGCTTCGGTTGTGACCTCAAGTGGCCTTGTTCATGCCTCACTAGGCCTGCCTGACTCAGGCACTCGCGACCGCACGTGCTACAGTGTAGGACCGTCAGACATTTTGACCAACACTACTCGCCAGCAGAATACCGTCTGATCAGCCGACATTTCCAGCAGCCATATCGACCAATATTCAAAGTCTCCACCCAACGCCTCATCGATCCTAGAACTTTGAAGCTGACTAGCCAAGGTATCTCCTGTTGATGTTCTTGGTGATTTTTCATAGAAGCATTGAAATACAACAATGGAAATACATGCTATTACTTTTTTCTGGCATCCAAAGACAACGGGACATTAATTCCGAACTCCAAATCTAACCACGGATGGCTTTTCACATATATGTGCAGAAGTATTTTGTTAACGCAAAGCTTTTCTGCTAGACTGCTGTTGTACTAATTTGACCTCACGCACAAGGGTGGGTGGTACGGTGATTACGATGCACAACATAGTTACTCAAACTGTCAGGACTATGGTTAGCTCTCTACACGTGCCACGTGTCTTTTACTGTCATGTTTTCAGGTTCTACTCCGAATGAATTATTGTGCCCTTGCAGAATGCAGGGGTTTCTTGACCCATGCAGATTTAATCAGATCACTGAATTGAAAGTAACATCCAACAAAGCACTGTCAATAAAACAGTCGTCCAGAAACTCGCTGCTGGCATCTCCCACAAGTTCCGCCATTATGTCGTTGTGGGTGATTGTTCGAATTAGTTGGTATGTTTTTGTGGATACTCCGTATAACACACGACGTCGTAAAGTATGGTTACGTGGTCACTTCGCTCCAGGGGGCTCTGCAGCCTTGGTTTCACAATCATGAACTCCTGGTTCGTGAGCACTAAATCAAGCACAGGGGGATTATTTCCAGCTCTGAATCGGGAGGGTGAACTGATATGGCTGACCAGCAGAATGTTTGTATTATAATCTTGCAGGCCGGCCTTATACTACTCGTTGGGTAGTGCCGGAACTTCCAAAGCATGAATATTGCAGTCGTCTGAGATGCGAACATGACTGTATCGTCCTGGTAAGACCCCTCCTAAGGATAATGCTAGGTGGAAGTCCATTTCTGGGGTGGACATTGGGGACGATAAACAACGACCAAAAGGCAAGTGTCGTTGCGTCTCGGTCGCAGACTGCACTAGCGTGACTCCATGATCAGTGTTGCCGGAGCAGCTGCCGGTTCGCGCTGCAGGTCGTTGAGATGGCATTACATTACCCCCTCCCATCTTTGCTAAGTCGATCGTTTCGGGGAAGGAACATACCATGTATCGTGGCTTCGTCATCGGTAATTTCTGAGTGCGACAAGGTTTCCGTAACGAATATGAGGTCCCAGCCATGTGACGCTTGATGTAGCTGCGGTTCGTCAAGGTTGTTCTGGAGACCTTGTGCAGTAGCGTGAACTTGTTATGCGCTTGAGCGAACGTGCGTGCAATCGCTCACTTGTGCACGCGTGGTTTTTTCACTGTGGCTCAGCGGCATTTTGTCGCACACCATTGCATCTATACTCATTCGTCGTGCTTTTAAAAGCTCTACTTCGTGTTACTTTTTGCTCGAGTACACGCCAGTGCATCCTACGCTTACCCTGAATTCCAAATTCTGGGCAGTGTTTCACCGATGTCCAAGCGCCAAAATTTGCCTAACTCCGACTACCAAAGACATTGTTTAGTCTCACTCGATAGATCATTTCAACGGCTTTCGAACGAACTGTCAGTCATTCAAATCCAACTTTGCTTGGAGCAGCTACATGTCTCAAGGCTAATTCCCCTGTCGCGCTTCATAGGCTTAAGCATGAAAATTCTCAACCACACGCTCGTGTAATCTGCCCCATGTTCAAGCTGACACATCCGACTGACACAGCAGAGAGTACAGTCTGTAAGCGCACAACTACAACATAGATACTGTGATCTTGCTGACAACCTCAGTAGCAGAACAAATTTTTACCATAGAGGGTGAGTGATGTAAATGGTTCGTAACATTTCCACAAACGCGATGTGCAGTTTGCCAGTCTAAAGACTTATGTGCATCATGTACCATTATGTGCCGTAGCCGCTGCAAGTTTACACATGCAAAATGCTTCCGAGTTAAACCCAGTCAGGCCAAGTTATTAAGCAAACACAGAGTATGTATGGCTCTGCGTGGAAGACCCATTTATCCGACTAATAAAAAGCGTGCTCCTATTATCTCAGAAGTACTACCAGCTACTAGCCAAGTTTGAGGAAATGGTGACCAAAATCACTACGGTTGGGGTAAACACAGGGGACTATGCCACTCAATCGTCCCAGTAAATGCTGCTCCTATCCCGAGAATAACTGCTAGTAACACCGTAAACAACACGACACCAAGAGTCCAGAACATCAACTGCAGTTTCAATACCACACATGTCTCACATTTGAATAATGCGGTTCCAAGTTCTATCGAAGTAACTACAAGTAAGGATACATCCAATCTCCCGACAGAGTACAAAGGAAAAGTGCAAGCGGGTACTAGCGAATGTTGGGTTACGGTTGCTTCCAAGAAGAATCGTAATTTACAATTAACATCACCTCCATTTGGATCGGAAACTGAGGAGTGTAGTGGAGTTTTCTAATGTAAGCACCACCGGTTTCCTGCGGTACATATTCCAGTATTTCAATCAATAACGTGCCATGTCGAAAGGTGTAAAGAAACAACTACCTGTACCGAGCGTACTGTCCTAAAAAATACCAGAATCAAAGTCCACATCCACTAGAGACAGGCAGTTGGATGACCTCAACCAGTGGGACATTACTAGTAATCTACTCGGAGTTGCACTGAAACCCGTACAACTAGGGCGTATTACGCGACTCCACGACTAAAATCACTACGCAGAGCCAAGATTTCTGCGCGTTGTGCTGAACTCCATCACTGAACAAGAATCAGTACTATTCTGGACAGGTAGTCTCAGAAATGAACACTGCTCCATTCGGAACGTTCCAGACATCCCATGGGGCGAGCGTTATCGAGTTAACCGCAACTTAGAGGACTACCGGAAGGAAACTTCAAACAGAACCATGTATCTTAACGGGGTTCCTGAAACTGAAGCATGTGATGAGCATGAAATAATTACCCTTGATAAAAAACAGTGGTGTTATATTTGTGAAACACTCTGCGTGGATGATTCGTTAGCGAAATCCGTGTCGCGGCTGCGTACCTCACCGAACTACAAAGGAAGTGACCCGAGAGTGTTGAAGGTGGTCCTACAGTCAAACTATATGATAACACGGCTGCTAAAATGCTGGTACATGTTCCATTGCATGCTACCATCTGAGCTTCCGCTGAATACAATCAGCGATATGCATCCTAGAGATGATATGTCACTCAAAGAACCAAACGCGTTGAGATCTATGAAAGAACAATGCACCAGTAGTGTGTCGAATGAGCCCCTACAACCGTAGAAGATGATATTGACCAGACACCTTAGACTGTACGTAGAAGATTAGACACGGGACTAAATACACGGACGATGAATAAGACGTTAAACTCTTCACTAAGTACACAGCGAAAAACAATTAGTCGCCGGCCAATCAATGGTCGGCGAAACTTCACATATGGGTTGTACAACCTCCGAAGTATTGCTTACATCTGAGAAACTTTCATGTATGTACACTAACGCCCAAGGGCTCCTCAGTAAAATTACCGAACTTCGACTACGTCAGGTTGCGAATGCTTAGGACCTAATTTCTATTACCGAAACTTGGTTACACTAAGAGGTGACTGATGCTGAGGTTGAGATAACCGGAATATCACTCATCCGGAACGATCGCCCCAGCAGAGGAGGTGGGTTCTACTCTACTACCGCAGCGAAGTGCAATGTGGAATCGTTGCTGATCTAGGAAGTCACGTTATCGATTCACTCTTTTGTCGTCTCCGACTAAGACTCAACGACACATGTCTCCTAGCTGTCGTTTACCGCCCCCAAGGTCCATTCCGGAAATGGATTCCTGCTTGAGACGTGTCCTGAGGAGAGTAACAGGCAGCCACATTCTCATCTCCGGGAACTTCAACCTACACGATGTGAAGGTTTCGGCATCACCTAGCGAGCAGTACAAAGAAAACTTGTATTCACTGATTGCTAATAACCCCTCGTACCATCATGTCACCATGCCCACGTAATTCAAGACAGCAAACAAACCGTCCATCTTGGATCTCGTGCTCACGAATGAAGAGCACATGGTTGACAAGTTATTGATGGGTAGTCCATTAGGTCTCAGTGACCATGTGGTAATAACGTTCAAATAGGTGTGTTAGGCTAAGTATCCAATTGCACACACGTAACTAACTCATCCAATCACAGGCTACCACGTATTAAAGGAACTCGTCGAAGTAGATGCTTGGGAATTCCCAAACAACAGTCTCCTTCACAACGTTTGGACAGAGTTTGTTGATAGACTCAACGAAATGGTCGACAGAGCATCAGAGATCAAGCCCCCTCATTCCACAAAAACGCCTTCAATTCTACGGAGCAGGACTCGAAAATGCCTGGTGATAAGGGATGTAGCATGGCGTGCCTAGAAGTTTAAACCCCGACTCAGAGACATGCGGTAATTTCCTGATCCATCGCAACCATTGCACTGCTCTTGTCCGTGAGGACAAAGTAACGTATCAAGAGCGCCAAACCAAAAATTCCTGGCTAAACAACCGCTGTATGGGCGCTTCTACAATCTTCCTCTATATGTCCTATAATGTCATACACATTACCGACACCATTGTTTACACATGTAAGTTTCAACCCATCAATTGTGCTAAGGAAGTTACTCTCACTGCGAGATTATAATTCTCCGGTAGCAGATAACATCCGCCCGAATGCACTGTAGATTGCGGCCACCAAGCTGGCTGTACCATTGTCACAGTTCTAACGAATGTGCTTTGATGAATTACAAGTTTCCACTACATAGAAGCTTTGCAATATCACCCTAACTTTTAAACTTGGTAGCCGTTCAGAGTCTACAAACTATCGCTCAGTGAGTCTCCTCCCTGTGCTCGCGGTGTTGGAAACGGTCGTCCCTGAGGCTCTAATGGACTACCTAGAATAACGCGACATTTTGGTACCGGAACAGCATGGCTTCCGTCAACACCGGTCATGCACTACCAACTTGCACGAGGCAGTTGGACGGAAGTGGCAGATGATGGGGTCGCAGTTGACGTCATGTATCTCAACTTTTCCAAATCTTTCGAGCGCCTTGATCACCGCATCCTACGTCAACGGCTACAGAGCTACGGAATCGGAGATCCTTTAGTTGGCTGGATTGGTCAGTTCCTTCACCAACGGTAACTTTGAGTACGCGTTAGGGGAGCACTCCCTGACCCGATTGGGATGGAATGTGGTGTCCCAAAGGGCTTTGTGCTGGGACCGCGCTTATTCCGGGTGTTTATCAACTACCTGGCAAGAGTTATCTACTTAAATGTTCGGCTTTTCGCCTATGACGTCAAGATATGGCGGGCGATTAGTAACATTGAAGATCACGAGCCACTCCAACATGATTTTGATTGCATTTACGAATGGTCAAAGAGGAAGCTACTTCAGTTGCACATAGCTAAGTGCAAAGTGATCCATCTGCATCACCAGCCGGTGAGCGTTTACAAGGTTACAGACTACACGTTGCAGTAGGCCTCGCAAGAGCGTGACCTGCGTGTACTGGTACGGGAGGAGCTCGGATGTTAAAAGCAAGCAGTGAAGGTGACGAAAACCGGTAATAATCACCTCGGCATGCTTCGCAGTCATCGGTTGGTTTGAACCCTTAATCATTCCCCACATGTTTAATGCCTACTTGCGACCGCACGTGGTATATGCTATTCTGGCGTGGCAGCCGTGGCAGAAACAAAACCTCCTTAATCCCGAGATTCCACAACGAAGGGCAACAAAAAACGTCAGGGGCCTCTTTCATCTGTCCTATCAGCTTAGACTGATATCTCTAAGAATCTACAGCAGTCGATATCGGGGGGGGGGACCTCATAATGGTTTACCAGAT
The DNA here is from genome assembly GCA_944474145.2 of Dicrocoelium dendriticum. Lineage (NCBI taxonomy): Eukaryota > Metazoa > Platyhelminthes > Trematoda > Plagiorchiida > Dicrocoeliidae > Dicrocoelium > Dicrocoelium dendriticum. Next base: position 12,364,770 of record OX104063.1, on the reverse strand, counting down.
TCTGAAGAACCCATACCATATTTGCTGTCCACTACTGAAATTGAACAGCAACACTAACCTAAGTGATCATCCTCTGAGACTGACAATACAGTATAGGCGGATTGAATGCCGTAGAAATTTCTTTTTCCGCCTCATGTGCCAACTTTGGAACGCCCTCCCTAATTAGGTTGTCTTTGCTCCCAGTCTGGCGATATTTAAGAAACTGAGTTGATTATGCTTTGCCTGCTTTATATTTCATTTTATGACCTGTTAGTCAGGGGATATAAACGCAACCAAACGGTGTCTTACCAAATGCCCAACCAATGCATTTATGAATTTATACGTTTAGTGCGCGAAATCCTCCGTTATTCCACATAAGTCTATGGCGAGTCCACCAAAACGCTTTGCAGTTTATCATGCAATTTACTTTTCGCTATAATTTTTCTCCCACGGGACTTGCTAAACATACACTTTTTAACGGTTTTACACAATTGATCCATTGATCAATTGGTGTGCATGCATGAAAGTCGTTCTGATTTTAGCAATGTAGCGTGGGGTGGGTATTTTGGATAAAAGGTTGTGCCAACCGGTGAAAGGTCAGCAAATAATCGACTTTTGGTCTGGGGGATGACAAACTCATCTGTGTCCGATTCATGGATTATACCATTACCAATTTGCCTCACACCTTATAGGTTATGTACGAGGTGGGTTTGTCAGTTTCGTTGGCTACTTCATTATACTCATCCGAACTCTTGTCGGTAAGTGGTTTGATCTAGTGGCTGCTCTCGTGTGTGCACTTAGCGGATGCTGCTTTGACCTGGATCTAGAAAGGATGGCTGCTGCTGCTCGCATACCATCCCTCTATTACCATTGCTGACATTGGTCGAGATTGAAGGACAAGTTTCGAAATCCTCGGGCCACATCCCTTGTAGTTTGGCGACTGGCGCAGCGACGAGATTGATTGAGCTATGGTGTTTTCCAGCTAGAGGTTCTCCCGAATGTACCGCCATTGTTCCTGGTAGTGAGGAGTCGCCTCGCGCTCATCATGACTTGCCGCCACAGACATGTGGTGTACCAAGATCTTCATGGCTATGAATTCCTTCTTGTTTCCAAGTAGTGCTTTACTTGTCCGTGCTCGCACAACGGGATAGGCGGGAATAGGCGGATGGAACGTGACCCATTCCAGAGGCGAGGTATCGATAACAGGACAGCCTCTGCTTCATTGACAGAATTCAAGACAACTCGGAGAAGTCCTGTTTTACCGTAGAACTGTGAGTTTGGGTGATGGGTAAGGCGTGTCAAATTGACGGGCTTAGTTACAACACCTAGGGTATCACAAATGGTGTTCCACTGGTTCACGTCATCGAGTTGTTTCCCTTTTAAGGAATTTGACGCCCATTCTGGGACGTTGGAGCAGATTACCGCTGTTATACTACGTGCAACTCCGGTTGAGATCAAGCGACCAGCTGGTTTGTGTACAGTTGATGAAGGGTGGTAGGGTACAGATTCGTCTCCTTCATTTACTTTGGGTCCAGTGGAATTGGCCGAATATCTGTTTTCGGTCGCTCTTGGCAGCAACCAAGCTGCAGCACAACCGGTGTCGAAGCCCTTCTGAATTCTCGGAACCGTTTGAAGGTGGACGATGCTCTGACCCTGCTCATTGCAATCAAACTGGCGGTGGTTGTTTCAGGCATATCCGAGCAACTGGTGGTAGTGGAGTTTAATGTCCACAGGGGATGCATTTTTAGCGACATCAAAGGTGCCTTCGATTCGGTTGATCGATGTGCCCGTTGGAATTTTTTACTCAGGAAAGGTGTGCCCAAGAAATTTGTAAATATTATACAAGCATTATATGCGTGTAGCACGGGCAGAGTGAGGGCTTACGGCAAGCTGTCGCCACCCTTTAATATCTCCAGCGGTGTGAGACAAGGATGCCCGCTGTCACCTTTCCTCTTCAACTTCGCTGTTGACGATGCCATGGAGTTTGCATTTACAGGACATGAATTGGAAGGTGTGGAGCTACTCCCAGGAGAACGACTTCTTGACTTGGGGTATGCAGACGACATTTCCCTCATCTATGACAGCTCCCAGACATGCCAGGCCGCGATGGACAGATTAGCACTGGCTGTCAGTCGCTTCGGGCTTTGCTTTGCACCACCGAAGTGCAAAGCATTCTTCCAAGGTTGGCAGGGATCGCCTCCTGCGCTGATCCTTGGTAGGGATCAGCTAGAAGTCGTTCAGAAATTCAATTACCTGGGAAATTTTATCAGCGCCCTTGGGATCGAAGACGAGATCACGAACCGTATAGCGAAAGCTCGGAGTGCTTTTGCTAACGTTCGCCACCTATGGCGGCGGCGCGACATCACTCTCCCCCTGAAGGGTAGAGTGTACAATGCAGCGGTTCGTTGGACCTTACTGTACGGTTGCGAAACCTGGTCCTTAAGATCGGCGGACTTGAAGAGGCTAGTTACGTTCGACCATCGGTGCCTTCGCAGTTTGGCTCACATCTGATGGGAACACCGCGTGAGTAACGAGCGTGTTCGACGCCTTGTTTACGGCCCAGGAAAAGGATCTGAACCGCTCAGCACCGTTATTTCACGTACCAGGCTCCGATGGCTCGGCCACGTGTTACGCATGCTAGCCCACCTCCCGCGACTTGCGTTGTTTGCTCACCGGGGGTAAGGATGGAAGAAGAGGAGATGTGGCCAAGCGAATACTTGGTCCAGGGGAATGAAGGCCCTCACTTCGGAGCTGGCCTCGGTTGGAGCGTCACGGCTCCCTGGTTGGGGTCCAAGAGACGGTGAACACGTTTGGATGGAAACACTTGCTGACATGGCAAGGAGCCGACCTCAGTGGCGTTTGAGCTGTGATTTTCTTTGTCCCTCCCATAAATTTTAGCCTCCCCTCCATCGACGATATCATTTGGTAGGGTTAAGCATAACCTCTTTTTCTTTTTGCCTAGTAGCAGTCTGGAAGCTTACCGGAACGATGCCTATCCGTAGATGGTAGATCAGCTGACATGCATTTGTTGTATCTATTTTTCCCGTGTGTATTGTATCGTTTGTATATATGTATGTATTTCCTTCCGTATGCATTATTGGGTTTGTTTTATTTCATCTTGTCGTTCCAGGTGATTGGCTGTTGCTTGATATCCCCGGTGTGGCTGCGCTTGATGTGCATGTTGACATGGTGCCTACCTGTCTATTACCCACTACCTCCTCCATACTGGCTCCAAGAGACAGTTGGTCGCTGCTGGAGGGGACGGGGTGCACGGTCCTTGTGGCCGTGCTGGGCTCGAAGTGTGGTTCCATGCACTCAGTGTGGAGCGGACTACGGTCCAGCCACCGCCTTGTGTGCGCTTGATTTCCCAAATACAGCGTGCTTGTGTTTGCCTGTGAAGGAGTGTGGGCCGGCTCCGTTGATAAAACGTGGCTCCCATCCACGTGCCTCCCGGTCTTATTCCTTCGGGTTTGCACTGAATATGGGGTGTGTGGATGGAGCTGTGGGTGGTGAAGCGCAAGCCATCCATGGTCCCTCTGTAGGCGCAGGCGTTCTGTGGCTGGCCACAGTGACAGGTAAATCCGAAACCGGATGCCGCCAACCATGTATGTATGTATGTGTGCCCCATGCTGAGGCTGATGTTGCATTCTTGATGCTTCTTCACGGCCAAGCTTTGCCCGTCTTGACCCCGTGGCTTAAGGGTGGCGGTCACAATTAACATCTCAATGGTCCCGGGGTTCGATGCCTGCTATCTCTATCTGATGAGATGAATTAACCTCGAAACGCGTCATGGAGTGCAGTGGTTTCAGGCGGGCAACACCCAATTTGCTGCTGCTTCAATAGAAGATATTTCACGTATGCAATAATGAGACAATCAAACAGACACAGCACCTGAAATAAGGAGACTTAGCATGCAAGCATGCGATTAGTACATCGAATGCAGCGTACCTACAAACATTGGGCCAGTTTACTCTACGTTCTCGGCAGGACCCGTCGTCGCTTCGGTTGTGACCTCAAGTGGCCTTGTTCATGCCTCACTAGGCCTGCCTGACTCAGGCACTCGCGACCGCACGTGCTACAGTGTAGGACCGTCAGACATTTTGACCAACACTACTCGCCAGTAGAATACCGTCTGATCAGCCGACATTTCCAGCAGCCATATCGACCAATATTCAAAGTCTCCACCCAACGCCTCATCGATCCTAGAACTTTGAAGCTGACTAGCCAAGGTATCTCCTGTTGATGTTCTTGGTGATTTTTCATAGAAGCATTGAAATACAACAATGGAAATACATGCTATTACTTTTTTCTGGCATCCAAAGACAACGGGACATTAATTCCGAACTCCAAATCTAACCAACGCTCCTACAAGTTGGTGACCCTGACGTCAGCTCGGTGGTTTTAACGCAGCCAAATTCATTCGGTGAGTCTCGAGCATTTTCATCCTTTTTTATTACTTTCATGTATGCGAATATGAATGACCATCAACCAGGAGAAAATAACCCGGTATTTACTGGTTGTTTACCAGGATTTTTGGTACAACTTTCCCAGCTTTGGTTTCTACAGGCCGTGTCGCATACATAAGGATGCCTTAAAAGTTGGTCAGGTGATGTCCCGACTCCCACCAGAATGATTGCTCTTGGCGCAAGATATCCTGAAAACAAGCTCTACATATCAACAACTAAAAGACTTGTTATTGCGCGAGCTTAGCCTTAGCGAAGGTAAGAGAGTGCAACGTCTACTTAATGACGAACAGTTAGGCGATTGCACCCCTACACAACTACTGCGAGCCATGCAAGCTCTGGTAGGTGAAAATCCTCCAGAGAATTCCATCTTTAAGCAGCTATTTTGCAACGGCTCCCTACTCATGTACAACAAAAATTGGCTAACACTCATCCGGATACCGAATTGCAAGGTTTAGCCCTTATGGCTGATAAAATCATGGCGATCCAACGATCTCAACTTTATTGTCTCGTGTATCTAACGACTCACTCACGAAAGCTGTGCGTTCCTTTTAAGATCAAGACCTCAATCGCCATTGCCAAACAAAGGAGCAACTCCAGATCAAACCAACGGCGTACTTGGAGTGCCAGTCGCCACCTCGGCATATGCTGGTACCACTGGAGATTCCCTAACAGGGTTCGGAATAGCACAAAACCGTGTCGATTTTCCAGTATGGGAAACGAACAGGCCAGTTTGTAATGGGAACGACACAAGCTGGCATATGCGAGCCAGATCGCCTATTTGACTTTCGGGAAGTAAGATCTGGCATGCGATTTCTCGTAGACACTGGTGCCCTAGTGTGGTTCCCCCACGTCCGGAGGACCTGAAGCACTGCTCGGTATCCAGCCTGCAGGCAGGAAACGGTACCCCAATCCGAACCTATGGAGAACGTTCTATCACACTGAACCTTGGTCACCGCAGGACTTTCCTTGGATTTTCATTGTAGCCAAAGTGCCTACTACAATCCTAGGCCTCGATATTTTTCAGCATCATGACATTATCGTAGGTCCCAAACGCTGCCAGCTTATTGATGGCCTGAAGCAACTATCACAGGCTGGTTTCAAAAGCTACATTATGTGTATGCGTCCGCAGCTTGTCTCACCTCAAGCCACTCCAATGTAGTTGGAACTGCTGCGAGAATGTAAAAGCATAACAAAGCCTGGATACCAACCTGGTGGTGTTAAACATGAGATCGTTCATAGGATAACGACCACAGGTAGTCCGGCTTTCCATGGACCACGGCGCTTAGGGCCTGATAAACTCACTGCAGCGAAGGCTGAATTCGACCATAGATTACAGTTCGGCATAATACGTCCATCCAGCAGTATGTGGGCATCGCCCATACATATGGTCCAGAAGAACAAATCCGGAGATTGTGTATATTATCGAGGACTGAACGCCATCACCGTCCCAGACAGGCATCCCATTCCGCATCTCCAGGATTTCTCATCCTTGCTGTACGGAAATCAAGTGTTCAGCAAGATAGATCTAGTGCGGGCATATCAGCAAATTCCCGTGCATCCTCAAGATGCTCCTAAGACTGCCGTCACCACTCCCTTTGGCTTATTTGAGTTCTTGCGAATGCCATTTGGTCGCCGCAATGTAGCTCAGACATTTCAGCGTTTTATGGATCAGGTCATTCGCGGGCTCGATTTCGTTTTCGTCTATGTTGACGATGTCTTGTTTGCAAGTCCTAACCATGACGAACATTTGCGCCATTTGAGACAACTTTTCATGCGATTTGCGCATTATGGGGTAGTTATCCATGCTCCAAGAGTTAATTTGGTGTTGATACAGTAGACTTTCTTGGTCACCGTGTTTCCTCCGCAGGAAATCACCCCTACCCGATACAGTGATAACCATCACTGAGTACCCAATCCCTGATTCCCTCAAAAAGTTACGCCGGTCTGGGGGCATGGTTAACTTTTACAGACGATTCATTCCGCTCTGTTTCGAGTTAGCCCAGCCACAGCGAGCTACTCAAATTGGATGCTAAGTCATTCAGCTTTACGGAATCAGCTAAGCAGGCATTCAGTGCTCCAAAACGTCAGCTAGAAACTTCAAATCTCGTGCATCTAGACCCTAAGGCGTCGTTACTGTTAACGGTGGACGTCTCAGGTACAGCAGTAGGCGGTGTGCTACAACAACGACAGAGAGGTGAATTGTATCCGATTCCCATTTTCTCTAAGAAATTACAGCCTGCCGAACGACGCTATAGTACGTTCAGCAGAGAACTCCTAGCTGTTTACCTCAGTGTGTGTCATTTCTGACATTAGTTGAAAGGACATACATTCACGGTATTCATCGATCATAAGCCGTTAAAGGATGCATTGCGTTCAGCGTCTGATTGACATTTCCCACGAGAAACTAGCATTCCCCACACCATAACATCAGGATAAGCAGTTTCTTCAACAACTGCAAGAAAGCAATCTACAGGTAAAACCCATTCCGCTGCCTGAAAGTTCGGATGTTCTGATGTGTGACGTAAAACAGGAAAGCCACGACATGTAGTTCCACCGACCTATCGGCGAATCATCTTTGATTCACTACATGGTCTGTCACATACAGGAATTCGTGCAACGCGCAAACTCATTTCTGATCGTTTTGTGGCCGACACTGAACAAAGACGTGCAAACCATGGTGAAAAACTGTCTCCCATGTCAACGTTCAAAAGTGCACCGCTATACACAGGCACCACCTGCCAATTTTTCAGCGTTCCTGATGCTCGTTTCAGTCATGTGCACATAGACACCGCTGGTCCGCTATCGCTGTCGAGTGGCATCGATCGTTCCACACGTTGGCCCGTGGCGGTACCTATCGCGGATAGTTCGACAGAGACTTTAGCACACAACTTTGTGGCACATTGGATCGCACATTATGGTGTTCCATACAACATAACAACAGGTCGAGGTGCGCAATTCGAATCGACGCTTTTTCGAGGGTTAACTAACATTCTTCGAATCAAGCAAATATGAACAACTGCGTACCCTCCAACAGCGAACGAGTTAGTCGAGCGTTTTCACCGCCACCTCAAAACATATTTGATGACATGTTCTGATACTACCCGTTGGATCAAAACCTTACCGCTGGTTTTATTAGATCTTTGAAGGAGGCCCAAGACTGCTTTAGGTTGCTCTGCCACGGATCTGGTATACCGTATCATGTTAAAGCTTCCGGCTGACTTCGTTCAACCAATCGACGTCAATGCTCTAGATCCCTCAAACTTCTTTCATCGTCTACGTTCAACTATGCATGAACTGCATTTTACTGCAACACGCGCACAAACTAACAAATGTTACATACCAAAAGATCTGGCAACTTGGTCACACGTTTAGCTACGAAATGATGCAGTCAGCATGCCTTTAAGGCCACCGTATGGAGAATCATTCGACGTGATTCTTAGAACAGAAAACCACCATTTGATCAACAGGAATGGTAAAGTCGATGTAGTTTCGGTAGCCTGACTCAAGCCAGCGTACATGGAACGAGCTTGTAAAAAGCAATCAACAGGTCCTGAAAACACACTACGTACGCAGCCGTCATCAAATCTCGATGAAAGTCACCCTATACTGCCAACATCTGAAGCTAAGTCAAAAGAGACTAATATGCGGCACACACGGTCAGGTAGGAAAGTTCATTTTCCAGACTGCTTAGTGCATTATGCATCTTGACAATACCAATTGGTTGTGCTGATCGCTTGTCTGCACTGTCTGCTGCCCGTTTTCTTTCTCTTATGGTTCTCCAGCTTCTGTCACAGAGCAACAGAACATCCATAGGAAAAAGCAAAAGAACAAGGTCGTGCCACTTAAGAGCAATGGAGTAACCCTCACCATCCAGTATTATCCTCATTGTGCTCCCAAACTTTTCGCTGAACCTTAGACACAGAAGCTTAGCCTCTATACTTCTCATGCCTCAGCCTCGGGCATTTCTTGCGACAATGTACCAGGTAGAAGTCAGTTTTTACCGGCCATTCCCACTGAGTTTTTTACTCCTGGTCGCTTGTATATAGTGCTGCTAACGCACTGGTGGGGAGGTATGTAGGACCATCACACATTTTGACCAACACAAGTCGCCAGTAGGATACCTTCTGATTAGCTGACATTTCCACCAGCCATGTTCACCAATATTCAAAGTCTACACCCAACGCATCATCAATCATAGAACTTTGAGGCTTACCAGCTAAAGAATCTCCTTTTGATGTTCTTCGTGATTATTCGTAGAAGCATTAAATATAACAATGGAAATACACGCTTTTACCTCTTTTTGGAATTCAAAGCTTATGGGACATTAACTCCGAACTCCGCACCCAACAGCGCTGCTACAACAACACCATGCGCTCGATGTCGATGGAGTGCGTCCCATCGGCGCCTGCCGCTTTCGCACTTGCCGCTTCTTCTCTGTATGCACAAGGTCTTTCTTCCGCACCTCGGTAAGTGCCTTCGTGATCAAATCACGCCATGCACGCCAATCAACTACCTTCTATTTCCATGACCTGCAATCAAGATTAGAACGTGAGAGGCTCACTTTGATCATGTCCTGGTAACGAAGCTTCGGTTTCCCCGCATGCCGCTTCACAATACTCAGCTGACCATGCAATAGTTCTTTGGATATCCGCGTCGGATATATACGGCGCACTTTACGGAGCCACCTCAGTTGTCTCAGCAAAAGTATGCAGTCCACTGCATATATTCCACTTCGGCGCAACACTACTGTGTCGGCAACTCTGTCGCTCCAACCGTGCGCATAATCCGTCGCAAACACTGTGGGTGGAACCGCTCTTGGTATCGTACATCCCGCCGGCACATCGTCCACGCATCGCTGCTGTATAGAAGAAGGGACAGCACCATGGATTTATACACCATCTGCTTCGTGCCAATGGTAAGCTGATGGTGTTCCACACTCGGTACTCTAGCTTCCCGAATGCCTCCACTGCCTTTGATACTCGAATATTAAGCTCACTGTGAAGCTACTGGTCAGTCGACATTCCACTTCCAGGGTATCCGAAGCGGAATGTGGTTTCTAATACTTCAGCCCCAATCCTGGTTCTCGGCAGTATTCAAGATTGTACCTCTGGTGGAGGCTGAAAGAGACAGACAGTTTTGTTAGTGTTGATGTTGAGCCCGAATTTGGACGCTGTCGAAGCCAGTGCACTAGTCATGTGCTGCAACTCATCCGCGCTGTGTGCAAACGATATATATATATATATATATATATATATATATATATATATATATATTGCCGATGACAAACTGGAAGGTTCCATGTATAAGCGTTCAAATTAAGCTTTAGTCCGCATTCGGTATAATTTACCAGAAGAGTTAAAACCAATCGATATAGCTCTAAGTTGAGCGCAGTTTGGCGAAACCTTTGGTAATTATGTCACGCACGTGTTTCGTGAGATGTTCTGGGTTTTCGTTGACGATCATGTGCCGACAGGTTATTTACGGTGATGCTGACTATCAGTATTACATCATAGAACCGGATTAGATCTCATAAAACAACTACGCATTGAGCCCAGTGCGATCCTGTAAGTCAGGACATTGCATCACTCAAAACCAGGGTGTTGTGCGTCCGCTTGTCATCGTCAGCCTCCAGACAATGACGAAACCAGTCGTAGGACTCAATGTTGGGATTATGTGTCAACGAATACCATTCCCATTTGAACTTACGCAGTTTAAAGCTAAACTGGCAACTTTTCATACAACCGGTTTGAATTTTACCGCTCCGCTCCCAGGCCAGTTTATTCCAGTTAATTGTGTCAATATTGATATTTGTGATGAGAAATTATATAATTGTGTATAATTTTTGATTCTGGGTTATCCAGTGGTAGATTTAGATCCAATTCTGCATTTATTTTCTGGTTTTTTGTCTACTAATTATTTCGTCGACCCTGGCGTTATCTAGCTCGTGTCCTGTTAATTAAAATTTAGCTCGTTGTTTTCATTATTATAGCTGGTTCGTCCTCTGGTAGATGTAATTCACTCTAGTTAATTCCTTGGCGTTTTACGACATTATTACCTGTAATAATTTATCCAAACTTCTGTCCAGATACATAACACTGATTTTCTCTTATCGATCGGTACCTTTTTTGAAATGGCGAAGCAGTCACCTTGTGGAGTGTGCTGCAAAGTCGTCGGGCATCGAGCTAATGCCATTACATGCAGTCTCTGCTGTGTTAAGCTTCATATTTCGTGCATTGGTCTTACAGTAGACCAATTTCGTGTAATCCAGGGTATTCAGAACGAATTTTTGAAGATCGTTTGTAAACTGTGCCAAGCTAAACTTGCGCAGAATAGAACCAACACGTCTAGTAAGTGGACCAGTGCAACCAAATGCTCTAAAATGGCCAGCTCGCCTTGTGCTACACCACAGGCATGGAAGCAGGCAGTGCCTAGTACATCGCGTCCATCCCGGAACCAAGGTACTTAAGTTCCGTCAGGATCTCTCTCAAGACCGACAATATGTTCAGTTGACAGTACACCTCCAGTTTTCAATAAACAAATTGACAATAACGAATGGAAAATACAAACATCGAAGAAATCAGGAGCAGTGTCTAACGACCTGAGGCGCCGTAGCCTCATGATATTTCACGCACCTGAATCAAGTGATTCCAACCCTCGGGTGCGCTATGAGCACGACGTCGAGTTTGTACAATCACTGATTGATAGACAACTCGATGTAAATGAGGGCGGTCTCAAAGTTCAGCAGATCGCCCGTCTAGGAAAAAGAATGGAGGGCAAAAGTCGGCCTATGAGGGCAACTTTTGTCGAGGAAGCAAGTCCCAAGTTACTCTTGTCCCGTCTTCATAGGCTGAAGGGTCTAAAGATTCACGTGCGCGCTGACTTAGACCCGGCAGACCGACAGAAACTGAAGTCTGCTATGATCGAAATAAAGCGATGCACGGAGGATGGAGAACCCGATCTGCGAATTGTAAATTATCGGGAAGTTGCCCGGATCCCTCCACGAATCCAGATCAACAGGTCTCTAATGCTTAAGGCGCGCTCAGCGTTTCCTACCGCGGTCTGCGCGTAGCCTTTACTAACGTATGCAGTCTGATGAACAAGCACGATGTGCTGTACGACTTTGTAAGCTCTCAGCGACCAGACGTATTAGGCCTTGCTGAGACATGGTTAAACTCCGAGGTAACCGTCCAAGAAGTGGAAATCACAGGCTACTCATGCTTCCGCTGTGATAGACCATCAAATGATCGCGGTGGCGTCCTACTTTACATAAAGTCCTCCTTGTGTGGGAGACTAGTGAGCGCCTACCAAAGCGCTGATGGTCTATGTGAGCAGTTATGGTGTTCGATTCACCTCAGACGCTGCGAGTTGCTCGTGGGCGTGGTATATCGCAGCCCACTGAGCCGCAGTTTGGACTGGTTGCCGCATGTCCGCAACCACATGAGTCGTCAGATGTTCCTACTCATGGGCGATTTCAACTTGCCCCGAATACAGTGGCGTGAAGCTGAACTTCTCCCCGGCCACTGTGAAGTCGAGAGGAAGTTTACGGAGTTGCTATTTGAAACTGGGGCCACACAGCACATTAACCAACCGACACGCATTACTGCGCGCGCGGCTCCATCATGCTTAGACCTACTTTTGACTAGCTGTGAGCAGCGTGTGCATAACATTCAAGTCTTAGAGCCTCTGGGAGCGAGCGACCACTCGATGATCATAGGCAGCATGGAACTACCACTGCCGTATTCTCCCCCACTGGAGCCAACCTTCAACTATTGAAAGGCGGACTTTAATGGCGTCATTCGAGCAGCGAGCCAGACGGACTGGTCTCTACCACAGGATTCATCTATTGAATCCTGTTGGACTATCATTAAAGAGGGAGTGAAATCGTTATGCGCCCGATTTGTACCCCTCAAGTTTCGGAAAGTTGGGCAAGTCAAACCACATTGGTTCGACAAAGAGTACAACAAACTGGCCTGACGACGACGCAAACTATGGAACAAATTCGTGTTATCTGGCTCTGATGAGGACTAAAATGCTTACAAGGTACAGCGAAATCGCTGCAACAAAGCGAAAACAAGAAAAGGCAGAAGCTTCGAAGAGGAGCTTGCAACCGCCGCACAAACTGCTCCCAAGGGGATCTTTGCATACT
>OX104063.1:12269888-12351692 GCA_944474145.2 Dicrocoelium dendriticum | reverse complement strand
GGGTACTACGGCTGTTCGACGTCGCATATTTGGTGCAGGAAGAGCGAGTGAACCGCTCAGCACCATTATATCACGCACCAGGCTCCGACGGCTGGGCCACGTGTTGCGCATGCCAGCACACCGACTCTCGCGACGTGCATTGTTTGCGCGTTGTGGGTGCGGTTGTAAGAGGAGGAGGGGAGGCCAAGTGATGACGTGGTCGAGAGGAATGAAAACTCTCACCTCGAAGTTGGCGTCGGTTGGTGCATCCCGACTGCCTGGCTGGGGTCCTAAGGACGGTGAACACGTTTGGTTGGACACACTTGCTGATATGGCTCGGAGCCGGCACCAGTGGCGTTTGTGTTGTGATTTCCTTTGCCCATCCCCCTCCTGTTTAGTATCCCCCTCCAATCACGATCTCACCTGTCAGGCATAATATGATTCTCTTTTACGGCAGCCAGCTGTTAGCTCTCCGCAACAATGTCCATCCGTTACTGGGGACTCAGCGGGCGTGCCACCGCTTGCCAGGGATCACCTTTTCTTTCCTTTTGTATTGCGACACAAGAGCTGAGGCGTTTTCCACCACCAGCTAATGGGTAATAAAAAAAAATTGAAACAGCATGTATACAAAACGAAGCCAAACTCTCTTGAGGAATTGAAGCGGAGCATTTTACAAGAATGTCGCGGGATCACAGTTGGTACTCTGGAGAAAGTGCCAGCAAACACCAACAGGCAAATGCTTCGCTGTACGCAACACGCCGGCGGGCACTCCGAACATCAACTTGGCTGACAATTCTGAGCATTACACTGATAATCTGTAAATATATGTTTCATGCAAACATTTATCGACTGAATTTGTGCGCTGGCTAATGCTCTCTTCTTCTTAGGAACGTCAGTTTATGGTTTCGCCTGGCGTTGTGCGTGCGCGCGTCGTGTTATAAATTGCTCGGGATATTCGTTCTCCCGTAGGTCACCCCGAACTTGAAAGTTGTCCCTACGGTTCAGTTTATCTGTTCCATCAAATCCATGTGGTAGAATAGCAGTCGGGACTCAGTTTGCACATTTGAACAAACATTTTCCCAGTTGAACACAGATCAATGAGGAGACAAGCGGTTGCTTTACAACTACGAGGGTAGAACTTACCAAACAGTCATGCGCCAGTGACACCGAGAAGTGACGTACCATGACGAAGGATCATTGCGAGTCGTTAAGGTAACAGCTACGCAATGAAAAGGTTGTAATACTAAGACAAGATATGGGATTAGGTGTCGTCATAATGCAGGAACATGGCTACATCCAGAAAATGCAAAAATTTCTCGCAGACTAGTCGATTCGTTTTTATGTGACAGATAATGATAAAACCGAACATGTTATGAAATCAAACGTTCGTGAACTAAAGACTCTAACGACGGTGGGATGGAATCACACAAAAAATTTGATACATCCGGTCACTCGAACATCTCGGCTTTCTTATTTGTAAGGACTGCCGAAAATCCACAACGAAGATATCCCCTTACCACCGACTGTTTCAATGGTAGGCGCACCGTCTCAGAAGTTGCCAAATGCCTGACCAATGGAATCCAACCTATCCTAAGGGAACTAGCAGACTACAGCGTTAAAGACAGTTTTGTGGATAGAATACATCCCTAACATGGTTGCAAAGGGTCCTAAGCTACCTGCCAGTTCCGTTGTGCCCCCCCCCCCACATGCTCCATTGCTCCGCGTGCCAAAACCTTATTGGATCGATCAGCGTAATAAGCTAACGAAGAGACTCCACGCCGTTTCCCACCTATGTTCTTGAATGGTTACACTAAATTCATTTGATCACGAAGCGTTGGCGTAGACATCAGCCGTGATTGCGCAGCCGTGCATACTTCATTGATCAGGCCGGGTGTGAACTTTTCCCCAATTCAGTCACACACTACCCTTGCAACATAGCACAGGATTTCACGACACTTAACAGAGTCTCCTTTGCATAACGCAGGTTGTTGCCATCGGATACCAAAGTCCATAACTTGCCCGTTCAGTGGTTAGGCCAGGTGTCAACTCGTCTTATGCTCTAGCATCGCCTAATACTGTGTACGTCCGTTCGGCCGTGCGTGTGCTCCCCGGTCGCCATATATAAACCGCTTGTCTTGGTGCGACAAAACTGTCCACGACCAACTGGACGAGGCAAGTTATGGACTTTGGTATCCGATAGCAACAACCTGCGTTATGTACAGGAGACTCTGTTAAGCGTCGCGTAATCCTGTGCTATGTTGCAAGGCGGAAGAGTTCACACCCGGCCTGATCAATGAAGTATGCACGGCTGCTCGCAATGAGCATGAGATGATCGTTGGCCAGGCAACTGGACGCGGCTGATTGTGCATTGTTTAACAATAATCACTTATAATGAGTGTGGAAGGTCAGATAGGATCCCTAACGTACGGGATCTGTTCCTCGTCATATGAATGAAAACACTACGCATGCGATAATTGTGATTCCCTACCTGCATGAGAATAAAGCACAGGATTGCGGTGCCTATAGTCAGTGTGAACTGAAGCCATATCAGTACGGGGTGCGATAAAGTGGTACAAGTGAAGAATGGAAACTTGAGGTAGTCAAGAGATGCAGTGGAAACGCTGCTTTCAAACGCTTGGTGGTTAGCATCCATTGTCAGTGGGAAATACAGGTGGGGAGCAATTGAGGAACACAGAAACCTGACAAGGTTACAAATGCTGGAGCCACTAAGGGGCGATGTTGCACACCCATGGGCGAAAGACACTGTCTCCTTTTACAAGGTGTATACTGACCGCAGGACATGTAAGCGCTTGACCCAGATCCAACATGAGTGTTGGAATGGCATGATACTGTGTAAAGTAACGGTACACTACATTGTGCTCTCTATTATAGGTGTCCGCGTACATGACGGCGATCACGCAGTATTTGGTATACCATTATGAGGTCTCCCCGTGGCGTCCACTGAGCAATCAGAGTCTCTGCAGTTGTTCGGATGCGGGAGGTGCCGCAAGCCCTTAGCAATCTTCGTTGCCCGGCATCGTTTGAGCGCAGCGAGGTCGCGCTTTAACCAGTGTTGCCAATCCTGGGTAGCTTATTGGACACAGAATGTACGTAGGCGTTCAGCACCCGGGAGAAGATGGAGAAATCTACACTGTCGAGTACCCTTCACAAGAGATTAACATACCGGTTGCATCTTGTTATATCGACATGTAACTGTCTTGAACAACAGCGAATAGTTAAAATTTGATGATAGGTTTCTTATTCCCGGAATATCTAATCAATTAGGATTAACATGGTTTTCTACAGGCGTGTTTCAATGCGAATTTGCAAATGAACGTTCATAAACACACAACAATGACTGCTGATGCTGACATTTGCATTGTAAGTATATATCTCCATATGGGTAAACCATTTCACCAAGTTCTAATCGTTAGATTGCGGATCGTGTTACAATTGGTTGACATCGTGTGATTGAACTTATATGCACTATGAATTGGGAGTCAGCATTCTGAACCGACAACCCGACTATGGCTGCCGGTGAATTTGTCAACAACATTGCTGCATGTACTAATGTACTGGCACCTGTGGTAAGGAGCCGCACGTATAGATAATGCGACAAATATACCCAACTGAAAAAGGCCAAAGGCAAACTGAAGAAACTTAGGGCATCTTATCACAGGAGCAACATTTTCGATACGCAACCATATATACATTAAGCCGAAGTAAGGTATGGGACCTGTTTTCCAGCTTATGAATGAACACACTGCGTAAGAGATAGCTATGATTAGCTACCTGAGCTAGAACAATGTGCGCAATCACGGCTGATGTCTACGCCAACGCTTCGTGATCAAATGAATTTAATGTAACCATTCAAGAACATAGGTGGGAAACGGCGTGGAGTCTCTTCGTTAGCTTATTACGCTGATCGATCCAATAAGGTTTTGGCACGCGGAGCAATGGAGTATGTGGGGGGGGGGGGGCACAACGGAACTGGTAGGTAGCTTAGGACCCTTTGCAACCATGTTAGGGATGTATTCTATCCACAAAACTGTCTTTAACGCTGTAGTCTGCTAGTTCCCTTAGGATAGGTTGGATTCCATTGGTCAGGCATTTGGCAACTTCTGAGACGGTGCGCCTACCATTGAAACAGTCGGTGGTAAGGGGATATCTTCGTTGTGGATTTTCGGCAGTCCTTACAAATAAGGAAGCCGAGATGCTCGAGTGACCGGCTGTGTCAAAGTTTTTGTGTGATTCCATCCCACCGTCGTTAGGGTCTTTAGTTCACGAACGTTTGATTTCATAACATGTTCGGTTTTATCGTTATCTGTCACATAAAAACGAATCGACTAGTCTGCGAGAAATTTTTGCATTTTCTGGATGTAGCCATGTTTCTGCATTATGACGACACCTAATCCCATATCTTGTCTTAGTATTACAACCTTTTCATTGCGTAGCTGTTACCTTAACGACTCGCAATGATCCTTCGTCATGGTACGTCACTTCTCGGTGTCACTGGCGCATGACTGTTTGGTAAGTTCTACCCTCGTAGTTGTAAAGCAACCGCTTGTCTCCTCATTGATCTGTGTTCAACTGGGAAGATGTTCGTTCAAATGTGCAAACTGAGTCCCGACTGCTATTCTACCACATGGATTTGATGGAATAGATAAACTGAACCGTAGGGACAACTTTCAAGTTCGGGGTGACCTACGGGAGAACGAATATCCCGAGCAATTTATAACACGATGCGCGCACGCACAACGCCAGGCGAAACCATAAACTGACGTTCCTAAGAAGAAGAGAGCATTAGCCAGCGCACAAATTCAGTCGATAAATGTTTGCATGATACATATATTTACAGATTATCAGTGTAATGCTCAGAATTGTCAGCCAAGTTGATGTTCGGAGTGCCCGCCGGCGTTTTGCGTACAGCGCAGCATTCGCCTGATGGTGTTTGCTGGCACTTTCTCCAGAGTACCAACTGTGATCCCGCGACATTCTTGTAAAATGCTCCGCTTCAATTCCTCAAGAGAGTTTGGCTTCGTTTTGTATACATGCTGTTTCAAGTAACCCCAGAGGAAGCAATCCAAAGGGTTCAAATATGTTGACGGAGCAGGCCACTCTATAGGTTTTCCCCGCCCGACCCAACGGCAAGAGAACGTCTGCTTGAGAAAATCCCGCACCGTTTGTGCATAGTGCGCAGGTACGCCATGTTGTTGCAATCACACGGTACTTAATAACCCAACGGCTTCCAGTTCCGGAATCGCACAATTTTCCAGTAACTCCTTGGACGAGGATGTTAGAAAGCGTAATGTATTAGTACTGTGAAACAACAACCTACCGTTTACATTACCGAAAAAGCAAAATGGTCGCACTATTCTTTGGCCAGCTAACTCAGCCCATACGATGAGGTTTGCGCCATGTTTTATGTGTGAAACGCTGCATCGACATGGATTACACGTTGCCCAAAACCGTTGTTTCTCCGCAACGTGCAAAGGGGAAGCAGCCTCATCGGTAAACAGAATTGAATGGATGTCCATGACACTAAAAACCTGCGGCAAAAATGAAGTCTCTTCTCCGAATCACATGGGTTTAAAACCTGCACTTCACGGGCGCTATACTTCCGGAATTACCTTTCCTTCAAAGCCCTATGGACAGCATATCTGGTGGTGTTGCAATGCTGGGCGAGTTTACGAATGCTTAGATCGCAGCTTCTGGACACCACACAAATAACCACACAAGCAAAAAAGTTATCCGTGGTTATGTGAGGCCGCCCCGTCTTTTGGCGACGTACACGCTCCCAGTTTTCTCATATTTTCTCACCAGCCTAGGAACATACCATCCGTTGATGGGCCACTTTGCACTGTGGATAGTGTCAACTACTTTGCCACTCGAGGGCGTAGTAACATTATCACTGTTACTGAGGGCAGCATAGGCGCGTGAAGGCCAACCGATCGGTAAAGAGCACACCAGCTTTCGATGCAAACTAATATGCGTTTGGGACCTTGACGTGAATGTATTGAAAGTGACCACAATGAAACAAATAAGAGGAGCACTGGGAAGAACGTTTGCACAAGTGCGACACATGGCGCAAATGTGTTGTTGATCATACAGCGTAACATTAAAATATTCAAAACGCAGCTTATCCGGATAATTTGTCAATCATATTTGGTATCCAAAATACGACGGTAATGAAAATGCGGCCCCATGTCACGTGCCGCCTACGCGCCCCCATACTGCGTCTCTGCAAAGAAAGCAACTAAACGTATTCAAAGCGGATTAGTCATCTCTTCGTCTATATAATGCAACCCCCTTTGTTGGGAGTCCAGCAACGACACCATAGCTCAATCATCGATAGTTGCTCATCCAAACTGAAACCTAGTGCACTGAAAACCGAAGCGCTTACACCGGAGCTACATCAGCAGATTAACAACGATGTAGATGACGTTCCTGATGAAAAGCGCTTGGTTGAATGTGTCAGTAAAGCATGTGCACTTTTAGTCCATAGCAAGTAAAGACGTAAGATAACCGCTCACTTTCCCAAGAACAACACTGGAACTAAGTTTTGACGGATCACGCGCCTATTGTAATATGTGTCATGGAGAGAGTACCCAGGGCTTCCCTATCCGGGCGTACATTGGGTCGTCAAAGACCCAGGGGGTTGAAAGGCGAAGCAGATACTTGGTAGGCGGCTGGCCCGTTTCATATCAACCACCTACTAGGAGTCCGTGATTAGCTGCACGGTGTAGTCACAGCTGGCGACGGGAACGGAGCCTGAGCTGTGTGGATGGATGACGATAACGCGCACGAGATATGATTACAACAGATGTCCGGCTATAACCACATCCTTTACCCACGTAGAATTGGGATGGAGCGAAATAGCATCTTCCACTTGCAAATGGCAAATGCCATATAAACGCACGGATTGGTTTGCGTCATACGGAGTCGCTCATCCCTGTGCAGATGTTACTACCCGACGAGTAAATTTGATTCGCCGAAGCGAGTACATTTCATTTGCATCTTCAAAGCATTCTCTCACCGCAACCCTGTGGTGTGTTCGAATACAGTCCACAACTGACGAATGCCCATCGGGAAATATCTCCCTAGAGAGCGTGATCAAGGTTAGTTCTGCTTGTCCTACATACTCTGCGTTTCCGCTTACACCGTCCAGCCGCCTGCGTTGGTGCAATTGGTTAAGCAATCCGGCAAACGACCACACACAATACCCATGTACGCCAAATCTGTATAGTTTAATTTTCTTATTTATTATGCCCTTAGCCAATCCCTTATCCACTGGCTCTCCAAACACAATCAACAGCAGGCGGTAGAACGTACTTGTTGGTTACACAACCGTGTTAGAGTGGCATCTGCTTGTCAAGCTCCCACATGATTGTTCTACAACGCGGCAACTACAATTGGTATGCGACGCGACCACACGCACCAACTTACCGGAAATCCACAATGTTCCCCCGATTAGAGAACTAGCTATTTCTAGCAGAGTATAAAGTTCACTCTGACCCGTCATCATAATAATGTAAGAACAACACTCGCTTAGAACAGGTAGTTTACTGCCAACAGAATGTTTTACAGATCGGCCAAATGGACAACACGTCCATAATTCTTACTGACATGTTGAACCATTTGTTTGCAGTGCTGCTGCGTCACTAAAGACCGTGCTTCAGACACCGCGTGCTCCAAAAAGTGAATGCGCCACTCGCTTTTATTCATAATGCCTTCAGGATCCCCCAGGAGCATCTCGGAGTACCGTCCCTTCATTGCCTGTTTTACATGAGACTTTATTATGCTCCATATGCCTCGATGGGATTGAGAGCTGGTGAGTATGGCGCAAGGCGTAGAAGTCTCCCAGAGCGGTACGGTTCGTCCAGAAAAACGTGCTCCAGGTGCGTGTGACAGGGCGCGTTGTCACAAATCAAAATGCACCTTTCCACAAATCCTGTTCCGTTGGTATCAAGCACTCGTTGCAGCCACTGAGCGCACCTTGCTCGTTGTAACTTCCTCTCAGAACCTAACACGCTAACAAGCCGTTGTTTGTTATGGCGCCGACAAGATGAACATTCGGTCCCCGGCTGTTCGCCAATGTACACTGCGCTCGACTGCCACGTCGTGAGCGGCCACGAGTGCAAGAGCGAAATAAGTTGAAGTTGGTCTCATCGATCAAGACCGGTTGCCTTCCTTCCACCTCGTAATCCATGAGCTGCAAAACAAATGATCTGCGTCGATTTTTGTTCTCCAGCGTGTTTATGGACTCCGGAATGGTGTGCAATTTCGGCATTGTTATAAGTCTACCATCCAAGTATCGTGAGACAGTGCTGGTACTTACTGAAACTTCGAACTCCTCCCTCAACCGCAAACGAAGGAGTCCAAGGGTGACGGTAGACTCTGCAGAAACCCACTCAACCAGACAGTCGACGTGGCTTTCTCCCAGTGCTCTGCGACGAACTCCCCCGTGCTGTCCCACAGTTTCCGTTGATTCGTACGCCCGGATCCAGTTGCGGCAAGTTTTCACATTCACTTTCAGTATGCAAGCGACCTGCTTCCAATCGTCCCCTTCCTCGTACGCTCTCAGTACGACGTTCTTCATCTCCCTCGAGTGCCAAACATACGAGTCAACCGTTGCGTTTAGGTGAACTGCACATTCGAAAGCATACGGCAAACTTATTTGGCTGTGGCTCGTTATACCAAACCAATCGTCATTCAACTCCTTGCTCTCGTTCTAATTGGTGGGAATCGCTTCCTAGGACAGCGAAAGAAGGGCCAATCTGATGCATCGGCCAGCGACACTGTCCCTGGTAGTAGCTGAAGCGTCCCACATACACCCCTATGACTTAGTGCGTCTGAGGTCCAATTGGCTGAAGGCGACGAGCTATACACGCACACCTACACACCTGCAGAAGGGAGTGGGGTACGCACGGAACAAATTAATTGAGCAGACTCATGTTGAATGCCCCCTCAGATTATTCCTGTTGCCCAAGTGGACAACTTGTCAGGGAAATGGTATAGTTGTTTACCCACCCTATGCCCCTGGTTACTTGCCTTCCCGACCTAAGGAGTATCTAGTCCACAAGCTGATTAACATGAGCGAAGTCTTAACTCTTATCATCTATTCGATCACCCAGTTCATGTGCCATCGTCGCACGCCAACTGACATAACTATTAGGTAAGTATCAAGCCCCATGTCGGGATCTCGGTCTGGATGACCAAGGCAGATGCCTTCCCCAATTGACGAGCGGCGGCTTATTGATTATCCTCCATGTGAACGTATATATAGGTTCACATGACTTTACTTCACCTCTTACTTTGGAGACCGTTTGCTCACACTGTGCAACCCGTCCAGACCATCACATCTACACGGAGCTCAGACTTGAAACAACCTCCCGCTCCAGCGGTACGCACCTACATTTTCTACTCCACCCCGCACCGTTTGCCCGAGCCAAGCCAAAAGCGCAGACCATAGCGTTCCGTTTCCCACACTGTATAACGAACCAACGCGACAAGAGTTAACAGACCTAATATAAGCAAAGTCATAGTCCGATCGTGGACTCGGCTTCATGTGGCTATTTAATGTAGAGTGGCAAGTATAATTTACATTACTTTTGGACCTTGTGAAGGCCAGTTGTTTCGGAACTGATCGAGCATTTTGAAAGTATGTACCCAAGGTATTTTAATTACTATTTGAACAGTAACGTAGTAAGGGACTCGGTTTCCTTTCTTAGTTGAACCTGGGAGATTTTATGGGTAAATCGTGCGGCACAATGAAATAACGGTATAATACAGATAAAAATACCGACGCTTGCCAAGTCCCGTGAGATGATTTGTGGGAATAACCTTAGTTCAATAAAGTTATACTAAAGTGAAAAACACATTTGTGAACTCACCATATTATCCAGGTTAACACGTAGGTATATCCGTCTAACCCGATTTCTTGGGGTTGGTGAGCACAATGTTTGTCTGCGTCTTGTCGTCACACAATGAACGGAAATCAGACCAAGTAATGTAAATAATGTAAAGCATCATCGAGTCGCTTTTTAAAATGAGGAGCATGGGCGCTAAAATGACGAAACCCAAAGAGCATTCCAAGGTTGAGCAACGCGATGGGAAATATGCTTCCGGCAGTCCTAAAGAAGACTGTATTACGTGGCAAGTTTCACTTTATGCTCCCTCAATTCTATATTACAGCTAAGCATCAGGAGGTGGCGGCAAGCGTAACTGGGATTTGTCAAACCCTGGAACGCCAGGATGAGATCACCTCATCCGCTGTACACTCCTAGGAAATTCAGTCGCCCATGGTATTGCAGATGGGACAACCCCTTCACATTTTTCGTTGCCCATCGCTCCGCCGTATCCAGTGCAAAACAGATAGCGTTTTAAGCAGGGTTGATAAGCCTGGGTCGCGTACTCTATATGGGGCCTCACATACTGATTGAGTATTTGGGTGAAGCTGGAGGCATCAAACCTTCAGAACGCCTTCGGTAACGGTCCAAGGTGTTGGTTCGCGGTTTTGTACGCCTTCAAGGACTGTCCGAACAGCAAGAATCCTCTTGGATCACCACCCAAGGTCTCGCTCTTGTGAGGCCGTGTTCAGCACATCGTCTCCAAGCTTCTACGCGTACGTGGGCTTGTGCCGGATATGCACGGTTTTGAACTTGCCCATGTTAAACAAAAGTAGATTTAGCTTTGACCATTCAAAAGCGCAGTCTACTTCTCGCTGCAACATATGGAAATCTTATTGACAGTTCCTTTCCCTCCATATCTTGATATCATTAGCAAAACACAGGAAATTTGATTTGCAGATACTCGCAACGTCGTTAAGGAAGAACAAGAATAAGCGCAGGCGCAAACACAGACCCTTGTGGAACATTGCAGTCCACATCAATTGGATCGGAATATGAACCCCGAACTCGTACCTGAAACGAAGCTGAAAGAGGAGGATTCCGATCCATGCATGTACGGAGTTTCCAACTCCGTATGCTTGCAGAGTTCAGAGAAGGATGCGGTGATCTATGCGCTCGAATGCCTTGGAAAATTCTAGGTAGATGACATCAGTACCGCTCCCACTGTCGGATATCTCGGTCCAACTTCCACAAGCAAGCAGTAAGTTTGTAGTACATGACCGATGCTGACGGAATCCGTGTTGCTCAGGTGCTATGCTGTTAGCCTATTGCAGTCTCAACTATGATCGCTTCCATCACCTTAAAAAGCACGGAAAGGAGAAGCACTGGACGATAGTTGGCGAAATCTGAAAAATCGGGGTAACGATGCCTTGCTTCCACATGCTAGAGACATGCTGTTCGTCCAGGTAACTTTAGAAAAATCTCCTTAATGGTTCAGCATCCTCGTAGCTGCCACCTGCAGCGCTTTTGGAGGAATGTTGTTAACTCCGGGGAACCATGGCTGCGCAACTACAGCAGCTTCCTCAAAATGGTCGCAGGATCAAAAGTGACGTGTGCAAATACTGGCAGCTGCAAGAATAGGACGGACAGATTACAAATGCTCGTAGCACATCAGGACACTGAAGCATATTGTAGCCGTAGAATGTTGGCTGCATCCTCGGCGGTTTGAGCACATCCATTCGTTAACAGTAGCAGCGGAACACTACGTTTCACATCCCGGAGGCTGTTCACATGTCTGTACAGGGTCTTTTCCTTAACACAAAACTTTTCCGCCAGACGGCCCTGGTGTATTTGTCCTTGCACACAAGTGTGGTGGAGTGGATACGATGCGCAACATAGTTACTCCAATTGTCAGGACTAGGGTTCACACTATACACAAGCCACGCGGTGTATTTTACTGTCATGTGTTTTCAAGTTCTACTCCGAATGAATGATTGTGTCCTTGCAGAATGCAGGGGTTTGTTGACCGATGCAGATTTAATCAGATCACTAAACTGGAAAGTAACATCCAACAAAGCATTGTCAATAGAACCGTCCTCCGGAAACTTGCTGCTGGTATCTCCCACAACTTCCGCCAGTACGTCGTAGTGAGTGATCGTTCGAAACAAGTTGGTATGTTATTGTGGATACTCCGCATAGCACACGACCTTGTAAAGTATGGTTACGTGGTCATTTTGCTCCAGGGGGCTCTCCAGCCTTGGTTTCACAATCATGAGCTCGTCGTTCGTAAGCAATAAATCAAGCACAGATGGTTTATTTCCGGCTCTGAATCGGATGGGTGAACTGACATGGCTGACCAGCGGAATGTTTGTATTATAATCTTTCAGGTCCGCCTTTAACTTCTCGTTGGGTAACGCCGGAACTTCCACATCATGGATATTGAAGTCGTCTGAGATGCGAACATGACTGTATCGTCCTCGTAGAACCCTTCCCAAGGATAATGCTAGGCGGGAGTCCATCTCTGGGGTGGACATGAGGGGACGTAAACAACGGCCAAAAGGCAAGTGTCGTTGCGTCTCGGTCACAGACTGCACCGGCGTGAGTCCATGTTCAGCTTTTCCGGATCGACCAGCGCTTCTCACTACAGGTCGTTGCGGTATTATAACACAACCCCCCGCCGTTGCGAGGTCGATCATTTTGGTGAAGGGACATACCATGTATCGTGACTTCGGCATCGATAATTTCGGAGTATAACCAGGTTTCCGTAGGGAGTAGGAGGTCCCAGGCATGTGACGCATGGCGTAGCTGCAGTTCACCAAGCTATTTCAGCAGACCTTGTGCATTGCTGTACATGCAGGGACGTTTCTCTGTTTTTAGCTATGTAGCACGGTTTCCATGTTTTAGATAAAATGATGTGCCGACCAGTAAATCGTCGGCTAGTAATGGTTTTGTGGGTTGGGGGATGACGAACTCAAATGTGTCTAATTCATGGACCCTATGATTACTAATTTGCCTCGCTCTTTGCAGATTATGTACGGGGTGTGTTTGTCAGTTTCGTTGGCTAGTTCATTATAGTCATCCAAACTCTTGTCAGTGAGTGGTCTGATCAAGTGGCTGCGTTCGTGTGTGCGTTTAGCAGATGCTGCTTCGACCTGGATTTTGAAAGGATGGCTGCTGCTGCTCGCATACCATCCCTCCATTACCATTGCTGACATTCGTCTAGATTGAAGGACAACTTTCGCAATCCTCGGGCCACATCTCTTGTAGTTTGGCGACCGGCGCAGCGTCGAGATTGATTGCGCTATGACGTTTTCCAGCTAGAGGGTCTCGCGAATTTACCGCCATTGTTCCTGGTCGTGAGGAGCCGCCTCGCACTCATCATGAGTTCTAGCCTCAAGAACACAGTGTACAAAGATCTTCATGGCTATGAATTCCTTCCGGTTTTCGTGCAAGTGGTGTTTTTGCCTGTCTGCGCTCGCTCCACGGAATATCCGGGAATACGCGGATAGAACATGGCCGATTCCGGAGGCCAGGTGTCGATAACAGGACAGCTTCTGCTTCATTGGCAGTAGTCAACACAACCTGGTGAAACTTAGTTCACCGTAGTGCTGTGAGTTTGGGTGATGGGTAAGGCGTGTCAAATTGACGGGCTTAGTTACAACACCTATAGTGTCACATAAGGAGTTCCATTGGTTCACGTCATCGAGTTGTTTTCCTTTTAAGGAATGTGACGTCCATTCTGGAACGTTGGAGCAGATTGCCGCTGATATACTACGTGCAACTCCGGTTGAGATCAAGCGACCAGCTGGTTTGTGTCAAGTTGATGAAGGCTGTTAGGGTTCAGCTTCGTCTTCTTCATTTACTCTGGGTCCAGTAGGATTGACCGAATATCTAGATTTTCGGTCACCCTTGGTAGAAACCAAGCTGCAATCACAACTGGTGTCGAAGCCCTTCTGAATTCTCGGAACCGTTTGGAAGGTGGACGTGACTCTGACCCTGCTCATTGCGATCGAACTAGTGATGGTTGTTTCGGGCATATTTGAGCAACTGGTGGTATTGGAGTTTAATGTCCACAGGTAATGCATTTTTAGCGCGCTGCCTAGCCTTCTTCCTCAGTTTTAATGCTGTGCTGGATGGTAATGTCTTGGATTTACTCTCTGTCACGCTTTCTACAAAGGAATGGTTTTCGGTGTTCCGCATTTGTTCAAACATTGCCACTTATCTTTAATACTTCTGCGATAGTTCAAATACAATCTGTGCCAGTGGGATGGCTGTACAATGTGAACAGAACAACCGCTAATCTGGTTTACTATTGTGTAGCTTCAAGTGGTTCACTGTGAAATTGGAACATTTGCAGATGGAATATATCAACTTTGACTGCGGTTCCAAGACAAGACGGTCTGAAAACTATGTTCTCTCTGATATTGCTGCTTTGGACGCTACATAAACGTTCCCAACTACAACAGATAGAAAATCACTAAGAAACTTGTTTGAAATCCAACAAGCGTCTTTGAAAATGTTGAGTAAGTGCACAGATGTACAACTGATATAAACCCGTCTTCGCCAATGTTGGTGTGCACACTTCCTCCGCGGTAGTGGGGTTTTCCCTGGCGGTCGGATCTAATGTGTCGAAAGTCACTGCGTTTCACTATTTGATCTTCCTTGTCGAGGTATAACCAATTTTCCTGCAACATTAGCTGCGTGCGAGAAATATCTCCATTGTGGAACTCTCTAGATTTAAACAATGATTTTCGATAAGTGATCGGACATTACTCGACCGGATAGGCAGAATTTGTGCACTGTTAGGAGGACAGCGTCGGAGTACAAGTTACGAGCCAGTAGGCTGCGTTTTCTTTTTCACCAATTTTTTCTTCACTACGTTTTACCAGTGTTTCTGATATGGTGACTATAATAGCCTAGAAGTGAATTTCGGACAAACTCACGGAGCCAAATCAAACAATCAACAGAGTACTCCAACACTGTTATCTTTAATTTGGTTCACTCAAAACAATGATAAAATAGGTTTCAGAACTAAAAGGAGAAAAAGAGCGAAATCCGCAGTGAGTAGCGTAGACAGTATTCTAGTTACAATGGCAGCGACCAAATTTGTAGGCCCTGCCACTTTATTGGAATTAGCAACTAATAACCAAATGCTTCCGGCAGCCAAGGTAATCGAGACCACCTTTCCACCAGAACAATTTGCTCACACAATTGTCTGATGCACCTAATTTAATAATTCTTATCCTACGGCTTCCTCTGAGCGACGGCGATGGTTGTAGCGTGGTGGGTCTCGCTCACCCCTCTCCCCCCGCCACTTCACTCATAGTTCACGCAACAAAACGTTTCCAACCAGTTGTTCCCCCAATGTTTCCACTATCGCTCGTGCTACGTGCATCTGACGGTATTTGGAGTCTGTTAACTAACGCGTCCGTTCGCTCTCGTGTGCGTCTGCGCACACGCATGCATTGACAGCTCCTGTAGTTGGACAGGCTGTCAGACAACCGCACAAGTATCAAATCCAAATTATCCGTTTCGCTGTAAAATCGTTTCCTATTCACTGTTTCCTCAAACCAAATTAAACATGATCGTAACAATGTACACTAGCGCACGCACAAATGGAAGCGAGGGAGTGAGCACCGATCTGTCACATCACTGAGATTCGTAAGTTGGCCCCAAAATAGCTGTAGGAACAACGGGCGAGGAACCTACGTACCATATCATTCTAATGGTTTCTGGCTTTGTGTCCTGGCGGCTGTCTGTTCAGTCACTTACTGTTTGACAGTAAGATTACGTTTCGTGGTAGTCAAACTTATTCATAAAACGACGAATTGTGCAAAGACAAACCGAGGTACTGCGAATTGGTAACAGTGAATATCGCCTTAACAAATCAATACGAACTCAGTTTACTTAGCAAAGCCATATTCACAAGTTTCTTTAGAACCACCGGACTACTACAACAAATGTAATGATGGTTTCTAGGCACTAGATATTGAGATATCGCTTGAGGCCAGATAGATCAAGTTGCCTATAACGCGTGAGCCAGGGATTATGATGGAATGTCTAGTATACAAGCCTGAGCGAATATCAAAATAAGTCAGCGGAAGTACAAAATGGAACGAACACAGCATTACAATCAAGAGTTAACTTCAGTTTCTTGAACTCTTACGTAAGTGCACATGAATGACGCTCAGAAAAATGCAACTAGAAAAGTACCGTCAAAACAACGGTTTAAATTTGGTTACGGGTCAAAGCCGCTTCAATTATTCTTTAATCTTTCACTCAAACATTGGCGTAGATAAGTTAAGCTTGGCCCCAAATATCAGTTTTCTGGATTGAACTAGCTCTCCTTAATGGTACGTGGGAGTCTGTACTGGACGTGAAATCTTTGCGCAATCAGTATTCGGTGACACTGGTGTATATCGTTCATGATACCTTCTTCTCATCCATTTGTTTTACTGATTGCAATTCCAACCACTTCGATTTCCCATTGAGTCGCGTGCCACCTTGCACTCTGCTCTTGCCATTATACTCCTAGTGTTTTGCAGACCTTTACAGTACAAGTTGAGCAACTTTTGTACCAATGAATATTCGGTATCTAGAGTCTTCCTTGTTAGATACCGTCGCAACCGGTACTTGATTTCGGCACCGTAGGCCAAAACAGACAAGTAGGTTAAGAGTTACTTGTTCTATTGACCCATGTCCTTAACTACTTCATATCGGACGCGGTACATACCATGATAAGTGGTTGAACAACATGTTCCCGCTCAAAAGTGGCTTCGAGATTCACTTTAAAACGAAGCGATATGGTAAATGGTTCAATCCCGGAATATGTCAATATGTAAGGACAAATCTCGACTAGGTTTATACCGATATCTCTAAGCGAACAGTCGCTAGCCAATCGCTAATTAACTAAACCTTGCTGTCAAATCACAACCTCATAGGTTAAGTTGATGTAATGCAACTGCGGTAGCTTCCTTGCTTTTTAGCCGAACTGGAGAACGGTATCTTATTAAATTTAGCGTTGAGTTATCCGAAGTGTGGATTTGTGCTCCTAAGATTTTCACTAATCCGACCACTGGACACATATGTGAGCATATATAGCGCAACCACTAGCTGAATTATTCAAGATTATCAGTGATATCTTAATATTCACCTCTGCACTCTGGTCCTGAGGTTCATATTGTGTGTCCAGAGCCCACTTCGCCTCAAAGTCCTACTTTGTCATTTCGATCATTGATATAGTATCTGAAGACGAAAAATACAGGCCCATGTCGCTGGCGCTAAGTTAATCCTCATTGTGGGAACACCATATAAAAAGTGCTACTGGGTTACCGTTCGAAGGCTCTTTAGATGACCGCGCTATGCTTCTGTTTGAAAGTCGGACTTGTCGGCATAATCTTCACCTAGTACACCTTTTCTGCGTGCTTTATCATGTAGAAGCAACGTGCCAAAGATTTCAACAGACAGAATGAACTCTGGACTAGCCTTCGATCGTCCAGTGCGAGAATTATAGTGTTTTCCGTGATCAGCGATTCGCCGTTCATGTTCAGTCCTTAACAAATACGTGCCACACTCTTCGAAGTAGGCGCAAAACTACAAGACATTGCAGGTCACACCACCGATGGCCATTCATCATCAAGATTAATGCCTTTGTGAGGCCTCTGGTTTCTAGCAGTAAGTCGTTCTTGTTTGTCTTTCTTCTTCAGCACTGTTGTGTCCATTGCAAGTAAAGAGTGAAGACGCTTTCATTGATGAAGTTGTACTTCTCCTCGTCTTCTGCTACATGTGCCAACAATTCGATAGCACATGCTATTGTCGGGACACTGCTGATGCGGTCCAACTCGTAGTGACGTTACTTGATGGAGGTGAACTACGCTCAACGTCGATTCAAGTTGAGGTCATGGTAAGAGGAGGGCATACACTAGCACACTTACTATCACATTAAAGTTACATATTTCTGCTTCCCAAAAGATCTGCAAATCATCCAGTATGATATGGTAAAGGTTGTAGGTTGTATGGAAAGTTGCCAGTTTAATTTTAAACCGTAAGTGCAAAAGGGAATGGTATTCGTTGACACATAATCCCAACATTGAGTCCTACGACTGGTTTCGTCATTGTCTGCAAGCTGAGGATGACAAGCGGACGCACAACACCCTGGTTTTGCGTGATGCATGTCCTGACTTACAGGATCGTACTGGGCTCAATGCGTACTTGTTTTATGAGATCGAATCCGGTTCTATGGTGTAATATATATATATATATATATATATATATATATATTGCAATAGCCTACGAATAGACATTGAGCCAACTGAAACCATAGAACTCAAAACAAGGTACAGGAATATTAAAAGAAAACAACACAACACATCAAAGCCCATGGTTTCGTCAGAAGGCGAGATACTACCCGGTTGCCCAAGCCGAAGTAGGGTGTTGACTTAGGGGACACTACCCCGAGCCTTAGGCTGAATAGCCTGCCCGCAAGGCAGCGAATCGAATTCAGGGAATCGCGCCTATTGGAAGCCGGCGACTGATTGATCAGTTCATACGCCTTTCGTTTGTTCCTTTGCCAAACAGGCGCCCAATGCTCCCCATAAAATAATGCATCAGCTGTACGCCGTGACAGTGCTTCACTGCCGCGCGACCACCACCAGTCGCGCGCGGGCTGAGTATACCGCGAGGACGCCCACCCCTACACGGGTTCGAACCGGTGACCTTATGGTTGCAAACCAAACGTGCAGACCACTAGGCCACCGGCCGACCTATGGTGTAATACCCATAGTCAGCATCATCGTAAATAACCTGCCGGCACATGTTCGTTACTAAAAACCCAGAACATCTCACGAAACATGTGCGTGACATAATTACCAAAGGTTTCGCCCAACCGCGCTCAACTTAGAGCTATATCGATTGGTTTTAACTCTTCTGGTAAATTATACCGAATGCGGACTAAAGCTTAGTTTGAACGCTTATACATGCAACCTTCCAGTTGGTCATCGGCAATATATATATATATATATATATATATATATATATATATATATGTTATTTGCACACAGCGCGGATGAGTTGCAGCACATGACTAGTGCACTGGCTTCGACAGCGGCCAAATTCGGGCTCGACATCAACACAAGCAAAACTGTCTGTCTCTTTCAGCCTTCACCAGAGGTGCAATCTTCAATATTGCTGCGAATCAGGATTGGTGCTGAAGTATGAAAAACCACCTTCCGCTTCTGCTACCTTGGAAGTGGGATGTCGACTGACCAGCAGCTTCACAGTGAGCTTAGTATTCGAGTATCGAAGGCAGTGACGGCATTCGAGAAGCTAGAGTACCGAGTGTGGAACAACCATCAGCTTACCTTTGGCACGAAGCTGATGGTGTATAAATCCATGGTGCGGTCCCTTCTTCTATACGGCAGTGAAACGTGGACGACGTACCGTCGGGATGTGCGATATCTCTAGCGGTTCCATCAGCAGTGCTTGCGACGGATTTTGCGCATCGGCTGGGGCGACAGAGTTGCAGACAAGGAAGTGTTGCGCCGTAGTGTGATGTATGCAGTGGACTGCATACTTTTGCTGAGACAACTGAGGTGGCTCCGTAATGTGCGCCGTATATATCCGACGCGGATATCCAAAGAACTATTACATGGTCAGCTGAGTATTGGGAAGCGGCATGCGGGAAACCGAAGCTTCGTTACCAGGACATGATCAAAGTGAGCCTATCACGTTCTAATAATGATGGCAGACCATGGAAATCGAAGGTATTGATCTGGGTGCATGGCGTGATTTGATCACGAAGGCACTTACCGAGGTGCGGGAGAAAGACCTTGTGCATACAGAGAAGAAGCGGCAAGTGCGGAAGCGGCAGGCGCCGATGGGATGCACTCCATCGACATCGAGCGCATGGTGTTGTTGTAGGAGCGCTGGTTAGGTGCGGAGTTCGGCGTTAATGTCCCATCATCCTTGAATTCCAAAAAGAAGTAAAAGCTTGTATTTCCATTGTTGTATTTTAATGCTCCCACGAATAATCACGAAGAACATCAAAAGGAGATTCTTTAGCTAGTCAGCTTCAAAGTTCTAGGATCGATGATGCGTTGAGTGGAGACTTTGAATATTGGTCGATATGGCTGGTGGAAATGTCAGCTGGTCAGATGGTATCCTACTGGTGACTTGTGTCGGTCAAAATGCGTGATGGTCCTACATACCTCCCCACCAGTGCGTTAGCAGCACTATATTCAAGCGACCAGGAGTAAAAAACCCGGTGGGAATGGCCGGTAAAAACTGACTTCTACCTGGTACATTGTCGCAAGAAATGCCCGAGGCTGAGGCATGAGAAGTATGCAGGCTAAGCTTCTGTGTCTAAGGTACAGCGAAAAGTTTGGGAGCACAATGAGGATAGTAATGGATGGTGATGGTAATTCCATTGCTCTTAAGTGGCACGACCCTGTTCTTCCTGTTGCTTTTCCGACGGATGTTCTGTTGCGTCCTGACAGAAGCTGGAGAACAATAAGAGAAAGAAAACGGGCAGCAGACAGTGCAGACAAGCGATCAGCACAACGAGATGGTATTGTCAAGATGCATAATCCACTAAGCAGTCTGGAAAATGAACTTTTCTACCTGACCGTGTTTGCCGTGTATTAATCTCTTTTGGCTTAACTTCAGATGTTGGCAGTATAGGGTGACTTTCAACGAGATTTGATGACGGCTGCGTACGTAGTGTGTTTTCAGGACCTGTTGATTGCTTTTTACAAGCTCGTTCCATGTACCCTGGCTTGAGTCGGTCTACCGAAACTACATCGACTTTACCATTCCTGTTGATCATATGGTGGTTTTCTGTTCTAAGGATCACCTCGAATGATTCTCCGTACGGTGGTCGTAAAGGCCTGCTGACTGCATCATTTCGTGGCCACACGTGTGACCAAGTTGCCAGATCTTCTGGTATGTAACATTTGTTAGTTTGTGCGCGTGTTGCAGTAAAATGCAGTTCATGCAGAGTTGAACGTAGACGATGAAAATAGTTTGAGGGATCTAGAGCATTGACGTCGATTGGTTGAACGAAGTCAGCCGGAAGATTTAACATGATGCGGTATACCAGATCCGCGGCAGAGCAACCTAAAGCAGCCTTGGGCCTCCTTCGAAGATCTAATAAAACCAGCGGTAAGGTTTCGATCCAACGGGTAGTACCAGAACATATCATCAAATATGTTTTGAGGTGGCGGTGAAAACGTTCGACTTACTCGTTCGCTGTTGGATGGTACTCAGTTGTTCTTATTCGCTTGGTTCCAAGAATATTAGTTAACTCTAGAAAAAGCGTCGATTCGATTTGCGCACCTAGATCTGTTGTTATGTTGTATGAAACACCATGATGTGCGATCCAATGTGCCACAAAGTTGTGTGCTGCTGTCTGTCGAAATATCCGCGATAGGTACCGCCACGGGCCAACGTGTGGAACGATCGATGCCACTCGACGGCGATAGCGGACCAGCGGGGTCTATGTGCACATGACTGAAACGAGCATCAGGAACGCTGAAATTGCCAGGTGGTGCCTGTGTATAGCGTGCACTTTTGAAAGTTGACATGGGAGACAGTTTCTCACCATGGTTTGCACGTCTTTGTCCAGTGCCGGTCACAAAACGATCAGAAATGATTTTGCGCATTGCACCAATTCCTGGATGTGACAGACCATGTAGTGAATCAAAGATGATTCGCCGATAGGTCGGTGGAACTACATGTCGTGACTATCCTGTCGTACTTCACACATCAGAACATCCGAACTTTCAGGCAGCGGAATGGGTTTTAACTGTGGATTGCTTTTATGCAGTTGTTGAAGAAAGTGCTTATCCTGATGTTATGGTGTGGCTAGTTGTTAGAGATCAACGGGGGAATGCTAGTTTCTCGTGGGAAATGTCAATCAGACGCTGAACGCGATGCATACTTTAACGGCTTATGATCGATGAATACCGTGAATGTATGTCCTTTCAACTAATGTCAGAAATGACACACACTGAGGTAAATAGCTAGGAGTTCTCTGTTGAACCTACTATAGCGTCGTTCGGCAGGTTGTAACTTCTTAGAGAAAATGGGAATCGGATACAATTCACCTCTCTGTCGTTGTTGTAGCACACCACCTACCGCTGTACCTGAGACGTCCACCGCTAAGAGTAACGGCGCCTTAGGGTCTACATGCATGAGATTTGAAGTTTCTAGCTGACGTTTTGGAGCACTGAATGCCTGCTTCGCTGAGTCCGTAAAGCTGAGTGATTTAGCATCCAATTTGAGTAGCTCGCTGTGGCAGTTCCTTCGAAAGCCGTTGAAATGGTTTATCGAATGAGACCAAACAATGTCTCCGATGGTTGGAATTAGGCAACTTTTGCCGCTTGGACATCGGAGAAACACTGCCCGGAATTTGGAATTCAGGGTACATGTAGGATGTACTAGAGTGTACTCGAGACAGAAGTATCACAAGGTGAAGCTTTTAAAACACGACGAATGAGTATAGATCCAAAGGTGTGAGACAAAATGCCTCTGAGCCACAGTGAAAAAACCATGAGTGCACAAGTGAGCGATTGCACACACGTTCGCTCAAGCGCACAACAAGTTCACACTACTGCACAAGGTCACCAGAACAAGCTTGACGAACTGCGGCGACGTCAAGCGTCACATGTCTGGGACCTCATATTCGTTACGGAAAGCTTGTGGCACTCAGGAATTACCGAAGACGAAGTCGCGATAAATGGTACCTTCCTTCCCCGAAACGATCGACTTAGCAAAGGCGGGGGGTTGTGTTATAATACCGCAACGACTTGCAGCGCGAACCGGCAGCTGCTCCGGCAACACTAATCATGGACTCACGCTGGTGCAGTCTGCGACCGAGACACAACGGCACTTGCTATTTGGTCGTTTTTATCGTCCCCCAATGTCCACCCCAGAAATGGACTCCCGCCTAGCATTATCCTTGGGAAGGGTCTTACGAGGACGATACAGTCATGGCAGCATCTCAGGCGACTTCAGTATTCATGATTTGGCAGTTCTGGCATTACCTAACGAGCAGTTTAAGGCCGACCTGCAAGACTATAATACAAGCATTCCGCTCGTCAGCCATATTAATTCACCCACCTGATTCAGAGCCGGAAATAAACCATCTGTGCTTGATTTAGTGCTCACGAACGACGAGCTCATGATTGTGAAACCGAGGCTGGAGAGCCCCCTGGAGCAAAATGACCACGTAACCATAATTTACGACGTCGTTTGCTATGCGGAGTACCCACAAGAACATACTAACTTGTTCGAACAATCATCCACTACGACGTACTGGCGGAAGTTGTGGGAGATACCAGCAGCAAGTTTCCGGACGACTGTTCTATTGACAGTGCTTTGTTGGATGTTACTTTCAAGTTCAGTGATCTGATTAAATCTGCATCGGTCAACAAACCCCTGCATTCTGCAAGGACACAATCATTCATTCGGAGTAGAACCTGTAAACACATGACAGTAAGAGATGTCGCCCGTATTTACATATGTCACCCTTAGTTCGCCGACTATTTTGAGGAAGCTACTGTCGTTGCGCAACCATAGTTCCACCGGAGTTAACATCTTTCCTCCGAAAGCGCTGCAGGTGGCAGCTGCGAAGATAGCTGAACCATTAAGGAGATATTTCCAAAGAGGATTGGATGAACAGCATGTCTCTAGCAAGTGGAATCAAAGCAGCCCTTCAGATCCAGCCTACTATCGCCCAGTAACTCTCCTACCGGTGCTCTCTAAGTTGATGGAATCGACCATGGCTGAGGAGGTAATGGGCTACTTCGATAGATCTAACACCATAGCATCGGAGAAACACGGATTCCATCGGCATCGGTCATATAATACCAATTTACTTCTTGCCCGTGGAAGTTGGACCGAGATATCCGACAGTGTGACCAGCACTGATGTCATCTACCTATCCAAAGCATTCGCTCCAATCCTTCTCCAACATTTGCAAGCATACGGAGTTGGAAACCCTATCCTTGGAAATATCGGACAATTCCTCTTTCTTCGACGCTGGCAGGTATGAGTTTGAGTTTCGTTTTTCGATCTTATTGTTGTGGACTGCGGCGTTCCACAAGGGGCGGTGTTGGGGTCGCGGTTATGCTTGTTCTTTATCAACGACCTTGTGAGTGTCATCAAATCAAATTTCCTGCTTTTTGCCAATGACTTCAAGATATGGAGGGCAATCGACTGTCAGTAAGATCACGATATGTTGCAACGAGAAGTAGACTGCGCTTTTAAATGGTCAAAGCCAAAGCTACTCTTGTTTAACATGGACAAGCTCGAAACCGTGCATGTCAGGCACAAGCCCACGTACGCGTAGAAGCTTGGAGACGATGTGCTGAACACGGCTTCACAAGAGCGAGACCTTGGGGTGGTAATCCAAGACGATTCCGGCTGTTCTACATAGTCCTTGAAGGCTTCCAAAACCGCGAATCAACATCTTGGTCTGTTACGGAGGGCGTTCTGGAGGTTCGATCCCTCCATCTTCACCCAAATGCTCAATCCGTCTGTGAGACCCCATATAGAGTAGGCGATCCAGGCTTGGCAAACCTGCTTAAAACGCTATCTGTTTTGCACTGGAGACGGCGGAGCGATGGGCAACGAAAAATGTGAAGGGGTTGTCCCATCTGCAATACCATGGGCGACTGAATTTCCTAGGAGTGTACAGCGGATGAGGTGATCTCATCCTGGCGTTCCAGATTTTAACAAATCCCAGTTACGCTTGCCGCCACCTCCTGAAGCTTAGCTGCAACACAGAATTAAGGGGTCATAAAGTGAAACTTGCTACGCAATACAGTCTTCTTTAGGACTGCCGGAAGCATATTTCCCATCTCGTTGCTCAACCGTGGAACGCTCTTTGGGGTTTTGTCATTTAACGCCCACGCTCCTCATTTAAAAAGCGACTCGATGATGCTTTACATCATTTAGATTACTTGGTCTGTTTTCTGTTCATTGAGGGATGACAAGATGCTATTAAACACTGTGCTCACTAACCCCCGGAACTCGACGAAGACGGATATACCTATGCGTTAACGTGGATAATATGGTAAGTACACAGATGCATTTTTCCCTTTTGTGTAACTTTATTGAACTAAGGTTATTTCCACAAACCATCTCACGGGACTTGGCAAGCGTCGGGTTTTATAACCCATATCATAACATTGTTCCATATATATGAATATATATATATATCGCGAGAGAAAAGCCGGTTCCGGCCGTCCCTTTCGACGTTTATATCTTTGTATCATGTGCGATAAGCATTCGTTGGTTAACCAGTTTCTGCTTTTACTTACCTTTGGGTCACACTCGGGGATGAGAAGCATTTATCCAACCCACCGAATTCTGTGCAATAAAGTACTGAGGCTCAGTAGCTTGCCGATTCTGTTTAATTTTAAAATCCGAGGACAGACCTAAGCATCGGTAATGTAATGTTGCAACAGTACGCCAGCAATTCTCTGAAATTAGCGGTGATCGAAAACACAGGATAGGAACATGAGTTGCGCAACTGCAGAGTGTGAAGGCTCTTTCCGCTTTCGTAGACTTGTTGCATCACGCAGTGGCTGATGTCGCATTAATGCCAAAGACTCCAGAGACTAAAGAAAGTAATACGAGTCATAGGGACGTTCAAGGAGACCTAAGGCCATAAGCCATGAGCGTTGAGGCAGTGTCTGTGGGAAACAAAACATTACCAGTGGATGGCGCCATATGAGTTGCTCAGAGGTCTAGATCCGACTAACCGAGGTAGAGACAGAGCTACGTAGGTTAACAAAGTACGCTGACGATTTCTCCAGCCTTGTCTGCCAAGTTAAGTGGAGACTATAGCCATTTAAGAGGCGACCTCATGATGTCTTAGCAGATCCTCAAGAGCGCATACAGCCCTTATCAGCATCAATTGAAACTCGGCCAGTATGAGTCCCCGATGGGACACCATTTGGAGTTGGACACGCAGTACAGCCGGCTGGCAAGTCCACGAAAGTTTTCTCACTCCGAGTTTCGTAGCCTTAGAACTATCCCCTTCCTCAGCACACCAGACTATTACCCCCACATTATCCCTATTCAGAACATGACTTGATGACACCGACACATTAGAATGAAGTAATCTTGGTCTGTGCCCATCAAATGACAACCAGTAGTTTACTCATTCAATCTATTGTCCACCAGTGAGAATGTCTTGGTGAGCCCAGTAGAGCGCTCTGTATTTTGCCAACACTGAGTTGTCATATCGCAAATATATCCCTAAGGGACTTATAACTCATTTTACTTTTACACTTTAGAAACCATTGCTGTATTAAAAGATATCATGTTCACACCCAGGGGTTAGCCCAATAAAATTGCTACCAAATTTTTGGAATGGACAAACATGAACTAAAGACGGCCCAGTGCTTTTAAGAGCAATATGTACGCTACACTTTCTTCCGAAGCGAAGTACCCAGAGTACGTCTGGATTGCGATATGGGGTATCCATATGGACTGCGGTTCACTATGATTTGAAACTTGGTCACTTCGAGCACTGGAACCGTAGCCGAATTGGTATTTCCGCTATTACTCGCTTTTAACACAAGTCAAGTCAAAGAAAGAATATGCCTTATGAAGCCTTGGAGATTAAATATAGAGCGCTAACACACACGCCACAGCATGGGATGAGTAATGAAAAGCAAGACTACGTGCGGATAAATATAAAACCACTGTGATTGAAAAAATGATTTGGAAGAGTAAATATCGCTGGAGGAATTCACTAATCAGTTCTTCAATGGCTAGAATTTACTCCTTCATAAAACGTGACAGGAAACGGACAACAGATGTACCATAGGTCCTTGTGCCGGCGTATGTAATTTTGTAGATAAGTCTGGTCAAGCAGAGAATTGATAAGCATCCACACGAAGCTCTGTGGAGGGGACGACTAACATCTGTGAGTATTTTAAACGCAGACTTGTTATATGTGGTGACATGGCTGGCTACAATGGTGATGATATATATTTGCAGTCTTATAATGCTACTACAACAGGGTAGAAGTTTAAGTGCTCTGGCAATTATCTTGAGGTCCTCACTCAGGAGACAAGGAAAGATAACTGGAGAGCAGTAGGTCCAGTAGGGTAACATGCATGCAGTGCTAAAATGCTGGGTCAAAAATCGGGGGAGGGAATAAAACCTGCGAAGTGTAATGTAGAAGGCGAATCTTCTAGTCTTAGTGAATGTTTTGTTCACCTGAAGGGACTATGTAAGCCCAATGCTCAGCGTCACTCCCAGGTAAGTTACTGAAGGGGAAGAGGTCAAACATTCACCATCAATACAAAGTTGCGGACACTGTGTTAGGATGTACTGGTAGTGACTTCCTTAGACCAGGGTAAAATTGAGATCCTTGCATTTTGAGATGTTTAACGGTAGGCAATGGGATTTGGACCAAGCTGTGAGGTTGTACAATATATTCTATAGGTTGGCCGATGCTTAAATAGTGGATGCCAGTGGATCAAATCGTCCGCATACTTCGGCACTATGGCTTCTTCAGGGACGGTGATTGAGGTAAACTAAGTGAAAAATCGGAATGGGGACCAAATGGCTCCCTGAAGAACACCAGAGTTCGTGGTGACTGAAGTAGAGCTTTTCCCACTAAGCTGGTAAAATGGTTACGGATTGTAAAATAATCTTTCAATAGAAGAACAACAGAGGTTTGGACTCCGGAATCTAACAGATTGCGCAACAGTGTTTCGCGGTTCACACAACCGAAACCGTTGCTAAAATCAGAAAGCAGGTGCAGGTGTTTTTGATTTTGTTATCTAGTGGCGAGAGCATACTATGTATCAATCACTCTACGACATCTACGGTGGACTTCGAACAGCGATAAGCAAACTGATGGGAGTCATACAAATGGGTCTGGGTTGAGTTACTTTTATGAATAAGGCTCTCAAATTCTTCAGCGCAACCGAGTTGCAAGTGATAGACTGATATCTGCAGGTTTCCTTCTTTGGGACTGTCGTGATTCTTGTGCTTCGCCAACCACCAGCTATCTTGAGTTACTTGGAGCACGGTATGTACAAGTCGGCAAGGAGCTCTACCAGGTAATCTGAAAATTTCTTGAGGACGACATGAGAAAATTTCTTCTGACCAAGTGATTTGTTCATCTGCAGCCCGATCACTTCTCTGTGAGGTACTAGGCTGTTCACAAGAGGATTATCTGAGGCTGGCTGCAACTCAGCAGCGGAGATATCAAAGAGGGAAATGCAATCATGGTCACAGAAATTGTGGTTTAGTATTTCCACGTCAGAAGTTGCTTGCATGACCTCACTGGGGACACCGCTTAAATGTTTCCGTATTTTCCATAGTTCACAATCCTTACCGTATGTCTTAAACGTCGATATTTTTCGGGGCGAGAAAATTCGATCTTTACATAAATAGATAGGGACTTTACAAATGTAGGTCTTTGCGTTTAAAGGCATTTATTTAAACCTAAGAAGTCGTTCAAGATCTTGAGATGATAATCCGTCGGCACGGATAAACATCATTTCCACCGAACAACATGTCGTAGAACTTTAAGTAAGTAGTCAATTAGTTACAATACTTCGATCCGTCCGAGTGGTAACATAGGATAAAATCAGTGGAGTCAATAGTTTCACCCAGTCTCTGAATATTCTGGGGAAGGCATTTTCTTCGCCTGAGCATTCGATCTTTGCAACGGGTGAAATCTTTCTGGTTCGTCTTGCTATAGATAACGGGAGATAGCTTTACGATGGCATGATCAGAGCTCCAAAGCGTTGCCAGATTACAAACAGGAAAAACAAACAGATTGTTTTCGAATACCATAAAAATTATTGCATCCAACTCAGTTGGAGATGGTAAAACTCTAGAAAACTGTGAGAATATTTGTAGCTCGGGATGCGGATGAGAGTATGCGGGTGTTCTCCGTGCTGGCTGATTTGGCTGCAAACATTTCATCGTCAGGCTAGACGACATCATCAGTGAGATTTATGCGAGCCACTTACAGATCCAAATGCTTGTTGATCATTTGATTTGAACGTCAGGAGTCGATTGGTCCATGTGAGCTGACCGTGTAGTCAGCTTTTGCGTACTGTTGGCTACAGTCCGACTCAATGACGTTCCTTTGTATTGATCATCTTGGACGGAATATTGATGTGACCCTCAGTGCTTCATAGACAGTATCTAGATCTAAGTGTTTGTTGATTGAGTTCTTCCCCGAGTACCAAGCCTCGATGAACTCGCCTGCTTTTCGACTTTTGCCCTGCCTATGATCCGGACATCCACCAAATCAAACTGATGATTCTCGGCGTCCATATGTACCGACATCAGGGAGTTCTGGTCATGTCGGCGGATGGCTAGGCTATGCTTATTTACCTTAGTGCCGAGCTTTCTTCCAGTCTGGCCCACATAGTATTTTTTAGAATTTTGGCAGTGGATTTTGTAAATCACACCACTTATTTCCTCTTTGCCCAGCCGATCGCAATGAGCCTGGGCCTTACCGTGATGTGATGGTTTGTGTGCCTCAGTGATCCACTGAGCCATGCTGGGCGGTGCATTTTTGTACCTTCAGGGCCACTCATACCAGATTGGTCAATGGTTAGAGGCCACACAAACTCAGCCTCCTGGTCTTCCAGGTTTGGGGTTGGAATGTGTGTGGTTCCTTATTCCTTAAACGGGCTCCTTGTAGCCCAACGCCAAACCCGCTGCCTTGTGGTCAGATTTTAGAAACAAAGGCTTGGGTTGAGAACTCTAATCTTTCTCCTGTCTAGGCCTAAACAACCTGACAGCATCCCGCCCACGCAATACAATGAATCTCTCTTCAAACAAATTCCTGATGCTCTGGCCCCCGCAGAAATAATCAATGGTGCCCTATCTGTTGCATCGAGCAGGGTGGATAAAGGTTTGGATGCCACTACTCAAGCCTTGCACCTCTTACACATTTTCTCCCTTTTGGTCTCGTTCCAGCTTCAATTTTATCCCCCTGTTTTTACACCCCCAATTCTCGGCCCTCCCCCACCTTGATTCAATAGTCGTTTGTCTTTTAGTTTCAACTCACATGTGAACGCGGAGCGTCATTCCTGCACTGTCAACAGGCCCATGTCCAAGCAAGCGGTCAAACCCAATTCATCGGCTTCCATTTGGAGCCCTCGATCCTCATTCAGATTGGCATGCCTCAATGTTCGCAACTTGCTTCAAAGCGGTCAACAGGCGGCACTTGCCCGAACATTAGAGACACACGCAATCGATATCTGCTGCTTATCAGAGACCCGGCTGCAAGACTCGAGCTCTGTGCTCACTCTACGATGCCCTTCAGGTGACACCAGCAGCACTTTCTCATTGCGCCTATCCAGTGACGATGCAGCTTCGAGTACCGGCCAAGCCGGTGTTGCTACTGCCCTGAGTCCCCGGGCTGAAGCTACTCTGGTTGATTGGATTTCAATCAGTAGCCGGATGTGTGCGGTCCGATTGGATGGCTCGTTCAAAGCTTCGAAGTCGCTTGGGACTGACAGGTATCTGTTCGTTATCGCTGCCTACGCACCGACAAACTGTAGCGATGATTCGGTAAAAGACGACTTCTATCGTCAACTGAACGAGCTTCTTAGCCGCAGAAGAAGCTCGGACACTGTAGTGCTGGCTGAGGATCTGAAGGCTCAAGTTGGAAAATTATCCACAGATGAGTTGCATCTGGGCGGCCAACATGGTTCAGGCTCCCGTAATGATAACGGTGAGCGGTTACTTCATTTGTTTGAGGATGCTCGCTTATTTCTTGCGAGCGCTAATTTCCGACACAGCACTCGCCGGAAGGTGAATTGGCGCCCACCAGCCTCGAACCAGCTATGGATGCAAATCGATCACATTGCGATAAGTTACTGATGGAGAAGCTGCGTCCGGAACTGTCGCTCGATTTGGAGCGCATGTGTAAACACTGACCATGCACTTGTGTGTGCTGACCTGCGGTTGCGCTTTTGCGGACGCCCTCGACGATTTTGTGACCGCATTGACGCCAGCCAACTGGCGAAGCTAGCTGTTCTGGATGCCTATCAAAGTACGCTGTCATGCGAGTTGGGTAAACGCTCCCTGGATACAATTAGAGCCCATTGGTCTCATATTCACCAGACTTTAACAACAGCAGGAAAATCCTCATGTGGTGTGTCTAATCGCCAAC
Organism: Dicrocoelium dendriticum; assembly: GCA_944474145.2. Taxonomy (NCBI): domain Eukaryota; kingdom Metazoa; phylum Platyhelminthes; class Trematoda; order Plagiorchiida; family Dicrocoeliidae; genus Dicrocoelium; species Dicrocoelium dendriticum. The sequence continues at coordinate 12,320,699 of OX104063.1, read as the reverse complement.
ATGGATATTGGGTTTCTTCGCGGTCACTGGAACTTATCGATGCTCGCCGGCACATCCCGGCTGGAAGCGAACACAATGAAACTCGCAAAGAGCTCCGGGTAAAACTCCGTGCTAGCCTGAAGAGAGACCGCGAATCCTGGTGGTCTCATCGTGCGTTAGAGATGGAAGTGTCCACTGCCCTTGGTAACCATCATAAGTTATTCCGTCTGATACGGGAAACGGGCAGCAGGAGACCTGGTGTTGTGAAGCCATACGTGACGGGAGTGGACGGCCTATCCACAACTTGTCAAAACGCTTAGAGCGTTGGACTAAGCACTTTGAAATGCAATTTAATCGGCCGGAATTGTTCGATTCTTCGCCGGCCACTGATCGCCCCGCTCCGTGGTCTGTCCCTCTGGATCCACCCTCTCGCTCAGAAGTCGAACGTGAGATCGAACTGTTGAAGTTAAATAAAGCCTAGGGACCAGATGATTTTCCTTCAACCCTCTTAAAATTCGGGGGACCTGCTCTTGTGGATGATTTATACGAGTTACTAGTTAAACAGTTGGGGCAGGAAACTGTTCCAATCGACTGGAGCCGCTCGGTCATAGTCCCACTTCTCGAGGGTGGCTCACGTTCGGAATGCGGCAGCCATAGAGGAATCAGTCTGATCTCCATCACCTCCAAATTGCTTGCCTCTGTCATCCTTCACAGACTGACTGACACTCATGAAAGCCAGATTCGTGAAAAGCAAGCCGGGTTTCTTCGAGGTCGTGGCTGCATTGATCACATCTTCACCTTGCGTCAGTTGTTGGAGCACCGTCACATATATTGGCGGCCCACTGTTGTCGTGTTCCTCGATATCAAAGGTGCATTCGATTCGGTGGATAGACGTGAACTTTGGGACGTCTACTCAGGAAAGGTGTACCTGAGAAATAAGTAAATATTATCCGAGCATTATATGCGCATAGCTCGGGCAGAGTGAGGGCTTACGGCAAGTTGTCGTCGCCCTTTAATATCTCCAGCGGCGTGAGACAAGGATGTCCGTTGTCACCTTTCCTTTTCAACTTCGCTATTGATGAAGTCATGGAAATCGCGTTTACAGGACACGAGTTGGAAGGTGTGGATCTGCTCCCAGGAGAACGACTTCTTGACTTAGAGTATGCTGATGATATTGCCCTCATCTGTGACTGCTCTCAGACGTGCCAAGCGGCACTGGACAGATTAGCACTAGCTGTCCGTCACTTCAGAATTTGCTTCGCACCCACGAGGTGCAAAGCGTTCCTCCAAAATTGGTCTGGACCGCCTCTTACGCTGACCCTTGATGGGGATCAGCTAGAAGTCCTTCAGAAATGCAACTACGTGGGAAGTTGTATAAGCTCCCGTGGGATTGAAGATGAGATCACGAACCGTATAGAAAATGCCCTGGGCGCTTTTGCCAGCCATCGTTACTTATGGCGGCGGCGCTACATCACCCTTTCTCTGAAGAATAGAGTGTACAGTGCAGCGGTACGTTCGACCCTACTGTACGGTTGTGAAACCTGGCCCCTTAAAGCAGCGGACCTGAAGACGGTAGTTACGTTCGACCACCGGTGCCTTCGTAAATTAGCTCACTTTTGGTGGGAACACCACATGAGCAACGAGCGTGTTCGACGCCTTGTTTACGGCACAGGAAAAGGAACTGGACCGCTCAGCACCGTTATTTCACGCACCAGGCTCCGATGCCTCGGCCACGTGTTACGCATGCCAGCCCACCGACTCCCGCGAGGTGCGTTGTTTGCGCGTGGGGAGTGTGGATGGAAGAAGAGGAGGGGTGGCCAAGCGATGAATTGGTCCAGAGGAATGAAGGCCCTCAATTCGGAGCTGGCCTCGATTGGAGCGTCTCGGCTCCCTGGTTGGAGTCCGAAAGACGATGAACACGGTTGGCTGGATACACTTGCTGATATGGCAAGGAGCCGACCTCAGTGGCGTTCGTACTGTGAGTTTCTTTATTCCACCCCATCCCTCTTAGCCTCCCCATCCAACCACGATCTTAATATTTAGCCTTATATAATTATGCACAGTAAATTTGTTGTTGTTACGCAGTAGCCGGCTAGTAGCTTATCGGAACGATGCCCATCCGTTACCGGTAGCTCATCCGGCTTGCACCAGTTGCACATGTTCTCTCCTTTTTCTGCTACGTATTGCGGCACAGTAGCTGAGGTGTTCCCCACCTCTAGCTAACGTGTATAATGATGATGACGATGATGATCTTTGCCAAACCTGTCCTTACCATTGAAGAGCTTGTCTCGGATAGTTTCTGTTGGCTTGTGAGCAACTCTGATTCCGAGAGGTAGTAGCAGTGTCGCCGCCATCTCAGAGACGCCGTTGATGTATGGTAGAATGATTGTCCTTTTATCCTTCTCTGAGGTTTGTTCATGTGTCGATAGTTTTATTGATGTTAAACAACGTAGAATGTAATTCCTAGGATACCCATTCCGAGTAAACCCTTCGAACAGATGATCTTTCTCCGCTTTTCTCAGCTGCGGGTTGCTGCAATTTGTCTGAGCTCTTTTAAATAGAGCTTTTACGCAGCTGCGCTTGTAGCCTGTTGGATGATTGCTGCGATAATTCAGAAGTTGGTCTGTATGCCTCGCTTTCCGATACACTGTTGTCTCCAGTTGTCCAGCGGCATGTGTTTTTACTAGCACATTCAAGAATGGTAGCTGACAATTGTTCTCCTCTTCTTTAGTGAAACATCAACGGCGTCTCTGAGATGGCGGCGACACTGCTACTACCTTTCGGAATCAGAGTTGCTCACAAGCCAACAGAAACTATCCGAGACAAGTACTTCATTTAAGGACCGACTTGGCAAAGAAGAAACAAGTGGTGTGATTTACAAAATCCACTGCAAAAATTCTAACAAATACTATGTGGGCCAGACAGGAAGAAAGCTCGGCACTAGGCTACATGAGCATAGCCTAGCCATCCGCCGACATGACCAGAACTCCCTGATGTCGGTACATACGGACGCCGAGAATCATCAGTTTGATTTGGAGGATGTCCGGATCATAGGCAGGGCAAAACATCGAAAAGCAGGCGAGTTCATCGAGGCTTGGTACTCGGGGAAGAACTCAATCAACAAACACTTAGATCTAGATACTGCCTATGAAGCACTGAGGGTCAAATCAATACTCCGCCCAAGATCAGCAAGACAAAGGAACGTCATTGAGGCGGACTCTAGCCAACAGTACGCAAAAGCTGACTACACGGTCAGCTCACATGGACCAATCGACTCCTGACGTTCAAATCAAGTGATCAACAAGCATTTGGATCTGTAAGTGGATCGCATAAATCTCACTGATGATGTCGTCTGGCCTGACGATGAAACGTTTGCAGCCAAATCAGCCAGCTCGGAGAACACCCGCATACTCTCATGGTACAACTATCTTTAGCCCGATGTTGTTAATGAAGCCGGTATTACATCTGTTATAGTCACTGGCAGCTTTGCAGAATGAGAGTTTCAAGCATTTTAGGAACACAGCTTCTGCGACATTGTGGTTTGGCCAGTGAGGAGTGATGTAAATATTAGTCAAGTAAATCGAACGATTATCATTCAGCAGCTTTGCTTTATATCTTAGGATCAAAAAGCTAACGCGTTGCTAACTGTACTTAAAAGGCGTTCTAATCGACGGGCACCATGAAGAGTATTTAGAAATGGTGATGCCACCTCCGGCGACTTCAACTTACATGCTCTAGAATCCTAGGCCACACCAGGAGAGCAATTCAAAGCAGACTTGCAAGATCTGGTTGCAGACTTCCCGCGTTATGGCCACAGCACTACGCCCACCAGATTCAGGGGAAGTAACAGACCATCCTTATTGGACCGAATCTTCACTAATGAAGAACTGATGGTCGAGTGAGTGATAGCCGATACTCCTCTTGGCCGCAGCGATCATGCGACGCTAGTGTTTCATTACATGTGCCACGCGGATTATACTAAAGAGCATGCCGAGTAATATCATGTCGTAACCAACTATGACGACCTGTCCGACCTCATTGACGCAACAAGCTGGTCGTTCTAAAGCGAATTGACCCCTGAGGTGGCCTGCGGAGAATTCGTCAACATATTTACCAAGCTCGTGGTAAGGACATCTGAAACCAAACTCTACCGGCCTAAAAGGATGAAGTCTTTCGTAAGGAGCAGGACACGTAAATGCATGGCATTAAGGGACTTGACATGGCGCACCTACATAGCCACCCCAAAAGATGATACCTGAGATGTCTACACAATAGAAAGGAACCACTGTGTCAAACTCGTCCGGGAGGATAAACTTAAGAACCAACAAGGTCTAGTGGAAATGTTTTGCTCCAATCTCAGACTGTTTTACAGACACGTAAAAAATTTGCGCCGTGTTAAGCGCGGTATTCCAGTTCTGCACACAGCAAGCGGAATAGCCCAAACTGCACAAGAGGCGGCCAACATCCTTGGACAACAATTCGGCTTTACCTTCCAAAGCGTGTAATCATCATACATCCTGCTAAGGCAGACAATGCCGCCATCAAGGCTTAATCACATCTCGTTTACCTCCGCAGCTGTACTGAAGAGGCTGATGTCTCTGCGCGAGTTCAGCTCCCCGGGTGCGGACGGTATTCGTCTGAAGGCGTTGAAAGTTGCTGCCATGAGTTTGGCGGGACCTGCAGCAATTTTTTTTCAACGACGTCTGAACGAAATGCACGTCCCCACGATGTGGCAGCACGAAATCATCAGGCCAATCTACAAAAGTGGCAGTCGTGCTGAACCAGCAAATTATCGTCCGATAACACTACTTCCTGTGATCTCCAAGGTTATGGAGTCCATTGTAGCTGAGGCTTTGATGGGGTACCTGGAGAACTACAAAATTCTCGTTCCGGAGCAGCACGGATTTCGCCAGAATCACGCCTGTACCACTAATCTGTTGATTGCTCGTGCAAGCTGGTCGGAATCTGTCGACGCTGGTGCAGGAGTCGTCGCGGCCTACTTGGACTTCTCAAAGGCATTCGACCGTATAGACCATCGCATTCTCCTCCACAAACTCCAGAAATATGGAATCGGCGATCCTGTTCTGGACTGGATAGGAGACTTTCTCGTGCAACGTCACCTAAACATGAGGGTTCGAAGCAACCTGTCGGAATCCATCGAAGTTCACTGTGGCCTACCTCAGGGCTTGGTACTTGGATCTCGCCTGTTCTTGGCTTTCATAAATGATCTCGCGAACATGCTATGTTCTAACTGTTTGCTATTTGCTGATGACCTAAAGGTATGGCGTACTATAGCTGCAGTGGAGGATCACACAACGTTACAGGAGTGCTTGGACAAAGCGTACACGTGGTCCATCGAGAACATGTTGCTATTTAACGTCACCAATTGCAAAGTTCTCAGTATACGGCACAAGAGTATACACAACTACCGCCTAGGACCACAAATTCTACAGCGGGCTTCTCACGAGTGCGATCTCGGCGTGATTGTTCAACATGACCTCGGTTGTTTGAGGCAGACTGAAAAGGCATCTAAGAAAGCAAACCAGTACCTCGGCCTTCTTCGCAGAGCTTTCGGGAAGTTTGACCCTTCAGTCTTTCCAAAAATACTTAGTGCGTACGTGAGGCCGCACGCAGAATATGTTATTCAAGCGTGGCAACCCTGGCTCAAGCACCATCTCACCGCGCTCGATACTGCACAACGTAGGGCAACGAAGAGCGTCAGAGGTTTGACCAGCCTCCCCTACCCACTCAGGCTGAAGACTCACAAAATATACAGTGGAGGTTATCGGAGTCTAAGCGACGATCTCATAATGGTGTACCAGATCCTGAGAAACTTCAACCACTCATGCCATTCCTTTCTGATACTCAGTCAAAACACTCCGCTAGGAGGTCGTTAGTTTAAGCTGGCCGCGCAGTACAGCCGACTGGAATGTTGGCCAAATGTTTTCTCCCTTCGAGTGTCACTGCCTTGGAACACCCTCCCGGAACATGTAATTAATGCACCCGCCCTATCCCTTTTCAAAAAACACCTTGACGATACTCTGTCCCACCTACACTACATGCAATAACCCATGACTACCAGATGGTGACACTAATGCACAACAGACGGTGGATAGTGCCATAACCCTACTCGAGTTTGAGTCGCTCCAAGCCCCATGCACACAATTGTTTAAAGGCTACTGCTGTAGACACTGGATCGATGTCTCCCGTCGATGAGTTAGCAGCTTACGGGTAAGCGTAGTCCATGCTATTTTTTATTTTTTTCGCGCTTATTACCTGATCAATAACCACTCCTCTTATTGCTTTGTGTGCGCACATTCTAATTTCAAACTCCCTTTATACGGCAGCGCAGTTAGATCTGTAATAGCCCGAACCGACGATTACATATTCACTTGATTTATCCTCTCAAGCCAACCACCCCAGGGGACACGTCAAGCACCTGCTTTTTAAGCGTTATAAATCACTGTTCATTGTTCATTGCCGGTCAACATGTAAAGTTGAATCCGTGGAGTTCCACAACTACATCTTCAACATAATTATAAAGCCAGATTTCACGCAGCATAATTATGTCCTAACGAGAACATTCCCGACCTTTTATAATACTGTTGATGTCTTCGAATTTCTTAAGTAGCGATCGAACATTAACACTGAGTAAAACTGCTAGGCTCATACTTCCGATATGTTTATTTCTTAGTGCAATCGGCCATGCCGCATGGTTATTTGTGCAGAATTCCCATGCCACTTTTTGGTTCTTTTTCTTTTTTGTCGTATAGCTTGACCAGGATAAAGTGCCCAGTTCCTTTGCGGGGAAGCATGCAAGCACGTAAACATTCCAGTCCATGGTTTCGGAAGAAATCATTGATAAATTTAAACAAAAGGTTTTTTGACTCCGTACCGAAATGAGTGTGTTTTAGTACATCCTTTGGATAGGAATTATGGAGCGCGGCCAAATTTGAAGGCCCGCATTTGTTTACAGAGTGCGCACTATGGTATTTAACCCCACGTATCAGTTGGTAACTATTTATATCTTTGCAGGCGGTAGTCTCCAGTGGAATGCTCTCCGCGTTGTTCCACGTCCCAGACGAGCTGCTCAATGTTTATTTCACGTGTGCGTGATGGAAGAGATTGGGCCGACTTGCGTCCATCGGTGGATCCCATCCACTTGCGTTTAGAGCTTGGTTCTTAATATGAAAAGCGTGTTTGTACTTGTAAGAGGTGCAGCCTAGACGAGTGGCATTTCCTCTGTGAGCGTGAGCGCATTCTGGCTGTTCACGGGTACCTTGGTGCGAAAACCAAGAACTGAGTTTACCGACCGAAACTACACGGCCCATACGTTTGTCGACATCAAGATTGGTGAGGCTGCTGACTCAGTGCATAGTTTTCTCAGATTGTCGGCTGATGTAACTGGATTTCTTTCGGCAGTGTCTGTAGCGTGTCCTCATCATCAGCCAAAAATAGTTTGTCGTACCCAAGCGCTGTCCACAACCAGAAACTATAATCATGCTGATAAAGTTGCAAGTGTCGTTTTGCTGTAACATCTCTTACGCTACCTCAACGTGGTGGACCACTTAATACCACATTTTCACTCGTCGCCTGGAGTATTAGCCTACATTACAATAGGCAAACTTGACTGAACTGACCGAGGATAGTTAAAATGTTTACCTACTCTCATCTACTTTGGAGACTTCAGGGTTTACACATTTAATTTTCGAACCAGCGTTTGGGGTAAGAATGTTGCTGTCATTTGCGTGAGCAGAGCTCGCCAGGAGTGGACATCATTCGTTCAAAAGCACTGAAGGCTACGGTCACTAAGCTAACCGAGCCCCTGTTGCAGTTCCCCCAAGGTGTTTAGATGATAAGCGACTCCCCACTACATGTAAGCATAGCAACATCACTCATATCTTGAGGGCGGTATCCTCTGGTCGTGGGAACTATCGCCCAGTGACTCTCCTCCCTTTGCACGCGGAGATGACGCAAGTGATCGTCGCTGAAGTGTTGGTGGACTGCATGAAAATATACTATGTCTTGACTTGGAGTCAGCATGGATTCCATCGACAGCGGTCATACACCACAAACCTACTGTTGGCACGAGGTAGTTGGGCGGAAGTTGTCGATGGTGAAGCCGGGATCGACGTCATCTACCTAAACTTTTCGAACGCTTTCGATCACCGGCATCATCGAATCCTACTTCACAGTCTACATAGTTATGAAATCGTGGTTTCAGTCCTTGGGTGAATCTTCAGGTCTGTTCATCCACCGAGACTCAAGTGCATGCAAGCGCATCACTCTCCAACCCTAAGGAAGGAGCATGCGGTGTTACACCGAGCTCAATTCTGCAACCACGCATACTCCTGGTATTTATCAACTGCCTGACAAGAAACATCGAATCAAAATTTCTGCTTTTCTCCGATGATCTTGTGATCTGGTGAGGGATTAATTGCAACGAAGATAACGATTTCCTCCAAGGTAAGCTGGATTGTGTTCTGCAGTGTTGAGAGAGAAACCTACTCCGGTTCAACCCAGTTAATTGCAAGGTGACCCGCATGCTTTTCCAGCCGGTGTGTGTGTGTGTGCACTATCTTGGAAAGCACATTCTGCAGTAGGCCTGTCAGGAGCGCGTCCTTGGGATCCTTGTTTAGGACGAGCTCAACTATTCGGGACTATTGTATAAGGTGGAGAGAATTGTCATGTAACACTTTGGCCTTCTTTGCAGAGCACTCGATCGGTTTGACGCCTCAACCTCCCCACAAACACTTGAAGCCTACAAGTGACCGCAAGCGGAATACGCCATCCAAGTGTGGCATTCGAGGCAGAAACAAGATCTTGCTGCTCCCGAGGCTCCTAAATAAAACGTATCCAAGAACGTTGTGGGCTTCTTTCATCTGCCCAACCAAGCTGGATTGTAGTCCCTAGGAATATATAAAGCAGCTAATATCGGCCTTTTCGTGGAGAGTTCATAGTGTTTTATTAGATACTGAAGAACTCAAATCACATTTGTCGTCTGTTGCTGCAAATGAACCACAGCGTCAACCTAAGGGGTTATCAGTTAAAACTGGAATGCTAGAATGTTGCTGAAATTGCTTCTTTCTTTGTTTGTCAGCCGTTAAACGCTACCCGAACTTATGTTGTTTCCGCCCCCAAACGAACAATATTAAAAAAGATTTGGCAAAGCATTGTCGCAATTGCATTTCATTTTATAACCTGTTAGCGGGAAATTATATAATACCACAAAAGGATGTTTTCCAAAAGCCTAAACATCTTGATGTATGCATACGATCATGCGAATACCGCTCTTCTGCGCTTGTCTTAATGCGGTGTTCATCAAAATGACTTTCGTTTTATCACTTTATTTTCCTTATCTAAATTCTTTCCATTTCACAATACTTGTTAAGCATTGCTTTTGGCTCGCAGTACATCATTATTCCATTGTCAACTGCGACTGTATGCCTACCTTCTAATGACCAAAAAGATGACTGCTATTGTACAGTTTTGCATTCTGGGATGGACAATTTGGCTACAGGGTTTTCTTACCCATCGAGACAGCATCTTTAGTGCGCAATTGTTATTGGTTTTCTAATAACTACGTAACCTTAAGTGAAGCCATAAACGGACTCAATGGACTGTTTTTGATGTAATTTACAGGCGTCCATAGCCACACCTCATAGCTTCTACGGTACTCAGCGGTACTGGGGTCGTTTCTTTTGGCCGGCGTAACTTGTCGCAAAATAAAATAATTGCCTGCAATTTCATTAGTTTGTTAGACCTATTGCTCATGGATGACGCCTACAACATTATTTGTATTCATCGTTCAGACTCCATCTTGCGTCGGTTCAACTCGCGCTTTCAGATTTGTCTAATCACTTTCTTTCTGATATTTTAGTGTACAGCATCAAGCTCCGTGTGCAAGTTTAGGGAATATTCCATTGAAAAGAAACTGCTATGGGGTTTACTCTCTTTTCTAGATATCTGATTGTCAGAATCTCTGTTCTAGTCCAGTCACAGTAGGGGGCCTTTTCCAACCACCTACACTGAGATCAATGATAACGCCTAATAGGTCATTTGGGCATATTTGTGTTTCTGCATTCTCCTAATCAATTTCCCCTTGTTTGGCCGACATAGTTTTCTCATGACACCTGCACAGAATCCGGTAAGCGAGGCTTCACGGCTGATGTGACTCCGCGTTTCTTTTTGGTTTAAACAGTGTTATTTCCAGAATAGCCATTGTTTCTCCAACAAACAATAGGATATGTGATTCGGAGGATTTAATAGTCAGCCCCGAGACAAACTTCGTATACGGTAAAGCGATCTCTTTTGTCCTCGCCCGTCGGATTGTACCTGTAGTAATTTTGTTATTTGTGTGCCTCCGAATGAAAGTGTGCAAGTAAATTTGCTGCATAATATACGCAGACGTATACATCTATTATACAAGCTTTGATACAACTGTGCTGCATTATGGTTCTGTCCTACGGAATAATATATGTGTACAGATGATTTTGTGATTATTGTGCTGTTAAAATTTAGATTATAATGGCTGTTTGTCTGTTAGGTAAACTGGCTTTAGCAGTTTGTTCACAAATCATATGAGAGAATCAGTCAAAGATCTAATGTACTTATGATTAGAGGATTTTGATATAATTAAGTGAGGATCTTCACAGCCAGTTTTCAAATCAGATAGTTGTCCACATGCGCAGAAAAGCACTAGACTGCAGTTTCAGCCTGTTGTGCATCATTAGTAGTGTCTTTCGTGTCTTTCGGGGCCAACCATGTTCACTGCAACGTTCGTAACTTGCATGGCAGTGGAGGATAAGACTCGCTATATAGCAGTTAGCTTATAAATCATGACGGTCCGAAGCTGTCCAGTGGCATAAGCTGCTGACTGGTGGTTCAAGCCGCTGGTGGTCATGCGTTCAAATCCTGATGGATTCGATGGGTGCGCACTACTGACGATGTCCAACAGGCTGAAAATGGAGTCTATTGCTTTTCCGAGCATGTGGACGAGTATCTGATTTGGAAACTGGCTGCGATGGACCTCACTTAAAGACCTAATGGACAATGAAACGTTGATTTTTACAGGCTAAGAACAATCGCTTTACAAGCCACTTTGGGTGGTCTGGTTGGGTTAGAGAAATACATTATAAAAAAGTACAGTTACTACTTCTGCTTTCCAAAGAATGGATTTATCTTTCGTGGTGCAGCAGTCTTGTACACCGTGTAGTTACACAGCACTAATAGATTACAGATAATAAACCCAACTTATTTCCCAGTAGACGAATGGAGAAATAGGCTTAAGTAACAAAATGTAAGTGGTTGAAGGCAGCATCCAACCGAGTTTTAATTCTGGCTATTATCGGTACAGAAAGGAGCAATCCGTGGCAAAATTTTCACGGATGACATATCGAAAGAGAGGAACTTGCTGCGGTACTGCAGACAGTTATACTGTTCTGATAGTTTCAAAGAATAACCTCAGGTTTGTATTAGTGTCAAAATGCAGTAAAGAACGGCACACATTATTTGGGTGGCACAGATCCAGATCGCTTCGTAGTCGGTAAACCCTTCTGTTGCTTAATTCCAGACGATTTGGCTTCTACTCGTAAGCGAGAGTACGCCTTCCGATGACGTACTTGGTTGCCCAGAGTTAAGGCTGATCCGGTGCTTCAACCATGGACACCAGGCTTAAATTGTCTATTGGACATGGAAGCAAACAAAAGCACTGAACATCTATCGGAAAACTGGGAGGTCCATTTGTCCAAAAGCCCGTTTCAACAGCCCGACGTTTTGGTTACCAACTTTCGATGCGTTTTTGGATTGCGTGGAACATACGAAATCATCATGAAACAGCACACACAGATCGTGTTCTATGGAAGACAACTGCAGTACTTGCGTTCCGAGCGTGATGAGAGCTTGCTACCTAAATTTGCAGACAAAAAGCAATAAAAAAGGTGAAAGAGTCAAACTATTGAGGCTTATCTGCTTTAAAGCCCAACATCACATGGCCAGATGAGACTTGGAAATGCGGATGAAGCCTATGGAGGGACTACAACGCATTGAAGCAGATCCCCAGGGGACGGTTCCATGGATGGCTGTATTACTTTATTTGAACTTGTGGCGATTCATACAATTATTCTTGCTATCAGCTCTTTCTTGCACTACTTCTAACTGATAGAAAACTCCCGACGCTTCAGATGAAACATTGTCACACTTAGACAATTTGCTTCACTATGTTCTTATGCTGTACTGTATGATCAGACCACGTAATCGGTCTGTGTCTCTCGACGTCGAGCATTAGACCATTTATTTATTTCTATATGTGATTTGATATCGCATGCAGAGTACCTTGCAAGTTCTCACTTTGAATTGTAGTAAGTGTTATGATCAACACAGTTGTAACGTATCTAAGTCACTCTGAAGCCGATGCCGGTTTACATTCCCCTGAATACTTCAATAAGTCACTGGCAAACACAGGAACTTTGAAGCGATTAACTGTGCGAGGTTATGAATGTATAAGCAAATCAATCATGTCCCTTTGACTGTGCCTTGAGGCGCACCACGTTCGACTTTTATGGGAAAAGATAAAAACCCCAGAACGAAGATCACTAACTGCCGTTGGAGGACAAAGTTGGCGATGTAGCTCATGGGAGGGTTACCGACTGCGTAATGCTGAAGCTTAGAAAGGAGCATCGGATTAGCTGGACAGTCGAATACCTTCGAAAATCCACTTAGCTCATGTCATTGTCCTCTCCAACGTCAGTTGACTAAGTCCAACCACTGCATGCTGTTAGTAAATTCTTTGTGAATCCTCGTTGCCAATGCAATCCGAAGTGCTGGGAAGCAGTGTACCTACAGTTTTCTAAGTTAGATCACCAACGCACTTTCAATGATGAATGTGCTTCTGTCTTTTCTGAGTGGTTGATTTAACTGACTTTATGGGGTTACTTATTTGTCGTAAGTAGCTATCACTGGAAAGAATCTTTACTCTGAACATGCTGCGTCACATACTTTCATCCCTTTTCCGCTTCAGCTCCTTACGAAAGAGACTATTTTAAGTCCATTGTAAGTTCTTTTCTCTCAAACATCTGTAACCCGTCTATAGAATTTGATGATGGCTTCGGGTCAGGGGACTTCCGAAGAGCATTCGGCGAGGAGTGTCGAGTCTGTGGAACTGCCAACCTGGGCTAAGCGGTTGTAGTATCTGATTTTGTGCGCAGAACCTCATGGTTCTTAGTTCGATATTCACATAGCAGATAAATGTGTAAACCATGACTACATGATTATTGCGATGCAAAAGACATTCGACTATGAAATTCTCAGTCACATGTCTCTCGTTGGTGAACAGAAGACCAAGCCCAAATGACCTGTTACCAGTTCTGAACCGAATGAGCAAAATGCACTTATTGTAGAACAAAATCAAAGCTAGTTAACGGAAAGCCGACTTAATGTAAATGAGTTAACTGCTTGTGTGCACTACAAACCGTAAGGAGTACACGATCCGATGTGGGACATTTGAGCACTGATGGGTGAAGAAATATCTCCAAATAGACCGACCAGCCACGCGCCTAACCCAAAAGCGTGGCATTCACGTTACCCACATGTTTTTGCGTAAAACAGAACAGAGAAGTAGCGTTGGAATGAGTGAAGCACGGACACACTGCAAGTACCAGGCATCACCCACATGATAGGGTTCCTTGTGGATGCCAATTTGAACGGGAGCAGTCATAGACGGTTCTGCCGAAATTACGTGATCTCGGGTAGACCACGTTCATGGCACATGATCCCAAGTTGCTGGGGGGTATTAGAAATATTTACTGATCCCATCAGTAGCTCATATGACACATATTCTAGTCACCAATCCGGAAAATCACTAGACGACTGATTAACCCGAATGGGCGCACATACATGTTTGCTATCCGCCTTTTGGTTTTTTACGCATTGGTGGTCAGACTAGCTGGCTTGTAGGCTGCTGAAATGGTTATGTAAAATTTGCAACCAAAATCCTCCTACTGATCGGTAATCAAATAGTTGCCCTCCTGGCTCTTAAATGTCAAACATACATAGATGTTGCAGGTGGAAGACGTGACCACCAGAAGCCAGCTAACGTTCGCTGCTAGGGCCGTAGCTTATATGTCGCTACCCAATGGGTTACGCTACATCACAGTTAGGCTGCAAGTTATTAAAGTCTGCAATCGATTCCTGTGGATCAATGGTAAATGTTTCTGGCTAATGGTGCAAACTTCTAGAGGTCACGGATTGGGTACATAATGAAACCGGAGGATGCGCATTACTGACAAATCGCAATAGAGAGAAATGGCCACCTGGTGCTTTTCTGGATTGGTGACCAGACTATTTGGCTTATGAGTCACTAGGATGATCAGTTTGCTGATCAGTTTGTTGAAATAACTATCAATTTTGATACTAGGCTAAGTCCGCTTAATGGAATACCAGGTTTAGTGTAATGATATGTGATGATACGTTCAACCTGCACCTTGCCCATGTAGTGAAATCTGCTTTTGTATATGTTTTGTGGGCACTGACTCGGGATTGACATTCTACTTAAAACGAGGATTAAGATCCTGATGACGTAAGAAAGTATAGAGGACCCAATGAGATGCAACGCAAGCAGCGTTGAAATGCAACAAGACATCAGAAACTGAGGGTTATCCGAATTTTATGGTTAAACTAGAGCATTCAATACTACGTAATTGTGTCAGTTATATCAGCTGATCAGGTGAAATTGCGGCTTGCACAACTTTTACAACTGTATGTTTGAGGAAACTGCTTGCAACCCAGAGTTTATGTCATCAACCACTTCGCCTTAATATTTCTCGTAAGCGAAGCAAAAAAACCGTGTTTCATTCCATTATACTTGTGACTATGTTCCTCACACGGTTCAGTAGGAAAGCTTTACCGGATACAGGATTAGGGTCTACACAGTTGAAGGATAAAGGATTTGGCGAAATACATGATGAATATGGATTGGAAGTGTTTTGATGAAGAGCTTCTGTGTTGCAGTTCACGACTGGATTTGCCTTGCTGAGTGACGGGTCTGATGCTGTTAGTTTGGGGTTTAGCTAATTCAGTAAAGCATGGCTTTTCCATCGCGGTTTCAAGGTAGCATGTGCTGCGCAATCATGCAGCGCGCTATCACCCTTCCAAAAGTGAATTTGTCCTTGATCCACCCAATACTGATTTAAAACTGTCGCTACCCCATCGTACATTAACGCGTCGACATTAATCGTATTCTGATTGTTACTGTATAACAGAGCCAAAAAATCATTGAACCCTGTCCTTACGAAAGTCAATCTGATTGTCTCAAGTCACGATTTATCTGTCCCTATGAAATCATCAGTCGCATTATTCACTTAACTTTACTGGCACTTGTCATTTACTGGGACTAGGAAAACTGCACAGATGTAATTGTTACTCTTGACATCCACTACCGTCCGCATTCAAAAGGAATGTGTGCGCCCGCGTGCACTTGTGTAGAAGCTGTAACATTTTCACCTGCCCACCCACATCCCCCTATCTGCGATGAGAATACCACACTCTGCGGTGATGTTGAAGAATTAGACACGCGAGTGTGTGTTTATGTGTTTAGATGATAATTTTCCCCTGATTGATGCTTCTTTTATTGTCCACGTTCTCTCCTGCGATTATGGAAACCGTTTGTGCAGGAAAGAAGTGCGGTAACGACCTTTTTCTCCGCCTCGCCGAACTGAGTAGGTGAATCATCGTCGCCGCACAAACCATTCAAACGCAATGGAGCTTGAAGCAAGCGCTCTGTAGTTTGGAATTGGTACACTTGATTTGTTGCCCATGCATTAAAAAACCGCTCGTATTATGTGTGAATTATGTGAGCGCAACTACCCACTGGTCCACAGTGTAGAGTTAATTCTAACGGTGTCCGGACGTAATTGTATGGAAGAAAGCTCATCCGAGAAAAACCTTGGTAAAAAGTAGTTTCGCCTGGTGGAAATATTTCGGTGTTGCTCATCCCAACACTGGCACATCACGACGGCGGTTTCCTCCTGGTTTGAACTCATCAGGGGAAGATGACCTGAACTGGAGTGGAACTCGAAGCCTAGTAGTGCACGGCTGAGGCTTTGAGCACTGTGCTTCTGAGATCCGCGAGTAACGCTTGGCACAGCGGAAAGGAATTTATGGTTGAATTTGGGGAACCCGCTGTGTGGTTGGGTTGCGACACGCATCGGTTATCATACGAAATTTTGCTTCGCAGGAACCGTCGCCCATGCTAACTTCAGAAAAACACCAACTTTATCTCATGTTCAACCAAAGCCCTTAGAAAACCCTGGCTGTCATATCTACATTAAAAGCATCATAAAAGTGTAGAGTTGAAAGCAATGGCTACGTATACCACGGCTTAGATGACGTAGAGCACACGCAGTGTGATTCGATCATGAGACGCAATCTCTTGTGAGAACTGGGCTCACTTTAAAGTAGACCTCTGTCATGCTGATCACAAGGACGATATCCACAATGGAGGTGCTCCAACGTTACTTCTCCGGACACTGACAATCTACTACAAACGGTTTCTTTCTCGTTTGGGCTCATCAGTTAAAAATAGCCTGAACTGAGATGGAACTCCAGGCCTAGGGAGGCCTCCCACACTAAGCTACTGAGATCCATGAGCAGCGCTTGGTACAACGCTAAATAATTCAAAGTTGGATTTGGAATACTCTATAGAGAACTCGAGTTACTTTAAAGTTGACCTCGGTCATTCCGAGCAATTTAACCGTTTCGAAAGTGTGGGCTTCGTTATTGCGCCCCCTTTCCACTGACACCGCACAACCAACGGTTGTGTTCCCCATTGGATAACGTTATTCTCATCATATAATCAGAGTGATGACAGACCAGGGTAGGGCATATTAGAAACGGGCCTCTGTAGCAGCATAAGGCAAAGGAACTAAAGACTACAATCCGAATGCGTTTTGCCCCCGCAGTTCATTTGTACGGAAATTGCTTCTCCCGTCACCCAAAAGAAACGAGTTAGATTTCATAGATATGACTGCCAGTCTTGTGCTATACTCTTCATGATGAAGTCATTCCCATTAGCCAGTCTGTTCATGACTTAGGTTTGAGATATTCTAGTTGGTTAAACTTTAGCGAACACAAAAATGACATCGTGAAAAAGGCTAAGCAGTCGGTCGGGCTCTAATGCCATCTGCTAACCTTGAAATAAACCAGGCTAATAGCTGTAAAATCAGTATCAGGCCTTTGCCTGCATATTACTGTGTTCAATGACTTTGGCAAGTATGACTTGTGAGCCATTGCAAACGTTCAACGCGCCTTTACTTAGCGTATATTTGGTTATTCAACTACTCATTCCTACAGAGATAGGCGCAAGGAGGTGAATCTTGAACCTCTATGGTTAGGAAGAATGCGTTTAAATCTGTGCGACCTCCACAAACTCACGTGGCTGAAAGCATATGTTGGAACCTATCAATTGCACTTTCTGGATAATACCATTTATGTACTACGAGATAGTGAAGGTATGTTCTCCTTACCTAAATTCAAGACCAGCCTAAGGAGAAATTTCTACCTTCTTAGGTATGGCTCTATATGGAATAAGCTGCCAAAAGAGATTAGATGTATTGAACACTTGCATGTTCAAGAAAATGATAAGGTTTATCTGTCAACAGACAGAGTGAAATGGATCTGAAATATTCAACGATGAAGAAAAGCTGTATGAAGAAGGGTCGGTTCATGTATGACACCAGAGAATAGCGACTCGAAACGCATCCAACAAATGCAACAGAGCAAACAGGAGCATCTAGGATGAGCTGTTACAAACCGTTTCTTATGCTGTTATTTAATGCTATCTCCTATGAGGTTTTACTCCTTTCAAACTTAATTCGTTCCGAATGTCTTCCGACTAAAACTAAGAGCAAAATTATTTACTGGTGTGGTGACGATAACCATTTTCGTAATTCTCTCCACAAATTGATTAATTCGTAATATTGTTCTGCGATTGCCTTCGCTACATTTGTTCTGCAATGCTAAACCTTTCCCCTTCTTTTCTGGAGTTACCAGTCCAGAAACATATACTGGTATTCAGTAATGTTAATAACGGATTCCCTATTTGACTTTTGCCTATGGACTACTCGTACAATTACCTGTCTCCGGCTGTCACGCAGCACAATTTGATCGTATAATCGGCTCGATCCGTTTTTACGCTGATGTAACAAACATACCTGTTTATTTTTTACCTTAACGATACAGTAGCTGTGTCTCACAATGCTTCTTCTACATTCTTCCCTAGTTCATCGTTGATCATGACTGGACTGATCTCTTGTGGCGACGGATTATAGCTTCCAGATTATAACAGACTTGACCTATGCATGACACATTGCCATCAACTGACTGGCGTGTAAAAAATGCCATAACTGAATGCTCCGCATGACGAACTGGGCTGAGGCTTCATCGCTCATAATACATGTTTAAAGCATCCCTAAATAGGACACGACATATAAGAAAGAGGTGATGGCTCATATGCTGCTATGCCACACCGGCACGCGGCCAGTTACAGCATGGAAGCACGTCCCCTGGGGACGGTTCCACGAGTGGCCGTATTAATTTACCACGACATTGGTTTAAATCTGCATATCTTATTATTCCTGGTTTTTGTAATTTCTTTTTTCCTTAAACCTGCCAATTACTTTAATACCCATTTTGGAGTAATTGTACAACGCGTGAACACATCGATTATGTTTGCGATCCTGCTGTACACAATGATCAGACCACCTAGTTGGACTGCACCTCGCATCGCCAAGGAATATACCAGTTAGTTGTTTAGTTATTCGTTTATCCACTGGGTAGTGTGGGCAGAGAAGTCACGAACGTGGTAGAACCTCATTGTCACATATACTGATCTCATCTACTCCTGCTAGTGGTAAATTCATAAACCGCCCCTGTGATTAAACCCTGATAGTCGATGACCAAATAGATGATGGCATACAGAAGATACTGAATCAAAATCAGCACAATCATCATCGTACACTACTTTAGCATCATCACCACTTACGTCAACCCGTCAATGGGATCAAATATCTACCAGCATGGTGATGATTTGCGATACAATTGGTAATCGCACTAAGCTGCTAGACGACATTGTATGCAAGAATATTCACCTACATACAATTGCGATCCCAGTAATTTCCACTGGATCATGCTCTTCTCATTTCAAGCGGCATGCACTGCTCATCACTTCGGTCACTAATTGTAAATTCTGTGGTGGCTTACTTACCCAATAATTCGCTACAATATCTTTCATTCTCATATCTGCGTTACTGGGAAGATTTGGAACGATTTCTTTCTATCGGACACAACTCAGCTCTGTTGTAGATACGCTGCCTGTGAACTTGTCGGTGTAATCTTGACCGATGACTCACAGTCTGTGTGTATCTCTCTAACAAGAATAAAAGAAAACAGAGAAAAAAAAAAAAGAAAAAAAAAACCGAACAACCAAAAAATAAAAAAAAAAACTAAAAAAAAAAAAAAAAAAAAACAAAAACAAAAAAACAAGAAAAAAAAAAAAAAATCAAAAAAAGAGAGCAAAAAAAAAAAAAAAAAAAAAACAAAAAAAAAAAAAAAAAAAAAAAAAAAAAAAAAAAACACAGAAAAAAATACAAGAAAGAGCTGATAGTAGGACTAATTGTAAGAAGCGTCATCAGTTCAAATAAAGTAATATGGCCATCCATGAAACAGTCTCCTGGGGACTTGCTTCCATGCGGGGTAATCCCTTCATAGTCTTTATCCGCATTTCCACGTCTCATCTGGCCATGTATTGATGGGCACTAAAGCAAATAAGCCTCATTATTTTGACTCATTTACATTTTTATTACTTTGTTGACGGCAAATGTATACACCAAGCTCTCTTCACGCTCGGAACGCAAGTACTGCAGTGGTCTTCCATCGAACGCGATCTGGGTGTGCTGTAGCATGATTATTTCGTTTGTTCCACGCAATCCAAAAACGCATCGAAAGCTGGTAACCAAAACGTCGGGCTGTTGAAATGGGCTTTTGGACAAATGGACCTCCCTGTTCTCCGATAGATGTTCAGTGCATTTGTTTGCTTCCATGTTGCTGTATCAAGAAAGCCGCAGAACAATAGACAATAGAACAATAGAACAATAGACAGTTCAAGCCTGGTGTCCATGGTTGAAGCACTGGATCAGCCTTAACGTTGGACAACCAAGTACGTCGTCGGAATGCGTAATCTCCCTTACGAGTAGAAGCCAACTCGTCTGGAATTAAACAATAGAAGGGTTTACTGACTACGAAGCGACCTGATACTAGCCTACTTAGTTCTGCGCCACACAAATAATGTGTGCCGTTCTTTACTGCAGCTGGGCACTAATACAAACCTGAGGTCATTCATTGAAACTCTCAGAACCGTATAACTGACTGCAGTATCGCAGCAATTTCTTCCCTCTTCCTATACGTCCTCCGTGAAAATTTTCACACGGATTGGTCCTTTCTGTACCGATAAAACTCGGTTGGATGATGCACTCAGCCACTTAGTTCTTGTTACTTAAGGCCATTTCTCCATTCGTCTCCTGGGAAATAAGTTGGATTTATTATATGTAGCCTATTAGTGCTTTGTAACTACACGGTGTGCAGGACTGCTGCACCACGAAAGATAAATCCATTCTTTGGAAAGCATAAGTATTAGCTGTGCTTTCTCATAATGTAGTTCTCTAACCTAACCAGACCACCCAACGTGGCTTATAAAGCGGTTGTTCTTACCCCGTAAAAATCAACTTTTCATCGTCAATTAGGTCTTTAAGTGAGGTTCTTCGCGGCCAGTTTCCAAATCAGATAGTCGTCCACATGCCCAGAAAAGCACTAGACTGCAATTTTAGCCTGTTGGGCATCGTCAGTAGTGCGCATCCACCGGATCCGTCAGGACTCGAACCCATGATCACCAGTGGCTTGAACCGCCAGTCAGCAGCATATGCCACTGGACCACAGAGGACTGCTTCGTACCGTCATGATTTACAAGCTAACTGTGATATAGCGCGTCTTATCCTCCCCTGCCACGGAAGTTAGGAACGTTGCAGAGGACATGGTTGGCCCCGGAAGACACGAAAGACACTACTGATTATATACAACAGGCTGAAACTGCAGTCTAGTGCTTTTCCGGGCATGTGGGCTACTGTCTGATTTGGAAACTGGCCGTGAAGAGCCTCACTTAATTACATCAATATCCCCTACTCATGAGTACATTAGGTCTTTGAATGATTCTCTCAACTGAGTTGTGAACAAACTGCTAAAACCAGTTCACCTAACGGACAAACAACGATCATACTCTAGATTTAACAGCACAATAACCACAAAATAATCTGTACACATATCTTATTCCGCACGACAGATTCACAATGCAGCACAGTTGTATCAAAGCTTGTATAATCGATGTATGCGTCTGCGTATATTATGCAACAAATTTAGTTGCCCAATTTCGTTCTGAAGCACACAAATCACAAAATTACTACAGGTACAATCCGACGAGCGAGAACGAAAGAAATCGCTTTACCGTATGCGAACTATGTCTCAGAACTGACTATTAAATTCTCCAAATCACATATCATATTGGTTGTCGGAGAAACAATGGCTATTCTGAAAATAACGTTGTTTAAACCAAAAAGAAACGCGGAGTCACATCAGCGGTGAAGATTTGCTTACCGGATTCTGTGCAAATGCCATGAGAAACCTACGTTGGCCAAACAAGGGGAAAATTACTTGTGAGAATGCAGAAACGCAAAAATGCTCAAGGGACCTATTGGGCGTTATCTTTGATCTCAGTGCAGGTCGATGGAAAAGGCCCCTTTTGTGACTGGACCAGAACAGAGATTCTGACAATCGGATAATTAGAAAAGAGAGTAAACCCCGTAGCAGTTTATTTTCAATAGAATATTCCCTAAAATTGCACACTGAGCTTGATGCCGTATACTAAAAACGTAGAAAGAATGTGATTAGACAAATCTGAAATCGCCAGTTAAACCAACGCAAGATGGCGTCTGAACGATGAAAACAACTAATGTAGTAGCCATCATCCATGAGCAATATGTCTAACAAACTAATGAAATTGCAGGCAATTATTTTATTTTGCGATAAGTTTTACGTCGGCCGAAAGAAACCGCGCATGTACCGCTGAGTACCGTAGAAGCTATGAGGTGTGGCTATGGACGCCTGTAAATTACGTCACAAACCCTCCATAGCTTCCGTTTATGACTTCATTTAAGGCTCCGTAGTTATTAGAAAACCAGTTACAATTGCGCACTAAAGATGCTGTCACGGTGGGTAAGAAAATCCTGTAGCCAAATTGTCCATCCCAGAAGGCAAAACTGCACATTAGCAGTCATCTTTCTGGTTATTAGAAGGTAAGCATACATTCGCGAGTGACAGTGGAATAACGATGTACTGCGAGCCAAAAGCAACGCTTAACAAGTGTCATGCAATGGAAAGAATTTAGCTAAGGAAAATAAGGTGATAAAATGGAAGTCATTTTGATGGACACCGCATTAAGACAAGCGTAAAAGAGCGGTATTCACATGATCACATGCATATATCAAGATGTTTAGGCTTTTGAAAAACATCCTTTTGTGGTAATATGTAATTTCCGGCTAGCACTTTATAAAATGAAATGCAAATGGGCCAGTGCTTTGCCAAATCTTTTTAATATTGTTCGTTTGGGGGTAGAAACAACTTAAGTTGGCGAGCTTGTCACGGCTGACAAACAAAGGAAGAAATTTCAACAATATTCTAGCATTCCAGTTTTAACTGATGACCCCTTAGGTTGACGCCGTGGTTCATTTACAGCAACAGACGGCAAATCTCATTTAAATGCTTCAGTAGCTAGTAAAACACTGTGAGCTGTGCACAAAAACGCCGATATTAACTGCTATGTATTCCTAGGGACTAAAATCCAACTTGGTAGGGCAGATGAAAGAAGCCTACAGCCTTCTTGGATACGCTTCATTTAGGAGCCCCGGGAGCAGCGAGATCTAGTTTTGGCCTCGAATGCTACACTTGGATGGCGTATTCCGCTTGCGTTCACTTGTAGGCGTCAAGATTTTCGGGAAGGTTGTGGGGTCAAACCGATCGGGTGCCCTGCAAAGAAGGTCAAAATGTTGCATGACAATTTTCTCCGCGTTATGCAACTGTCCCGCATTGCTGAGATCCTCCTAAACATGCATCCGAATGATGCGCTCCTTAAAGGCCTACTGCAGAATGTGCTCTTCAAGATTGCACACACACACCGGCTGGAAAAGCATGCGGGTCACCTTGCACTTAACTGGGTTGAACCGGAGTAGGTTCCTCACTCAGCATTGTAGAACGCAATCCAGCTCACCTTGGAGGAAATCGTTATCTTCGCTGCAATTAACTCCTTACCAGATCTCAAGATCATCGGAGAAAAGCTGGAATTTTGAGTTGCTAACTCTTGTCGGGCAGCTGATAAACACCAGGAGTATGCGTGGTTGCAGGATTGAGCTCGGTGTAACACCGCATGCCTTCTCCTTAGGGTTGGAGAGAGATGCGCTAGCACGCACTTGAAGTCTCGATGGGTGTACAGAGCTGAAGATTCAACCAAGGACTGAAACCACGATTTCATAGCTATGTAGACTGGGAAGTAGGAGTAGATGATGCCGGCGATAGAAAACGTTCGAAAAGCTTAGGTAGATGATGTCGAGCCCGACCCCACCATCGTCAACTTCCGTCCAACTACCTCGTGCCATCAGCAGGTTTGTGGTGTATGACCGCTATTGATGAAATCCACGCTGCCCCCAAGTCAAGACAGTATATTTCCATGCAGTCCACCAATGCTTCAGTTACGATCACTTGCTTTACCTACACGAGCCAACGGAGGAGAGTCACTGGACGATAGTTTGCACGGTCAGAGGCTACCGCCCTCAAGATATGAGTGATGTTGCCACGCTTCCTTGTAGTGGGGACTTGCTTATCATCTGAGCACCTTGGGAGGAACTGCGACAGGGGCTCGGTTAGCTTAGTGACTGTAGCTTTCAGTGCTTTTGAACGAAAGATGTCCACTCCTGGTGAGCTCTGCTCACGCAAATGACAGCAACATTCTTACCGCAAACGCTGGGTTGAAAATTAAATGTGTAAACCCTGAAGTCGCCAAAACAGATGGGAGTAGGTAAACATTTTAACTATCCTCAGCCGGTTCAGTCAAATTTGACTATTGTAATGTAGACTCACGCTCCAGGCGACGAGCGAATATGTGGTGTTAAGTGGTCCGCCAAGTTGAGGTAGCGTAAGAAATGTTACAGCAAAACTACACTTGCAACTTTATCAGCATGATTATAGTTTCTGGTCGTGGACAGCGCTTGGGTACGGCAAACTATTTTTGGTTGATGATGAGGACACGCTACAGACACTGCAGAAAGTAATCCAGTTACTTCAGCCGACAATCTGAGAAAACTATGCACTGAGTCAGCAGTCTCACCAATATTGATGTCGACAAACGTATGGGCCATGTATTTTCGGTCGGTAAACTCAGTTCTTGGTTTTCGCGCCAAGGTACCCGTGAACAGCCAGAATGCACTCACGCTCACAGAGGAAATGCCACTCGTCTAGGCTGCACCTCTTACAAGTACAAACACGCTCTTCATATTAAGTACCAAGCTCTAAACGCATGTGGATTGGATCAACCAATGAACGCAAGTCGGCCCAATCTCCTCCATCACACACAAGTGAAACAGACATTGGGCTGCTCGTCTGGGACGTGGAACAAGGCGGAGAGCCTTCCATTGGAGAACACGGCCTGCAAATATATAAATAGTGACAAAGTGATACGTGGGGGTTAAATACCATAGTGCGCGCTCTGTAAACAAATGCGGGCCTTCAAATTTGGCCGCGCTCCATAATTCCTATCCAAAGGATGTACTAAAACACACTCATTTCGGTACGGAGTCAAAAACCTTTTGTTTAAATTTATCAATGATTTCTTCCGAAACCATGGACTGGATCGTTTACGTGCGTGCGTGCTTTCCCGCAAATGAACTGGGCACTTTATCCTGGTCAAGCTATACGACACAATAGAAAAAAGAATCAAAAAGTGGCATAGGAATTCTACACAAATAACCATGCGGCATGGCCGATTGCACTAAGAAATAAACATATCGGAAGTATGAGCCTAGCAGTTTTACTCAGTGTTAATGTTCGATCGCTACTTAAAAAATTCGAAGACATCAACAGTATTATAAAAGGTCAGGAATGTTCTCGTTAGGACATGATTATGCTGCAGGAAATCTGGCTTCATAATCATGTTGAAGATGTATTTGTGGAACTCCACGGATTCAACTTTACGTGTTGACCGCCAATGAACAATGAACAGTGATTTATAACGGGTAAAAAAGCAGGTGCTTGACATGTCCCCTGGGGTGGTTGGAGTGAGAAGATAGATCAAGGGATTATGGAATCGTCGGTTCGGGCTATTACAGATTTAACTGCACTGCCGTATAAAGGGAGTTTGAAATTAGAATGTGCGCACACAAAGCAATAAGGGGAGTGGTTATTGATCAGGTAATAAGCGAGAAAAAAATAGCATGGACAACGCTTATCCGTAAGCTGCTAACTCATCAACGGGAGACAGAAATCCAGTGTCTGCAGCAGTAGCCTTCAAAAAATTGTGTGCATGGGGTTTGGAGCGACTCAATCTCGAGTAGGGTTATGGCACCGTCCACCGTCTGTTGTGCATTAGTGCCAGCATCTGGTGGTCATGGGTTATTGCACGTAGTGTAGGTGGGACAGAGTATTGTCAAGGTGTATTTTGAAAAGGGATAGGGTGCGAGCATTAATTACATGTTCCGAGAGGGCGTTCCAAGGCTGTGACACTTGAAGGGAGAAAACGTTTCGCCGACATTCCAGTCGGCTGTAATGCTCGGTCAGCTTAAACTGACGACCTCTTAGCGGACTGGTAGCGGAAGAAGTGATGCAAAGCTTGGAAGAGAAGGCATTGCCAATAGTGGAGCCCAAACTTTGGGTACGTTACGTAGATGATACTTTTGTCATCCTCAAACGCTCCAGACTACAAGAATCAGGATGTATGATAATCGCACGCTT
Organism: Dicrocoelium dendriticum; assembly: GCA_944474145.2. Taxonomy (NCBI): domain Eukaryota; kingdom Metazoa; phylum Platyhelminthes; class Trematoda; order Plagiorchiida; family Dicrocoeliidae; genus Dicrocoelium; species Dicrocoelium dendriticum. The sequence continues at coordinate 12,294,623 of OX104063.1, read as the reverse complement.
TGGAAGGTAAAGCCGAATTGTTGTCCAAGGATGTTGGCCGCCTCTTGTGTAGTTTGGGCTATTCCGCTTGCTGTGTGCAGAACACAGCGCAAATTTTTATGTGTCTATATAACTGTCTGAGATTGGATCAAAACGTCTCCACCAGACCTTGTTGGTCCTTAAGTTTATCTTCCCGGACGAGTTTGACACAGTGGTTCCTTCCTATTTTTTAGACATCCCAGGTATCATCTTTCGGATTGGCTATTTACGTGTGGCATGTCAAGTCCCTTAATGCCATGCATTTACGTGTCCTTCTCCTTACGAAAGAGTTCATCCTTTAAGGCTGGCAGAGTTTGGTTTCAGATGTCCTTGCCACGAGCTTAGTAAATATGTTGACGAATTCTCCGCAGGCCACATCAGGGGTCAATTCGGTTTAGAACGACCAGCTTGTTACATCAATGAGGTCGGACAGGTCGTCATAGTTGGTTATGACACGATACTACTCGGCGTGCTCTTTAGGATAATCCGTGTGGCACATGTAATGAAACACTAGCGTCGCATGATAGCTGCGGCCAAGAGGAGTATCGGCTATCAGTCACTCGACCATCAGTTCTTCATTAGTGAAGATTCGGTCCAATATGGATGGTCTGTTAGTTCACCTGAATCTGTTGGGCGTAGCGACGTGGCCATAACGCGGGAAGTCTAAAACCAGGTCTTCCAAGTCTGCTTTGAATTGCTGTCCTGGTGTGGTCTAGGATTCTAGAGCATGTAAGTTGAAGCCGTCGAAGGTGGCCTCACCATTTCTAAATACTCTTCATGGTGCCCGTCGATTAGAACCTCTTTGAAGTACAGTTAGCAACGTGTTAGCCTTTTTGTCCTGAGATATCGTAGTGGAAAAGGCCAAACGGAAAGGGCTTAACTACATATAAGAACTCAGTCTATAAATAAGAATGCTGTAGCTGACCTTAGGTAAAGCACGATCTTCGCTAGGCTGTCAGTTAGTCGCACAATCTGGTCGGAAGACGGAACTTAGTCGGCACAATAAATCGACGCGTTAGATCCGATGATCGATGGACGAGGCCAGCAGACAGACGACGACAAACAGCACAACACGCGGAGCCGAAACCAGAAGGCGAATCGAAACCCGAAAAAGTGTGTTATCGGTTGTTGGTCAGTTAAAACAAAACTGTACAATAATAATGGAAATGAGAATAGGAAAGTACAATTGGGAAGAAAGATATGTACAAGCGCTACAGAACTCCCCCCTAGAGCGTGAGTCACTGAGACGAAAGCTCGATACTTGGGTGTCATTTACCGTAGTCTGGAAGGGAGAACAACTGTACGTCCGAAGCGTGTTCGATGATGCGATTTCGAGTTTGTGTCGTGAGATGCTTGGGGTGCAGAAGAGGGAACAGAGGTGTCAGACATGGGCTGAGTAGGAGGCGTACTTGGGAAGGTGGGCTGGTCGGTGACAGGAATGTCTGTGGGTTTCGGTATAGGTCGCGACTCGATGTACGCCGGCTTCAGGCGGTCAATAGTCACAGTATCCTGATAACCATTTCTATCCAGCACGAAGTACTTCTCTTTCCGGGCAACAACCTTGAAGGGGCCCTCGTAAGGCGGTGTCAGAGGTTTACGGACGGAATCGACGCGCACGAGAACGAAGGGGCAAGTGCGCAAATCCGGGTGTACCTGTTGACTCCGAGGACTGATTCGAGGTGGCGTTGGACGAATTGAACTGAAGTGCTGCCTCAGGCGTGTGACGTACGAGGTCGGATCAACTTCTCCAGTAACCCTTGAGTCTAGCACCATTTCTCCAGGAAGCCTGAGAGTAGTGCCAAAGACCAACTCAGCGGGACAACAGCCAATGTCTTCTTTAATGGTGTTACGAATACCAAGCAAGATAATCGGTAGACGTTCTGACCATTGTGAGTTCGACTGTGAAGCAGTAAGTGCAGCTTTAAGTTGACGATGGAAACGTTCAACGATGCCATTAGCAGCTGGGTGATAGGCGGTTGTCCGTAGGTGGGAACAACCGAGCAAGCGGTTCATGTCACGAAACAAGGCCGAATTGAATTGGGACCCTCTATCGGTAGTAATAGTGGCTGGCGTGCCAAAGACGGAAATCCAATTCTCAATGAATGTTCGCGCCACCGTTTCTGTAGAAGCATCACGTAAAGGCACGGCAAGTGGCCAACGCGTATAACGATCAACACATGTCAATAAGTAGACAAAACCGTTGGATGGAGGCAAGGGTCCAACGATGTCAAGATGAACATGTTTGAAACGAGCGTCGGGAAGAGCAAACGTGCCGGGGACGGTAATCGTGTGACGGTGGATCTTGCTGGTTTGGCAAGTGATACAATGTTTGGCCCACTGCTGGATCTCGGAGCGCATGTTGTGCCAAATGAAGCGATCAGTAATTAGCTTGACGGTGGCTCGGATGCTCGGGTGTGAGATTCCATGCAGGTGGTCAAAGACGATTCGGCGGTACTGCTGAGGGACAAAAGGCCGGGGCTTGCCAGTAGAAATATCACAGTAAATTTTGGAGTCTGAGTTAAGGATTGGCAACTGTGATATTTTGATCGACGGATTTGATCTCAGTTGCACAAACTCAGGATCTCCTTCCTGATGAGCTGCTATGTCTTCTAAGTTAATCTTCTGCCGTGAAACTTCGTGAAGACATATACGTGACATGGCATCGGCGACAACGTTATTGGCAGCATCGACATGGCGAATGTCGGTAGAAAACTGTGAAATATAATCCAAATGACGAATTTCTCTGGGGGAGAAACGGTCGGATGAACCACGGAAAGCAAAGGCAAGTGGTTTATGGTCTGTAAGAATGGTAAAAGTGCGACCTTCAAGCAGGTGCCGAAAATGTTTGATAGCGAGGTAGATAGCTAAAAGTTCTCGACCGAATGTGCTGTATCGCGTCTGTGCTGGCTGGAGTTTACGAGAGAAAAAGGATAGCGGCTCAGGTTGACCGTTGATTACCTGCTGGAGAACAGCCCCAACGGCGGTCTGAGATGCATCAGTCTTGAGGATCAGAGTGGCGTCAACATCAGTCCTCAAATGACTAAGCGCGGTAGCGTTGGACAACGCGTGCTTGATCTTGTCGAATGCATCGATAGCTTCCTGAGTGGGCTCGAATTTTCGTGACCTGCCTTTAAGTAAATCGGTCAATGGCTGGAGTAGCCCAGAGCAATCTGGTATGAAACGGCTGTAGTAATTCACCATGCCGAGAAAACGACGGAGACTTTTGAAAGATTGAGGCATGGGGTAGTCTGCAATCGCTTGTGCTTTCTCGGGGAGTGGACTAATGCCATTGCAATCAATTCGGTGGCCCAAAAAATCAACAGAACTTTGGCCAAAACACATTTGTCAACATTGATCGTAACGCCGTACTGAGCAAAGCGTTCGAAGATCGATCGGAGATGTGACAGATGCTCATCATGATTGGAACTGGCCACAAGAATATCGTCAATGTAGGCGTAGACGAAGTCGAGCCCTCTAAGGACTTGATCGATAAACCTTTGGAAAGTCTGTGCGGCATTTCGTAGACCAAATGGCATGCGAACGAATTCATAAAGACCAAATGGCGTGGTTATAGCGGTCTTCGGAATATCGTCGGGAGCAACCGGAATTTGGTGGTATGCACGCACCAAGTCAATCTTAGAGAAAACTGTTCTTCCATGTAAACCAGTTGAAAAATCATGGATGTGCGGAACCGGATATCTATCGGGGACGGTGGCATTGTTTAGTGCACGGTAATCTCCGCAAGGTCTCCAGTCGCCACTGGACTTTTTGGGAACCATATGAAGCGGGGAGGACCATGGGCTATTGGAAGGACGAACGATACCGAGACGAAGCATATGTTCGAACTCTGCCTTGGCAGTAGCGAGCTTGTCTGGAGGTAATCGTCGAGGTCGGGCGGTTACTGGCGGCCCATGTGTTAAGATGTGATGCGTAACTTCGTGCTTAGGCTCAGGAAAGTCATTAGACGATTGACAAAGAGCAGGAAACTGCAGTAATAGTTTGGTAAACACATTGTCGGCGGGCAATGCCAAGCGAAGACCGATCGAACTGATCGAAGTGACTTTACCCGAAACGGACAAGGATGTCAAACTATCGCATAGTTTACGGTTACGCAGGTCCACGATCAGGCCAAACTTGGTAAGGAAATCAACACCAAGGATGGGGCGTTGGACGTCAGCGATGAGGAAAACAAAGGGAAAACTTCGACGAAGACCAAGGTTAAGAGTCAACATTTTCTGGCCGTATGTATGGATCTTGGTATTATTCGCCGCCTGCAATGTCAGTCCGGTTGGAAATAGGTTGCGTTTTTCTGCAGAACGAGGAATAACGCTGACCTCGGCACCGGTGTCAACCAAGAAGTTCAAATTGGTTGAGGAATCGTAGACGTAAAGTAGGCGACTGTAAGATTGGCCAGACGCAGCCGTCGCCATCACTGGCTGGCGTGGAGGTTTCCCTGCTGCGGTTTGTGGAATGACTTCGGATGGTTACAACCAGGTCGACAATTCCTTGCATCATCGCCAAAACGGTGGTGGTACCAACAGAAATGACGTTTCGAACTCCTGGCGGGACTACGTCTACTTCGAGAGGAGCGTCTAGGGCTTCTACCACGGTAGCGATTAATGCTCGAGATGGCGAGCTCCAGCTTCGATAACCTCTCAGAAATGGTTTCAATCGGGTCAGTCTTAAGATCGGCGTTAGCGGTCGACTCAACTGCGTGACATGCTGCGGGTTTATGAAAGTACTCATGAACTTTGTCTGCTGTTTCAGCCAGCTTGTCCAAAGACAAATCATCTGCGAAGACGGCGAGAAGAGCTGAGGTGTTCGATGGAAGACATTTCGTCCAGAGCTGTCGCAGAATCGTGTCATCGACCTTAGAGGAACCGACCAACGTACGCATGTGCCTGAGAAGTTGTGACGGCGTGCGATCGCCTAGTTCAAGACCGGAAAGTAATTGTCGAAGTCTAGCTTCGTCGGAGGCCGTGGTGCGCTTTAATACGGCGGCTTTGAGTTTATCGTAAGGTGCGTCAGCCGGAATCGGATCGAGCAAGTCTATAAGGTCAGTTGCGATGTGGGTAGGAAGCTGGGCAGTGACATGTGCGAACATTAAGGACTGAGAAGTAATACGGCGTATGCGAAAAAGAGCTTCCAATTGTAAAAACCACACGTGAGGATTAGATGAATCGAAGGCAGGGAAGGAGAAACCAACAAAATTTTCTGAAATGTCAGTGCGGGGATCGTGGTCCGACATAGTCAAGTCACAAAAAAGGAGTTCTGAGCTTTCAAAAAAACGAAAACGGGGTCACCAAATATGTAGTGGAAAAGGCCAAACGGAAAGGGCTTAACTACATATAAGAACTCAGTCTATAAATAAGAATGCTGTAGCTGACCTTAGGTAAAGCACGATCTTCGCTAGGCTGTCAGTTAGTCGCACAATCTGGTCGGAAGACGGAACTTAGTCGGCACAATAAATCGACGCGTTAGATCCGATGATCGATGGACGAGGCCAGCAGACAGACGACGACAAACAGCACAACACGCGGAGCCGAAACCAGAAGGCGAATCGAAACCCGAAAAAGTGTGTTATCGGTTGTTGGTCAGTTAAAACAAAACTGTACAATAATAATGGAAATGAGAATAGGAAAGTACAATTGGGAAGAAAGATATGTACAAGCGCTACAATATAAACCAAGGCTGCTGAATGATAATCGTTCGATTTACTTGACTAATACTTACATCACTCCTGGCAGGCCAAACCGCAAAGTTGAAGAAGCTGTGTTCCTAGAATGCTTGGAACTCTCATTTTACATAGTTGCCAGTAAATTTAACAGACCTATTACCAGCTTCATTACCAGCGTCGGGCTAAAGAGAGTTGTACCATGATAGTATGCGGGTGTTCTCCGAGCTGGCTGATTTGGCTGCAAACGTTTCATCGTCAGAATAGACAACGTCATCAGTGAGATTTATGCGAGCCATTTACAGATCGAAATGCTTCTCCATCACTTGATTTGCACGTCAGAAGTCGATTGGTCCATGTGAGCTGACGGTGTAGTCAGCTCTTGTGTACTGTTGGCTAGAGCCTGCCTCAATGATGTTCCTTTGCCTTGATGATCTTGGGCGGAGTATTGATTTGACCCTCAGTGCTTCATAGGCAGTATCTAGACCTAAGTGTTTGTTGATTGAGTTCTTCCCCGAGTACCAAACCTCGATGAACTCGCCTGATTTTCGACTTTTGCCCTGCTTATGATCCGGACATTCTCCAAATCAAACTGATAATTCTCCGCGTCCATATGTACCGACATCAGGGAGTGCTGGTCATGTCGGCGGATGGCTAGGCTATGCTCATGTAGCCTAGTGTCGAGCTTTCTTCCTGTCTGGCCCACATAGTATTTGTTAGAATTTCAGAACTGGATTTTGTAAATCACACCACGTGTTTCTTCTTTAGCAAGCCCAACGCCTTGATGCTGGACCTTACCGTGGTGCGATGGTTTGTGTGCCTCAGTGATCCATTGAGCGACGCTGGGCGGTGCATTTTTTACCTTCAGGGCCACTCATACCAGATTGCTCAATGGTTAGAGGCCAGACCAACTCAGTCTGCTGGTCCTCCAGGTTGGGGGTTGGAATGAGTGTGGTTCTTTATTCCTTAAACGGGCTCTTTGTAGCCCAACGCCAAACCCGCTGCCTTGCGGTCAGGTTTTTGAACCAAAGGCTTTGGTTGAGAACTCTAATCTTTCTCCTGTCTAGGCCTAAACAACCTGACAGCATCCTGCCCACGCAACACAATGAATCTCTCTTCAAACAAATTCCTGATGCTCTGGCCATCGCAGAGGATAATCAACGGTGCCCTATCTGCTGCATCGAGCAGGGTGGATAGAGGTTTCGGGTGCTACTACTCAAGCCTTGACCCTCTTACGCTTTTTCTCCCTTATGGCCTCGTTCCAGCTTCACTATTATCCCCTTGTTTTTAAACCCTAATCCTAGGCCCTCCCCCACCTTGCTTCAATAGTCGTTTGTCTTTTAGTTTCAACTCACATGTGAACTCCTGCCCTATCAACAGGCCCATGTCCAAACAAGCGGTCAAGCCCAGTTCATCGGCTTCCATTTGAAGCCCTCCATCCTCCTTTAGCTTGTCATGCCTCAATGTTCCCACCTTGCTTCAAACCGGTCAACAAGCTGCACTTGTCCGAACATTAGATACCCACTCGATCGATTTCTGCTGTTTATCGGTGACCCGCCTGCTAAACTCGTGCTCCATGCTCACTCTACGATACACTAGCAGCAGTTTCTCATTGCGCCTATCCGGTGACGATGCAGCTTCGAGCACCAACCAAGCCAGTGTTCGTATTGCCCTGAGTCCCCGGGCAGAAGCCACTCTGGTTGATTAGATTTCAATCAGTGGCCGGATGTATGCGGTCCGATTGGCTGGCTCGTTCAAAGCTTCGAAGTCACTTGTAACTGACAGGTGTCTGTTCGTTTACTCCGCCTATGCACCGACAAACTGTAGCGATGACTCAGTAAAAGACGACTTCTATCATCAACTGAACGAGCTCCTTAGCCGCAGAAGAAGCTCGGACACTGTAGTGCTGGCTGAGGATCTGAAGACTCAAGTTGGAAAATTATGCACTGATGAGCTGCATCTGGGCGGCCAACATGGTATTGGCTCTCGTAATGATAACGGTGAGCAGTTACTTCATTTGTGTGAAGATACTCGCTTATTTCTTGCTAGCACTAATTTCCGACACAGCACTCGCTGGAAAGTGACTTGGCGCCCACTAGCCTCAAACCAGCTATGGACGCAAATCGATCACATTGCAATAACTTACCGATGGAGAAGCTGCGTCCAGAAATGTTGCTCGATTTGGAGCGCATGTGTAGACACCGACCATGCACTTATATGTGCTGGCATGCGGATGCGCTTTGGAGGACGCTCACGACGACGTTGCGACCGCATTGACACCAGCCAACTGGCGAAGCTAGCTGTTCTGAACGCCTATCAAAGTAGGCTGTCATGCAAGTTGGGTAAACGCTCACTGGATACAGTTGGAGCTCATTGGTCTCATATTCATCAGACTTTAACAGCATCAGGAAAATCCTCATGTTGTATGTCTAATCGCCAACATGGACATTGGGTCTCTTCGCAGTCTCTTGAACTTATCAATGCTCGTCGGCATATTCCGGCTGGAAGCGAACACAACGAAACTCGCAAAGAGCTCTGGGTAAAAGTCCGTGCTAGCCTGAAGAGAGACCGCGAATCTTGGTGGTCTCATCGTGCGTCAGAGATGAAAGTGGCCACTGCCCTTGGTAACCATCGTAAGTTATTTCGTCTGATACTGGAAACGGGGGCAGGGGACTTGATGTTAGTGAAGCCATACGTGACGCGAGTGGACAGCCCATCCACAACTTGTCAAAACACTTGGAGCGTTGGGCTAAGCATTTTAAAAGGCAATTTAATTGGCCGGAATTGCCAGATTTCTCGCCAACCACTGATCGCCCCGCTCCCTGGGTTTGCCCTTTGGATCCACTCTCTCGCTCAGAAGTCGAACATGAGATCGAACTGTTGAAGCTAAATAAAGCCGCGGGACCAGATGATCTTCCTTCAGCTCTCTTCGAATTCAAGGGACCTGCTCTTGTGGATGATTTATAAGAGTTACTAGTTAAATTGTGGGAGCAGAAAACTGTCCCAACCGACTGGAGCCGGTCCGTCATAGTCCCAATTTTCAAGGTAGGCTCGCGTTCGGAATGCGGCAGCCATAGAGGAATCAGTCTGATCTCCATCGACTCCGAAATTTTTGCCTCTGTCTTCCTTCACAGACTGAATGGCACACGTGAAAGTCAGATTCGTGAAGAGCATGCCGGGTTTCGTCGAGGTCGTGTCTGCATTGACCACATCTTCACCTTGCGTCAGTTGTTGGAGCTCCGTCACACATACTGGCGGCCCACGGTTGTCGTGTACCTCGATATCAAAGGTGCATTCGATTCTGTGGATAGACTTGCACTTTGGGACTGTCTACTCAGGAAAGGTGTCCCTGAGAAATATGTGAATATCATCCGAGGATTATATGCGCGTAACTCGGGCAGAGTGAGGGCTTACGGCAAGTTGTCGTCGCCCTTTAATATCTCCAGCGGTGCGAGACAAGGATGCAAGCTGTCACCTTTCCTTTTCAACTCCGCTATTGATGAAGTCATGGAAATCGCGTTCACAGGACACGAGTTAGAAGGTGTGGATCTACTCCCAGGGGAACGACATCTTGACTTAGAGTATGCTGATGATATTGTCGTAATCTGCGACAGCTCCCAGACGTGCCAAGCGGCACTGTACAGATTAGCGCTAGCTGTCCGTCACTTCAGGCTTTGCTTCGCACCCTCGAGGTGCAAAGCGTTCCTCCAAGATTGGTCTGGACCGCCTCCTACGCTGACCCTTGACGTTGATCAGCTAGAAGTCCTTCAGAAATTCAACTACCTGGGAAGTTGTATCAGCGCTCGTGGGATTGAAAACGAGATCACGAACCCTATAGCAAGTGCTCGGGGCGCTTTTGCTAACCTTCGCCACTTATGGCGCCGGCTCTACATCACTCTTGCCCTGAAGGGTAGAGTGTACCATGCAGTGGTACCTTCGACCCTACTGTACGGTTGTGAAACCTGGCCCCTTAAAGCAGTGGACCTGAACAGGCTATAACGGTCGACCACCGGTGCCTTCGCAGTTTAGCTCATATCTGGTGGGAACACCGCGTGAGCAACGAGCGCGTTCGACGCCTTGTTTACGACACAGGAAAAGGAAATGAACCGCTGAGCACCGATATTACACGCACCAGGCTCCGATGGCTTGGTCACATGTTACGCATGCCAGTCCACCGACTCCCACGACGTGCGTTGTTTGCGCGTCGGGGGTGTGGATGGAAGAAGAGGAGGGGTGGTCAAACGATGACTCGGTCGAGAGGAATGAAGGTCCTCAATTCGGAGCTGGCCTCGGTTGGAGCGTCTCGGCTCCCTGGTTGGAGTCCGCAAGACAATGAACACGTTTTGGCTGGATACACTTGTTGATATGGCTAAGGGCAGACCTCAGTAGCGTTTGTGCTGTGAGTTTCTTTGTTCCACCCCATCCCTCTTAGCCTCCCCCTCCAACCACGATCTCACTATTTAGCCTTATATAATTCTGCATAGTAATTTTTTTGTTGTTACACAGTAGCCGGCTGGTAGCTTATCGGAACGATGCCCATCCGTTACCGGTAGCTCAGCCGGCTTGCACCAGTTGCATATTTTCTCTCCTTTTTCTTCTATGTATTGCGGCACAATAGCTGAGGTGTTTCCCACCTCTAGCTAACGTGTATAATGATGATGATGATGGTGAGGCTGATCTTTGCCGAACCTGTCTTTACCATTGAAGAGCTTGTCTCGGATAGTTTCTGTTGGATTGTGAGCAAATCTGATTCTGAGATGCGGTAGCAGTGTCGCCGCCATCTCAGAAACGTCGTTGATGTATGATAGAATGATTATCCTTTTATCTTTCTCTGAGGTTTGTTCATGTGTCGGTCGTTTTATTGATGTTAATCAACGTAGAATGTAATTCCTAGGATACCCATTCCGAGTAAGCATTTCGAACAGGTGATCCTCCTCCGCTTTTCGCAGCTGCGGGTGGCTGCAATGTGCCTGGGCTCTTTTAAATAGAGTTTTACGCAGCTGCGCTTGTAGCCTGTTGGATGATTGCTGCGATAATTCAGAATTTAGTCTGTATGCGTCGCTTTCTGAATAATTGATGTCTCCAGTTGTCCAGCAGCATGTGTTTTTACTAGCACATTCAAGAATGGTAGCTGACAATTGTTCTCCTCTTCTTTAGTGAAACATCAACGGTGTCTCTGAGATGGCGCCGACACTGTTACTACATTTCGGAATCACAGTTGCTCACAAGCCAACAGAAACTATCCGAGACATGTACTTCAATGGTAAGGACCGAATTTGTAAAGAAGAAACACGTGGTGTGATTTACAAAATCCAGTTCTGAAATTCTAACAAATACTATGTGGGCCAGACAGGAAGAAAGCTCGACACTAGGCTACATGAGCATAGCCTAGCCATCCGCCGACATGACCAGCACTCCCTGATGTCGGTACATATGGACGCGGAGAATTATCAGTTTGATTTGGAGAATGTCCGGATCATAAGCAGGGCAAAAGTCGAAAATCAGGCGAGTTCATCGAGGTTTGGTACTCGGGGAAGAACTCAATCAACAAACACTTAGATCTAGATACTGCCTATGAAGCACTGAGGGTCAAATCAATACTCCGCCCAAGATCATCAAGGCAAAGGAACATCATTGAGGCAGGCTCTAGCCAACAGTACACAAGAGCTGACTACACCGTCAGCTCACATGGACCAATCGACTTCTGACGTGCAAATCAAGTGATGGAGAAGCATTTCGATCTGTAAATGGCTCGCATAAATCTCACTGATGACGTTGTCTATTCTGACGATGAAACGTTTGCAGCCAAATCAGCCAGCTCGGAGAACACCCACATACTCTCATCCGCATCCCGAGCTAAAAATATGCTCACTGCTTTCTAGAGTTTTACCATCTCCAACCGGGTTAGATGCAATATTTGGTATGGTATTCGATAACAATCTGAATGTTTTTCCTGTTTGTAATCAGGCAACGCTTGGGAGCTCTGATCATGACTTAGTAAAGCTATCTCCCCTTATCTATAGCAAGACGAACCAGAAAGATGAAAATAAATAAATAAATAAATTTTTTATTCTCGACTATGCGAGGCACGCCCATGGAGACATGATAGGATATATACAACTGTACAAACATTTTATGGCAACTGTAACAGTGACAGTAGAAAATTGTTCATACGTCCATGATTGGAACTGTACAATGGTGAAAATGCGAAACAATAATTTAGCTGTCATGAGATACGGGACCTCAGGTAATAATAGATTGAGAATCCTGAATGATCCATTGGAAGGTAATGGAAGAGCACGCTCAAGAGATATATGCCAATAGAGTGAGTTCGTGCACAATTAAGGCAAAGGTCAACGTATCGTAGGAAGTAAAAAGACGACAGTATATGCAGATGTAGAAGTTCCAGTGTAACGAACCTTTCTAGAATTGTGACGCTAGATGACCTGCCAGTGGGAAGTTATGGGCTGTGACTTTATTCGGTGGCGAGTCACATATGCCAAGTTGCAGTGTTGTTAAACGGACATTTGTGGTTTTTCATAGGGAGAACGCTTGCCAGGCGAAAACCCACCACATCCTGGAACACTGCCGCCAATCCATTGAATGGTAAATTGTAACTGGCCATGTTTTTGTTGAACGTTTGTTTGCTCGGTTTTTCGCAGTCAGGTTGTGTCCCATTTTTCTGCTGGCTGATGCCTTAGCTGGTTGCCTGTTGCACGCGTGCAACGTGCACGCGTACTTAAATCCGAGGTTAACATAACAAAACTACTACAGCTTTATCGAGATTGACTTGGATACCACATCCTCACATCGTGTTATTAAGTCTCGCGTGACCTACATCACAAACGAGGTCAACATAACAAAACTGTCTTATTGAGATTTTCTTGGATATCACATTCTCACATTGTGTAAATAAATTCCACTTGACCTACATTCACGCATCGTACCACTTACGGCCCACATGTTTGAACGCCCGAACGAAGCATTATATAAACAGTATAGTACATCGACAACCACAACTCCCGACCGACTACAATGAACGCCACACGATCATCCCGACTAGTGCTTCGACAAACGTCACGAAAAGCGCTACGCCCACGACGACAAGACAATCATCACACGACCGGACTGGCCGCGACCTACAATTCCCCCACGAACAGGATTTGTGCTCTGAGATAAGTCACCACTTTCTCATTACTTTATTTTTGAGTGACACTATCAAATTCTATTTCTTACATTGTATTCTTAGGGCTGGCCCCTCCTTTTTATATCCTTACTTTACTGATACACAACGAACACGCCTCGATACTTATACTTCATTTTTGTTAGTACACACCTTCTGATATTTTCAAATCCGTCAGCTAGTCGAGTAGTAACCTACAAAGCCACTAACAATTGGTGACCCCGACGTAAGCAAGTAGGCAGACACCAACTACAGTAAACTATCGTATGTTAGGTAATTTCTCTCATACGTCCAAACGTGCAGCATCACTCGAACTCATATAAGATGGATGACAGTAACGAACCTCAAACCAACGTAGTGTCACTTCACTTACCATCTTTTTGGCACAGCGCTCCGGCCATTTGGTTTACACATGTTCAAGCACAATTTGTCTTCCGCAGAATCACACAGGAGATGGTAATGTTCTATCATGTGCTTGCCGCATTACCATCGGAAGTAGTTACCGATGTTCGTGATATTTTGTTATCTTCCGACCCCATCACTCCATTCGAACAGCTCCGCGATGCTCTAATCCGTCGTACCTCGATTTCAGAACACAAGAAGCTAGAACAACTTCTCGCAGATGAAGCACTGGGAGACCTGACACAATCGCAACTCCTGCGCCGTTTGATTTGCGTTAACGGAGAACGAAGAATAAACACTGGTCTATTCACCCAAATATTTTTAAAACGGCTACCCCAACATGTCCAAGCCGTTCTAGCCCCATCCGTAACGGAAGTTCCAATTGATAAGTTTGCAATGATGGCGGACCGTATAATGGATGTCCAACCGCAGGTCAACTCGCTAGACCACCATACCTCCGGCTCATCAAACAACGATTTATCAGACCGGATAACACGATTGTCACAACAGCTAAATGAGATGAGCATCTCTAGGACACCTCATTTCAGACGTCGATTGCGATCTCCTTCTCGCAACTCCAAATGCTGTAATTTCCCCCGATCTCCTTCACGTTTTTACTCACATAGCTCTTCCTCTAGTCAGGCATCGAACACCGCATTTTAGCACTGCATGTGTGTTACCCTATTGGACCTATTGCTCTCCAGTTATCTTTGCTTGTCTCCTGAGTGGGGATCTCAAGATAATTGCCAGAGCATTTAAACTTCTACCCCGTTATAGTAGCATTATAAGACTGCAAATATTTATCATCAACATTGTAGACAGCCATGTCAACACATGTAACAAGCCTGCATCTAAAATACAGATGTTAGCCGTCCCCCCCACACACAGAACTTTGTGTGAATGCTTATCAACCTACTGCTCGAGCGGATTTATTTACAAATTTATATACGCAGGCACAAGGACCTATGGTACATCTGTTCTCCGTTTCCTGTCCCGTTTTTTGAACGAGTAAATTCTAGTCATTCAAGAACTGATTAGTGAATTACTCCAGCGATAGTTACTCTTTCAAATCATTTTTTCAATCACAGTGGTATTTTATTTATGCGCATATAATCTTGCATTTCATTACTTATCCCATTCTGTGGCGTGTGTGTTAGCCCTAAATCTTCACTCTCCAAAGCTGCATAAGGCATATTCTTTCTTTGACTTGACTTGTGTTAAAAGCGAGTAATAACGGAAATACCAATTCGGCTACTGTTCCTGTTATATTCTTCTCATTAGACGCAATCCCAAAAATAAAAATTTACTGCTCCACAAAGCTTCTAGCCCAACCGAAGGAAAAAGCAAAACGCCAATGACTTTGGCGAAATAACGTATTAATCGCCGCCAATGAACACTGTACAACGACTGCGGACCTTGGTCCTATTTATAGGTCTCTTACTGACCTTCAACTTCTAGAATTGGAAGGTCAGCTACCAAGATTAGTGGTTCCCCATATCTTTTGCCGAGGGGTCAGGTGGATTTTAATCACATGCAGAAGAACATTCCGGAACGTTCGAACTCGATGCGATAATCGTTAATAATCGATTAATACCTAAAATAGTGGATTTCCAAGGCAATTCTTACTTTCTCCCGGACACCACCCCTCCTGTGATATCGTCTGAGGTATAAGACGAAAGCCTACGATTAACTTGCAGTCTTCGGGATGGTGTTATCTGCCTGTCGGTCCACCTCCTTGGCAGAAGCGCCCGAGAACTTTGTTCCGATGTTCTTGTTCTGGATTCTTTGCTCGACTGTGTGCAGTCGTCCACTGTTACCTTCGGCAGGTTGAAGCTTTCCACCAGTAAATCGAACTGCAGGTCAGTAGGCCTTGCTTGTTCTGGTTGGCACAATGTGGGCCGTAACTGGTTTGCATGTCGTGGCCAGATCTGTGCGTCCACCATCACGTCATACATGACGTTTCCGCGTTTGCGTTTGAACGTCCCTGGCGTCTATTTCGCATGGCCTTCCCGGTAGACATGTACTAGCACCTTCTGTCCATGGGTGAAAGATCGCTTCTTTGCTCCATGCCTCCGATTAAACTCCTGTTCCATTCTGCGGTTCCTTTCACCAACAGAGGATTCCGAGCGCAGTTGCAGGGCGTCGAAAGGCATGCGGAGCTTCCGGTTCATCATGGCCTGTGATGGAGAGACTCCGTCTGGCGCTTGTGGATTAGGTGTTGGTCGGTAGAGTAAAAGGAACCGGTCAACCACCTCCTCTATACGTCCCTCCCATTTTGATTTGTGGAGAGCTCGCTTGAATGTATCGACAAACCATTCTGCCTGGCCATTCGACTGTGGGTGAAACGGCGGCGAGCGGACGTGCTGTACGGCGCATTGCTTGCAAAACTCCCTAAACGTTGCTGAAGTAAATTGTGAGCCATTGTCGGTGACAATAGTCTCAGGACAGCCGAATCTGCTAAAGGTCTGGCGCCGTTTCGATACAGTGGCATTGGTGGTGGTGTTCTCCATAAAAAATACTTCAGGCCACTTGCTGTATGAATCGACTATAATGAGGAAACTTCGGCCGTTGCTCATTCCAGCAAAGTCGACATGGCTTAGTAACTTTCGGCCATGAATAGAGTACGGATTTTTGTAGCGCTTTTAAGACATTGGCACACTGTTGGCAGCGTCTGGCTATTTCTTCTAGCTGTTTGTCCATGAACGGCCAGTATACATAACTGCGTGCAAGCGCCTTCATCCGGTTGATTCCAGGATGCCCGGCTTGAAACTGCCGAATAAGACGCTCTTGAAGTGCCTTGGGGATGACCACTCTTTCAGAAAATAGTACGCAGTCGTTTACAATGGAGAGCGAGTGTCTCCTCTGGAAGTACTGCTGCAACTCGGCAGATGGACATGAACGTGGCCAACTTGTTTTGTGAAATCGTGTAACCTTCTTAAGTATTGAGTCCCAAAGCGTTTCGGTTCGTACAGCTTCTGCGGTAACTGGTAGACCGTGCAGTGCATCAATTACCAGGAAGTTGACGTCAGGTTTAATCTCGACCGAGGCAATGATTGTGTCCTCATGTTCTTGCTGGCGGGCATCAATTAGGCGTGACAGTGCATCCGCTTGGCCAATGGAAACTGTGGACTGGTATTGGATCTGAAAATTATACCCCATTAAGGTAAGAGTCCAACGATGTAGCCGGTTGGCTGTGCCCTTTTTCGAACCAAAGATAGCCAGCAAGGGCTTGTGATATATCAGAAGCTTGAAGCGGCGGCCATATAGCATTTTGTGGAATTTCTTGACTGCGTACACTATGGCCAATGCTTCTTTCTCAATCTGACTGTAATTCCTCTCGGCCTTCGTAAGTGTTCTGGCGGCATGGGCGATCGCCTTCCGAGATCCATCGGCGTAGGTGTGTGATATTACTGCACCAATCTCATGGCTTGATTCATCTGTGGCCAAGACAATCTCTTTGCAGGGGTCAAAATGAGTCAAAAGCAAGTTTGAGGACAGCAGTGACTATATGTATGTATATGTATAACCTCAACTGTCTATTAACTAGACATAGAGCCAGAATAAAACCATGGAGATCAGGAGATAAGCAAGAATCATCGCGTCATAATCATCGTGGCATGCTAGTTGAGGGTGAGCAACACACTTCAACTAATATGCCGTAGGAAGAGTGGAACATTTTGGCAAAAAGTAGAATAAAACATTTTTAGTTTGTTTTTCACAAGCCGCTTTTGCTCTTTTTTTGTCAGTTTAATGTTTGTAGTATTAAACATGTGAATCAATACAATAAGGTACACAATTCTTCCACTGATTCCGGTTGCTGGCCATGTCCTCAAGAGTCCTAAGCCATTGGCACTCCTCATCTTTGGGTCCCCATCCTGGAAGACGTACGGATCCAACAGCGGCTAGAGACGACGTCAGCGATTTCATGTGCTGCCACCATATAGAAGGCTGACCACCACGCGGTCGCCTCCAGCCAGGTCCTTGACGAGCGAATAGAGCACGACGCGGTAGACGCTCAGGTGCCATGCGTAGGATGTGACCGAGCCATCTCAATTGGCGCAGCAAAACTAGTTTGTTGAAGGGAATACTTGCATTCCCCAAGATGCGATGTCGAACGTCATTATTATTAACTCGATGTTACCACCAAACACGAGCGATCCTCCTTAAGCAACCGTTATCGAACGCAGAAGGACGACGCATGTCTTCCACGCGAATCGGCCAGGACTCGCACCCATACAACAATACTGAGCGAACTGATGCGCTGTAAAAGCGGCGCTTTAGTGAGAATGAGACGTCGCGACGACGCCACAAGTGCCTCAGATTGATAAATGCTGATCGAGCTTTAGCGATGCAAAGAGAAACTTCTTTGTTGATAGTGCCGTCAACAGAAACACAGCTCCCAATGTAGACGAAACTATCTACCTGTTCAAGTTGTGCACCTTCGAGAGTGAGCACGGGAGCAGGTGAAAGCCAATCCTTGGGCAGTACTTTACACTTCGATGGGGCAAAGCTCATGCCATACTTAGATGCTTCAACCGTCAAACGACCCAGAATGAGTTACATACTCTGAGGATCGTCACCAAGTAAGGCGATATCATCAGCATAATCTAAGTCGGTCACGCGCTCACCCGGTAGAAGCTCTAAGCCAAAATGTTGGAAACCTTCTAGAGCATTCGACAGAACATCTTCGATTGCGAAGTTGAAGAGGAATGGGGACATAGGGAAGCCCTGTCGCACACCACTATTGACAGCGAATGGCAAGGAAAGCTTGCCATAGACCCTCACTCTGCCGGATGTATGAAGGTAAAGTGCTCGTAAGATGGCGGTATATTTCTCTGGCACCCCGTTCTTTAGTAAGCAACGCCATGAAGCAGGTCGATCAACGTAGTCAAAAGCGGCACGTATGTCCAGAAATGCAATGATAGTGGGCCTGTGATAAATGTGGCGATGTTCAAGGAGTTGGCGAAGCGTGAAGATTTGATCCACGCATCCGCGGCCAGGACGGAAACCAGCTAGTTCTTCACGGTAGTATGATTCACGTACTGGGGATAGCCCGCGAAGCAGTATGGATGCCAATAGCTTAGAGGCAACCGAAATAAGACTAATCCCGCGATGATTTGCACATGAAGTGCGAGCGCCTTTCTTCAAAATCGGGACAATAACTGATTCGCCCCAAGAGGAAGGCACCTTCTCTTCATGCCAAATTTTTGCGAACAGCGCGGTTAGCTGGTTAATGATCGCCACACCGCCGTACTTGAATAGTTCCGGATTAAGTCCTTCTAAGCCGGCAGCCTTGAAGCGCTTCAAGCGTCGAATCTCGAGGCAGACTTCCGCCTCGCTGGGTGGATTCAGAGGGACGAGCCAGGGTGGACAGCAAGGTGTACTGCATGTACTGATGGATGCTGGAGGCCAGTTGAACTGCAAGTGAAAGTGCTCGGCCCAGCGGTCCGTAGACCTCTGTTGGTTGGTGATCGAAGACTCATCCACCTCACAAATGACCTCACTGACACCAGGCTTCCTGAGGCCAGTGGATAGAATGAGTTGGGAAAGTCTGCGAGTGTTGCCAGAGAGGGCAGCGGTCTCCATCTATAAAGCACGCTCAGATCACCAAGTCTCGCGATCCTTGCGTAGGCTTTGCTTGAGCAGCCGGTTGGCAGAACGGCGCCGCTTGTTACAATCTGATTCCACTGGGATATCTTTGCGGCGATCGAACAGCTCCAGAGAACGAGCAGAGAACCAAGCCTTCAAGGGGCGTCGAGTTAGGCCGCAGCATGACTGTCCGGAAATGATCATCGCTTTCTGTATACAAGTCCAGTGTTGTTCCACTACTTGCGGTGGATTGCAACTGAGTGCATATGCTAGTGAAGACTGATAGCTCGCCTGGACAGAGAATCAGTTAATCTGTTTACATCAATCTTGCGGTGCTTCGTGTTTCGGGATCCTCCAAAAAAACGTACAGATTTATGCACAGACCAGAGCATGATCTGAGTCGACGGAGGTGGACCAAAAGGGCCTGCGGTCCAGTACGCTGCCGTGCCATCTGAAGCCAATTGCAATGTGATTAATTTGAGACCACGGTTGTGTTGAAGAAGAGGGACGCTACGTTGCAAAACGCTTCTTCGTACGCCTGAAGTTAGTGTTCGAAAGAAACAGATGATTGCCTTCGCACAATGTGAGAAGTCTCTCTTCGTTATCAGAGCGCTTCTCATCGAGTGTGTGATGACCACCAAGATGGCGTTAGTATGATAACAGGCGGCCAACCCGTGCATTAAAATCTTCAGCAAGGATAATGACATCCGACTTTTAGCATTAATCAAGAGCAGTTGTAGATCCCGGTAGAATTCGTCCTTGACCGAGTCGCCACTGCAGTCAACCGGATCATACACGGAGATAACAAACAAGTTGCGTCTCTCTTCGTGGTGCCTGTTGATTCTACATGAACCCCGAAGCCGAACTGCATATAGTCGGCTGTTAATTGGGAACCAGTCCAGTAGTGCCGCCTCGGCCTTGCCACTCAGTGCTATAACTACACCAGCCAAACCCGCTGACGCTGCTTCTGAATCTCCAGAAAGAAGCAGGTGGTATCTGGCTTCGTGGTCAGTGGGGGATTTCAATGTGAGTTCAGTACTGGGATCTTGCAATCGGGTTTCTGAAAGGCAGCAGACATCAATGTCAAGGGAATCTAAAGTGCGCGCTAGACCGACTTGCTGTCCAATCTGCATGAGTGTCCGAACGTTGAAGCACGCCAGACGGAACGAGGATCGGGGACGAAGGAGAGCCATAGGTTGAATTCCTTGGTCTGCGGCGCAACCGGAATCGCAGCCATATTGTTGAACACATGAATCGGGTAACGGAAAGTGAGGATTGTTAACAAACGAACAATTGGCGTGTGATGAAGTGGCGTGAAAGTGACTAGCATAAACAGTAGCTGATAAGCACGTTGTAATACAGTCCATAATTTTGCGAGAGGGCGTGATACTACCCGGTTGCCCAAGCCGAAGTAGGGAGTTGACTTAGGGGACTCCACCCGGAGCCTTTGGCTAAATAACCTACCCGCAAGGCAGCGGGGCGCATTTAGGGAATCGCGCCCATTGGGAGGCGTTGACTGAATGATCAGCTCATGCGTCTTTGTTTGGTAGATTACCAAACAAGGGCCCAATACTCCCCATGAAGTCAGCACAATTGCTGGAATATAATGCCCCACTGAGGTGGAACACTGTCGCCGAACAGCAGTGACTTGACGCGTTCGAAGGTATTCTGATGTCCAGTTCCATCTTTGTCCTTTGGCTAGTAGCTTGTTTAACGGGGCACGCAGGCGGTGCATCTCAGGCAAGAATGCGCTGTATTGGCTGGTGAGCCCACAAAAGGAACGCAAGGACCGTAGATCTGTTGGTGGAGGCATGTTTCTAATGGCTTCTATGTTTTCCGGGTCTGGTCGATGTCCATCCTTTTCGAGGATAAAACCGAGGTAGTTGATGATCGGCGTGAAAAATGTGCATTTATCCTCACGGATCCGGGAACCGTACGACTGTATGCAACCTAGCACTTCATCCAGTCGGTTAAGCAGTTCTTCCGGTGTTCGGCCCATCGCTATGATATCATCCAGATATGCAGCGGTTCCAGAAACACCCGCTAGCATGGTGTCCATCAACTGTTGGAAGATGGTTGGCGCCGTTTTCACACCAAATGACAAGCGGTTGTATTGGAATAGCCCACGATGAGTGTTGATCGTCAACAACTCCTTCGAGACATCGCCAACATCCACTTGCAGATAATCATCGGATAGATCAAGCTTAGCAAAGTGCTTACCACCATTCAACTTTGCAAATCTATCCTCCGGTGCAGGTAGTGGGTACTGATGGTCGTCCAGCGCCGCGTTGAGGCCAGTTGAAAAGTCAGCGCAAACGCGCACCTTGCCATTTGCTTTCTTCACTGCGACAATAGGTGCGGCCCATGATGAGTAGTTGACGGCTGTGATGACTCCGGCACGTTCCAGTCGATCGAGCTCTTGCTCAACGGTTGACATGGCTGCATATGGTACCGGTCTTTTGGCCTTGAACACTGGTTTAGCACCTGGTCGCAAGTTCAGTGTTGCCTTGAATTTTGTACAATGGCCCAAGCCATCCTGAAAGACAGAGGCAAATTTGCGCTTCAGGGTACGTATCATGTCTTCGATGGACTTTGCAGATGGGTCTGGACTTGCTCGAACTCGTTTGCAGATCTGATTCAAGGGAACATCGAGGAGGTTCAACTTTTTAATCCAGTCGAGGCCAAAGGATTCAAATTCGGCCGGTCTGTAATGTAGCATGTTCCTGACTTTTCCACACCTTGGAAAGCAATCTTGCAATTGAGTTCGCCCACTAAGTTTAACACATCGCCGGATGCATCATGTGCAACTTTCTGAGACTCGACCATCTTTGGCCTCTTTATTTGATTCCATGTGCTCCTGGAAATAATCGTGATGTCCGAGGCCGTGTCAAATTGCAGCTTCGGTGGGATCCCATTGATTAACACAGTGATGAATCGTCGTCTCGGTTTACAATCGCTTTGGAATGCGGCAACTATGGACAGAGACTCAGCGCTGTCCCTTCTAGAATTACCCTTTCGATAAGACTTCTTCCCTTTCTTCGACCGGACTTGACTGCAGCATTCCTCTTTATGCCCTCGCTTATGACACGTTTGACAAACATGATGTTTGAAGGGACAAAAGCGAGCGAAATGCCATTCGCCGCATGACCAGCATGCTGTGGGCGGTTTGTTCGTAGGCCTCTTGAAGGGTTTGCTTGCTTTGGCGGTCCTGGCCATTTTCACGAGCTGCACGGTATCTGGTGGTGCGAGACCATTGCGTTCGACCATGGCAGTGTCGTGTTTTAGAGTGAGCAGCCGTTTGCATTCGCTTGCGAGGGCCTTCAGTGTCAGGTCAGGATCCTGCTCCAGCTTAGCTAAAAGCCGCATTCGGATCTCAGCATCAGTTCGAGATTGCAGAGCTCTGACGAAAATGAGACACTTAAACTGATCGCCCGTTAAAGAGCGTAGTTTAAAACGTTCACACTCACGGTTGATCATGTCTGCTAAGGCCCCGAAGTCGTCAG
This sequence comes from Dicrocoelium dendriticum, assembly GCA_944474145.2. NCBI lineage: Eukaryota > Metazoa > Platyhelminthes > Trematoda > Plagiorchiida > Dicrocoeliidae > Dicrocoelium > Dicrocoelium dendriticum. The sequence continues at coordinate 12,272,254 of OX104063.1, read as the reverse complement.
ATTCCTGTTTGACAATTTTCAGACACTGATAGCGAATACTAAACAAAGATACCGACTCACCAAAAATCTCCTTCAACTGCGACACTGCTTCGTCAAATGTCAGATCCTTCGGCTGTTTGGGCAAAATGTGGTCTATGAACCTTGAATGCTCACTTATTCCGAGTTTTCGGAGTAGCAGTCGCAACTTCCCGTCAGGACGACGGATGAAGTCCGTCTGGAACATGTCTTCCCAACGCTTGAACCACGCTTCAAAGGTGCATCCAGAATCCGAATCATAATTGAATTCAGTGATGGCATTCGTGAGAAGATCAACAGAACTCGCCTGCTTGTCCCGCACTGCTGCTCCTGTTGTCTGCAAACTCAAACATTGTGTCAGATTTTCAATCATTTACATTTGTGCCTTCATTTGAGCTTGCTGTTGAAAAAGCAGCTTTTGAAATTGTTCGGCAGAAAAATTCATCACATTTCCAATTTTCTCCGTCGCCATTTATTATAATCTTCTCACTAGCCGCAATCCCAACAATAACATTTTACTGCTCCACAAAGCTTCTAGCCCAACCAAAGGAAAAAGCAAAACGCCCATGACCTTGACAAAATAACGTATTAATCGCTAAAATAGTGGATTTCCAAGGCCATTCTTACTTTCTCCCGGACAGTTCCAGTGCTCGAAGTGACCAAGTTTCAAATCATAGTGAACCGCGGTCCATATGGATACCCCATGTCGCGATCCAGACGTACTCTGGGTACTTCGCTTCGGAAGAAAGTGTAGCGTACATATTGCTCTTAAAAGCACTGAGCCGTCTTTAGTTCATATTTGTCCATTCCAAAAATTTGGCAGCAATTTTATTGGTCTGACCCCTGGGTGTGAACGTGATATCTTTTAGTACAGCCATGGTTTCTAAAGTGTAAAAGTAAAGTAAGTTATAAGTTCCTTAGGGATATATTTGCGATATGACAACTCAGTGTTGGCAAAATACAGAGCGCTCTACTGGACTCACCAAGATTTTCTCATTGGCGGATAATGGGTTAAATGAACAAACTACTGGTTATCCGTTGATGGGCACAGACCATATTAATTCCTTCTACTCTGTCGGTGTCACCAAGTCACCCTTAGAATAGGGATAACTTGGGGGGGGGCGATAGTCTGATGTGCTGAGGAAGGGGGTGGTTCTAAGGCTGCGAAAATCGGAGTGGGACAACTTTCATGGACTTGCTAGTCGGCTGTGCTGCGTGTCCAACTCCAAGTTGTGTTCCATCGGGGAGTCGTGCTGGCCGAGTTTCAATTGATAGTGATTAGGATTGTATGGGCGCTTGAGGATCTGCTAAAACATAAGGAGTTCGCCTCGTAAATGGCTATAGCATCCATTTAACTTGGCAGACAAGGCTAGACAAATCGTTAACGTACTTTGTTAACCTAGGTGGTTCTGTCCCTACCTCGGTTAGTCAGATCTAGTCCCCTGGGCAACTCATACGGCGCCATCTACTGGTAATGATGGACTAGTTTGTTTCCCACAGACACTGTCTCAACGCTCACGGCTTATCGCCTGTGGTCTCACTGAACGTCTCTATGACTCGTGTTGCTTGCCTTAGTCTCCGAAGTCTTTGGCATTAAAGCGACGTCAGCCACTGCGTGATGGAACAAGTCTACAAAACCGGAAAGAGCCTTCCCGCTCTGCAGTTGCGCAACTCATGTTCCTATCCTGTGTTTTCGGTCACCGCTCCGTTCAGAGCATTGCTGGCGTACTGTTGCAACATTACATTACCAAAGCTTAGGTCTGTCCTCGGATTTTAAAATCAAACAGAATCGGCAATCTACTGAGTCTCAGTACTTTATTTCACAGGATTCGGTGGGTTGGATAAGTGCTTCTCATTCCCGAGTTTGACCCAAAGGTAAGTCAAACCGGAAACTGGTCAACCAACAAATGTTTATTGCACATAATACAACGATATAAACGTCGAAATGGAAGGTGAGAACCGACATTTCTCTCGCGATATATATATGTATATATTTATATATATGGAACAATGTCACGTTACGGATTATAAAAACCGACGCTTCCTAATTCCCGTGAGATGGTTTGTGGAAATAACCTTAGTTCAATGAAGTTACACAAAGGAGAAAAACCCATCTGTGGACTCACCATATTATCCAGGTTAACACATAGGTATATCCGTCTACCTTGAGTTCCTTGGGTTGGTGAGCACAATGTTAGTCTACGTCTTGTCGTCACTCAACGAATAGAAAGCAGACCAAGTAATGTAAATGATGTAAAGCATCATCGAGTCGCTTTTTAAAACGAGGAGCGTGGGCGCTAAAATGACAAAACCCGAAAGGGCGTTCCACAGTTGAGTAACGAGTAGGGAAA
>OX104063.1:12247438-12269764 GCA_944474145.2 Dicrocoelium dendriticum | reverse complement strand
ACAGCATCTGGTAGGGGCCGGAAGATCATCTAAAAGAAATAAGGCGTCACACAGTTGAAGATGCAGCGGTTTCAGCTTTGCGAGTCTTTATTCTAAATGGTTGCTCAGCGACAAAGAAGCAGCTATCGAACGAACTCACATCCTGTTTCCATTTTCGGGTTGAACTCTCTGTCTATGGTATTGTGTCCCCAGGGGCTCGACTTAGCAGCTTCTTAGATTGCGCCACGCGAGTCAAAATACAACGCACCGGACGAGAAGTATATTTGCGAAACACTGCGAGGGCCGACGGGGGTATGAAACCCTCTGATTACAGTTCCAATCACGGCTGAGTGCCAATTTGAATTTATCGATCTCAAAGAATCACGGAACGTGTGAGTGGTATGAAACAAGCGGTGGTAACAAATGTTCTGCAACACAGAGAAACTCTAGTCTGCTTGTAACTGAGACTGTTCTAATACAAGGCACATGGTTATTTGGGGCAAGTGCACACTTACCTTCCTGAACAAGTTAATTTGTTTCGTTTCTGTGTGAAGTTGACTTTGGTCTGACCTAAAATATGGTGGTTTGCTATTCAAGGTAATTCCTATTCTGATTCTTTCGTTGCTCCAATGCGAAATGCTGACATACGTTCATCACCTTCACCTTGGTGACTACCATACCAGTAACCGAGCAAGAGAAGTGATTTTTGGCCAGGAATGCCTAGTCAACTAAGGGATCATGCAGCAAATAATGTAGCCTGCCGTTCGCAAGAAATCCGGCGAACGAGGTAACCAATGTTGCTGCTTGGATTCCCTAATGGACCTTACCAGAAGGTGGCGGTGGATTGATTCAGTGATAACGGGATAGGTTACTTATTCAGGGTGGATTGCTATAGTAATTTTGCTGAAATCAACTTGCGCAACACTACGACTACTCATACAGTAATCAACAAGCTCAGGTCAGTTCACGCGGCACGGTATACCGAAGGACCTGGTCTCCGACATTTTACCAGCGTAGAACAAAGTAAGAAATTGTGCACCAGCCAAACAGCCCATCGAATGGAAAGGTGGAATCGTCAGGGTAGCAGGCCAAGCGACCGTTATCAAAGCTAGTTCAAGTGGCGAGGACCCGTACCTCATACGACTGGAGAATCGCAACACTCCTTCAAAGAATATCGGTTTGAGCCCAGCGCAGTTCCTATACAGCCGAAGGATTAGAACTCTGATACCGGCATCTGCCACACTTTTGCGCCCGGTTTAGCCATTACAAGAAGGATTACAGAACCTTCTGAGACGATGATTAACCACTCAGAAATGGTACTACGACCGCGGTGCACGGGTATTACATGAGCTAACAGTGGGGGAGGAAGTGTGGGTTCAACCATTACCCGATCGTCCAAGGCAGTGGAAGAAAGGTGTTGTGAGTGCAACGTTTGGTGACAACTCATACGAAATAAACATTGGAGGGAAAGCGTTCTGAAGAATTCGAGTGCATTTGAGAAGACACAGAAGGCAACAATGTAGATTGGGATTAGATTGACAGATAGCGTGGATCAAGGATACCACGGACGCAGATGCAGCGAAGAGGATACGGGGCGGCAAAGTGTACGTAGTAGACCCAGATATGGAGGCCAACAAGACGAAAAGAGAGACGGTGTATTGGTAGTATCAGATCGAAGTGAGCGGATGGACCAACAGAGGGAGCCAGACAACCAATGGTAGGCGGGCGTGACGGATTCGATCACTGGACAAGGCTTGGCCGATAATCGTGTGAATGATTCACTGTTTGAACAACGAAGTGAGAAGACGTATATTGGCAGATGCCAGCATTTCGTATTATCTTGTCAGTACCAATACAATAACACGGAAGTCCTTTTATATCTCTAATGGGGCACAGTCTAGCAAATCAACTTTATGGTTGTGGTCATTGTTGTGGGGAATAGGACCACGGTAACCGCACATTGACAACTGATTGCTTTTGAACATACAAGGCGGGTCTAATTCGGCTTATCGCGACGGCATCGGCAAATCGCAGAAGGCGTGAATTAGTATGACGCAACAAGATCCGGAACGCCGATAAGGGAATGACCGGGTGACGATTCGCCAAAATATGTCTGCTTATGGAGGACGATGGCGGCTTGCGCGAGCAGGTGTCATCAGAGGTGGATTGAGTAACTTCGCGCTGAACCCAGTTTGGCAAGTGCTCCTTCACTCTGGAATCTAAAGTCCGTTCAGTTCTGCCGATGTAAATGATGCTGCAGTCACACACGAATTGGTAAACACAATGTGATTTGGCGCCAACGGATTCATCTTCCTTTACTGAAGGTAACGGCAACTTTCGAGTTCTGTTGATAATTACTGTCTCCCTAGCACAGTAGGTACGCTGAATGGCCGAGACAGTGCGTTTGGTTGTCCTTTTAGCTGCGATGTCTCCCTTGAATGGTAGCTCGACGTACACCTTCTTGTTTGGAGCTGTCAACACCATCACTTTGGGCGGTCTAACCTGTTTGTCTATGAATCGCTTTGGGTAATCATTCTCCATAAGCATTTTAGTGACCAGCTAAAACTCCTCAGGCAGGCAATCGTTGGAGCAGATACATCTCGCCCGAGTGAATAATCATTTTACCATCGCTCTGGTGTGCCATCGGTGAGAAGCTAGTGAAGTGTAGGTATTGTCTGGACCACGTTGGCTTCCGGTATGCTGATCGCTTACTCAGCCCATTATCCCTGCGACTCACGAGGACGTCGAGATACGGAAGACGCCCATTGGATTCGAATTCAAAAGTCACCTTCAGATTGGCGTGAACATTATTAAGTTGGTCTACTAATTGTTCGATTTGCATCTTCGTAGAACCGAAAACAGGGATATCATCTACATATCGTTTGTAATACGACAGCTGAGAAATCGCTCCACTTAGTTCTCTCTCAAGCATCAGCATGAAAATGTCAGCCAGTACCGGGCCAAACGGACTACCCATAGCCACTCTATCATTTTGGCGATATGAGGTGTGCTGGAATCGGAAAACAACATTCTTCTTGTAAATTAATAGCGACGGTCTCAGGAGGTCTACCGGCAATGGTAGACGGAAATTCTCCTCTTCTATCAGGTGGCAAATGGAATCAACCGTCTCTAGCAAAGGGATATTAGTAAATAACGATTGGACGTCCACTGAGCACATAACCTTGTCGGCTAGGCTGATTTGGTCTAGGTCTTCGATTATTTCAAAAGAATCCTTAATGCTATGCAAATTGTAGTGCTGCCTCAGTGGCACAAGGATCCGAAATAACCAGCGAGCCAATTTGTGCTGTGGGGAATTCAGCATCGACAAAATGGGTCTTAGTGGCATGTCCTGCTTATGAGTTTTTGGTAACCCGTACAGCTGTGGTGTCGATGAACCGCTCGGCTTCAGGTCTTTGTAGGTGGTTTCATCAATTACACGATGTAGAAGAAGCGTTTCAAGGTGTCGGATTACACGGGCCTCTATCTCTGTCAGACATTCTATCCGGTCGGTGCGTTGAAACTTGCTTTGGTCACTTAGAATGTTTAGCATCTTTTGTACGGAATCGCTGTTGTTCATGAACGTTTGTCCGGTTTTAGTACAACCACTCCCTTATTTCTTAACTCTCGTAACGCTTTTAAATGACGGCTTGTAAGCGCACACTTCGTTTACCGGTAACATGAGGACTTCATAAGCAATGTCGGTCAGCTTATTCCTAAACCAACTGACGGCGTCAGGGCTGGTTGACTGAAGTTCAGTTCGTTGATCGAAAAATTCTCAAACTGTGCTTCAACAAACAATCGATTCAGCTTATGAGGCGTAATTTGGTAATCGATCCCCAAGGCTGGTGCTTTCAGTTGCATGTCATCAAGTTGTACATCTGATACATCCAAGACTTACTTACCGGAATCAGGTGTGGCGCGTTGGTCACTTGCTTCCATCAGGGATTTTAGTAGGCGCTTGCTGCAAGTTTCTTTCGTGCGATCGATAAGACTCTGACAAAATATTGAGAAGACAGTACGGCAGCATAGGGACAGACTCTCCACAACCGGCTTAAGGCGATTATGTGCTTCCATCAGACTTGTTAGCTTTACCTTGCTCATGTCTATTAGAGCTGACGCAATGCATCTAAGGTTGCGATTAGAAGGCGCGAGCTTGTTTCTACGTAACAGTTTCAGCATTGAAAGTGGGTAATGGCGAAGGGTAACACAACCGGAAAGAAGGGATATTTCCACACCTTTGCAAGCAAGCTTACATTTTAGGCGGTAATCCGTCGCTTGAGTAATTTAAAACAATTAGTTCCCTACAGTAGTTTGAACGTTTGTTTAACGGACGCAAAGGAGGAACCTCATCGACACAGAAGGGTCGTTAGTTATTGACCTGAACGTGCTATTTTATATCGAGGAGTTTGGCTTGCCAAACATATTGTAATTTTCGCGGACTTGACTTGGCTGAATAAATGGTTGTCCCTGAAGGACCAAGTTCTTGCAACACCCTCATGGTGTGTGCTAATTATTTTATACGACATCCATAAGCGGTTGCAGAAACGCTACGCGATCCCACAAGTGGTACACACCACCTCCTGCGTTAACAAACCACGTGACGCCTGACGATTTTTCTATCACGTTGCTGTACATTCAGAGCTGGCGCAGCTTGTACGGAATTGAATATGTTCTTTTTGAATCGCACAACTCAACGTAGTGAGTCATTCACTCTACAATCAAAACGACGTCCTTGTCTTTACTCACATTTGGTTATTCATAACACGCACTTTTCAAGGTGCTGTCTTCTTTCGCTCATGCGCGAAGGACTAGGGTTGTGCGTCAATCAATCGACATAACGGTAGTGTGTCTGTCAGTAATCCGACAGTACCGGGGTGTGTGGGTCACATATTGCGGGGTGTTGCAATCGGTTCGTCTGTCAATCCTACTCACGAGAGCAATCGTCGTGTTGACTAGGACTACCCGTATGGAAGCTTGTGGAGTTGCGACACCGAACTAGGCGCAATTGCTTACCGGGGAGTAATCCAGAATAAGAGCGACGCAACTATGGCTGATCGACAGCAAGGTTAATACTTGAAGATTGAATAATGAAATTATACAGGTCAAGAAACATTGCTTTACAAGTCCCGTTAGATAGTTGCTGGGGATAGCGAAATAGTAATAATAATGATGAAATTAGTAATACAAGTAAAACAGTTAGTATTTTAAACATATAAATAAGAACTTAACGTTTGCTCCGCTGTAGTCCTGCGATCCTCTTAGATTCACGGCACCCACAGTTAACATTAAATAATTCGATGGTAAACTCCAGGTGTGGGATGGAGACGTAGTGTTAAGTAACAAATTGTAAGTGGATTAGTGCATTGTCAAACCGCTTTTTAAATACCGTTGGTGTCGGTGCAGAGACGACCGATTCTGGGAGAGCATTGCACGGGTGACAGACACGAATGGAAAAGTAATTTCTGCGGCACTCCAGACGACTGTATTGTTCTGCGAGTTTTAATGAGTGGCCCCTCAGGTTTGCATTGCTGCTGAGTTGCAGTAAATGGCGGCACACATGGTGTGGGTCTCGTAGAATCAAGTAGGCCATAATCAGGTCGCCTCGTAGTCTTCGATAGTTTCCAATGAATACCCCCAGTCATAGCAGCCTCAGCAGGTAGAAAAGATTGCGCATTCCAATTACGTCCTAAGATGCCCGAAGTTGTGGCTGCTCCAGCGTATTAAGGTTTTGCTTCAACCAAGGATTCCAGGGTTAACTTGTGTATTCGACATGTGGCAAACATACGCAGTGAGCATGGTCGAAATTTGGAGTTGTTTATATGCCCAAACGACCGTCGCGCTCGAACGACATGTTGGTTTCCAGTCTTCTAGGACTATTCGGATTGCACGCAGTCACCCAAGTCATCTTGAACCAGGACACCCAAGTCACGTTCGAGAGTTGGTCGTTGTAGTATATTCGTTACCAACCAGGTTGAGTAACTGCTCTGATGTCAGATGGAAAGTACCTTGCATTTACTGATGTTGAAACGCCGCAACTTTTGGGTTGACCTTTGGTATGCCGTATCTAGGTCACTCTGAAGCAGATGCTGGTGGGCGTTCACCTGCGTCCCGCGTCAAATGTTGAGATCGTAGGCAAACATTAGGAAGTTTGACGCTCTTCCTTGTGCAAGGTCATTAATAAACACCAAAGCAAAAGTGATCCTAGAACTGAGCCTTGTGGCACACCACACTCGACTTGTATGGGGTCCGATAGAGGGCTCCAAACTCTGACCACTAAATGCCGTTGAACTAGCAAGTTGGCAAACCAGGATAAAAGTGAGTCGCCGATACCATAATGCTGCAGCTTGGATAGTAGTAGCCGGTGGTCTAAACGATCGAAACCCTTTGAAAATTCTAGTAGATCACATCAATACCTTCTCTAGCGTCATCTGCACCGGTTAAACTTCTGCCTCCGATTAGTAAGTCCTTTGTGTATGACCGCTTTAGACAGAAGCCGTGCTGCTCAGGAGTGAGGATGTTGCAGTTTGCCAGCTTACACACCAGTGCATCGGCATTTATGGATTCCATGACCTTGAAGATCGGTAGTGCAGGGCTTAGTTCTGCTTCCACCTTTGTGCATCGGGGTTATTATTCCAACATACCACGTGGCGGGAACTTGTTTCTGGTCTAAGTAGCACAGGAACAACTGAGCTAAATGTCTTGCCAGTAGGCTTGCTTCTGTTCCCAGTGCCTATGGACAAATTGTATCGACACCCGGCGATCGCTGTTTGCGTAGAGACTTCAGCTTTTACAATACAGCCTCCGCGGTAAAAGCGATGTGGGTTAGTATGGGCGGAGAGACGACAAAGGCTGGAAGATCGCTTCGTGGCCAGACTCTATAACGTGTGGCATTTTGCATCCGCAGCGCTTTTGCTGCCTCTTTAGCTGTCCTTGTTGGTCTATTGGCCATCCTGAGTTGCGAAAATCTTTGTCTCACCTTTGGTAATCTGTTGCCATGCTTATGCAGCAGTAGGCGGTTAGCAGTGAAGGTTTTTGCGCTGTTCTGCTGATTGTGGCTTTGTCTTCTCTTATCAGTTGAGTGCAGTGGTTACGTTGCGCTACCTAGTTGTCCCAAGTATCAGGTGCTTGAGATTTTCTGTACACTCGCCATGCTGCCTTTCCTACTGTCATCCATTTTCGAGTACTGTTCCTAAAGAAAGAAATGAATTAGGCTTATTGCAAACTCTTATCTCTGGAGACTTTGCAGTCAGCTGACTGAATTTATTGACGATCTCCAGCCAGACGACTTCCGGGGATTCTTCGGCCAGGATCGACCAGGTAGTAGCGCTGATGAGCTGGCTTAAACAATCGTAGCTTGTGATGGTTCGCACAGACTCATCATTCTCACTCCGATATTCCGCATAGCAGACGAAGTTGAAACCGATGACTGCATGATCACTGCGACCCAACGGTCAGCCTAAAATCAGCACATCAATCATATGCTCTTTGTTGGTAAGCACGAGATCCAGCACGGATGGCCTGTTACTCGTGCTGAACCGAGTGGACAAGGTTATGTGACTGTAAAGAGGAGCTGTGTTTGAAGTGAGCTTGTACATCGGCTTTGAATTGTTCTTCGATCATGGCAGGAGTTACTAAACAACGTTCGCTGAAATCACCCATGATTAGGTTGATGGTGTAAATTCCCTGTAAAATGAATTTTTAAGCAGCCGCAAGTTGGCAGTCAGTTTCGAGTGTAGAGCTAGGGGGCGGTACACCAAGACAACAGCACAAGCGTCTCTGCATTTCAACTTCAAGCGGCACCAAAGAGAGTCGGGGCAATGCCAGCCTGAATCATCCACGGCTTCACACTCTAAGTCGCTCCGGTAATACAGAATTATCGCAGCTTCTTTTGTGAGTTTATTTTTCCGGACCAGCGACATGCCCGGTAAGGAACCTTCGACGTATTTCATTCCCGTGTGCAATCACATCTCAGTGATATCAATGACTTCATTTGACCCGGAAGGTTGGCGATCTTACAGTTCGGCCAGTTTATTAAAAAGATCCTGAGAATTCGTATAAATGCCGGCCAGTTACTCGGTCTCTAGGATCCCACTGAGGGTTAGACGGTGGGTGAATGCCGACCGATGGGAGGTCGGCAGTTACTCAGTATTTCTTGGGATAATGATACCTCGTCTGAAAATTGATTCGGCAAAAGTGCGCCTTAATATCGATTAGTCCTAACTCATAGTCGAGTAAAGCAGCAGTCAAGTTTAGCTCCGGTGTCGTTCGTACGTTTTCCGCTTCATGTGCTATGATATTGGAACTTCGCAAGGCTTCTGCGCCCTTTAACCAAACTTCAGAAGGCATATTTTTCCAATTTCTCCGCCTCAGATACAAAAGATCCGTTGCTCTTCGCTCCGACTGAACTAAAGTTTCAGGATCATAGGGCCGCAGCCTCTATAATTTGGTGAGAGAGGTATCCTGGTGATCGTTAGCGTCACAATATTATCTAATGTAGTGTACCGAGAATGAACAGCCACCGTTCCACATCGTGCATTCCGACCTCTTGAACATGGTTTGAAAGATATTCTGGCCCGCCAGGTATGAAGTATGTGTTTAGGCGGTCTTGCTTGCTGTGTTTCTTTTTAAATGGCGCGCGCTCCAAAGGGCATAAGCATGAATAGGTATCCCATAGGATCAGAGTCTTAGCGCGCTTGCGGAGAGCAACACATTTTCTACGTCGGTGGAGACTTCTATTGTTGCTCGATAAGGCTGGGTTCCATATAGTGTGGCGAGTTCGAATGACGGGTAATTCGTAATAGTCGTATGGGCCTTACTTTGAACAATGAACGATGAACCATGATTTATCCCGGGATAAAAGCAAGTGTTTGACACGTCCCGTAGGATGGTAGCGGTGAATATGATGCAATTAAAATATGTCCGGGTCATCTATCGAACGTCTGCCGAGATGAATACTTTGAGAATTAACATCAGTGTAAAAGGAAAAATACTTATCGCGCGTAAACGTTCAGAAAGGTACTGGAGTGCAGTGATAGTTGAGGTAAGGAGTGAGAAAAGTAAAATATGGTCGCTCACTTAGGTCCATTTGATACATAAGTCCTGTTGAAAACATGCTTGGTGTAATCCACAATAGAGGAGCTTAAGTAACAAAATGTTGGGAGCTAAGAGCAACATCTAGTCGTTTTTTGAAAACATTCAATGTAGGAGAGGATGCAACTGAGTCTGGGAGTGCGTTCCAGGGTTGACAAACCCAAAGCGAAAAGTAATTCCGTCGACACTCTAGACGACTTTATTGTTCTTTCAACTTTAAGAAGTTACCCCTGACCTGCCTGTTGTGGATAACTTTCAGCAAATGGTGGCATACGTAGTTGGGGTCACTCAGTATCTGATACGCTAATATGAGATCGCCGCGCAGCCTTCGATAGAGTCCGCTGAAAATTCCCAGCAACTTCAGCCTTCGGTGGCAAGAGTGATAGCGCAGGCCCTTTACATTCTTTGTTGCTCTCCATTGTGGTGCCTCTATCGCTTTTAGGTCGCGCTTCAACCAAGATTGCCAAGCTTGGATTGCGTACTCAAGATGCGGGCGCACGTGGGAATTGTGCATCATTGGGAAAATTGATGGGTCAAATCTCCCGAATGCCCTTCGCAGCATGCCGACATGCTGGTTGCCTCTTTTGCAGCTGCCTCAGCCTGTTTTGAACAGTTGAGATCGCTCTGTACGATCACACCAAGATCACGTTCCTGGGAGCTATTCTGCAATCCGTTTGTCCCAAGTATATAGGTGTAGTTATGACTATGGCGTAATTGTACAACGCGACATTTGTCTACGTTGAACGGTAGGGCGTTTTGAACTGACCAGTTCACCACTGTGTTAAGATCACACTGGAGCCGTTCATGGTCGTCCGGTTCTCTGATCCTTCGCCATATCTTGATATAATCAGCGAAAAATAGGAAATCGGAAGTAATTGATCTCGCCAAATCGTTAATGAACACCAAGAATAGACGAGGTCCAAGAACCGAGCCTTGTGGTACTCCATACTCCACATCGACTGCATGAGAAAATGATTTACGGACTCTCACCACTAGCCGTCGTTCTTGTAGAAAATTGCTAATCCAACTCAGGATTGGATCGCCAATGCCGTAGTTCCAAAGCTTCTGAAGGAGAATTCGATGGTCTAAACGATCAAACGCCTTTGAAAAGTCCAGGTAGATGACATCGATTCCAACTCCATCATCAACAATAGCTTCAGTCCAGCTATTACGTGCAATTAATAGGTTAGTATTACACGAATGCTTTTGACGAAAGCCATGTTGCTCTGGGGCTATTAAATTGTGGCTTTCCAGGTATTGCATCAGCGGGTCTGCGATGATTGATTCCATCACTTTGGATAGTACGGGAAGTAGTGCTATTGGAGGGTAGTTGGAAGCATCTGTGCGGCTTCCTCCTTTATGGATAGGAGTGATGACCCCTTGCTTCCATACTGGTGGAATACGGTTCTCCTCTAAACATCGCTGATAGAAAACAGCCAGTGGTGCTGCTAGATCACTAGCTACCGCCTGTAGAGCCTTTAGTGAGATGTTGTCGGCTCCAGGATAATTGTGGATACGCAAGGACAACAACTTCTTCAACACAGCTTCCGCAGTGAAGGTGATGTTGTCTAAATCCGATGGTGGAGTAATAGAAATGAGGAGAATGTTTGGGCTCCTTACCTGCTGGAAAGTTTGGGAGTAATGTAGCCGTAGGAGATCAGCTGCTTCCATTGCTGATCGCGTGCACCCATCAGCTGAGACTAGCGCTGGAATCCCACGCTTTACCTTTCGAAGGCCGTTAACGTGCCTGTACAGGAGTTTGCGGTTAGTGCAGAATCGCTTCATTAACTTCTGCTGATGCGTGACCTTGTCTTCGCGGATCAGTTTCGCCCAGACGTTAAGATGTGTCACGTATGCAGTCCAGGTTTCGGAATTCGGGCAGTCCTGGTGATTTCGTCATGCCAAATCCCTCCGAGACATACATTTACGTGTTCTGCTCCTCAGAAATGACTTACGCGTGTTTTTGGATTGGAAGGACTGCTGTTCTGATGCGTGCGCTACGAGTGTGCTAAACATCCTTGTAAATGTTTCCCAGGCAACATCTGGGGGGCATTCGGTTAAGAAAGTCCAAGATGTTTCCTTAACAAGCTTGGACAACACATTGTATTGCGTGACAGTATGCACTTTATCCTACTCCTTTTCAGGGTACTCGGCATGGCATATATAATCAAATAGTAGAGTGATATGATTACTACGACCCAGTGGTGTGCTTGTAACTATCCCATCAACCATGAGTTCTTCGTTAGTTAGCACAAGATCCAGTATCGACGGCTTGTTAGAAGTTCGAAATCTGGTAGGAGAGGTTACGTGGTTGTAAAGAGGGTGGCTAGCAATTAGCTCTTGCAAGCAGGCTTTAAACTGCATACCGTCGGTTGCCGGCGTTTCTATGTCGTGCACGTTAAACTCTCTCGCGATAAGAATGTGGGTGTAGGACTTGTTCAAAGCAAACTGAAAGACGTGTTTCAGTTTGGAGTCCATTTCCGATTTTGAGTTTGGTGGGCGATAAATCACGGCTAGTAGTCATGTGTCCTTAATTCGCAACCATAGGCGGCACCAAAGCGAATCGGGAGCTCGGATTGCCGGGTGATCGATAACATCACATCGGAGGTTTGTATTATAGTAAAGAATCACACCGCCACCCCTTCAGGTTCTATCGGTTCGAAGCAGCAACATACCGGGTAAATTGATCTCAGAATCGGTTATCTCAGGGTTTAACCATGTCTCTGTAATCATGACGAGGTCCCGCGGTTGTGAGGCATGGAGTTCTCTAAGTTCGGCCAACTTGCTTAGAAAGCCTTGGGCGTTTGTGTACATGCAAGATAGGGCTTTGGTTGTTAGGAGTTCAATGATAGATGTCAAGTTTGTGTTAGTTTTTAAGCCGTCCGTTAGGTGGCCGGCCTTTAATGGTTTTTGGTGTATGTATTTCAGTCATGTTGCATGTCATTATTGAGCGTTCCTGAACAGTCATTGCAGTCGTGCTGTGCTCTGTCCTGTTGTGTGCCGTGGGTGCTGTTGTCTTGGTCTCTTCGCAGGACTGTGCAAATAAAGAATTTGTAGCGTTTGCAAGCTCCATTGAATTGTTTCCGAATTTGATCGTTCGCCTGCTGCCTATAGCCGGATCTCTGTTGGAAACCTTGCTCGAAACTTTAACCAGCTATCCAACAGAGCTTGCGACATTCCCTCGGAGTGTACTATTACTTTCATTAGCCTTGGACAGCAGCCCTTGTAGTTAGGTGATGACGGAACTCTTGTCAGGGATTTCGCAGGAAGCTTGTTAACAGTGAGTGCTTCGCGGATGTATCATCACTGCTCTCGGTCATGTGTTTGCACATCGTGATCAGAAGAACGCAGAATCTCGGGAACACCATGAACAAATATGGTTTTCTTTCTATCCCTATTAGTAATGCCGCGTTGGTCACCTGCTTCTTTTGGGCGATCTTTCCAAGGTAGATCAGGTAATATACGCACTCCGCTCGGTGAGTTGCGAAGACGAACTGCTGAAAGCAGGACAGCCTCTGTCTCATTTGCTGAGTCTAGTGTTACTCGGACTATTCGAGGTTCACCAGAGTGCACGGAGGTCGGGTGACGCGCTATGCGTTGCAGCATTGCAAGCTCAACCCGAATACCAATCGCATCGCAGATGGAACTCCACTGGTTGCGATCGTCTTGCAACTTGCCTTTTATTGTGCCAGATTTGTACTCAGGAACATTGGTGCACACTAGAGTTAACGCAGCGTGGTTTTGTCTAGCGTGTCTTGGCTTTATACTTTTTGCCGGCAATTCAGGTTGTTTAGAGGGCACAACTGGATTTGACGGTGAAAGCTGCTTTGAGTCACGCGTGCTCGGTACTGAAGATGTACCTACATGTGTCGTTCCTAGTGTGTTTGTCGAGGCAATCGATGCGTACGTTACCTGCTTTTTATGTGCACCGGATATCCTTCGGCTCTGAGCTGTCGGTGTCATGGCTGACTCTCTAGGTGAAACATCTATGTTTGGAGATGTAGAAGTTGGCTTGTTTGAGGCTTGTTCACTTACGAGAGTGAGGTGACTCAGTGGATTTAGTGTCACAGACGCTGCAGTGCGGTGGGAGCGTCTAGCTCTTTTCTTCGGGTTAGACTCAGGGCTTACTTTGGCCGGTTGCCGGTTGCCATCGTTGGACGTTGCCGTTCCCCGTAGCTCAGTGGTCTCAACCACGGACTGGCAACAGTCGAGTTGCGGTTTCGAGCCCTACCAAGGGTCCGATGGAATACGCACTGCTGATGATTCCTGAAAGGATGAAACGCGCGTACAGTGCTTTTCCGGGCGTGTGGCGGCTGTCTGAGTGAGCCTAGATGTGACGAAGTTTCTACCTAAACCAAATTGTGTCAGCAACTTGGTTTGTCTGTCTCACTTCTTGGACGGATTTGTCTACACATTGTGGACAGTACGATCAAATGCAGCTAGAACAGGTAATTCTGATCTTAACTAATTTACCACAATTGTCCGTGCAACATAGGCGACTTGGAACCATTAGAATGCTAGTCGTCCTCTTACTGTTTACAGCTAGGCCTCGCAAAGCGCTCACCTTGGTGGGTGTACTTTGTGAAAGGGGTGACGCACGAACAGGTCAGAACATGCACACCAATTGAGAGTTGTTCAACCGCACCAATGTCAGGTGGCAGATGGAGATGGAGGTCGTAACGCGCAGACTGTCGGGTTCAGTGATCAGACTAGCAGTTGAACACACACACCCACACAAAGCGGCAGCGTGTGTTAATCGGCCTGCCTTAAGCGATGATGCAGGTGGGGCGCTGATAAGCGTCCCTAGAGCTGCTCAGTTGATGAGCGGAGCAAAAAGGCTGTAACCTTGTTATGCTGCAACTTGCAGGGATGGTTGGCGTGTAGTTTGGGAGCCCTCAACTTCTTCTTCCGAATCAGACCAAAATCTTTTCCGAAAAACCGGTTTGATGTCGTTACACAAGTGGAATTCGGCAAAGAATATGCCGAAAAATTCAGGGACTGGAGCAATAGTATAATCCACAAAGGTTAGATCCAAGTTGTGGGAGGCACTGAGTAGAGCTCGTCGAACTGGTTCGAACGAGCGCACGCACAATATTGTGTGGGGAGAATTAGAGTGGCCTCAGAGGGCAAAGCGAGAGCCGAGTTAAAGTGCGGCCGCACGGTAGGTGTGAAGGACAACAGTCATTTCAGCCAGGACCCGTTGGTATTCCTCCAACTGTCATCAAGTATGGAGGCAAAAACATTTGCTCTGTTGATGTTGAACGTCTCCACTTTAGCCTTAAACAGTGGATATTTCCCTCGACAGTGTAAACCTTCGATAATAGCATCAGGAAACCTAGGTGGCTCCCAATCTGCGACGAGGAATTATCGCCCCATTAATCATACTGCGACAACCTCAAAGGCACTGGAACGAATTGTCAAGAATGGTGTAGTTCAATTATTAACAAGGTTAGATCTGATAAATAAAACGCAACATGGCTTTCTCACGAAGCTTTTCTGTGTAACATGTCACTCACAATTTTTGTTTTACATCTCCATCCAGTGGGTCTTGTAAAGTTATGCTTTTTATCCTATCATACACTATTGAACTATTGAGGGTAACGTCTGTTGCTGACAGTGGTATGGCAGTTATTGTCTTACTACTGGGCATGCACAAGGCCCTTGATGGTGTGCCACATAAACCTTTTCTCTCCGCCCTGCACTCTTACGGAGTCAATAAACCATTGCTGAGCTGGTTTAATCCTACCTATGATATCGGACATAGCGCGTTAAAAGAGACCAACAACTCTCGTCCTCGAGAGAAATTGCAAGAGGAGTTGTCCAAGGCAGTATCCTTGAACCACTACTCTTCGTGATGTATATAAATAACAGGTGTGATACCGTCAAACCTCGACGATCATCCCTCTTTGCGGATGATAGTAAACTTATCTACTTATTTCTACCCCATAGCCTTGAGTCGGGCCTTAAGGACATACATTAGGAGTTATCTGCGCTGGACTCTTGGAGAAAAATTTGGTCCACGAAATTATCCGCTGAAAAATCGCTAGTACTTGGGCATGGATGCTGCATACCGGATGATTCCATCACCCTAGCAGGTACAGACGTCCCAAACTTTTGTTCAGTTAGGGAACTTGGAGTAATATATTCCGCATTATTGAAGTTTTCCGAGAATGTCTCATATTAGATAACAAAGGCCAGGCCATTGAAAGTCTATATCACTAAATCCTTTGTTCTACCCGTAGCAAGATTGGAAATTTTTAAAATTATCGTGAGACCTATGCTGGAATACTGCACAACTATCCAGAGTCACCTGTGTAGATCGGATCTAATTGGTTAAGAAAACAGTTAGCATTCTGTCACAAACTTCTTACTTGCCACTCTGAACAATGAAGGCTAGTGTCGCTGCCTTATACTTTACCCCATATGGCTGCACCGCCTGAGAAATAATCTGGTTCTCTTTTACAACATTATACATTACCGGGTGTACATTACCGGAATAGATCTTACCCTACATAATTCCTCAACCTATCCACAGGAAATAGGGGTTAACCACCACCCGTAAAAAGGAGGAACATAGGATCCGCTCCAATTTCTTCCTGGTAAGGTATACTCACATATGGAACAAGCTACTATGGAAAGTACGGGAAAGTGTGAACTTAACCAAATTTAAAATAAACTTGGGAAGTTTTCTCGCCATGCAGAACATAATGAAAACATTCGGTCTTCAAGTCTCTATAGATGTGTTACTTACATCAGATCCAAACAATACATGACCAATAATGCAAGTTCACCACACTCCAGAATACGTTAACATTATGACAGAAAATGTCACTGTTTACTTCCCACCTGCAGGTGGAAAAACAAAAAAGTGTATCTCTTGCTTTATCTCTCCTTTGTATATTGTGGGTATTCTACTCCCCTATGGCATCCGGATAATTTGCATCATTTAGTGCGTATTGAAAGGAGACGCCAACTCATTAATAACGCTACCTGTTATCCTAAACTTCTGCAATATTTTATCACATCCAATCATATGGCATCCCAAAGTGTCGCGAGACCAGCTACTTGGCTACTTATCTTTGATATTTCAATCCCAATTTAACTACTTCACTTTATTCTTCTGTTATTCAGTTGGTCACGAGTGGGCCCATCTCCTGAGGTGAAGGTTTAAAGCTTCTAAGTAACAGGTATACTCACGTCATAAGACCCACTGGTGAATATAAAAGTGTGCTGAAGTTTAAAAATGCAGTCCAATCTGAACTGCTGAACGCACACTTACTGGTATATGACGCCAACCAGTGATCCCGGTCATCATGCACGCGAAAAAGCTATGGATAACGAAAGGGCTGACTGGTTTGAGTAACTAGCTCACCAGAAAATAATCAATTGACCAACTGATGAATAAAATTGGTAGTGACCAGCGTGCTTTTAAACCACACCGATACATGGCCACACAGGGCCTGGAGCTGCGGGTGAACCCTTTCGAAGTACTACCCGCATAGAACTAGGTCCCCTGGAGACGGTTCCACTAATGACCGCATTACTTCACTTGTTCTTTCTTACGCTACTTCATTCTGCACTGAAGCTGTTGTACTCCTGGTTCCTAGTTACATCATCTCTACCGTCGTACTGTCTTGCCGATATTTCCCATTAACTGATTCCTTATACCATGGCCTCGCTCTTAGTGGTGGTGCATTACCTCTTACACTTACAATCTTACTGAGACACAGTGCGGTCGCAAAAAACTGTCCTCCTGCGTTATTCGCCTCCAAATCTTTGGATTTATTCTCACAGAGACCTACGTGCCATCATTCGATTTGGCTCCGCGAGCTCCTCCTACCACTGTTCATCTATTGGATCTATTATTCACGGATCACCAACAAACTGTGCTCTTGAAACTTCCAAGTCAACCGTATTTGAAGCTTATCGGATGTTTTATTTCCCCCCCCCTCGTCGCATAAGAACTCTTGTGGTCTTATTTTAAAGATCTTTTTGAGAGTCACCCGATCAGCTTATTACCATTCCTTCAAGTCGCTCTACAAAGCGATAGTCGTCAATTTGCTCTGCATTTGGAGCTGCCACTGTCGTCACTAGACAGTATTATCCAAGTCACCTTGCTTTGCCTCAGTCGCTTTGTCTAGCATCACTGTCTACCCGTCTGGATGGATAGCACGCACATCGCCTGGACCTGCTGACCTCAAACCAGCGCCGATTGCCACGCAGCGGTGCGTCAGTATCTCCATCCACTTCCTACCCCTACTGAGAACATGTCTCGTATGAAAAGCAAATGCGAATCATGTGCTAAAGGGGTGAAAAATGGTCTTGTGTGTACTATGTGCTTGAAAACCTATCACACTACCTGCCTTGGGAAGAAGTCGACTCAAGCAAACACCGCAGAGTCGCCTTGGTTCTGCCAAGTATGCAAGTCTATTCCATTTGTTAGCTGTCTATCTGTGCTACTGAAGAGGTGTGAAAGACTAACCGAAGCGGTCGAGCAACTGGTGAGTGCCAGAGTTACACCCATGGGAGGAAACGGACCTGCACTTGTGAGTGAAAATAACACTCCGAACTCACTAGTCAGGCCAAAGAAGCGAGCCAGGCGTCCCAACCCAACCCCAACGACTCAGCCTCCAGCAGTATCAACTCCATTCTCTTTCCCTCCTATAAGTAAAAACAGTGCCTGCAGCGCGCCTGCCTCAACTTCTGTACTGTGTGCTGCACCTAGAATTCTGTTCAATACACTCGAGACTGTAAGCTACAGTCAACCAGCCATAGTGAACAACCCGGCAAGGTGCGCATCGGTTGCTGCCAAGCAAACACCGGAAAGAGCACCGGTAACCTTTGTGCCCAAACTAGAGAAAACAAATGCGGATTTTGAGCAGTTCTCCGAGCTGGATAATTATTTTGCAGACGTTTCGTTGCCTGACTAGGCAACATCATCAGTGCGGCTTCAGGGGCCTGGTTCGAAGTGTCTCGTAAGCGACTTCAATGTCCAAGTGCTTATTGATCGAGTTCTCTTTTGAATGCCAGGCTTCAATGAATTCACGTGCTTGCTGGCTTTTAGCCCTTCCGAGGATACTGGCGTGCTCTAGGTCGAATTGATGGTTTTCAGCATCCATATGCACTGACATCAGGGAGTTCTGGTCGTGACGACGTATGGCTAGGCTGTGTTCGTGTAGCCTTGTGCCAAGCTTCCTCCCAGTCTGTCCCACGTAGTATTTGTCGCAGTTCCGGCAGCAGATCTTTTAAATCACACCAGTTTCTTCTTCTTTGCTAAGTTTATCTTTTACTTTGAAGAGTTTACTGCGAATTGTTTCTGTTGGCTGGTGTGCAACTTTGACTCCAAAAGGCAATAAAAGCCTCGCTGCCATTTCAGAGATACCGCTGATATAGGGCAGTGTTGTTCTCTTTTCAGTTGTTGCATTCGTCCAGGTGTCTCGAGCAACCTTTCCTGGTGCAAGGCAGCGTAGAATGAAGCCTTTTGGGTACGAGTTCCGCTTGAACAGATTGAAGAGATGATCTTCCTCTGCCCGTCTCAGCTGCGGTGTGCTACAGTGGGTTTGTGCTCTTTTGAAAAGGGTTTGCACGCAGCTGCGTTTGTGGGCTGCCGGATGATTGCTGCCGTAGTTGAGGATCTGGTCCGTATGCGTCGGTTTTCGGTATTTTGTTGTTTCCAATCGTTCAGCACCAGTCCTTCGTATGAGAACGTCTAAGAATGGTAACTGCCCGTTATTCTCTTCCTCCCTGGTGGATTGGATGCCATCGAACACACCGTTAATTAGTTCGTGTGTTTCCTCCAATTTGGAACGTTTGAGGATGACGAAGGTGTCGTCTACGTATCGTACCCAAAGTTTTGGTCTCGCGATCGGGAGTGCTATTTGTTCCAGCGCCTGCATCACTGCCTCGGCTACTAGAGCAGAGATCGGCGATCCCATTGGTGTGCCTCTTATCTGTTCCTAAACTTGGCCATTGAAAGTGAAATGTGTTGTTAAACAGAATTCCAATAACTCCATCATCTGTTTGGGTTCGAGTCCACTGTTTGTATCAGACGACATGTGCTCCTCTAGCAGGCGCGTCATTGTTTGTTTCGCCAAACCAATATCGATGGAGGTGAACAAGGCGGTAACATCGAAAGAGAAAACAAAACTGCCGCAGCACGGATGGCACACACCAAGGCCGTTCACAAATTCAACAAAACACCGGAAACTAAGCCTCGAAATCCAAAACCAGTAGCCACCAGGCGCAACCATGGTGTCCTAACCATTGTATGCACTAATGTCCCCGAATCCAAATCCAATACAATTAAGGGTAAGTTGACGGACGATCGAAATCAGTGGGGTTCCATCTGTACGTCGATCGGAGTCCATGCTAATCCCACGACATTACAAAGAATCTCGCGCCACCCAAACGCGTTGCACTACGGCGAACCCGGTTACATCGGGTAACACTAAACTCGGCGGGCGAGACTGAGGCCGTTCTGCTGTCTGCGAATCGTCTCCGCAACGACTAAGTGGAGTGCGCATACTACCCGAAATCCCATGGAAACAACGTTCAGGGGATCCCGCTAACAAAGATAGGCACAGAATAAGTCAAGAAAAGAAAACAGTGATTGCTCACGGTGTTCCTGAGCTTACTGACTCCTCTTCTGACGATGCTCAGATGCATGACCGCGAGCAATGGCACTACATCCGGGAGGTTCTTTCTCTCGAAAATGTGGTGGTCACCTCGTTGACAAGGATCCCCATATCACCAAACTATAAGGGATGCGGTCCCAGGCTCTTAAAACTTGTGTTACAGTCAGAACAAAGGACACAAGCACTACTAGCGAACTGGATTAAATCCCGTTGCAGATTGCCAACGGAAATTCGTCTGAAAGCAGCAAGAACACCAACACCTTTTAATGACAATTCAGTAGAGGCACAACTCTTAGTGAAAACGCCAGCTGCGGGACTCGACTCGGGGACGGTTTCAAGAGTAGCCATACTATCGGGAGGGGTACAGCAGAGCACGAGCAAACACCGGGATTCGGAGCATCTAATACCGGCTTTTATATCAGATACTTCTCTAGAGTATGCGACCCATCCAAAAAACGATTAGTCGCCGACCGTTTAATGGTCGGCGTAAACTCATTTGCTTCATCCACCCCTCCAGTCGCCGGCCACTCACTGGTCGGCGAAACTTCACGTATGAGTTGTACAACTTCTGAAACATTGACTAAATCTGAGAAACTTTCATGTATGTACACCAACGCCCAAGGGCTCCTCAGTAAAATTAACGAACTTCGACTACGTCAGGTTGCGAATGCTTGGGACCTAATTTCAATTACCGAAACTTGGTTGCATCAAGAGGTGACTGATGCTGAGGTTGAGATAGCCGGAATGGCACTCATCCGGAACGACCGCGCCAGCAGAGGAGGTGGGGTCCTACTCTACTACCGCAGCAATCTACAATGTACAATAGTTGAGGACCTGGAAACACACGTTACCGACTCACTCTGGTGCCGTCTCCGACTGAGACACAACGATACATGTCTCATAGCTATCGTTTACCGCCCCCCCAACGTCCAATCCGGAAATGGATTCCTGCTTGATCCGTGGCCTAAACAGAGTAACACGCACTAGGTACAGCCACACTCTCATCTCCGTGGACTTCAATCTACACAATCTGGAGGTTTCGGCATCGCCCAGTGAGCAGTTCAAAGCTGACTTGAAGGAACTGATCGCTAATATTCCTTTGTACAATCACGTCACCACGCCCACTAGATTCAGGACAGCAAACAAACCGTCCATATTGGACCTTGCGCTCACGAATGAAGAGCTCATGATTGACAAGTTATTGATGGATAGTCCATTAGGTCTCAGTGACCATGTAGTAATAACTTTTGACTATGTGTGTTATGCAGAGTATCCATCTGAACACTCGGAACTAACTCATACAATCACCCGCTACCACGTATTGAAAGAACTCGCCGACGCAGCTTCTTGGGAATTCTCAAACAAAGTCCCCCTTGACAACGTTTGGGCAGAGTTCGTTAATAGACTCAGCGACATCGTCAACAGAGCATCAGAGACCAAGCCCCTTCGTCCTGCGAAAATGCCTTCAATTATAAGGAGTAGGACTCGCAAATGCCTGGCGATAAGGGATGCAGCATGGCGTGCCTACAAGATTAACCCCGACTCAGAGACTTGCGGAAATTTCCTGGCCCATGGAAACCATTGCACCGCACTTGTCCGTGAGGACAAAATAACGTATCAACATTGCCTAGCCAAAAAGTTCATGACAAACAACAAACTGCTGTATAAGCATGTCAATAAGCTTCGTAAAGTGAAGCATGGAATACCCCCACTATTCACGAAAGGCGGTAGAGTACAAAGCGCCGAAGAAGCAGCTAATGCCCTGCGGCTGCAATACGCCCCAATTTTTGAACTTCCAACATCTACCTGTCCCACAATATCAAGCACATTACCGACACCATTGTTTACAAATGTTATTTTCAACCCATCAATTGTGCTAAGGAAGTTACTCTCACTGCGTGAACATAGTTCTCCGGGAGCAGACAACATCCGCCCGAAGGCACTGAAGGCTGTGGCCACCAAGCTAGCTGAACCACTGTCACAGTTCTTTCAAAGGTGCTTTGATGAACAACAAGTCCCCACTATGTGGAAGTGTGGCATTATAACCCCTATTTTTAAAGGCGGTAGCCGTTCCGATCCTGCAAACTATCGTCCAGTGACTCTCCTCCCTGTGCTCGCGAAGGTGCTGGAAGCAGTCGTCGCTGAGGCTTTAATGGACTACCTGGAAAAATGCAACATCTTGGTACCGGAACAGCATGGCTTCCGTCAATACCGGTCATGCACCACCAACCTACTTATTGCACGAGGTAGTTGGACGGAAGTGGCCGATGATAAGGTCGGAGTCGATGTCATCTATCTGGACTTCTCCAAAGCTTTCGACCGCCTTGATCACCGCATCCTACTTCAAAGACTACAAATTTACGGAATCGGAGATCCAGTACTTGGTTGGATTGGCAACTTCCTTTACCAACGAGAGCTCCAAGTACGTGTTAGGGGATCACTTTCTAACCCAATTGAGGTGGAAGGTGGTGTCCCACAAGGCTCAGTGCTGGGACCACGTTTATTAATGGTGTTTATCAACGACCTGGCAAGAGTCATCTCCTCAAACTTCCTGCTTTTCGCCGATGACGTCAAGATATGGCGGGCGATTAGTAACAAGACAGATCAGGATCTGCTCCAACAA
>OX104063.1:12225521-12246939 GCA_944474145.2 Dicrocoelium dendriticum | reverse complement strand
ACACACAGACTGTGAGTCAATCCGAGAAGTTTGCGAGGTCACTGAATGCTCTAGTCCAATCTGTCTAGTACCCAATGAAGTCATGCGCAAAAAATGCCATTGATATTATGGGCCGGTTTGCCAGGGCCCCTCCACAGAAGTGAAACATGCTAGTTTTCACGTGTTTCCACAGCAAATGGCTTAAGGCCATGCTGTGCGGGAACGTAATTAAGGCCGTCAGCATAAAGCCGCTGCGATGTTTGTTTGGGAGGTAAGAGCTGCCAGAAGATATAGTCCCTGATACCGGCTCACAGTTTTGAAGTAACGGATCCGCCGAATTCCTAAGGCGCAATGATATCAGGCACTCGAGAATTGTACCTCATAATCCTGCCGCGAATAAACCCATAGAACAAGTTACTCACACTTTGATAGAATATCTACAAGTGCCTCGGTTTTTGGGGAATCCTTCGGTAATGTGTTGGTATCTGCCTTGCTGCAATGGCAACGACCACTTCGCAGCTAATAGCAGGGCGATCGAATTGAACTCGGTTAAATGTAGCCTTTACATCCGAAGTAAGCACCGATCAGAGAGAATGTAAAAGAAGGACTATGTGCCATGCTAGGTATAAATGCGTTCGGCGAGCGTATCCCTAAGGATATTTGTTCGTGCAAGACTACCCTATAGCCAGAATTGTGGTCATGTGTGTGGACACCCGACCCGTGTGGAATCCGTGTGCGCGCCATCACGCTACAACCTGGACGATGCGACAAATGTGAATGCATGACGGCTGCAAACAGTGCGTTTCCAACTTGCCGTTGAACAAACAGGCTCTCCTACTAAACTGCGCTCGATGCACATTAACACAAACCTACGACATTCCGGTCGGATATGCCACCATTATCGATGTGCTTTTACAGGTACCAACACAAAACCTCTCTTCGGGGTGCTGATCTTAAACTAGATCGTACGTGGATAGTTATTGACCAGATTTTTACGAATAGAGAAAAGGACAATGTCGGGTTCTAATAAGTTTCTTTGTTCTTGATGTCGATTCACTAGACCACCAAGCGTACACTTCACTCTCCTTGGTCCAGTCAAATGCACTTGCATCTGATTGGTTTCAACTCTAAAGCCAACGTAGTTGATTGCAATGCGCACTTGCGCAGACAGTTTGTCCGCACATACTTTCCGTTGCTGATGTTGTCTGCTGCTTTTTCCGTATAAAACATACCTTGGATCAGCTTTGCCATGTGCTCAGCGCCACTTAGTAGAAGGTGGTTGTTTTGAAATACAGGTGTCAGCTGAGACGGAACAAATACGTATAGGTGTTTCATCGTTTCTTATAGAGGGACACTAGTGAACAATATTAAACTCGCCATCGAATATTTGCTTCTTTCCTCTCTCCAATTTCTCAATAGAGTATATAAAAGTCAAAATTCGATTTAAGGCTACGTCCTGACTGTATATGAATAGTCGATACTGGATACTCGACTAGCCATTTCGAAATTGAGTAGTGCAAAGGATCACGATTGCCGAACCTGGCTATCAGCCAAAACCGGTCTTGCAATTTCGGTTAGCCATAAAGAGGTAAATTCACTGTCATTTTAGAACGCTTGCAGCCGAAGACTGCTGAGACCATTTTGATCAAAAGTTGTGCACAAAGTAGTAGTAGCGTTGTTATTTTTTGCGCTTATGCTTTGGTGCTGATTCTGGTCATATTTATCGAACTAAAATAATAATGTGACGGAGACGAGTCAAGATGTGCTCCGTCCCTGGTGCTGAGTTTACAAATATATGCGATTGTATATTTTTAGAATCTTGACAGCACCTAAGGTTCTTATCCTAAGTCTGACTGTGTTTGAGGCAGGCGTTTCCGAGGTAACTATCTGTCGATTGCAGTCATCCCGTTAACTAACTCCTGGCGGCAGTTAATCGTTACTGATGGAGAGCATGCGCACAGTTACCGTGATGGTGCTAGGATTACTCATTGGTTTTATACAATACGGAACGGGATAGGGCAAAGCAACTGTTATTTGTGCGTCTGGTATAATTTTCACCATATGTTCAAATAAAATTTTGAGCCGAATCAATTTTAGCTCAGATATACATGTCCTTATGACTAACTGCTTTGGGTCAACGGTGCATTGGGCGTTTGTGTATGGATTTTTAGGTGGTGCAGCTAAAGCTATACATGCTTACGTGTTGAACTTTGTAACCTGTATACTTTGCTTGTCTTCTTCACAGGCAAATCCAGAAATGGGTTGTGTTAGTTCATATATATATGCCATCTTAATTTAAGGCAGGGAATCCCTCCAAGTTGGTTGTCTGATGGTTCAACTAGGATGGCTAGATATAAAGCTAAAGCTTTGTCAAAGCAAGATTCTCCTAGCAGATAGAAATTGGGTGTTGTCCACCAGAAAACACTGCACAACCACGACGCGTTTCGATGTAATTTCCTGTGATCAGGTGGAGACCGCAGGCCTCGATCCCGCGATCTTTGGAATAGTAGCCGAATCACACAAGGTGTAGTCCAAACTTGACCCTCCAATTAGTCATTACCGTTGTGCCAAGCGTTGCCCGCCGTGACCCGGTAGCCAAAGAGGTAGAGGTTTCGGCTACTATTCCAACAGTCGCGGGATCGAGACCTGCTGTCTCCACCAGATGAGATGAAATTACATCGAAACGCGTCGTGGTTGTGCAGTGTTTTCGGGTGGGCAACAACCAATTTCTGTCTGCTTGAAATACGGTCCCAGTGATCGCCGTGACTATGGTTCACTTCAATGTCAACCACAGTCCATTACATGGAGATTGCGCGTCGCAATCCAATCACACAACGTGTAGTCCTAACTTGACCCTCCAAGATTCTCCTCAATTTAAAAGGGTTTTGCCATCACGCCATCCAACAGTATTTATTGTCTACCTCTAGGAAAAGATCCACATCCATGTTAATACCGAAACTTTATTGCATAAGCTGACATTTCCTTGCAGCCGCAGCTCACGGGGAGTAGAATCCATTCGTCCAGGTGCTTTCGTAGCAGCTGCATGTCAACTGCCAACATCATTGGTTCCTTCTCTTAGCGTTTCTTGGATCAGAACCAAATTGTGGGGATGTGGAATAGAATAATAACTCCGATTCACGAATTCGGGAGCGAGACCAAACCATCAATCTACAGCCCAGTGTCTCTTCTCTCTGTATTTTTCAGGCTCATGGAATCTATCGATGCGGATGCGTTGTTGTGTTATATAAAAGTATGCAAAGCTTAGTACTCTGCGTAAGACACCAGGGTACTTATTAACACACGATAGGAATGCAAGTGTTGCAGCAGTTGTCTTTCGAACGAACTATTACGTGTTGATTCATGAGAACATCCGTTGTTGCATACAATCCGAAAAGGCATCGAAAACTGATAAATAACACATCGGTTTGTTACGACGAGCGTTCGGACAAATAGACTTCCATATTTTCTGACATATGTTTAATTCCTTCTTTCGCTCCGAGGTCGAATGCGCAATTCAAGCGTGGCGGCCTTGGCTGAAGCATAGCCTAAGCGCACAGGACCAATAAAAAGTTCAGGCCTCCATATACGTCATAAAAATGCACCGTTTTTTATGCCTAAAATGTATGAAACTTTTGGGATTATTCAGCTTCGATACCTCTGACTAGAGTTTTGCATATCCGATTTGCCGCTTCTGTAGCTGTGCTAGTTGAAGCACCATCCCTCAGGAGTATAGAATTTCCTGCTTCAATTTACGACGGTATTTAACATATTTGTACAGTAGTTTGGGGTTAGCGCTGTAAGTTTTCTCCATATTCTACTGATGTGCAACCTTTTCATCTCCAAGAAGTTAAGTGCAATGTTTAAGATAGGCTATGTAATTGTCACGAGTATCTAGTATTAACGATGATCACTGCACGCGACAGGCTGCTTTGCGTACGACCATCCATTTCCTAGGTCTGCTACATACGAAAGAAACGGTATTTGGCCCATCAAAAATAGTTGTCTCTCAAACATCCCTTACCAGCTCATTGAGTTTACTAATAAGTTCGAAAAAAGCGAAGTTCCGTTGGCTTCTGGCAAGAAATAACCAGCTGACCAGATATTCCGCCGAATCGTCGTTTATCGGATGCTGGTCCCCCATGCTCACGCTGGTGGCTTACCAGGTACGCCTAGCTCATTCAAGGACGACCATATACGAGGAACATCATACACTCGAGGGCGATGGCGTAGAATCCATTGGTAATTGTCGCTTCAATAACCAGCGTTTCTCCTTCGAATGCAACAGTGCTTTCTTTCCTACTTATGCAACCATGATCTGTATTAGCTCACGCCATTGTGCCGATCGACGGCCATCGATTCTCAACATCTGAATTCAGAATGAGTACTGGATATGCTCAGAATTATCACGTCCTGGTAACGTAACTGGGGCTTGCCTACGTGCCGTTTTCCTGCGCTTATATGTTTACATAGCAGCTAGTTGGTTATCCGCGTCGAATCAGTTCTGATGATATTCCCCAGCCATTTCACTTTCCGTAGCTAAAGTATGCAGCCCAATGCATACATGTCACTGCAATGCAGGACTTCCGTGTGTGCAACTCGGTCAATCCAGACGATGCGTAGATGTCGTCGCAGGCAATGTTCATGGAAGCGCTCCAGATAAATCATTCCCCCTCATTATAGCGTCTAAATTTTACTGTTATATGGAAGAACGAACAATACCATCGACCGAAATGCGTTAAGCTTCGTTCCGATGTCAATCTGGTGGTTGTTCCACACACGCTATTCCAGATTTCCAAATTCAGTATCCACCCTCAATACGCGGGTGTGCAACTCGTTCGTCATCTGCAGGTCGGTTAATATTTTGCTCCCAAGGTAGTACAATTATCATGCAGTTTCCAAAAGCTGGTGGGCAACTTGGAGTTGCGACATGTCAACGGATTCCATACATAGGGTAATCTGGAAAAGACAAAGCATGTTACCTGTGCTGATGGTGAGATCAAATCTGGCTGCTGTCGAAGCTAGAGCCTAAGTCTAATCGAATACCGAGTGGTCGCACAAAAAGTGTCCTCCTGCGTTATTCACCCTGAAATCTTCGGATTAATTCTCACAGTGACCTACGTACTATCATTCGATTGGGCTTCGCGAGCTCCACCTACCAATGTTCACCTTTTGGATCTGTCATTCCTGGATCAGCAGCAAACTGTGCTTCTGCAATTTGGAAGTCAACCATGCTTGAATTTTATCGGACAATTTATCTTTCCTTTCGTCGCACAAGGACTCTGGTGGTCTTATTTTAAAGATATTTTTGGGAGTCACCCGAGCATCTTACTACCACTTCTTCTAGTCGCTGTACAAAGCGATAGTTGTCAATTTGGTCCGCCTTTTGTGCAGCCACTGTCGTCAATATACAGTATTTTCCAAGTCGTTCTGCCTTGCCTCAATCCTATCTTGTACCGCTACCTATCCACTTACCTGCTGGATCAATATCACGCACGGGTGACCCATCTGGACGCCACTCGTCTGACTCCCCTGACCTCAAACCAGCGCCGATCGCCGCGCAACGAAAACGGTGGGTCAGTCTCTCTATCCTCTTGCTACCCCTGTTGCAGTGTACACATTCAGTTACTCCATTCCATCTTGTTAGTGGTGAATATCTTCACCATATCACCACCATCTGAGATCATTCCCACTTCGCTGCCCCCTTAATGACCGTGACCAAATAATTCAGTAGAATTAACCATTCTAAGCCAGTGCTAAGTGAGAGATCTACAACACAGATTCTGAACTCTTCATTTCTATCTAGTTCCTTTTGGAATGGGTGCAAATCAAAATAACAAAGTACACTCCTCAAGTCGATATTCCCCATTAGAAAATCAATTGTGACCTATGTGTAAAAACTGTTAAGTCTGGTCCAGTTTGCTTTAACTGTCAAAAAGCGTACCATTCAAAGTGTTTAGGGATGAGTGCACTCGAAACTAGACAATACAACAGCAAAACCGAAGCCTTTTGCTTCTGCCAGGTGTGCAAATCCATTCCAGTCGTTAGTTGTGTAATTTTCCAGATGAAAAAGTGTAAAAAGTTGGCGGAAACAGTTGAGCAACTGGTGAACGCTCGCAACGCAGCTGCGAAAGCAAACAACGCGATACTTGAAACTGAACGGACGCCTACAAACTCCCCGTTTAGGCCGAGGAAGATTGCCAAGTATCCCAACCCCACCATCACGTCTCAGTATCCAACAGCCCCTAGCATGATGACTCCACTAAGTGAAAAATTTGTTTACAACTCACTTGCTACTACGTCATCAAAGAGTGTAATAACTAGTAACTCAGTTGACATACTCGACACACAAAATTCTAGCAAGCCTACGGTAAAAATAACTGGATATTCTACGCAGCGGTTGCCTCTAGGAAAACGCCGACAAAGGCACCTGTGACTCCACTTATCGGAGAGGTATAACTGTGCCTCAACATGGATCGCTATCGCCAGTGCGGTTCACAAATCCACAAAAACCAAAAGAACCTAGTGCTGTTAAGTCGCAAACCACAAGTTGGAATCACGGTGCCTTAAGTCTTGTGTACACTAACGTTCCTGAATCCAAATCCAACACAATAAAGGGCAAACTGATAGACGATCGTAGTCAGTGGGATTCTATCTGTATTGCCATCAGCATGCGTGCTGAACCCACTACGCTGAGCCGCATCGCAAGACGCCCAAACAACTTACACTACGGTGAAACTCGACTGATTCGAGTAACACTACATTCCACGGAAGAAACGGAATACATTCTGCTCGCTGCAAATCGACATCACAGAGCATCGAACGGAGTATGTAGCTTACCGGATATTCCGTTGCATGAACGTTCAAAGGATATGGACAGTCAACTGGGAAGTAGAAAACACGCGCTGAAGACTGTCATTATTCATGGCGTCCCCGAATCTCAAGCTTCACCTCCTAAAGAAGTTCAGGCACATGACCTGGAGCAATGGCGAAACATTCGTGAGGCGTTGTCATTAAAATATGTCCATGCTACCTCCCTGACCAGGATTCCCGTATCAGCAAATTACAAAGGATGTGGTCCTAGGTTGCTGAAGTTGGTCTTACCGTCTGAGCTAACTCTACAGACAGTTCTAGAGAACGGAGCTTAACTCCGGGACGTCCTACTATCAGAAATTTGAATTTAAGCATCAGGTTTACGACCAGAGGCTACTTGTTACTCTATGAAGAGAACCAACTCAGTGGGAACAACCGGTGCTGCAGAGTCCACCACAGAGACTCATCTGACTGCCATCATAGCATCCGGCGAAGCACTGCAGGAGGTGAGTGACCATCAGGATCATTATAGAACTGATCACACGGTGCGGAGAGTTATCCCAAGTAATTCTCGCTAGCCTACAACTATTCAAAAACT
This sequence comes from Dicrocoelium dendriticum, assembly GCA_944474145.2. Lineage (NCBI taxonomy): Eukaryota > Metazoa > Platyhelminthes > Trematoda > Plagiorchiida > Dicrocoeliidae > Dicrocoelium > Dicrocoelium dendriticum. Next base: position 12,239,552 of record OX104063.1, on the reverse strand, counting down.
AGTAGCAGCCGACCTCAAGAGGGTTGGCCAAATCTCAAAACTGTTGTCTATATGCAAAAATGAACTTTAACCTATGAGTCACGCTCCTGTTTTTATACCAACCCACAAGGTCATGAGTTCAGAGAGGCTTGGAAACAATCGGTTTGGTATAGTAGTTTGGTAACGTTTCGCCTTTAACATAAAGGCTTCGTCAGACCAGGTGAATCAGTGTGCAATTGGTGTGGGATTTTATAGCGAACATAGGGCGATAATTACGTTACCCGAGTCTTGAGCCATGAGTCATTACAGGAACAGTTCGGAATGTCACCTCAGGTGGTTCGATCACACTGGGAATAGTCCAGGTGTCCCTTTGTGCGTCACGACATTGACGGATAAGCCCATAGTGTTGACAATGTGAGTCGGTTTGCACTTTTTAATCTGATCCACGCATCGATGCTCGTCAAGCTGGTCGACTTAAGACCGCCCGCCACACGTTAGGGATTTCTACCCCCTCCATTCTATTCACGCAGTCGTCAGATTTGGCAATTTCCACCGCCTTGGCAATCAACCTCTGGGCGGTTGATCAGATATCTTTCCTAATGACCTTTACGTTTTGGAGGTCTATAGAGTAGTTGTTGATAAAACCGTGGCGTCAGTAATGAATAAGAGTAAAACGGAGGTTGGTAATTATTTAAGAACCGTGAAGGACGATTTAGGGGTAGGCAAGTGGTACAGTCTATACCCAAAATCGACTTTACCTCCGAGGGTTTATGGCTTGCCAAATGTTCACAAACCGGAAGTTCCCGTACGGCCCCTAGTCGACGGTATAGGCTCCCCGACACATGAACTTGCGGGATATTTGGCAAGGCTATTGCAGCCTCCAACCGGGCGAACGAGTACATTCGTGAAAAACTTACGATTTCGCTCAAAAGGTAGCAAATCTCCAAATTTAGTCATATGAGTTAATGGTCAGCTTCGATGTCACGTCACTTTTCACAAATGTACCTAAAGAGGAGGCGCTAGGAATAGCGAGACATCGTCTAAATGAAGGTGCCGCTCTGAATGATCGGAGGAAACTAACACTTAGCCAGATAATCGAGGGCACGACAGTGTGTCTTAACATGTCTTAATTCGTTTTTAGTCGAATCTTTACATTCAGGAACAAGGTCTCGCCATGGGATCGCCAATATCCCCGGAACTGGCGAACCTCTATATGGAAGAATTCGAGAACAGGGCGTTAACAAATAACCTTAATTCACCCAACGTTTGGTAGCGTTATGTAGACGACACCTTTTTACTTGTTAAACGGGATAAGAATGATGAGTTGCTTGATCCCGTAAACTCCATTGATGAGAGAATACAGTTTACTATTGAGTTAGGATCTTGTAGCGGCACAATACAGTTTCTTGACTGCCTGGTTTACATGAATGGGGGAAATTTAAAGACGACAACATATCGCAAGTCAACGGATACTGATGACATACTCCACTACACCTCGGGTCATCCGAAACAGGTTTATGCTGGGATAGCCTCAGCGCTTTTCTTCAGGGCACAAACCTTGTGCACAATGGAGGAGGACAAAAAGGCTGTGCGGAGAGTGGCAATGGGCAAACTATTAGAAAGTGGTTACCCAAGACCGCTAGTTAAACGCCAATTGCATAAAGTGCTACACCAGCAGTCAAGAACCGCAGCCGCCTAGATAGGGACTGTCGGAATTCCGTACAAGGAAGGCACTTCGGAGGCAATTTGGAGGGTATTAAACAAGGAAAATATAAGGGTGATCTTTCACCGAGGTCGACCGTTACGTTCGACGCTGGTACCCTTGTAGGACCTGCTTCCCAAAGATAGGACGACTAACTGTGTTTATACAATCAAATGTAAGGACTGTGCACATGTGTACATAGGCCAAACAGCGAGAGAAGTACGCACACCAATTTCTGAGCATAAGAGACGCATTGTAAGACTAAAAAGAAACGAGTTTGAATATCAGGCAATAATATGAGATTCGGCCGTAGCTGTGCATGCATTAAAAACGGGTCACCAGATAAACCTTGAAATGTAATGGTCATTAGGAAAGGTATCTGATCAACCACCTAGCGGTTGATTGCCAAGGCGGTGGAAATTGCCAAATCTGACGACTGCGTGAATAGAATGGAGGGGGTAAAACTCCCTAACGTGTGGCGGGCGGTCTTAAGTCGACCAGCTTGACGAGCATCGATGCGTGGATCAGATTAAAAAGTGCAAACCGACTCCCATTGTCAACACTATGGGCTTATCCGTCAATGTCATGACGCACAAAGGGACACCTGGACTATTCCTAGTGTGATCGAACCACCTGAGGTGACATTCCGAACTGTTCCTGTAATGACTCATGGCTCAAGACTCGGGTAACGTAATTATCGCCCTATGTTCGCTATAAAATCCCACACCAATTGCACACTGATTCACCTGGTCTGACGAAGCCTTTATGTTAAAGGCGAAACGTTACCAAACTACTATACCAAACCGATTGTTTCCCAACCTCTATTAGCTCAAGGCTACTCCATCGGTTCCAAGTATCTTCCAAGAATTTAAAACGCACAAGTTCTTTTAAGCAAAGTGACGGAGCATCGTCTACGTCAGATCTCGATGTCAAGCGACCTCGTTATGTTAACCGAGACCTGGTTGAATGAAGCGCTCATTGATGCAGAAATCGCACTACCTGGTATGTCTATTTTAGTCAACGATCAACCAAGTAGAGGAGGTGGAGTAGTACTTTATTATCACAGCGAACTACACATTCATTTCATCTATGACCCAGAGGTTCAGATTGTCGATGCGCTTTGGTGTCGTCTTCAACTTAGCCGTGGGGACGCACGTTTGTTGGGTGTGGTGTATCGCCCTCCGTCGGCTACCTTGGAAATGGACAACCGCCTCGCCTCCACAATGAAGACCATTCTCTTGCAGTCGTACAGCCACATTCTCCTGGTTGGCGACCTCTATATTCATACCATAGAAACCCCCAGCCTGTATCAACGCACACTTCAAAATGGAAGTACAGGAGATAATCAGTGGGCTACTAGTCTACAATCATATCAAATCTCCCACAAGATTTAGGACGAGAAACAAACCGGGTGTCCCGGATCTTGTATCCACCAATGAAGAGCTTATGACCGAAACGGTATCGATAGAGAGACCTTTAGGCTGTAGCGACCATGCAACCCACATGTTTAAGTACAAATTTTATGCAGAGTATTCCGCAGAAAACACCGAGGAATGTCAGCTCATTACGGATTACGGCGCTCTGCTCAAACTTATAAATGCTACAAGCTGGGCATTTCTAGCAGGACGATCCCCCGATGACGCCTGGTCTGAATTTGCTCACCAATTCAACACGTTAGTAACTAGTGCTTCTAGGAAAAGACCTTAGCGAACGAAGACAGTAAAATCATTCATACGCAGAAAGACACGCAAGAGTATCCTCACGAGGAATTTATTCTGGCGAAGATACAAGGAGTCATAGAGTGCCGAGACATGGGGAGCTTACACTATTCAAAAGAATCACTGCGTAAACCTGGTACGCGAAGCTAAAATACAGCATCAACAGAATCTTTCCGAGAAATTCCTTTCAAACCCCAAGCAACAGTACAGACACGTTAACAAGCTCCGCAAAGTGCAGCGAGGAATTCCTGTCTTACACACAGTGTGTGGACTTGCACAAAACGCAACCGAGGCGGCCAGAGCCCTATGTTAACAATTCACCCCAACTTCCGGAACACGACATCGCCGCATATACTGCTCTAGATCATTGTAAAACCACCAGGACTTAGCCACATCACGACTGCGGATGTTATTAAAAGGCTAATTGCCTTGCGCGAGCATACCTCTCCCGGCGTTGATAATATTCGTCCAAAGTGTTGAAAATGGCTGCAGTAAACCTGGCGGACCCCCTCTGCAAGTTTTTCCAACGATGCTTTGATGAGACGCGCGTGCCAACAATGTGGAAACAAGGCATCGTCACTCCCATCCATAAGGGGGGAAGTCGTACAGATCAGACCAACTATCGCACGATAACACTACTTCCGGTGCTCTCCAAAATCATGGAAGCGGTTGTTGCCGAAGCGCTGATGAACTTCTTGGAAGAACGCAATATCATAGCACAAGAACAACATGGGTTTCGCAAGAACCGATCTTGCACTTCAAACTTGCTGCTTGCCAGATCCAGTTGAACTGAGACCGTTGAAAGCGGCGTAGGAGTTGACCCAGTAAATCTGGACTTCTCAAAGGCTCTCGACCGTCTGAACCACCGTATCCTCCTTCACAAGCTGTCGTGTTGTGGAATTGGTGGCCCAATCCTTGGTTGGATAAGTAACTTCTATCTTCAACGACATCTGCATGTATGAGTTCGCGGCGTCATCTCTGACCCAATCGACGTCAAGTGCGGAGTGCCCCAGGGCTCAGTACTTGGTCCACGACTATTCCTTATTTACATTAACGATCTCGCGACGCTAATCAATTCCAACTCCTTACTCTTCGCTGATGATCAAAAGCTATGGCGAACCATTAGAACAACCAGCGACAATGCAGCACTTCAGGATGATCTGGACAGGGTCTACGAATGGTCGACTCAGAACCTGCTTCAGTTCAACGCTACAAAGTGCAAGGTGTTGAGCATACGCCATAAAGCCACTTGCAAATACAGACTGGGGGATCAAATATTGCAGCGCACTTCAACGGAATGTGCTCTAGGAGTGGTAGTGCAGGAAGATCTGGGCTGTTTCCGTCAGGCCGAGAAAGCCTCCAAAAATGTTAACCAAAACCTTGGCCTTTTGCGGAGGGCATTCGGGCGCTTCGATCCTTCCATCTTTTCGCACATGCTCAACAGCTACATTCGGCATCATTCTGAGTAGGCCATCCACGTCTGGCAGCCATGGCAAAAGCAAGATCTTACCGCTCTTGAACTGTCACGACGAAGGATGACCAAGAACGTAAAGGACCTGTTTCATCTCCCTTACCGATTGAGGCTGAAAACCTGTGGGGTCTACAGTGGACAATATCGACGCCTGCGTGGCGACTTGATAATGACTTATATGATCATGAGGAATCCAAACAATTGTTGTCGTCACCTAATAAAGCTGAATAGCAATACAACACCCAGAGGACACTAGCTAAAGCTGGACACACAATACAGCCGGTTGGAATGCCGCTGGAATTTCTTTTTCCTTCGAGTATGCGAACACTGCAACGCTCTTCCCACATATGTTGTTTATTCCCCCACGCTCACGGTATTCAAACGACATCTGGATGATTCGCTTATCCACCTACATTACGCTATATAAGCAGAGATGTCCACGTCAAACAAACGTGCAAAAGAACGGTGCTCATTCTCAGCTTTTGTTCATCACCATTTACACACTGCTGTTGTGGAATATAGTTTCGGATATATTAAAAATGCATCCATCAGTTTACCCCGGTCCAAGAAGGCGACGCACGAGTAAGTGTTGATCGTTTCTCTTGTTCTTAAGATGTCCCTTACCCATATTACTTCACATATTACTCTACAGTAACAGTTCAATACGCATTCTACAATGTTTCTATGAATAAGGGGCACTTGAATTCACTAGACGCTTAAATTGACGATTTGCGCTTATGTTTACTTTCACTCCAACCATCCTACGGGACTTGTAAAGCAATCGCTTTTTTACCCGTAATATATCATTCTTCATTGTAAGTCATGTGCTGTAAATCAAATACTTTCGTTGGTTAGCAGTAAAACACGGATGGTGGTTTCACACACTATATTTTAAAGCCCTGCACGACGGCAAACTGCCATACACACGATGTTCCGCAGTGACGCCGTAATCACAAACTGCAAAAAGAGCGCAAGACATCAGTGCATTTAGGTAAATGTTCAACAGAAAAAGAGCTAAGTCCCAACCTTTATTCACATCAGACACAACTACAAATCATTCGAGGTGTGTCCATATATCTGCACAACAGCCCGCATAGCCCATTGCAGACTTTCGAACAAAATTGCAATGTTACTCATTCGAAAAAGTGTACTCAACTTCAGTAGCAATGCCTCTCGGTCCACCTTTATAAAAGCCTTGGTAAAGCCTATAAACAGCGAGTACCATGGCTGGTGTTGTTTCCTGCATTTATCCTGCAGTTGACGATTAGCGAACATTACTTCCATGATGTTAAGGCCAGAACAGAATTCCCATCGTCATACAGCCACGTTCAGTTCAAGGACCAAAGCGTTGAAACGCTTGGGAAGGAATTTGTCGATCAGTTTACCTACACAACACAGAATGTTGATAACACACTAATTCGCGAAACATTGTTTGCTCGCTTTGCCTCTGAACAGCAATATCAGGTGGTCATCTTCTAACCCGCATGGTACACATTCATAGAGCTCCACGTGTTTCACCAAGTGTCGCAGCTAATTCACCAACGCGTGTTTCAATACTTCAGGCAGAATCACCTCAGCTCGACCTACTTCCCGCTTCGCAGCTGATATTGCAATCTGCATTTCAAGCACTGTCGTTGTGTTGGCAAGATGCATATATACCTATTGTTGTTACAGCCTGTGCAACGTAGCCCAGCCAAAAACCGAACGTTTGTTCAAGAGACAGTCGAAGTGTGTTCTCCAAGTCTGCAGTATTTCTGCGGTCTGTGTACAGGTACCCCTTGATTTAGCATCTACTAGCGTTCTTCTCTTACACCAATGCGCTAATTGTCACGCTAATGTCATTAAGCTATCAGGTCGCTTACAGTTAGCGCACCCGAAGGTTTCCTCAGTAGCAGCCGCCAACTGTTCAATTATGTAATACCACAAGTCGCCGACCGATAACAAGTTTCGACATCGCAACGGTGGGTAGCCATCACCTTCTCTAAGTTTATACTTTTACCAACTAATATATAGTAAAGAACATTAAACGGTCTCCGGTTCACGGTAGGTTAGCAATACACAGATTTAATAAAATATATCTACAACCGTGTCTGTATAAACTTGTGATCAGAGACATATTCGGCTCCACGCAGTAAACGTGTCATGCACACTTCCCACATGTTGCGCTGGCGTGCGGTGACACGGTTCAGCAGGCGAACTTGTATACTCCGTTGTTGTGTCCAATTAACTGTATCATTCGCACCCAGTACAAACCATTTGTCCGTGACCGTCTGGCTAAGTGCCACACAGTTGGAACAGCTAGTCACCGTTTTCCTTGAGTGAGCCGATGGCATACTTGTTGTTGGTGTCTGTGACCACAGCTGCACCACGCTCGAAGCGTGTTGAATTGGCACAGTAGGGATAGCGGTTTGCTCCTCAGACAGACCGTATCACGTGGGACAAATGCGTGTAAAGCTAAGCCCTCATGGGTACAGGATAACCTAAATTACGGCCATGCATGCTAATAAAGAGCAGATCTAACTCTGGCAATTCACAGATGAATAATTCCTTGTGGTGAACTGGTGTTATCAGTCTCCGTCACCACTGAAGTACAGAAGGGAAGTGCTTACACAGAAGAAGTGAAAAGCAATAAAACGGCCGTGTAAGCACCTTATCAATATTTCACCCGCAATTTATGCTTTAGCGTGGGCGACAATTTTCGTTCCCCCACCACAGCGCGTCGGTCAATGCAGCATGCAATCGGCAGTAGTCGGGTATTCTATGTTTTGATTTTGAATTAGTTTATTCTTGTGCTTCTACACCTGAAAGAAGAATAAACCGAGAACTCAGTCAACTTCTTCTACAGAATGTACTCATGAAAGGTAACGCACGTGTGCTATTAGTTACTGAGCCAACGTAGGCGGAAATGTATGTCCATAATCATGGCCAGAGGAACGGTGCAACGCAAATTACACCCAGTGGTTGACAGGAGGAGGCGTCCAGGACAGGAATCAACGGCAAACATCAGGAGCAGAGAATTATCAACCATGCAGGATCGCATAATTGACTAAGGTTTAGAATATGCATCGGATTTCCGATATCAATTTTCCTGTGGCCACGTAACGCACTTGACACAAGAGCCATTTAAAGTCAAATGAACTATTACGGATTAGGTTTGGCATTTAATAGCTATTAGAATAATGATTGCTTAAGTTACCCGTGTTTACAGAAAAGCAGTGGTTCCAGTTTCTAAAGGTTCAAAAATTAAGCTGGTGAGACAATCAGCAAGCAGCTAATACTATTGATCATTGTACCGGGTCCATCACAAGTGAGGCAGAGAGGATGGTGCTCTTGGCTTCATTGATGATAGTTTGATGTTTCCGCCCCAACCTGAGTCCGTCCGCCAAAGCTGCTCATACTAGCCAAGATAAATCAGCCCGCCACATTTCCGATAGTCCCACGCGGTCTAGTCTGTTTACGCAATAAGTAACTTTGGCGATTTCTAGCCCCTCAGTAATTAAATTTCGCTTGTGGATTTCGTTCCCCACCTATTGATCTTTAAATTGTCCAAGTCAATTGCATTTACCGAGTCTATTTTATGTAACGCCACCGCCGAAGGTCTTAGTACGGTCTTGAATACAGGCTCATTTTTGGTGAATGCAAAACGTACCTTTACTATTCTGTTTACCTAGTACGTAGTTCTCTCCATGTTTGAAAACTGTACACTTGCGCACAGTCCCTGCAACTAATTGTATAGACACAGTTGGCGGTCCTTTTTAATTTGGAATTTGCTACTTCAAACGCACCAGTGTTGAATGAAACGTTTGATCTGTGTGAAAAACCACTCTTTTCCTCTCTTTGTTTACTATCCGCCTGAATGCTTTTGAGGTTTCCCCATTATAAATTATTCACACCGTCCCAATCCACTCAGTCGTGCGTTGCGAATTTGGGATTTTTGCTGTCTACAATTTTTGATTAACTTACCGCCTTTGGATATCCACTACCTATTATCCTTTACAGTGCGGCCCTCCTGTCCACTATATACATACTCGAGGTCTTAAGAAACAAACAGCATGCAAACGTGGCATACACGTGTTTCGGATGATTTGAAGTATAGTGAAATACCTCAACAGTATCTGTTGGTATTCGTTATATGGTTGTTTTATGCCGTCCTCCCTTCTCTTAAACTGAACCATAAACAAATGACAGTGTACCCGTGCAAGGTTCTAGTTGCATTGCACAATGTATGTTCTCAGTTATGTAGGTCAGATAATTTCAAAATTCCTCATTCTTATCCCATTTAATGTTAAAAATAGTCTCATCTAAGTAGCACCACCAAAGCTTTGATGAGTTACTGGATTTTGTCCACGCCTTCGTTTCAAAGTCTTCTATATATAGATTTGCCAGTTCAAGGGATATTAGCGACATCATGTTAGGGCTTTTTCCTGAACATACAGCCTCAACCGGAACATAAAATATAACACACTAATGCATACTTTCATTCCTTCTATTATCTGGTCCGCCGAGAGTTTCATTCTTTCTACAGGTTATTGTCTTCAGTCAGATAACGTGTTACCCCCATGGAATCACCCTTTGGCACAATCGTAGATAATGAACCAACGTCGAAGCTGAGCATTATTTCATCTGACTTAATGGTCAAACCTGCTACCTTCTGCGCGAAATCGTAAGTGTTCCTAATGCACGTATCTGTTTTCCCAGTTAGGGTCTTTAATAAACTGCCAGATATCCGAGTGTGAACGTTGGGCTTGTGTATATGCATTAGCTCGTAGATCCTTGCAAAAAGTTTGATTTCGGATATATATTATATCACTTACCCGTCCCTATGTAACCCTGTAAATTAATTAGGTAATTGCTAACCTCCAATTTGTTCTTATTCATTACCGACGATACCGTTTTCTTCTCAAAAGCTTTTTAAGGCCTTTTTGTTCAGTGTTCTTCCATCTTTTCTACATAATCCGATTTTTTGTCATCACTATGGTTTGATCACTAGGCTTCCGGGAATAACCCTACATTTGAGACTTCGCATGTTAAAGATCCGATGATATTCGTCATTCGCTTCAGCGATAACCAACGTCACGAATTCCGTCGCCAGTTTTTAAATGTGATATAGGTCGATAAATTCAGTTATTTGGAATAAACTTGGAACTGTCAGGGATATCATGTATGAATCACTCCAAACGCCTTGCACGAAATTTGATAAACGTTACTACTATAGAAACTGGATTTCTGAATCCTCTCAACCCAAGATAGTCGCACACGAGTATGCGTTGTCCTTGCTATCGTTTTTACTGTCCTCGCCTATTATGTGATCCATAACCACATCCCTTATTGCTTTGTGTGCGCACATTCTCATTTCAAACTCCCTATATACGACAGTGCAGTTACATTTGTAAGCGCCCGAACTGACGACTTCATTATCCCTTCGCTATCATTTTTGTCACGCTAACTAACTTACGGGACATGTCAAACACCTACTTTTTTACCCGTTATAAATCATTGTTCATTGTTCATAATTTATAAAGAATACAGGTCGCTTTTTCAATATGACCTGTAGTATGGCATCGTTTCTCACTTGACACAAAAGTTACTTTAAGTCAGATAAAGTAGTACACTTTGGTTTGGCATTGTATAGCAATTGAGATAATAATCGCTTACTTTAAACTGGATCAATAGAAAAACGGTGGTTAAAGGTTCTAAAGGTACATGGATCAATCTAATGAACCAATGAATATGAAGCTACTACAATTAATCCCTGTACCAGGACCATCAATTTAAATCAGTGACGATATTGGCTACTAAACTACTCGAGGTTAATATCAGTTCGAGCGGAAACATCGAACACGGTTCAATTGGAATTGTTCCTTGCTCATTATTTCACCTGATTGATCTCTGGACCTTTTGAAACTGTAACCACTGTTTTTCCGCCTACCCGGGTTATCTCAAGCGATTATTATTCCAAATTCTATAACTGGCCAAGCCAATGTTTATTGGTGTATCTGACCTGAAATACTTTTGTGTCAAGGGCAAAGGTTTTGATTACACAAGCCTAAGTTACAATAGATTTGTATGCTATAACTTTGGAAATACTGTTATTCCTGTTGGTTCTCACTTTATTCCAAGTTACTAACTCTCTGTATTTCTTAGCAACATCCTAAACCTGCCTTCACTTTCTAACCAATTCATTTTATGTACAAATGTCTGCGTATTTATTTGTCTAGTCTCTCTTGTTGCAAAGCTTTTTATCTCTACAGCTTGATACCCTTAATGTTTGGTTTGGCACAGTAGATATGGTTCTATTTTAGACAGATTTTAGCAAGTGCTACTTTCACGAACATTACCTCATTCACGTGAACGTTTACTCTGTATTCCGATCACCTGCAGAAATAAATTTCCCTGTTAAATGTTGTCCCATAAGTTAGCCCCGATTTTATGAAAGTTGCAAATGTGCTGACTTCTCGAACGGGGTTATCTCAGTCATAGACGCGTCGCTTGTTTTAACTGTCACATATGCATTGAAGTATGACAACTGTTTCTTTTTTCTAAATAACAGCCCTGTTAAACCGTAGCAAATTCAAAGTTGTTTAAATCAGTTGGAACCGGGCATTCTTAACCTTTATTCAACTTGGCCCCCATTTATACCTTTCCATTCCTCATGGGCCCACAACTTGATCACCACAATTTATGCAACCTGCAACGCGTTACAGGCAAAATCTGATTTCCGGTGGTCATATCAACATCGCTTTTTACAATGGTTAAATCTTTGATTTCGGTATCCCTGCCTTTTTACTTACAAAGGGTGTTTAGGATAATTCTTAACCCTGAGATAACTTTCATTTTGCAGCAAAATCCAACCAGTTATATGTATTTACGCGAAAGTCATCCTTAATATTTCACGTTGTATTTAATATTGTGTGCTTTTAACTGTAAATCATGTGATGAATTGAGAGGTAAAGTATATCCTTACCAATACATTAGTAGAAGTATGAATGCTTCTTGAATCTGGGTTGGTTGAACGAGCTCAACTTTTTCAGGCTGTATACTTGCCAGTGAGAGTCGAATATCACCTCCGGCGATTTCTAATTTTGGTAGAGACCACTTTGCTAAATCCACATGCAATGAGGTATGTGGATGGAAATCACGGAAATATGTGTCGGCTTTTTCTCAAAGTCGGTTACATCAGTTAGAGGAAAAAGACATTATCCAGAAACTCCTTTTATTAGACGTGTTCATAGAACTTGGTATAGTGCCAATTTGAATTTTTGTACAAATTCCCTGGATTGTTACTCCAACATTTCAAGGCTGTATATCCAATCTCCCTGTATTCAAAACCAGGATTTCCATTACAACCAGGTCAACAAACCGTCTTTTAATTCTTCCCGGATTTATTTTAATAGGCTGACGTGAACAATCATGTCGTCTTTCTTTAGCTCCTACATAAATGTAACTAAAATTGGAAATCGTCAAAATTCCCACCGTCTGATGTTTTGCGCATGAAATTCCAGACTTTTAAGAGTGGCGATAACGTCTTCGTTTGAGGTGCGATTACTTAAGTTACGTTGAATTGCTTTAATGAATAATTGCGTTTTTCAAACGCATCAGCCAAATAAACATGTAAAGTTTAGCTGTTAACCTTTTATTTCATAATCAACTCCAGAAATAGATGTGATAATAGTGTCCGAGTGTGCAACAAGCATCCAAGACACTTGCCCTTGTTAAGCCATTTAACCTCTGCTGCTAATGTCACCTGAAGGGAATCGCAGATTGAGCACAGAGCTGGAGTCTCGCAGGCAGGTCTTCGATAAGCAACAGATATCAATCGAGAGGGTCTCTAAAGTTCGGGTAAGTCTTGCCTGTTGACCGATCTGTAGCAATGTGCGAACACTGAACCATGCCAATTTGAAGAAGGATCTAGAGCTCCAAAAGGAAGCTGATGAACTGGGCATGACCGCTTGCATGGACATGGGCCTGTTGACAAGGCAGGAATGACGCTTCGCGTTCACACGTGATTTGAAAATAAAAGAAAAGCGACTATTGAAGCAAGATCGATTAGGGCCGATAATAGACAGGTTGAAAACAAAGGGGATAAAAGTGAAGTTGGAACGGGACGATAAGGGTGAAAACGTGTAAGAGGGGTAGTAAGAAGACGGGAAGACTTAATCAGTAGCATCCAAACCCCAATCCACCATGTTCGAAGCAGCAGATATTGCAGCGTTGATTATCGTCTTCGGTGGCTAGAGACTCAGAAATTTGTTTGAAGAGAGTTTTATTGTATTACGTGGACAGAATACTGTCAGGTTGCCCAGGCCTAGACAGGAGAACGATTAGGGTTCTAAACCAAAATCTTTTGTTCGAAAACCTGTCCACAAGACAGCGGGTTTAGCGTTGGGCTACAAGGAGTCCGTTTTAAGTAATAAGGAGCCACCCTGATTCCAACCGCCAACCTGGAGCACCAGGAGGCTGTGTTTGTCTGGCCTCTAACCATTGACCAATCGGGTATGAGTGGCTCTGAAGTTTCAAAAATGCATCATCAAGCATAGCTCAATGGATCACTGAGGCACAAAAACCATCACACCACGGTAAGGTCCAACCTCATTGCGATGTAAGGTTTAGCTGTTAACAGTTTTCTTTCATAATTAGTTCCAGAAATAGATGTGATCATATTGTCCAAGAGTACAACGGAAAGTCCAAGTCAGCAGCCCTTGGAAAGCCATTTAACATCTTGTATGCAACAGAAGAACTGATAAGCTTCATTGTTCGTATTAACTACTACGAAAACATCAGAGAATGAGTCTTAAGCTCCCCCACGCAAATTTTAACGACTAGGCGCTCACAATGCATTAAAAAGTAAATTGTATGAACAGAAGGGAGAACACCTTGTAAATGTGTCATAAATGTATTATATCTTCCGACCATTGCCGAAGCAACGTCTGTTGCTCCTGCAACTATGTTCTGCAATGTGATGTTTCAGCCAGATAACCACTGACTACCTTGGATACAGACCAGCAGTTTGTATGAGTTTTAATTCTGGCAAACAGCATCTTCACTAAAGTGGAATCGGATATATGCCACGTGATCAGAATCATGAAGTATATTCATTTACGTTTGACACAAAATTTATGGAATATAATAAAATAGCAATAGCACTTTCCATGTTGTGCGAC
>OX104063.1:12170939-12225021 GCA_944474145.2 Dicrocoelium dendriticum | reverse complement strand
TTTGTCATCACTATGGTTTGATCACTAGGCTTCCGTGAATAACCCTACATTTGAGACTTCGCATGTTAAGGATTCGATGATATTCGTAATTCGCTTCAGCGAAAGCCAATCTCACGAATTCCGTCGCCAGTTTTTAAACTTGATATGGGTCGATAAATTCAGTTATTTGGAATAAACTTGGAATTGTCAGGGATATCATGAATGAGTCACTTCAATCGCCTTGCATGAAATTTCATAAACGCTACTACTATAGAAACCGGATTTCTGTATCCTCTCGACCCAATATAGTTGCACACGAGTGAGAGTTGTCCTTGCTATCTTTTTTTTATTTTTCTCGCCTATTATGTGATCCAGAACCACTTCCCTTATTGCTTAGTGTGCGTACATTCTCATTTCAAACTCCCTTTATACGACAGTGCAGTTACATTTATAAGCGCCCGAACTGACGACTCCATTATCCCTTCGCTGTCTTTTTTGTCACGCTAAACACCTTACAGGACATGGCAAGCACCTGGTTTTTTGCCCGTTGTAAATCATTGTTCATTGTTCACAATTTCTAAAGAATACAGGATGCTTTTTCGATATGACCTGTAGTATGGCATCTTTTCTCACTTGACACAAAAGTTACTTCAAGTCAGAAAAAGTAACACAGCTTTGGCTTGAAATTTTATGGCAATCGAAATTAATAATCGCTTGATTTTAATCTGGGTGATTAGAAAAATGGTGGTTAAAGGTTCTAAAGGTACAGGGACCAATCTAATTTAACCAGTGAATGTGAAACTATTAATAATAATCCCTGTACCAGACCCACCAATTTGGACCAGTGACCATCTTTGGTAATAAACTACTCGAGGTTAATATCAGTATTCCAAAAAGCTCAAACGCTTCATTCAGTAATGATGCGCTTTAACTAACAACGCACAAATGAAAGGACGGGCAATTGACTGGGAAAATGTAGCGATCAATAGGAAGGGACACAAAAGCGACGAGCCGAAGTTTATTGTTGGGTGGATAGAAATCGCCATAGTTACTTATTGACTAGACATAATAGACGGCGTGGAACTCTCGAACGAGTGGCGAGCTGTTTTAACTCGGCCAGTATAAGCAGCTTTGGCGGACGGACTCATGTTCGGGCGGAAACTTCGGACACGGTTAAATTGGAGTTGTTCCTTGCTCATTATTTCACCTGATTGATCTCTGGACTTTTTGAAACTGTAACCACTGTTTTTCCGCCGACCCGAGATATCTCAAGTGACTATTATTCCAAATTCTATAACTAGCCAAGCCAATGTTTATTCGTGTAGCTGACCTGAAGTTCTTCTTTGTCAAGGGCAAATTTGTAATACACAAGCCTAAGTGACAATAGATTTGTGTGCTATAACTTTGGAAATTCTGTTATTTCTGTTGGTTCTCACTTTATTCCAAGTTACTAAAGCTCTGTATTTCTTAACGCCATCCTAAACCAGCCTTTACTCTCTAACCAATTCATTTTACGTACATATGTCTGCAAGTTTATTTGTCTAAGCTCTCCTTTTGCGAAGTTTTTATCTCTACTGCTTGATACCCTTAATGTTTGGTTTGGCGCAATAAATATCTTTCTATTTTAGACAGATTTTAGCAAGTGCTACTTTCACGAACATTGCCTCATTCACGTAAACGTTTACTCTGTATTCCGATCACCTGCAGAAATAAATTTCCCTGCTAAATGTTGTCCCATAAGTTAGCCCCGATTTTATGAAAGTTGCAAATGTGCTGACTTCTCGAACGGGGTTATCTCAGTCATAGACGCGTCGCTTGTTTTAACTGTCACATATGCATTGAAGTATGACAACTGTTTCTTTTTTCTAAATAACAGCCCTGTTAAACCGTAGCAAATTCAAAGTTGTTTAAATCAGTTGGAACCGGGCATTATTAACCTTTATTCAACTTGGCCCACATTTATACCTTTCCATTCCTCATGGGCCCACAACTTGATCACCACAATTTATGCAACCTGCAACGCGTTACAGGCAAAATCTGATTTCCGGTGGTCATATCAACATCGCTTTTTACAATGGTTAAATCTTTGATTTCGGTATCCCTGCCTTTTCACTTACAAAGGGTGTTTAGGATAATTCTTAGCCCTGAGATAACTTTCATTTTGCAGCAAAATCCAACCAGTTCTATGTATTTACGCGAAAGTCATCCTTAATATGTCGTGTTGTATTTAAGATTTTGTGGTTTTAACTGTAAATCATGTGATGAATTGTGAGGTAAAGTATATCCTTACCAATACATTAGTAGAAGTATGAATGCTTCTTGAATCTGGGTTGGTTGAACGAGCTCAACTTTTTCAGGCTGTATACTTGCCAGTGAGAGTCGAATATCACCTCCGGCGATTTCTAATTTTGGTAGAGACCACTTTGCTAAATCCACATGCAATGAGGTATGTGGATGGAAATCACGGAAATATGTGTCGGCTTTTTCTCAAAGTCTTTTACATCAGTTAGAGGAAAAAGACATTATCCAGAAACTCCTTTTATTAGACGTGTTCATAGACCTTGGTACAGTGCCAATTTGAATTTTTGTACAAATTCCCTGGATTGTTACTCCAACATTTCAAGGCTGTATATCCAATCTCCCTGTATTCAAAACCAGGATTTCCATTACAACCAGGTCAACAAACCGTCTTTTAATTCTTCCCGGATTTATTTTAATAGGCTGACGTGAACAATCATGTCGTCTTTCTTTAGCTCCTACGTAAATGTAACTAAAATTAAAAATCGTCAAAATTCCCACCGTCTGATGTTTTGCGCATGAAATTCCAGACTTTTAAGTGTGGCGATAACGCCTTCGTTTGAGGTGCGATTACTTAAGTTACGTTGAATTGCTTTAATGAATAATTGCGTTTTTCAAACGCATCAGCCAAATAAACATGTAAAGTTTAGCTGTTAACCTTTTTATTTCATAATCAAATCCAGAAATAGATGTGATAATAGTGTCCGAGTGTGCAACAAGCATCCAAGACACTTGCCCTTGTTGAGCCATCTAACCTCTGCTGCTAATGTCACCTGAAGGGAATCGCAGATTGAGCACAGAGCTGGAGTCTTGCAGGCAGGTCTTCGATAAGCAGCAGATATCAATCGAGAGGGTCTCTAAAGTTCGGGTAAATCTTGCCTGTTGACCGATCTGTAGCAATGTGCGAACACTGAACCATGCCAATTTGAAGAAGGATCGAGAGCTCCAAAAGGAAGCTGATGAACTGGGCATGACCGCTTGCATGGACATGGGCCTGTTGACAAGGCAGGAATGACGCTTCGCGTTCACATGTGATTTGAAAATAAAAGAAAAGCGACTATTGAAGCAAGATCGATTAGGGCCGATAATAGACAGGTTGAAAACAAAGGGGATAAAAGTGAAGTTGGAACGGGACGATAAGGTTGAAAACGTGTAAGAGGGGTAGTAAGAAGACGGGAAGACTTAATCAGTAGCATCCAAACCCCAATCCACCATGTTCGAAGCAGCAGATATTGCAGCTTTGATTATCGTCTTCGGTGGATAGAGACTCAGAAATTTGTTTGAAGAGATTTTTATTGTATTACGTGGACAGAATACTGTCAGGTTGCCCAGGCCTAGACAGGAGAACGATTAGGGTTCTAAACCAAAATCTTCTGTTCGAAAACCTGTCCACAAGACAGCGGGTTTAGCGTTGGGCTACAAGGAGTCCGTTTTAAGTAATAAGGAGCCACCCTGATTCCAACTGCCAACCTGGAGCACCAGGAGGCTGTGTTTGTCTGGCCTCTAACCATTGACCAATCGGGTATGAGTGGCTCTGAAGTTTCAAAAATGCATCATCAAGCATAGCTCAATGGATCACTGAGGCACAAAAACCATCACACCACGGTAAGGTCCAACCTCATTGCGATGTAAGGTTTAGCTGTTAACAGTTTTCTTTCATAATTAGTTCCAGAAATAGATGTGATCATATTGTCCAAGAGTACAACGGAAAGTCCAAGTCAGCTGCCCTTGGAAAGCCATTTAACATCTTGTATGCAACAGAAGAACTGATAAGCTTCATTGTTCGTATTAACTACTACGAAAACATCAGAGAGTGAGTCTTAAGCTCCCCCACGCAAATTTTAACGACTAGGCGCTCACAATGCATTAAAAAGTAAATTTTATGAACAGAAGGGAGAACACCTTGTAAATGTGTCATAAATGTATTATATCTTCCGACCATTGCCGAAGCAACGTCTGTCGCTCCTGCAACTATGTTCTGCAATGTGATGTTTCAGCCAGATAACCACTGACTACCTTGGATATAGACCAGCAGTTTGTATGAGTTTTAATTCTGGCAAACAGCATCTTCACTAAAGTGGAATCGGATATATGCCACGTGATCAGAATCATGAAGTATATTCATTTACGTTTGACACAAAATTTATGGAATATAATAAAATAGCAATAGCACTTTCCATGTTGTGCGACATCTCATCTATTCGTCTGAATACGGTTGTGTTGCTGAGCGGAATGTCTTGCACATCGTCTTGAGATCTCATGCTCATCAGATCCGAGAGTCTAAGTGATACAGTAGGCGGATGTAAATTACCACTTAATAAATGCACTGCTTCTTGAATTTGCGGTAGACATTTCGCACTTCATATAGGTCACCTGCTTCGAGGAGGTACTTGGATCAATTTCTAGGTTGGCGAGCCTACCTCACAAAATCAAAAATCCAAATTCACATTTATCAATCCATTCAACATGACTACATTACGCATCCAAATATATATATCCAGTATGCCACTAGGTAAATTGTGGTATGTTTATTCGGTTACCGATCATGTGTCTTTCTAGTACGATGCGCATTTGCTTGCAAGTGTGCCCCACACTGATGAGAATAAAACATTTATTTATTTATTTTCCCCAAAATTTTAAGCGGCAACTCGGTTATTTCTGAGAATTATTGTGCAAATACAGTAACTAGCAAAAATGACGGAAGAAAAGTTCCCGAGAAAAGTCATCAAAAAGGCAAACCAAACAGAAGTTAGAAAATGACAACGCGAGGTGGACACAAACTCACTGCGGAAAATTCCACCCAAAAATGACAAAATGAAGGACAGAAGACACAAACAAGGAAGAAATCGCCGGATAGTTCAATAAACTGACATGGAAAGGTCAACCACGAAACTGAGGACGCCCATCGGCTATTGCCGAACATTGATCTACTTGCGTGTTTACAGGAAGCTGATAATTATGAGTCTTATGTGAAGTATCCTGATGTTCATAGGTTAAATATATGTGCATAACAAAACCAAAGATATACACGCATGATGTAAGTTGACAATATTGATCTTCATTTCGAAGGCTTTACCTGAACTTTATGTTACAAAAGCGTTATAGCGCGTCCCAGTTGGTTCTACTCTTAGTCGGAAAGGACGAACCCAATTCACGCGCGTTGAGTAGCCACTTGATTTTGGATCGTTGCATGCTGATAGGACCAGCCACAGGACGTACACGCAAAATTAGACTGAAGAGAAAAACCGCGTAACATAGACTACCTGTTTTGTGATTGAAAGAGGAAGAAATTCTGGCCAGCACATGAGTTGGGACACAGTGATAACGTCCTGAGGAAAGATCCGTTAGTGACAGAGTAGCTTCATGCGGTAAATGCTGCAGTGGGCCGAGGACCGTTCAGTGGTTCGTCGCGCTAGGCATCAAATTCTTGGAGACTGCTAGGTTGTTACTTGCACATTCTGTTACGCCGTATGATGATTATCTGCCTCAGGTGAAGCCGCAGAAATCTACGCAAGTTTCCCGGAGCTCCGTAATTTCGGCAACAAAATGTATGCCTAGTCTGTCTTGCACACCTTCGTAAACAGCCATTTTGTGACGTGTTCTTCATTTCCCTTATTCATAATGACCAAGAGCGATTATTGTACTGAGACAGACTGTCGGAAACGGTTTTCAAAATATATCTTTATTTGTGCTAACACAACCCACATTTGACTACACGGCCTCCGTAAAAGCCTTTTGCATTCCAGGGATCCCCGAAAATTCCCTATGACCACTGCTGGGGTGTGTAGAGCATTCTGTCAACATTACAACAGAAATCTTCACATGGATATTGTAAGTATATAAATTGGGAGAGTGAGTGTGAGACAGATTGCCACATTTTCCTTATATTGACATGCATTAAGGATGTCTAAGATGTGCGCTTATTACTACTTTTGTACAGTGTCTGCCCGATCGCTGACCAATTGTTCCTTCAATACGACTCTGTAGGTGAGGTCTATAAGGCTCTATGAACTGCACGTGTTATAACTATGCATGTTCGAGTCCTAGTCTTTATGAAAGCGTCCAACTTGCTTGATCTTGGTCGATCGCGTGTGCTGATTTGCGTGAACCTCAATTGTTAAACGGGTAGACTGACTCCCACCAGGCCATACTGCGAGATAATCCAGCCAGAAACGGACAATCATTCCATTAGCCCGAAGGTCGTGGTACATGAGAGCCTGTGGTTTTCGATGTATGCCCTAGCATTTTTTGCAAAACCTAGTAGGGGAATTACGTCGTCTCCTAATTACTCGATCCTATACAGACACACGTGGTCTTTGTGTCCAAAATGACCTCTCATTTGCAATTATTACACCCATTATATTTACGTAGCCGACAATTTGCTTCTAAACCCCCTGGACTAAATGGGATTAGGGTGGTCTCGTTACTGAGCCTGGGTTTTATAGGGTAACAAGTTAACGCCATTCTAACCCACATACTGGTCAAGTTACTACACAGAAGACTTTCAAATGATGTCTCGTAGTTAATTTCTACTGCTTCCCCGCTTGTCGTTTATTACCTAGCGTCTTAAGGACGGACTCCCGGCGCAGTCGGAATCCCACATCCAATGTCAAGGAACTTTCACGTGTGGCGTATGACACCTCAGACATATGATAAGACGTTAGCTGACGCGGATAGCTAAACATTATCATTAGTATTCCCGGGTCGAGTTGCGACAAGGAAAGCTTACAAAATTTTCTACAGCATGCTAAAACGCTACACATAGGACACACACAGCCCCAATTGAGAATGGCCGTATTCGATATCGTTCCGGCCAATCTATCCCCAGATAACGCTTTTGCAATGATTTCTTTTTCTGTTCATCTCAAGCACTGGCGGAGACTTATTTTGTTTCGACACCCGCACGGATTGACGATCCGTGGATTATAGTGAGCTTGTGTCTGTGAGCGTTTGATCGATCATCATGTTCATTTGGAAAGTCAAATCTACAGGATAACTGCTTCTTTACACAACCATCTGTAGGCTACGCTTCTTAGAATATCGCAATACTTCACCAGGTATAGATATATATATATGGCAAGCTTATGAGGATTAACGAAATTAAATTTCTTCGCTGAATTGCTTGCCTACACATCCATCGGCATATTCCTTGAATAACTTATCCGCCAAGTTAATGTATGAATTAGTGTCAAATTTTTGCGTTCTAATCACAACTGTAAGAATAACAACCTTCATAAGTGCTGTCGCTGTCGCTTATTATTTCAACCTTTATTTCTTGCGGGTGGCATCCGGATAAATTTTACCTCGGTCCTACGTATGTGCAAAAGAGATTCAGAGACATGTGCGTGTAATATCCATTCAAACTCGAATAATAAAATCCTTCTTAATTATCACATTAAGTTTTCTATACTTAGCAGTACATTACAAATTCACAATTTCACACCAACAATTAAAACGAACACATACAACGGTGAGTTATTTCAGTTAAAAGCATTTGTGTTAGTCAATGGACTTTTCTTCAGTTTTTGCAGGGCACTGTGTCGTCCACCCTAGTCACTATTGATATGTTGTTATTAGATGAATCTAATGCGGCAAAGAATTCCACGCAGGCAATCACGTTGCACTTTTCATCGTAAAGTTTGTAGTACGGCACAGCTCTGATCTGAAAATGACAAGAATGAGTCAATTCAGTTTAACTGCACCACAAATGTACCATGTTCCGCTAAATTGGACGCATGTGGCACTGGTTATATAGGTGCATACAAGTGAGATGTATGAAGGATAGTCTCACCGAATAATTTGGCGTATGTAAGATATGTTCATACGTATAAACGCGACCAGGTTCCATTGGGCATTTGGGTTTGATATATTCGCATATATCTGGTATCGCTGCGACTCCTGCATTACACATTATTGGCTTTGCATTCTTTCCGCAAAGTTTGGCCCTACCTGAGTGGACCGCTTTTCCTGGATGGAAGAAAATTAATCTGTGCAAGACACTAATTCTATGAAGCGAGTAATCGAATGGTTGAAAGACAGGGATGCACGTTTATCAGAACAAGGGAAAACAGTATGTGGGTATGTACTGCAGTTCCAAGCATGTTTCACGTGCTATGTTTACCGTGTCCCATTAACGATCACAGAAAACAGCCTCAAAACAAAGCCATAAGTTAATGGTGTGGCTATTGACACATAAAAACACTAGGAGTTCAAAGCCGCTATGATTCATGTAGTATCAATCAGTGATTGTGTTCTCACTTGGCTTGAATCCAATCGATATTGTGAAGCGGTCCCCGCCTTCAAAATCACACTCATCTTCTCCGCATCCTGATACGGAAAAACTGATTAGATTTTGATCCGGAGCTGATAAGTATAGATAAGTTACGCATTAGTGGAGGTCATTAGTGAAGACATGAATCTAGCAAGTTACAAGTGTTAAATTTGAATCGATTGCATTTTCCCTTTCGCACATAGGAATCCCCTAGTGGACAGCTGTATTTGGTTCGCCCCACAGCTACATAGGCGGTTTTCATGACCTCTAATGCATGTAATTTACTGCAACGACATTCACCGTTTGATGTCACATTTGCCGGTGCTGAAAAATTGTTCGTTATTTCTAATGTATATTCAGGATAGCGGACATGTCGATACCTGGTGCACATGATTCACGTGAATGTACTATATACACAAAAACATTTTACAGAAAAGCAGCAATTCGGTAAGTAATTATATTTTAGTAATCTATAGTATCTAATGTTAACTGAATCCTAATCTTTCTTTTGAAGCTGTTTATCTACGTTGTTAATTTTACTGTAAACATGTTCACTGTAGTTATTCTTCATGCCGTAAGGTTATAGAATTTCACACCCACCTATTATGTGGACACATATTCCAATATAAATAACAATTGAGAACTTTTAGCGTCCACATTTAAATTACCCTTATTAGCTGCTACAGTGATTTATTATGGGATAGTTTATAATTAGTTGTTATTTATTTCATCTTCAAACATATTAGGTATGTCATTTGATTCAGACTGTCCTGCTAATAACAATGACGGGCATGAAGAAGACAGCCTTAGCTCTGCAACACCACGGTATGCTCTCATTGCAGAAGCATACTGCAGTTCAGAGGATGGAATTGATTTGATGAAAAATGTACTGCTGGAGAATTTCAAGTTATGCCTCTAAACAAATCGAAGCAAATATATGTGGTTTAATAAAGACAATTCATTTTGATATCTCATCCACCGTTCACCAGTGAACTTACAATTAATGTGCACTGTGAAAGTCCTGTTGACTATGTTCCTACGTTGTCATGTGAAGAATCTCTAGAACTACTTTTGCGCTACCTGACTTCGTGTGTTGCACAATGTGGGATGGAGAATTTGCGTCTGAGATTGGCTGATCTAAGAAGGTCTTTAATAACAAATACGGTGATGTCTTACATTAGTAACAACAGAATAAGAAAACATCGGTCATCAGATGGTCTGTAGATGAATCTTATCACACATGTAATGAGAGTAAATCGAGTTAGACGAATTGGAGAATTTTGCATTTTACAATGTGGCACAAATCCCCAACAATACAGGTAGACTTTACAAGTTCGGGCCTGTATTTAAGAGCCTACAAAATGCACTTTTGAAGCACTTAGACCAGAAGTACATTGACCAATTGATGGAGAGAATGCGGAACTTTCCTACTGCAATAACTGCTAAAAGATGCCTCAATCATGAAGCTCAATCTGTGAGTTTGAGCTAGTTGTTCTGGTTATGTTTAACAATTTGAAGTGTAATAGAGAGCGAGTAGTGGAAGCGAGTGCGTCAGTGAATTCGGAGCCTGTTCTCACGTTGTTCGTCACTGCGAAGATATTAATAATAATGGTCACAAAATGTTTTTGATAATCGATTTTCAAGCGTCGCCTTGTTCGAAGAACTAAAAATATGGAATTTCTTGTAGTGGAACACGTCGTGGAAACAGAATGCGTGAAGCTCCATGACGGCTGCCAAAAGAGAAGATAACAAGTAAGGCGTGGACACATTTACGTTGGTTACAAATAAGAACAACATAAGATATCTGCATGGGCTTGTTCGTTCTTCTATGCATAAACATGTGCCGGATCTCATGCCAAGATCTTGCACAGCGGTAGTGCAGGAAAGAAATGAAAGCAATCACTCTATTTCGACCCATTTCGATAACATCTTATAATAATCATATGGGTGGTGTGGACCTCATATATCAGTGTATAGCACTCTAGGCACACCGGCGTCTCAAGTAGCGCTGGTATCTCCGAGAGTTCTTCCGTTTTCTAGATGTTATAGTTTGGAACCCGTGGTTTGTATACAAGAAAGATGGCAGCAATTTAACCCTACTTCATTTCAAGGCTACAATCGCCAGAGCCAAATAAATTTCCACACACACGATCACACAGTAGGAGGAGAGAGCTTTAGTCCACCTAGCGTAAATCATGATGCGCAGTTTCAAAACCTGCACCAGAATTAAGATTTTATGAAGGTAGTTGCTGACCGTAGCTGGCAAATATTAACTACACGAAAAAATTCCATGATTCACATTGCGGAAGGAAAACATTTGTTTGTGAATTGCAACAACCCTTTGTTCCCAGATTACTTTGCTAACTTCTATACTAAAACATGAATGTTCTAACTTGTGATGCAAGCAGTCTACTGCAGTGGAGGTAATTGAAAAGTAGACAAAATTATCTCAAACGCTGTATCTGTGTTTTAAGTGCTTTCTTACACCCCAAAATCGATTAACAATTGTTACAATAATAATATTTATTATCACTAAAATTTCATGCTCAAAGGGGTTAAAACCCCCCAAGTTTGACCAATAAGGTGATTTGACCAAACTGACCTATTAAAGAGGTTGTCAGCATATAGAGATAGCCTAATGCAGATGCCTTTAAACTATCTGAAAATCAATTGTAACCTTCTTGCTTCGCTTTACATATGAAAGGCTCTAAGCAGAGATGCAACGTGTACGACGGTTTAGCTTACCAAAAATATAGAAATTTTCATTATTCAAAGCATACGTGGAAAAATGAAAACCAAGTAATGAAACCTTAATGATTTTGGACTCACAACAATCATTGTAGTATTTCTTCCCCCTCAGTTGCGTCAGGTCAAGAAGTAGAGTGAAAATAGATGCCCAGAAGACCATTATTTTCGATGGCCACCAATAGTATGCCGTCGTTCTGGGCGGAAGGGCGTATTTATTTACGGGCCAGGGTTTGTTTATCATCACACCTTCCAACTCATATGAGCTATGAGACGAACCAACTACAACAAAAACTATTGTAAACTTTACTCTCTTCTGTAAGAATTGATTCTTTTGGCCTAGGGTTGCAAACACAACCGACAAACGTTTAACTACACAAACAAAACTACAGGTTGTGTGATCTACACAAGAGAGTTATTTGTATGTTTTAGAGTGGACAGATCCACGGGGCGTAAACGTATAGTCAGACCAGACCAATCGTTCTCATTCTCATGTTTACGAAATTCACGCATGCTACAATTGATCTAGCACCACCGTTCAAAACACAACAAGTTTTAACGATAGGCCGACATAGATAGGAAGGATCACGAAAGGCTCAAATCGATGCTCTGCGTTCAATCCGGGAAAGACAGCAGCGTGTTAATTACACTCCTCCTACAAGGTATTCGCAGCTGTACCAATCTGACCTGCAATCTACAGCAGATGAGCTGTTTAACAGTACTGGGTGTGTTCACTGCACCCTCCTTATTTTCGTGACTAACTGTACGGAATTTATATGAAAATAATACTAATTGTGATTGCTACGTTTCTCGGCAATTGAGAAGTTTCTTCCATATTTATCACGGAGCATGCGTACATCGATAAAATCCTGTGATGCATAAAACAAAATGGTGACGTAAAAAGCAATTGGAAAATAACCTTGTAATCTTGAACAGCGAAATGTACAATTCAATAAGAATTGTGTAATCAATATGAACAGAGAAATTGCATGGAACAATTGTTTGTCCGAAATGTTCGGAGACGTTCTTCACTTATTTCGGTTGGAAGCAATATGAATTGATGGTGATGCTTTCAGATGTTTGAGTAGTTTTCAAAAGTTTACGTATACGGACAAATCCAAATGTTTAACTGAAGTAATACAGCGATCCACTGAACTGTCCTTTGGGCACCTGCTGAGACGTGGGGCATCACAGGATGCGTTACACCCTCACTGCCATGCCTGATTTGGTCGAGTGCCGTTGTAGCATTTAAAGCAGCTAAGGTATAAATCTAACTCATACCATCTAGTTAATCCAACTGTTTTGGTTTGTATGTGTTATGGATACAAGCAGTTTAGCTCGTACCAGCTATAATGATTTCGAGTCAAGCAATGTTCACGCCCGAGAGTCAATGGCAATGCGTCTTTCATGGGTACAGTAATTAACGTTAGGAAGATCAACCCTGTCGTGCTCAAAATCGAAGTATTAAAGAATAAAACATATATGGAGATAGAAAGATAGTAATAGTAATAGTCACTAATAAGAAAATAGGGTATTTTGATCCTGCGCAATAATCTTGGGTACATCTTCAAACAACAACAGAAGTGTCGATACTAGATGACTGGTCGAATTCCAGATATGTGGGACATTTCTGAAAAGTTGTGTCGGTTCCATCCACACGTTGTATGCCACCCTGGACTGGTCCCATCCGACAAGAAGAAATATTTAACACTACAGTATGTGTGTGGTAAAACAAATTAAATATCAAGAAAAAGAACAGAGAGGTTTATACCTCGATAGCGTGATCTAAGGATTAAGTGGTTTAGCCGACCAAATTTTGAAACGTAATTGCCCAGAACTGGTTGTTTTCATAAACGAAGTGGTTTCGCATTGATGTTTCAGTGAGTGAAATCCCGATATCTACCCTAAATAACTGAAGATTCAAGTGTTAAGTATGACCCGTAGCTTGTAGACGGAACCAAATCTGCACGTGCAGTATGGAAAGGTTTAATTGAACCCGTCAACTTTAATTTGCCTAGAAATGCGGAAAAAAGCCAGTGAACTAAAGAAGGTACTCCAATGTCATTGCCAATCAGATATTTGCGCGCTGATGTTCACGAATAAATACTCAACTCTATCCGTGACACCAATCTTTTCTCTCGAAACGACTGTAGCTTCCGTGTTGATACCAAGCAACTGGGTTATGTGTGCCGGTTGAGCGTCTTAATTGGGATTGTTCACTTACGTTTGCGGTTCCTAGTTTTGTGCGATAGATTCCCCATCAATTGTTGCATCAGCCCGGTCGATTTTCGATAATGCTGATGTGGTTTGTTTGTGCGTATCTGTGTACGGTCAAGCTGGCGGCACACCAAAGATGGTCCTTCAGCTGTAGCTCCGCTTTGTTGATGGTTGAGGACAAAAGTGTAGCAGCTTACCAGCTTGTTTCCGTGAGGCAGTCTTGTGCATAGCGGATCAAAATCATTGAGCCACATTTCCCCTGGCATCTTGTCATTCCCACATATCTTCGCTACACGGACTCCATTCTGCTTTGTGGGGTCAAAAAATGGTAGTGCAGTTTCGTTCGTATTGATCAGCCAAATATTAACCGACTCAGTCGGTGTCGTCCGGTAACAGAACAGATGATCCAACGTAGTTTATAGAGTTCCATGAATCTAGCTGAGGAGGTCTTGAATAGCAGTCAGAACTGCGCGTACTGCCATTCCATTAGACGCGCGATGAAAAGACGCAGACTTAATATGTTGTTTTCTGTAGTCACTCAGGTATTGTTGAAATTATTCACCGGTAATTTTTGTTCCGTTTTTGGTGATACGGAAAATGGTAAATAGGTAGCGCATTTATGCATCTGTGGCCGCGGAAGTCGCATGCAGAACTGGATGTACTTCTATACATGTACAATGGCATTAATCAAAGCTAAACACACTGTTTCATTGGTTGTGCTGCGGTAGTCCGCGTGTACCAGCTGCAAAAATTCACTCAAGATAAGTGGTTTTTCAAGGTGTTGCATCCGATTGATAAGGTCCATGTGTTCCCTGTTCGCTTTTGTGCCATGCTGCTACGGGTTGCGACACAGTGCCTCGGCAATGCCATTACTTGGTCCGGTTACTTTTTAACGTTTATAGTTATAGGCGTTCAAAAGTAGTGCCCATTTTTAATTTCAAAGAGAGGATATCTGTTGAATTCCTTCTTCTCATAGGGAAGAAAGTGTGGTGGTTTATGGTCAATGAGGATATCGAACTGTCATCATAGACTACTGGGAGAAATGCTTGACTTCGGTAGTAATCTCCAAGGCCTCTCTGTCCATTTGAGAGAACATTCCTTCAGCGAATTGCAAGGTGGGAGAAACAATAGTAATCGGACAAAAAGAAATGTCATCTGTCTGGTGGCAAAGACTGCGCTTATTTCTCGTTAAGAAGTATTATACTGTAGCAGAAGAGGCTCCTCGGATCGAAATACACAAGATGCGATTGGCGCTGAACAATCTATGCATCTGTGAAGGTCCTCCTTCTATCCGGACCACAAATGCAAGACCTAACCTTGATTGACAGTTGGCACAAAGTTTTAAATGCTTGAAACGTTCGGTGAGAACTGACGATAGTGAGAAAACATCCCCAAAGTAAACAGAATTCAGCTTTATTCTTGGGTTCGGTTGCGACAAGCATGAGATTGACTTTCTCTTATAACACGTGTACCCTGTTCTAACAGGGGCGACAATCCAGCTAACGAAAAAGTTGGAAAAACGTACACTTGGCGATCTTCAGTTTGAGTCCAATCAGTTACATAGGTTCAAATACAGTGGAGAGAGTTCATAATTATTTGGCATCTGTACGTGCTGCAAATAAAATGTCGTAAAGATAGGCGCAAGAGAAAGGCATATTTATTTGATCAGGCTGTCAGTAATTCTATGGAGTATCTCTGGGTCTCAGTTGATTTAAAGGGTAGTGATTTGTACTAGCAAAGTCCCACGTGTGTACTTATCATAGGGCATGAGCGAGGGTCTCGTCTCAATTAATTTGCCAGTATGGGTGACTGAAGTCGATCTGTGTAAAGTTTTGTCTACCTTCCAAATTAACATATAGATCCTCTTTCCGAGGTAAGGATACTTATCCAAAATTAAACAATGAGTAATAATTACTGAAGCGTAGTAGGTGGATTTGAATGGTTTAGATAGAAATTTTTCACATCTAGACTCACTCAGGCAGCCTTCACACACACCCGGAAAAGCACTGTATGCGCGTTTCCTGCTTTCGGGAATCGTCAGCGGCGCGCATTCCAACGAAAGCTGATAGAGCTCGAACCCGAAACTCGACTGTTTCCAGTCCGTGATTGATACCTCTGGGCTACGGGGGACGGCAAAGACCATGGTAAATGAGTTACTAGATGTGATATAGCGCCGCTCACTATCTACTGACTTGCACGTTACTACCGTGCAGAGAACAGGATAGCCGCGCCTATCTAGTAATTTATTCACCATGATCGTTTCCGTCTACCGTAGCATAGCGGACTCAACCACGGACAGACAAAATGGAGTTGCGGGTTCGAAAACTACCAGGTTCCGATGGAATGCACACCGCTGAATATTCCCGAAAGGAGGAAACGCGCGTACAGTGCTTTTCCGGGTATGTAGTGGCCGTCGGTGTGAGTCTAGATGTGACGAATTTCTTCAAATACGATCAACAATTAGTTTCTATCCTCTACACATACACACAAAACCATCTGGATCCAATACCTTTCGCTGAGCATACGCTGGAATGGGGCAGATGTTGGGTACACGTTGTACTGGTTAGGAAACGTTACCAAAGCATTTCGTGAACATGGGATCGGTTTTACCCTATGCAAAGGAATAAATGGTCAGGGGGTGACGGAGAGTGATAGCACCATCGCACGACTAGGAATTCTTCAGCTGGGACTTGGAAGATTTAGATCTGCTCTTCACTTGCACGTATGGTCCTATACTATAGGTTATCCTGTACCCATGACGGCTTAGCTTTACACTCATTTGTCCCACGTGATACGGTCTGTCCGAGGAGCAAACTGCTATTCCTACTGAGTCAATTCAACACGCTTCGAGCGTGGTGCAGCTGTGGTCACAGACACCAACAACATGTGTGCTATCGGCTCAGTCAAGAAGAACGGTGACCAGCTGTTCTAACTGTGTGGCACTTAGCCTGACGATGACGGACAAACGGTTTGTACTGGGTGCGAATGGTACAGATAACTGGACACACCAACGGAATATACAAGTTCGCATGCTCAAAGGTGTCACCGCCAGCGCAACATGTGGGAAATGTACAAGACACGTTTACTGCGTGGAGCCGAGTGTGGCTCTGATCACAAGTTGATACAGACACGGTTGTAGATATATTTTATTAAATCTGTCTATGGCGAAACTACCGTGATCCGGAGACAGTTTACTATTCTTTGCTAGATATTAGTTGGTAAAAATACAACCATAGAGAAGGTGATGGCTACCCATCATTGCCATGTCGAAACTTGTTATCAGTCGGCGACTTGTGGTATTACATAAGTGAGCAGTTGGTGGTTGCTACTGAGGAAACCGTCGGGTTCGCTAAATGTAAGCTACCTGATAGCTTTATGACATAAGCGGGACGATTAGCGCATTAGTGTAACAGAAGAACGCCAATGGATGCTATTTCTAGGAGTGCCTCCACACAGACTGCAGAAATACTGCATACTTGGCGAAAACACTTCGACTATCTCTTGAACAACCGTTCAGTTTTGACTGGGCTGCGTTGCACAGGCCGTAACAACAAGAGGTATATTTGCATCTTGCCGACACAACGTCAGTGCTTGAAACGCAAAATGAAATGTCAGCTGCGAAACGGGAATTAGGTCGAGCTGAGGAGCTCCTGCCTGAAGTATTGAAACACGCGTTGGTGAATTAGCTGCAACACATGGTGAAACACGTAGGGCTATATGAATGTGTACCATGCGGGTTAGAAGATGACCACCTGCTATTGTTGTTCAAGGGCAAAGCGAGCAAACAGTGTTCCGCGAATTAGCGTGTTATCAACATAATGTGTTGTGTAGGTAAACTGACCGACAAAATCCTGCCAAAGCGTTTCAAACTTAGGTCCTTGAACTGAAGGTGGCTGAATAACGATGGAAATTCTGTTCTGGCCCTAACACCATGGAATTAATCTTCGCTAATCGTCAGCTGTAGGATAAATGCAGGAAGCAACACCGGCAATTTTACTCGCTGTTTATAGTCTTTAACAGGGATTTTATAAAAGTGGACCGCGAGGCACTGCGACTGAGGTTGAGTACATTTTTTCGAACGAGTAAGACTGCAATTTTGTTCGAAAGTCTGCGAAGGGCTATGCGGGCCAATGTGCAGATATATGGACACACCTCGAATGAATTGCAGTTTTCTCTTATGTGAAGAAATGTTGGGTCTTAGCTCATGTTCTGTTGAACGTTTACCTAAATGCACTGACGTTTTGCGCTCTTTTTACAGTTTTTGATTACTGGGTTACTGCGGAACATAGTATGTATGGTGGTTTGCAGTCGTACAGGGTTGTAAACTCTAGTGTTTGAAACCACCATCCGTGTTTTACTGCTTACCAACGAAAGTATTTTGTTTGCAGTACATGACTAAGGCTCTAGCTTCAACAGCAGCCAGATTCGATCTCACCATCAGCATAAGTAACATACTTTGTCTTTTCCAGATTACCCTATGTATGGAATCTGCTG
Source organism: Dicrocoelium dendriticum (assembly GCA_944474145.2). Taxonomy (NCBI): domain Eukaryota; kingdom Metazoa; phylum Platyhelminthes; class Trematoda; order Plagiorchiida; family Dicrocoeliidae; genus Dicrocoelium; species Dicrocoelium dendriticum. Next base: position 12,207,017 of record OX104063.1, on the reverse strand, counting down.
ACGTGTCGCAACTCCAGGTTGCCCACCAGCCTTTGGAAACTGCATGATAATTGTACTACCTTGGGAGCAAAATATTAACCGACCTGCAGATGACGAACGAGTTGCACACCCTCAATGAACAATGAACAATGATTTATCACGAGATAAAAGCAAGTGCTTGACATGTCCCGTAGGATGGTAGAGGTGAATATGATGCAATTAAAATATGTGTGGGTCATCTATCGAACTTCTGCCGAGATGAATACTTTGATAATTAACATCAGTTTAAAAGGAAAAAGAAATATCGCGCGTAAACATTCAGAAAGACAGTGGGGCGCATTGAGGTTGGATGCTGAATTTGGATATCTGGAATAGCGTGTGTGAAACAACCACCAGATTGACATCGGAACGAAGCTGAACACATTTCGGTCGATGGTGTTGTTCGTTCTTCCATATAACTGAAATTTAGACGCTATACTGAGGGGGAATGAATTATCTGGAGCGCTTCTATAAACATTGTCTGCGACGGCATCTACGCATCGTCTGGATTGACCGAGTTGCACACACGGAAGTCCTGCATTGCAGTGGCATGTATGCATTGGGCTGCATACTTCAGCTACGGAAAGTGAAGTGGCTGGGGAATATCATCCGCACAGATTCGATGCGGATAACCAACTAGCTGCTAAGTAAACATCTAAGCGCAATAAAACGGCACGTAGGCAAGCCACAGTTACGTTACCAGGACGTGATAATTCTGAGCACATACAGAACTCATTCTGAATTCAGATGTTGAGAATCGATGGCTGCTGATCGGCACAAGTGGCGTGAGCTAATACAGTTGATGGTTGCATAACTAGAAAAGAAGGCACTGCTGCATGCGAAGGAGAAATGCTGGTTATGGAAGCGGCAGGTATTAATGGATTCTACGCCATCGAACTCGAGTGTATGGTGTTCCTCATATATGGTCGCCCTTGCATGAGCTAAGCGTGCCTGGTAAGCCACAAGCGTGAGCATGCGGGACCAGTATCCGATAAACGAAGATTCGGCGGAATATCTGGTCAGCTGGTCATCCCTTGCTAGAAGCCAACGGAACTTCGCTTTTTTCGAACATATTAGCGAATTCAATGATCTGGTAAGTGATGTCTGTAAGATAACTGTTTTCGATGAGCCAAATACCGTTTCTTACGTTTGTAGCAGAATTTAGAAATGGATGATCGTACGCTAAGCAGCGTGGCGCGTGCATTGATCACCGTTAACACTAGATACTTGTGACAATTACATAGCCTATCTTAAGCATTGCACTCAACTTCTCGGAGATGAAAAAATTGCACATCAGTAGAATATGGAGAAAACTTACAGCGCTAACCCCAAAAGGCTGTACAAATATGTTAAATACCGTCGTAAATTGAAGCAGGAAATTCTATACTCCTGACGGATAGTGATGCAACTAGCACAGTTATAGAAGCGGCAAATCGTATATGTAAAATTTCAGTCGGAGATACCGAAGCTGAATAATCCCAAAAGCTTCAACCTTTTCTGGCATGAAAAATGGTGCATTTATACGTCGTATATGGAGGCCCGACATTGAGATTGGTCCGGTGCTTAAAGGTTATGCCTCAGCCAAGGCCGCCACCCTTGAATTGCGCATTCGACCTAGGAGCAAACGTACGCCTTTAACACATGTCAGAAAATAAGCAAGTCTATTTTTCCGAACGCTCGTCGTAACATACCGATGTGTTGATTATCAGTTTTCGATGCCTTTGCGGATTGTATGCAACAACGTATGTTATCATGAATTAGCACTTAATAGTTCCTTTCGACAGACGACTGCTGCAATATTTGCATTCCTATCGTGTGTGAATAAGTACCCTGGCGCCTTATGCAGAGTACTTTGCTTTTCATATATTATAAAACACACCAACGTATCCGCATCGATAGAATCCATGAGCCTGAACAATACAGAGAGAAGAGACACTGGGCTGTAGATTTATGGCTTGGTCTTGCTCCCGAATTTGTGAATCGGAGTTATCATTCTAACATTTCACATCCCAGCGCTTTGGTTCTGGTCTAAGAAACGCTCAAAGAACGGGGCCAATGATGTTGGCAGTTACCGTGCTGCTGCTACAAATGCATCTGGATGAATGGAGTCTACTCCCCGTGAGCTGTAGCTGCAAGGAAAAGTCAGCATATGCAATAAAGTTTCGGTATTAACATGGAGGTGAATCTTCTCCGAGGTGGACGATAAATAACGTTGGATAGCGTGATGGCGAAACCCTTTTAAATTTAGAAGAATTTTGCTTTGACAACGCTTTTGCTACATATCTAACCATTCTAGTTGGACCATCAGCCATCCAACTTGGAGTGACTCCTTGCCTCAACTTAATATGAACTAAGAGAACCCGTCTCTTGATTTGCTTGTCAAGAAGACCAGAAAAGTAAACAGGTTACAAAGTTCAACACATAAGCATGTATAGCTTTAGCTGCACCACCTAAAAATCCATACACAAACGCCCAATGCACCGTTGACCCAGAGCAGTTAGTTATAAGGACATATATATGCGAGCCAAAACTGATTCGGCTCAAAATTTTATTTGAACAAATAGTGAAAAGTATACCAGACGCACAAATAACACTTGCTTGGCCCTATCCCGTTCAGTATTGGATAAAACCAAAGAGTAATCCTAACACCATCACGGTAACTGTGCGCACGCTCTCCATCAGTAACGACTAACTGCCGCCAGGAGTTAGTTAACGAGATGACTGCATCAGACAGATAGTTACCTCGGAAACACTTGCCTCAAACACAGTCAGACTTAGGATATGAACCGTAGGTGCTGTAAAGATTCTGAAAATATACAATCGCACATATTTGTAAAGCTCAGCTCCAGCGACGGCGCACATCTCGACTTGTCTCTTTCACATTATTATGCTAGTTCGATAAATATGATCAAGATCAGCACCAATGCATAAACGCAAAAATTACAAAGCTACTACTACATTGTGTAAAACTTTTGATCGCAATTGTCTCAGCAGTGTTCGACTGCAAACGTTTTAAAATGACGGTGAATTTACCTCTTTATGGCCAACCGAAATTGCAAGACAGGGTTTGGCTGATAGTCAGGTTCGGCATTCGTGATCCTTTGCACTACTCAGCTTCGAAATGGCCAGTCGATTATCCAGTATCGACCAATATTATACTGTCAGGACGTAGCCTCAAACCGAATTTCGGCCTTATATACTCTATTGTGAAATTGGACAGAGAAGAAGAAAATATTCCATGGCGAGTTTACTTTTGTTCTCTAGTGTCCCGCCATAAGACACGATGAAACACCAGTGTGTATTTGTTCGGTCTCAGCTGACACCTGTATTTCAAACCAACCACCTTCTACTAAGTAGCGCTGCGCATGTAGCAAAGCTGATCCAAGGTTTGTTTTATAGGAAAAAAGCAGCAGACAACATCAGCAACGGAAAGTATGTGCGGACAAACTGTCTGCACAAGTGCGAGTTGCAATCCACCACGTAGGCTTTAGAGTGGAAACAACTCAGATGCAAGGGCATTTGACTGGACCAAGGAGAGTGAAATATAGCTTGGGTGGTCGAGTGAATCGACATCACGAACAAAGAAACTTATTAGAACACGACATTGTCCTTTTCTCTTTTCGTAGAAATATGGTCACTAACTATCCACGTATGATCTTGTTTAAAATCTACACCCGAAGAGAGGTTATGTAGTGGTACCTGTTAAAGCACATCGATAATGGTAGCGTATCCAACTAGACTGTCGTAGGTTTGTATTAATGTGCATCGAGCACTGTTTTGTTGGAGTGCCTGTTTGTTCAACGTCAAGATGGAAACGCACTGTTTGCAGCTGTCATTCATTCAAATTTATCGTATCGTCTAGGTTGTAACGTGCTGGTGCGCACACGGATTCCACACGGGTCGGGTGTCCACACACATTACCTCCATTCTGGCAATAGGGTAGTCTCGCACGAACAAATATCATTGGGGATACTTTCGCCGAACGCATTTATACCTAGCCTGGTAAATAGTCCGTTTTTTTTACATTCTCTATGATCGGTGTTTACTTCGGATGTGAAGGCTACATGTAACCGAGTTCAATTTGATCGCCCTGACATTAGCTGTGAAGTGGTCCTTGCCGTTGCAATTTGTGGAATGGGTCTGCATAATTATAAGGCACATACCAACACATCATCTCAGGATTCTCCCGAAAATCGAAGCACTTGTAGGTATTGTATCAACGTACGAGTAAGTCGTTCTATGAGTCCATTCGTGGCAGGATTATAAGGTACAATTCTCGAGTGTCCGATACCATTGCGCCTTAGGTATGCGACACATCCGTTACTTCGAAACTATGAGCTGGTATCAGGGACTATTTCTTCTGGCAACCCTTACCTCCCAAACTAACATCGAAGCCGCTTTATGAAGACGGCCTTAATTACGTTCCCGCACAGCATGGCCTCTAGCCATTTGCTGTTGAAACACTTTACAACCAGCATGTTTCATTTCTGTGGAGGTGCTCTGGCAAACGGGCCCATAATATCAATGGCACTGTTTGCCCATGGCTTCATTCGGTACTAGACAGGTTGGACTAGAGCATTCAGTGACCTCGCACACTTCTCGGATTGTTTGCAGGCGTAATGCTCCCGAACAACCGCCTCGACGGTCGAATGCAACTTTGACCACCAATGGTATTAACTTAAATGAGTTTTCGTTCACACCATCCCTGAATGATGCGAATGCGAACATACAAGAGCCAGAAGCAAGAGGATCGCAGGGACAACGATATGCTCGCCTCTAACAATGCAGTTGCTCAAAGTAGATAGCTCGTGCCACAGGGTACGATTTGAAAATAACTTTTGTTGCATCTCTGTAAGCCTAAGCCATGAGGTTTACATGAATTTTAACTTAACATGAATTTTACAACCGAGAATCATTCTGTTGGTCTACGCATTATATTTAGGATCCGAAGTGAAAATAACTTTCCCATCAAAGCTATCTCCGTTTCAGCGAACTGGCATTTACTGCTATTCAGGCGGAGATTTAGTCCATTTAGTCATTGGAGCAGGTTTTGACGGTTTTTCATATGTTAGGTGGGATTATTACCGTAAAAGAACATCAAACTGTCTCCGGTTCACAATAGGTTAGCAGTACACGGATTTAATACATCCCATGTACAGCCGTGGTATGAAATTAACTCAGATTGCTTCTCTGTAAGCCTAGGCTATGAAATTTAACGTGAATTGTAACCTTACATGATTTTTTTTATAACCGAGAATGGCTCTATTGTTCTGCACATTAGATTTGATTTTCGACTTGGAAATAACTTTCCCAATAAAAGTTATCGCTTTTTTAGAGAACTGGAGTTTACTCTTATTTTGGCGGAGATTTTGTTCATTTAGTGATTGCAACAGGTTAGGAATGTTTTTCTATGTGTTATTTGTGATTACTACCGATGTACAAACAGCGTCCATATACACAAAATATCATTTGAGACCGGATAGTCATAGAGTAATAAAGCACTACCAAGCGCCTGGGACAATACTGTGGCCGATTGGTAGCACTTTGTACTGATAAAAACCCACCTGTGTAAGTCAAGCAGTCCAATGTCGACAACCTGGAGCCAGGTGCATGTGGTTATATGCAATACGAATAACCAATTTGGAGAAAACTTTGCAGTTAGAAAGCTTAATCATCAACCCATGGATAGAAGGCAGGGGAAATTTGTCTACAAGTAGATGTCGATGAAGCACTCGGAGTTTGATTCAGACATGAATAGAGCCATCTAATATGAACGGTACATAGTAGGTTAACCCATTCAATACACTGTACGGGTTCTATTAAGTCCTTAGTGATCAATTGTCTTGTAATCTTGCTGCGCGTGTTCGAATGCAAGTAGGACGGACGTACTCACGGTGTACTCAGCCCGTGTGCGACTGGTAGTGGTCACACGGCACCGAAGCGCCGTTACGGAGTACAGCTAACGCATTATTAATTATTATTATTATTATTATTATTATTAATTCTCATTAGTCGTTTCAAAGCTTATACAAAGCCTCTCACTTGCCAAGAGGTAGAGGCCTAGGTTGTGAAATACTGAACGTCTTGTATTACGGACTATACCAAATGCTGTGCATTTCTTTTGGGACTCTACCAATATCGGCAAGAAAATGATTTGGTTAGCTGGACCTTAAGGAATTAAGGTTGTTGCTGGCAATGGACATCTGGCTGACTCGCGGGGATGCATTTAATATGACCATGACGTTACGTAATAATAGTGGCTGACGTTTAGTTTTAGAAAAGTAAACTTCAACCGTACGCTTTTAGCTGTTTTGAGGAAACAGTAAAATCGTAACGAAACCAAGTATGCCACCAGCACCATTTGATTAGTATTTTAAAGTCTAAGCTGAAGAACGCACAGTTAAATGCAGTTTGTAAAAGCAACATCGTACCACTGTGATTGATGAGGCAGCATCAAGTTTCATGTCTAGAAATATGGTTTTCTTTCCCACTCTAAAAACAATTAGTATCTGGTGAACGCAGTTTGATTCTTGCGTAGGAAACGAAACTAGACATTCACATGCCCTTACGCCATAAATGGAATGTTTAGTGTTGAGTGCAGAAGATGCAGAGTCATTTGAGTAATCACCACTTAAAATGGCACGGAAACGACAAATTGAAGCAAAACGACCGGACATATCACAATTTTCGCAGGCTGCATTGTTTGAGCGACACGATTTATCAATAGCGTGGTGTACGGTATTGCCACAACGACAACACTTATTTTCAAATAAGGACCGCCTCAGAGAGCGTGTCAAATCCGAACGGTCAATTTCAGTAGCTAATGAGTTAAAGGGAAACATATTGTTCTGCTCCGTGACTGCAAACTTCGCGCGAGCCACTTCTCAGACCTTGTCCTAAATGAAACTTCCAGCTCCCTCCACAACTTCCCTCTGAGCCAAAAATCATCGAAGTCGAAAATCAACCCTTGGAGCAGTATAATTTCTTTCACTTTTATTTTGTGAATATTATCGTGGCTGCATTTGCGTACAGAACCAACGAAGCAAGCAATGAGAGCATCCACTAATTCACCAGATGCTTGCTTTACTTGCGAAAGCACCAATGTTTGTCGGGTGCCGATAAATCATCTAAACAGGTGCTACTCTCGAAGTTTGAGAGAAGCAAATATACGTCTACCTTACAGACCGAGATGTAAACACAAAATCTTTAAAGTATCCTCCGTTTGCAGTGTCACGGATGGAGTAAGAACCGGCAGCACAGAAATATAATCTAAACAAATATTTTTTAGACTTCCCAGCATTCTGCATTTCGGGAAAATGATGGGTCAGAAGAGAACGGTGTAGGAGAAGCACCATTGAATGAAATCGGTATCATGCGACCCCAATATATTTTATCCCGGAAAAACGGCGGATCAGTGCAGCAACGGAACGCATATATGGAAGTTTTGTCTGCAAATATGCGCATGGCATTCAAATAGCTATCCCTTAGAATTGCTACTAATAAGCTGCAAGCGCATGTGGCTGAGCGGATGAGTGTTAAGTAAAGACCTGTGAAGTACAAACGAATAAGTAGCACGAAACAGGCAGCGTATTGGAACAGGAGAGCATTCAGCTCTTCCGGTGGTGTACCATCGAGACTGACATTTCTCAAGTGAGAAAGCGTTGTTTGTCATTCCTACAGTGCCTGAACACTAGAAGATTGTTTCCGCATTCAGTTAAGAAAGCTTATATACGCATCCCAGTCAATCTCCAATCGGTTGTTTATGAGAAATTTAAAGTTCGTGCACCTCCTATGCATAATGGCTGTAGTTTGTTTGCATGCCGTTCATAAGTTAACATACATCAGCCTCCTCAGCGGCTACCTGATGGGTTCACACATTGCCATCAGAGTCCGAGTTGCTTATAATGTTGGTGTTGAGTGTTGCGCTCAATCTACTGAGCTTTCGACGTGCACCATTGATACCAGTTGCTTGATTCGATAGAGCTCTGGATTCAAACACCGATGCGAACGACGTAACTACTTCCCTATTACTCATAGGGCTACATGTGTGCAGTAAAAGCTGATTGTTCTTTGACGCAAATGTGTTGTCACAGTACTGCTAAAACCAATCGGGGGACCTATATGCTAACCGTCCGCTCGTCCATTTGCCACGCGCCCTAAGAATCGCGTATGTACTGTAAATGCATAAACACCGACGACAAAAGCGCGACCTTCGTCAAAAGTCGCTCTTCCAGGTTACAGAAGAACAATGGTGTCTAACTGACACAAGGCAAGTGCATTCTAGTCGGCCTAGGTAGGCTGGCGTGAAAGTTACAAGCCGAAAGCAGGGTGTTTATAAGAGAAAGGGTAAGTTATATATCTCAGCAAAAGCTTTGCAATAGCACTGAGGTAATCTTCCAACCAGGACCATAAGTGGATTAAGATTTTGTCCATTGAATTTTAAACTAGTGCCATCACCTAATGGTCACGTAGCATAGATGTCTCAGTTGTTTTGAATTCGTCTTCTGAATAGTGTTAAGGTGAGAGAAGTAATTAGATTTTCTGGGAGAAAACGTCAGGGCTGTAACACAAGGAGAGGGATCGCATGGACTTAAAAGCACATTCGGCTATACTGTGCGAATAGCATCAACTAAGGGCCTTGAAAAATGTGTCTTGAGCTTCAAAGCTGCTGGCGTGTTTTGGTTGTATAGGATCTAATACAGTATCATGAGATTGCCTCGCGAAAGCCAACAACGTCTCCTGTGCATCAGCAGATTTTGAAGCGTGAGTTGGTAGCGCATTTGGAGCAAACTTTTAAAGTTCTCCGTCATCATGCGTTGTGCAGTATCGAGCACAGCTAGATGATGCTTTTGACATTGTTGTCACGATTTGAGAACGTATTACGCATGCGGACTCACTTACACGCCAAGCATGTCCGAAAAGGCTGAAACGTCCAAGAAATGAAATGTAATACACAGAGACAAGAACGGTAACTTAATTTCCTTTAGGCCTTTTAATTCAGCTTCAAACAACCATGATCATATTACACGACTATGTAAATATCAAACTCATAAGAAAATTGTTGCAGGATCTGTTGCCTTGCCGATATTTATGAGAACTTTAAAGGCCTAGGCTTAAAACTTTGCAATTGGCTGTGTTAAAGCAGAGTATATGATATTTGGATTATGTGGGTGCGGCATCCATATCAGCTTGTAGGTCGGAGTGATAAATTTCACAATATAACCTTGTCCAGCCTACCTTTAGCTGAACAAATAATGGTGGACAATTTTGGCAGAGCATTCTCGCGAAATCACTTGTGGAGCTCAGGAAAAGGCGTGGCCCGAGTATTGAGGCCTGAGGCACGCCGTACTGAGAATCTCCTAATTCGGATAGTGTGCTTCGATTCCTTACATTCGGTTGAGATTGAGCGCGCAAGTTATCACTCCAGCCCAGAACGGGATCGCTGACATTTTAATTTTGAAACCTGGGAATAAGGAAGTGATAATCCATGAGCATCTCATGATGGGGGGCCAAATAATTCCATAAGGCTTGAATAACCATCTGAATCACAAATTGTTTTAAGGGAATGCATTTTGGGCATCAACTGAAGCTGTTGGCACTGCAAGCATGTACACGAACCCACTTGTGGGGCAAGTAGCTACCAAGTTAAAGTGTATAGTATAGAACCGGGCGTCTGGGAAAAGGCCTACTGTTGTGCAATGCAGTTTAAAAAGTGGATACAGAAGACCGGTGCGATCTAAGGAGCGATAATCTCATTTGATTTGTTGACATACAAAATCTCCGGTGGCCAGTTTCAGGGATGCACGGAAGGTGGGATGTATTAGTGTGTGGGTTTCATTGGGGACTAAGCATCTGAAGCAGACGGGCAGTTTATCTAGGAAAAGCTGCTAAAGTGTCATCTAGAAAATATATTCCGTGGTTTGAAAATAGACAATGTGCCTTTGTAACGAAGTGGAATGCAGGATGTGTTAGAAATATTCGCGCATGAACTGATGCAATGACATAAAAATCGACGGTAAGCAAAGATTTAAGGGTAAGGTTGACGCGTGGGAGCGCCTCGGGAACGAAAGCGTTAGCGCTTGATATATGACGAATGTCAAATGTATACTGCTTGACAACATTTGGGTATCTATACATTTTAAATACAATAAACTAGCGTGGTACTAAAATCAGAATAACGCCTTGTGCTTTCAAGTTCACGCGAGCATATATACGTTCTCTCTCTGAGGGGTAAGATGCACCCATTATCAGTGATCCTGTCATTGGTCAAAGGACATTAGCCAATGGGACTCCCTGGATGTAAGCACAGAGCTGGATGTATACGTCTATGGGGGGCTGGTATGCTCCCGCTTAAGTTGACCCATTCCTGATAACGGAAGGCAGACCGGGAAGAGAGTGTCAGTGCTAGGAATCATGAACAATACGCCTGACTGAAGCTAGTAAGCCTAGAGATGAGGCGTTGGAACGTACTCAGTTGGCAACACTTTAACATATATTTTGTCGGAGTGAGTCACCATTGGTTCATATACTGACCCAGCCGGTAGCCGATGTCACAGTGATGTGTCATTCGGGAAGCTAGAGTAACGAGTGTGGAATAACCATGAGATTATGACTGGCACAAAGGCGGGAGAGCCCATGGTGAGCTGAGGCTGGTGGCGGCTAGATCCTGACAGATAGTCTACCCACTGCTCCTACAGTTGTGCCGTTGGCTCATGTCGTGGGCGCATACTCGTGGCGACCGCTGGGTGGGCGTTTGGTTTTTACCCTTCTCCCTGCTAAGATCCAGGACACCAATCCGCATGAGTCAGTAACTGACAGTGTGCTAGACACGCTGCCTTTCGGGTATACATTTAATCAAAGGTTTTGGATGAGGACCAGACTCGTTCTCTTGTCAGGTGTGGGCACCCTGCCAGGATCCTAGTCTATCCTCTTTGGATGTTAGGAAGTGGTCGATGGCCCTCTTCCCGTAAAACCTAGCCATGGGAGACAACAGGTCTACGGGTTATAAGCTCACAGATCGATTGGCGTAGAGCACCAGCGCCACACATTGTCTCTGTCGGTGGACGGGCAACACCTATTGTTCAATGTATTGCTACTGCCCGCCTCAAGCCAGGCAGCCCTTGGTCAAATTGGTGTAAACCCGCCCAAAACCCACCTGCGTCTGGCCGTGGTCGCAGGTGTATCCTACTACGGTCGCAAAACACATATGAATGGTTCTGGTACCTCCAAGGCTGCGTGTGACGGCCATCAAGCAGATCACAATCTGTCTCTGCAATCACATTTCCGAGCTAGATCTGCTCACCACTGCCTTGTGGGTCAGGCTATTGAGCCAAAGGCTCTGGGTGGAGTCCCTCAAGCAAACCTACAAAGCACAACGACCACCTCGAGTGCGATTACTACCAGTACAATTGTATGCCTGCGCGCGAAACGCGCAGCATCAGGTGCTGGAACACGCCCACATACTGGACCGGCAAAATCTAGCGCCCGGAGCGACGCACGGCGCTGGTCGCGATAGAACTGGTGCGCTACCACCTCGATATTGCGGCGCTCAGTGACACCCGGCTCGCTGAGCAAGATAAGTTGCATGAAGCAGGTGCTGGTTTGCACATTCTCATCATCATCATCATCAACAGCAGTACATCAGTCATTTGAACTGATGCTTCGTTGCCATACAACCATGAGCACCTATGAAATAAATAATAAGAAGAGGGAGAAAAGAAGGATTTACCTGAAAACCTTTATGCCCTAAACAAACATTCAGGGTCAAGGCGCCGACACCTTGTGTAGACAACATACCGTCACAAACAGCTGGCTATCGTGCAAAGATAAGGCGGCATCGGCAAGACAGCTTCCTTGCGGCTTTCACTGCCACGCGTCATACTCAGCCATTACCTCGCAGATAAGTTAGCACCAAACCTACTTTAAACATGCTATCTGATTAGAAGACGGCAGCAGACGCGCCACTGGTGTCGGTTGCGAGCCATGTCCTGCAAAGTCTCGAGCCAGGCGCAAGGTAAGTCACGTGGACTCCAACCCGGAAGGCGAGGAGGACCAACGGCACCCAGTTTGGTCGTCAGTGACTTCATTTCCCGCTGCCAAGTCAGCTTCTGTCCACCTCGAGCCTTGCGCCATCCTACACCTGGTAGACTGAACAAGGTCTCCCTGGGTAAGCGGTGACCAGGCATACGTAGCACGTGCTCGCGCCAACGCAACTTATTAAGTGCTATCTGTTGTTCTACGGAGCTAGCATGTTTATCACTACCTAGTACTCGCCTACGCACATCATCGTTGGGGATACGCTGGTGCCATCCGACTCCAGCAATGCTTCGCAAACAACGATGATCAAAGACTTGAAGGCACCTCAGGTCTTCAGACCAAAGGAGCCACGTTTCACTACCATAGAGTAGAAAGGCCCTCACTGTGGCTTTGCATATACGGCCTTTCTGACGAAGTGAAACTCCCTTCTGTCGCCAAAGATGCCGCAGCTTCAAGAAGGCAGCTCTGGCCTTTGCAATGCGTGAGCTGACGTCAGTTTCTATGCGCCAATAATTGCTGATGCAGCTGGAAAAATAAGTGAAATGATCAACCACCTCGAGTTCCTTGTTAGCAAACGTCAAGGGGTCGTCAAGTGGCTGGTGGTCCGACAGCAACACTGCACTTTGGAGGTGCCAAGTGCTTACCAAATAATGGGACCACTCTGGACAGGCTATTGAGGGTTGATTGTGCCGCAGCAAAATCGTCGAAAAGCAAGATGATATCGTCCGCATAATCCAGATCAACTAACCTTCCACTAGGCAGCACTTCAACGCCTACATCGTGAAATTCCGCAAGGAAACACTCCATGACAGAATCCACAACAAAATTGAACAAAAACGGGGGAATCGGACAACCTTGACGAACGCTACTTGTAGTCGAAAGGCTATCCGATAGGACGCCATAGACCCTGACGAAGCCTGTAGTGTTCGAGTATAGAGCACAAAGGATGTTCACATACTTCGTGGGAACACCTTTTCGCGCAAGTGATTCAAACAGAATGGATCGATTGACCGAATCGAACGCACTCTTGAAATCGAGGAACACAGCTATTGTCGGTCTGCGATATGCGTGGCGCTGCTCTAGCACCTGCCGCAAAGTAAATATATGGTCTATACAATCACGTCATAGGCGAAAATCGGCCTTCTCTTCCCTAATCCGAGATTCATATTCCGCAGTGAGGCGACAAACAATAATCGAGGCCAGTAACTTTGTCAAAACGGGCGTTAGGCTAAATTCTCTGTGGTCCGCACAGTCTGTGCGACTGCCCTTTTTGTATATTGCCACTATAATCCATTTGCTCCAATTAGCCGGCACGCTCTCTTCGTTTCAGATACGTTCGAATAGGGTGGTCAGTGCGCTGCAGATGACCTAACTTCTACCCCTAAAATAGTGCAGGTGGAAGGGAATCCTGTCCAGCGGCACGAACACGATTGAGGGCTGTGATCGCGTTTCGGATCTCGGCCTCCGACGGAGGCTATAAACTAACCGTCCATGGCACGTCCTGCATCACCTGAGTAGGAAGAGGTCCGGGAGCAGGGGGCCAGCTGAACTGATCTTTAAAGTGTTCAGCCCAACGAGCCATACGGCGCTCCTTATTGTGTATCAGTGCACCCGCGCTGTCTCTGATTGTCTCACTGACGCCTGGTTTTCTGGGACCAGTGGTGCGGATTAGCTGGAAGAGCTTGCGGTAATTATCTACTGCTCCTGCCTCCTCCATTTCTTGAGCCCGTTTGGTCACATTGTGTACAGAACCAGTCGGGAGGTGTCTTCTAGCTTCCAACAGGTTCACGGACCTCTCGGATATCCAGTGACTGGTGCGGTGACGACTGATAGTGCCATAAGCAGATGCTCCTGCGTCGTGCATGGCAGCCGAGATCCTATTTCGCTAAAAGTTCAGTGTCATTAGGACAATACAACAAGAGTTCATTATGCGGTGCTTCTTGATAGGCTTGTCTGACGGAGGGTTGGGCAAATTTCTCTGTTGCTAATCGGAGGGGACGCTTTGTGCGCCTTCCGGTAAAGTTCATGGAGAAACGATAGGGCTACACATTCTACTGGGTGGGCAACGCCGCCTTAGCACCACGTGAACATAAGGGCGGATTTGCAATATCCGTTTACCTCTATGACCAGTCGGTGGTTGAACCAACTGGTATCAGCGCGCGACTGAGGACTGTTCAACTAGGAATCGGAAGAGGTAAGTTTGCCACCTTCATAAGCACATACGGTCCGACTATGTGTTATCCTGATGACACGCGTGAGCAATTCTACATTCAGCTATCCTACGTGATACGGTCTGTGCCGAGGAGCGACCGACTATTTCTGCTGGGTGATTTCAACGCACGTGTTGAGCGTGATGCATCGGTGTGGGCAGATGTCATCAGTCCGCATGGCATTGGTTCAGCGAATGCGGACGATGACAAGCGGGCCTCAATGTGTGCCACTTACAGCCTGACGATCACGAACACTCGATTTGCACTGAGTGCGGGTGATATAGTAACTTGGACGCAACCACGGAGTGGTCACGCTCATCTGCTCGGCTATGTCATCGTACGCCAGCGTGATATGCGTGAAATGCGCATGACAAGCGTACTGCGTGGAGCTGTGTGTGGCACTGCTCACCAATCGGTGAGGAACAAACTGTACATATATTTTTATAAAGCTATGTATTGCACTCCCGCCGTGAATCGGCGTAAATTTATCATTCATTCCCTTGGTACTGTGGAAAACCTATTGAGCTGGAGTAGGCGATTGCTGCATGCCAGTGTGATGTGGAAGGCATTGCCACAGTGGGCGATCTGTGGCACCACATTCGCGACCAGGTGACAGCTGCTGCGGAGGAGACCATCGGGCACGCAAACTATAAGCGGCCTGATTTGTTTGATGAGAACATTGCAACGATTGGCTCATTGCTGTCGGAGAAGAATGCAGCATTTGCTGCACATGTCGCAGACCCCAGTGACTTGTGGAAGAATAGTCAGTTTTGAAAACTTCGACGGCGACTGACCCGAGTGTTCCGCCGCATAAAATCTCATGATGGACGAAAAAGACGAAGCAGATGAAATGCTACGCCGAACGCCGCCAACACAAGGAATACTTTGACTCCTTAAAGGCGGTGTATGGACATAGATTGCAGCAACTGAAGACGCTGATCGATGGTAGTTCAGTCGCTACCTGTTCCCAGACTGCAGAATTAATGCAGGTCGGGCGGAAAAACTTTGACTGTCTCTTGAACAACCCTTCAGCGTTCGACTGGCCTACATTGAGCGGTCTGAAGCAGCAAGATGTGAAGGCGAGTCTGACGGACACGCCAACGTTGGATGAGAAGCCGAGAACACTTGCTCAGCTGCGAAACGGCAAGTGTGCCGAGGCAGACGGGAGCCCGCCTGAAGTATTAAAACACGGCGGACCCGCGTTGTCGGCTGCGCTGCATTACTTAGTGCAACGAATATGGTTTGAAGATAAGGTGCATGCTGAGCTGAAGGATGCTCTTGTGCTACCACTACACAAGTGCAAAGGTAGCAAGCAATTTTGCATGAATTATCGTGGCACCAACTTGCTGAGTTTTGTGGACAAGGTGATTGCCCGAATCTTGCTCAACCGCCTCATCAGTCAGGTTGTGGAACCTAACGTGGCGGAAGAGCAATGTGGATTCCGTTCGGGTCGCAGAACTATAGATATGGTTTTTGCGGCTAGTCAGTTGCAGGAGAAGTGCATGGAACGACACCAGCCGTTGTACTCGCTTTTTGTTGATTTCACCAAGGCATTTGATACGGTGAACCGCGAGGCATTGTGGCTGGTGTTGGGTAAGTTTGGTTGCCCGCGTAATTTTGTAAGTTTAATTGAATGTCTGCACAGTGATATGCGATTGAGGGTGCAGCTGAGTGGAGAGACCTCGGATGACTTTGCAGTTGTCACTGGTGTGACGCAAGGTTGTGTCTTAGCTCCCGCCCTGTTAAATATATATCTTCATGTAATGACGTCTTGTGCTTTTGATGTCGCTTGTGCTTACGGTGTTCTTGTGAAGCACCGTATTGATGGTGGGTTGCTGAACATTCGTCGTTTCAGAGCGAGAATACTAGTCTGTAAGACAACTATCCGTACGTTGCTGTTTGCTGACGACTGTGCGTTGATTTCACACAGCGCGGATGAGTTGCAGCACATGACTAGTGCCCTCGCTTCTACAGCGGCCGAATTCGGTCTCACCATCAACACAAGCAAAACTGTCTGTCTCTTTCAGCCTTCACCAGAGGTACAATCTTCAATATTGCCGCAAATCAGCATTGGTGCTCAAGTATTGGAAACCACCTCACGCTTCTGCTACCTTGGGAGTGTGATGTAGACTGAGCAACATATACACAGTGAGCTTCGTATCCGCGTGTCGAAGGCAGCAGCTGCATTCTGGAAGCTTGAGTACCGAGTATGGAACAACCATCATCTTAGCATTGGCACGAGGCTGATGTGTACAAATCCATGATGCTGTCCGTTCTTCTATGCTTCAGTTAAACGTAGACGATGTACCGGCAGGATGTGCGATATCTGGAGTGGTTCCATCAGCAGCGTCTGAGAGTGATTTCACGCATCAGTTTTGGCTACAGAGTTGCTGACACAGAAGTGTTGCGACAAATTGGAGTGTATGCAGCGGACTGCATACATTTGCTAAGACAAATGCGGTGGATCGGTCATGTGTGGCGTATTGATTCGACGCGGATACCGAAACAACTCTTATACGGTCAGCTGAGTATTGTGAGCGGCATATGGGGAAAACAAAGTTACGTTACCAGGACATGATTAAAGTGAGCCTCTCACGTTCTAATCTTGATTGCAGATCATGGGAATCAAAGACGGTTGATCGGCGTGCATGGCGCGATCTAATCACGAAGGCAGTTCCTGAAAGACCTCATACATGCATATAATAAGCAGCAAGTGCGGAAGCGGCAAGCACCAATGAATTGTACTCCATCGACATCGAGCGCATGGTGCTGCAGCATATGCGGTCGCGGGTGCCTGAATCAGACAAGCCTAGTGAGCCATGAGCGAGGCCAATCGGGACCACTTCCGAAGCGACGACGGGTCCTGCAGAGAACGTAGACTGAACCAGCGCAGCGATTGTAGGTACGCTGCATTCGATTTACTAACCGCGTGCCTGCACTCTAAGTCTCTTCATTTCAGCTTGTGAGTTTTCAGTTTTTTCCTAATGCTTTTCTTTCTCAAATAAATGTGCACCTGTACGCCCTTCTTTACATTTGCACATGTCGCTTAAGCCAATTGTTGTTAATTTCCATAACATTTTCGTTATTGTTTCATATCCGTAAAGTATACTTTCTGACCTCGTGAACTTATCTCGGGTCCTTTGATAACAACTTATTTCATATGCTCATTAATTTAAGATTTTGTCATGTTTCCATACGCATTACTCGATTTCTTTTCTTGGAAATCTTTCTCCCAAGTGATTGGTGGTTGCTTGATATTCCCGGTGTGACTGCCCTTGATGGTCTTGTTGACAAAGTGCCTACCTGTCTATTACCCACTACTTCATCCATACTGACTCCGAGAGACAGTCGGTCGTCGCTGGAGGAGACGGGATGCACGGTACTTGTGGTCATGTTAGGATCAAAGAGTGGTTCCATGCAGTCAGTGTGGAGCGGACTACGGTCCAGCCACCGCCTTGTGTGCGCTTGATTTCCCAAATACAGCGTGCTTGTGTTTGCCTGTGAAGGAGTGTGGGCCGGCTCCGTTGACAAAACGTAGCTCCCATCCACATGTCTCCCGGTCTTATTTCTTCGAGTTTACACTGGATATGGGTGTGTGGATGGAGCTGTGGATGGTGCAGCGCAAGCCATCCATGGTCCCTCTGTAGGCGCAGGCGTCCTGTGGCTAGCCACAGTGACAGGCAAATCCGAA
Organism: Dicrocoelium dendriticum; assembly: GCA_944474145.2. NCBI lineage: Eukaryota > Metazoa > Platyhelminthes > Trematoda > Plagiorchiida > Dicrocoeliidae > Dicrocoelium > Dicrocoelium dendriticum. Next base: position 12,189,062 of record OX104063.1, on the reverse strand, counting down.
ACCGGATGCCGCCAACCATATATATATAAATATATATATATATATATAAATAATAGGAATGGAGCAGCGGCCAATTTATCACCCTACATACGTTCAGATACCAAATATATGCACCCGTCATCCCTGCGATTTTATCACATGACCAGATAAGCTCAGTGCTAAGTCAATGGCAATGTAACCTTGATCCATATAACCTCTAAATTCACAAGGTATACCGACGATGCTGGACGGCACGCCACCCCTCTCGCTAAGCTTTTGCTAAAAAACTTGTTTTCAATGCTATCATACATATTTTTCGCTCAAATAATCCGAGATTACCATGACCCACACAATATTGACATGAACGCTGCTTCTAACATTTGTGATATATTCTTATGAATTTTGATTGACGCCAGATGGCTTATCAATAAACGGTAACGCCTAAGCATACGTGCATATTAAAACGATCTGCAAAGCAATCCTCGTCACCGAATGTGGTACCTAGCTGATTTTTTGACTTTATTCCAATTACCCACTTTACCACCATTATTGTAAAGATCCCTGTGAAAGAATATGTGCAGGATGCCTTATGCAACTGCATCACATATGTACAACTAAACAGTTTGAGCATCCACCGACGCAAATGTTTCTGACTCGCTCTCGTTCTTGGTCTCAGGAGCCTTGGTTTATTTGCCCCTATCCGCAACCCACCAAATTCATCCACCATGGATGTTATCGGGATCACCTCAGCTCTCGATTTTGCATCGTAGTAGACGCGCAGCTGAGATATATATATATATATATATATATATATATATATATATCCAACACGTGCTAATAAATGACAGATTTAACTCTTTCAAGTCAAATATAAGAATTATTAGTCATGGACTGATGTCATCAGTTCCTGTCACCAGCTAACCACTTGTGCCTACGGATGGTGCAAATCCGGTCTTATGTTCACGCAGTGATTTACTGGCGCTTCATACCCAGTACAACGTGTGCCAAACATCCACCCATTACAACTTATCATGCTCAGCGAGTTGTGACACTGGCGTGCCAATGTCAATTTATTATCGCACGAGTTCCATCGCGAAAATCTCTGGGCTTCTTTCCGGATGCTCACATGTATTCTGAGTGAGTAGTGTGTACACGTTTCAGAACCCGATGCGAAGCGCTCTGCCCAGCATCATACGATCACCTGGGTAGTCGCACGCGCAATCATTTGCATTGAATGAAAATGTAGGTCAAGCAAAATGCAGTCAATAAGCGAATATACTGAGGAACAAGAAAGCAATAAAGCGATTGTGTACGAAATTTATCAAATTATCACCCCTATTTATGTTTCAGCGAAGGCGACAATTTTCATTTTCCCCACCACAGCGCATCTGTCAATTCGGCATGCAATTAACAGTAATCGGGTATTCCATGTTTTGATTTTGCATTAGTTTATTCCGTGCGTCTACTCCTGACAGAAGAATGACCCGGGTACCCAGTCAAATGCTTTTGCAATATGTACTCATGGAAGGTAGCGCAGGTGTGCCATTAGTTAATGAGCCAACGTATGCAGAAATATATGTCCATATTTATGGTTAGAGGAAATGTGCAACACAAAATACACTCAGTGGTTGACAGAGGAGGCGACCACGACATGAATCCACGGCAAACATCTGGAGCAGAGAATCATCAATCACTCAGGATCGCATAATTGACAAAGGTTAAGAATACGTATCGGATTTCCGAAATGACTTGTCTTGTGGCCACGTAACACACTTGATACAAGAGCTATTTGAAGTCAGATGAAGTAGTGCAGAATAGGTTTGGCATTTTATAGCTATTAGAATAATGTGTGCTTAAGTTACCCGAGTTCAGAGAAAAACAGTAGTTACCGTTTCTAAAGGTTCAAAGATGAACCTGGTGAAACCATGAGCATGCAGCTAAAAAAATTGATCCGTGTACCTGGTCCATCACATGTGAGACAGAGAGGATGGTGCTCTTGGCTTCATTGATGATAGTTCGACTTTTCCGCCCCAACCTGAGTCCGTCCGCCGAAGCTAAAATGACGGGCCGAGTTAAAACACACAACCACGCGGTCTGCGGTTCTACGCTGTCTCTTCTGCTTACGCAATAAATAAACTAAGCGATTTCTATCCGCTCATCAATTAACTTTGGCTTGTCGTTCTTGCTTCCTAGCTAATGTGCTCCACATTGTCCCAGCCGGTTGCATATCCCAAGTCTAGTGCATGTACCGCTAACGATGAACTTTTGTTTACGGCCTTGTACTCAAGCTCATTTATGGTAAACGCGAAACGTACCTATAGAGTTTTGATTTCCTAGTGCGTAGTTCTCTACCTGGTTGACCTCTGTAGACTTGCGCACAGTTCATGCGAATAATGTTCTACTACTTTTGCACCGCGTCTGACAGATCGCGGACAACTTGTCCCTTCAATACGATCCAGTAGGTGAGGTACATAAGGCTGTATGAAGTAAACGTGCTATGGTCATGCATGTTCGATTCCTACTCTGTCCGAAAGCTTTTAAAATTGCCTGAGCTTGGTCGATCGTGACGGCTGCTATGCGTGACCCTCAATTGTTGAACTGGTAGACTGACTCCAATCGGGCGACACATGGAGATAATCCAGCTAGAAACGACCAATCATCCCATCAGCTCGGAGGTCGCAATACATGAGAGCCCGTGGTTTTCGATGTATGCTGAAGCATTTTCTGCACAAGCTAAGTAGAGAAAGTACGTCGTCTTCTTATCACTCGATCCTATATTGATACTCATAGTCACTGTGTCCAACATGACTTCCTCATTTGGAATTATTCTACCCATTAGGTGTACCTAGCGGAAAATTTGCTTGCACTCACCCTGAACCAAATGGGACTAGGAAGGTCTCGTTACTGAGCCTGGGTTTCATAGGGTAGCAAGTGAACGCCATTCTAATGCACATTCTGGTCAAGTTAGTAAACAGAAGACTTAATCCCTGCTGCATACCCGCTTGTCCTTTATTGCCCAGCCTCTTAAGGACAGACTACTGGCTCAGTCCAAATCCCATATATCATGTCAATCTACTTGCACGTGTTGTGTATGAGACCTCAGACTCAAGATAAGACGTATGGTGAAGCGGACAGCAGAACATTACCCAGCAGCATGGTGGAAGTAAAAAGCTATAAGCCTAACAGCTTTGGTTTTTAACCAACATTACTATACTGGATCAAGATGTGACAAGAAACGCTTGAAAACTTTTCTAGTCATACTAAAACGATACGCATAGGACACAAACAGCCCCAAATGAGAAGGGCCGTATTCGATGTCGTTCGGGCTGTTCTATCCCCAGATAACCCATTTGCAATGGATTCTTTTTCCTTTCATCTCGATCACGAGCGGAGACTCATTTGGTATCGACATCACACAGGGATTGATGAGCAGTTGTTTATAGTGAGCATGTGTCTGAGCGTTTGCGCGACCATCAGCATCGCTTAGAGAGTCGAACGTACAGAATAACTGCTTCTTTAAACTACCATCTTTAAGCTACACTTCTCAGAATATCGCAATACTTCACCAGTTTTATATATGTGAAAAGTTGATGATGATCAAAGAAATTACATTGCTTTGCTGAATTGATTGCCTACATATCCATGGGCATATTCCTTGAATATCTTATCCGCCAAGTTAATGTGTGAATTAGTGTCGAATTTCTGCATCCTAATCATAACTGTGAGGACAAATGCTTTCATGATTGTTGTCGCTGGCGCACATTATTTCACCCTTAATGCCTGCAGGTGGTATCTAGATAACTTTAAACTCGGTCCTACATATGGGCAAAAGAGATTCAGAGACACGTGCACGAACATCCATGCATTTGACCTTGCAACCACTACGCTCGCCTGACCGATGTGCGCCGCTCTCAAAGCTGTAAAAGTACAGAACGCTAACCAACCCACTGGGTCAGGTAACGACGCCAAATTGAATGACAGAAAGTCGAAAGCGAAGAGACTCCCATCGAAAGGCATTTGCGGGTTAGGAGAATGCCATCGGGTAGTAAAAATCGGTCTAGCTTGTTCGCACTGTTTGGAATGGTACCATACGAAATGTGCAAATGTGTCCCAACAACAGTTACGGGAGCGAAATAGCTCCCAAGATGCATTTTGGTTCTGTACTGCGTGTTCCACCATCCCCCTCGTTAAGTGCTTGCTTATCCTAGCTGAGAAATGCGACCGGTTAATCGCAGAAGCCGAGCAGAGGATAAACAATAAGATTACTTCAATGGAAGTGAGTATGGACCACAGAAGCGTAGCGGCTGCTAAGCAACGGAATGCTGAACAAATCGCTTCCCCTGCACCGCAATCAGCCAGGTCTCCATCTCCGTTGTCTTCTCCAACTTTGGTAGAACGCCGGGCGAAAACAGACTGTACCTACGTGAATCAAGCAGTACTCACAGCAAAGAAAATCAGGCACCATTCAAAACGTCTGGTTAAGCGAATTACACTAGACCCGATATCTAGCAGTAACAAGGATGAAGCAGCCAAACACCAATCCTTGGTACCTGTAGCTCAAATATCTCTTGTCGAGACAAAGCCTCCCAGAACATCGGTTACATATGCAGAGATTGCTGCAAGGGTCCACCGAGAGGCCGCCGTTGCGTCCTCTGCCATTGTAAACACCGTTAACGCAAATAGAGAGAAAAAAGAGCAAACAATCACTTGGCAACAATTCAGGACAAATGAGTACCATAACTTGTAGATCGACGAAAAAGGGATCCAACAACAGTGCCCGGACTGTTGTATGCTCAAATGTCCCTGAATCTACCGCCAACACATTGCGGAATAAATTATCAGATGACCGAGACCAGTGGAACACATTGTGTATGCAGATGCGTGTCAAAGCCAAACCCATAAACTTGTTACGAATTACTCGTCATCCGAACTCGCCACACTATGGTGAACCCAGACTTTTTCGAGTAACTCTAGCATCCTCCACCGACGTAGAAAACCATTTGCTCTCCGCAAGCGGGCTAAAACACGAATCCTCTGGGATACGTATCTTTCCTGATGTCCCTTGGAGCGCGCGACAACCAAAACAAAACACCGAAGAGGGGCACAGCAAGCAAGACCGCCTAAACATAATCTCCATACATGGCGTGCCAGAACATCCTTCTAACGATGTTCAAGATACCGGAAAGCACGATTTAGAACAGTGGCGGCTCATTTGTGAAACACTTTCTTTGGATGATGTTGTGGCACTATCGCTTACCAGGATACCTCTCTCATCGAATTATAGAGGATGCGGCCCTAGAATCCTAAAACTTGTGGTTCAGTCAGAACAACAAGCAAAGGATGTTTTGGATCGATGGCGGAGAAATCGGAAACATCTTTACTCCGAAATTCGGTTAAAGGTCGCAAACAATTCGCACAGCTCAAGTATTAAAGCAACTGAAGCAGCAAGCATACTGACGAATGTACAGAAGTGTAACCTGACTGCTGTTTTAATTGACTCTGACGTAGGTCTAAACGAAGGTTGGGACGCACCTTGGCCGAATCAAGTTGCAAACAACATATCACTGACCCATCAAAAAACGAATAACTGCCGACCTCCCATCGGTCGGCATTCTCCCACACTCGACAACTTCACCTCTCTGCGGGCTCCTAGATACCGAGAAACTTGCCTGCTTGTATACAAATGCTCAGGGACTTTCTAACAAACTGGCTGAACTGAAAGATCGCCAAGCTTCTGGCTCGTATGATGTCATTGGTATCACCGCGGCATGGATGCACACGGGAATGACGGACGCTGAAGTGTCGCTACCGGGCATGTCGCTGATCCGGAAAGTTAGGCTCACAAATGGAGGAGGGGTAATCCTGTACTACCGAAACGACTTACAGCGCGAAGCCGTGGAGGATTTAGATTCGCAGTTTCCCGACTCTCTTTGGTGCCGGTTGCAGTTAAAAGGCAGGGACGTTTGCCTTATCCTCTTGATGTACCGCGCCCCTAACTCAACACCCGAAACCGACTATCACCTAATGGCTGCATTAAGGTGCAGTTTACAACAAAAGTACACTCACAATCTTATCATAGGTGATTTCAACGTACATTGTTTAGAAGCCCCTGCCACGATCGGAGAACAATTCAAAACCGATTTACAAGATCTAGTAACTACTGTTCCTCTTTACAACCACATCACTTTGCCCACTCGGTTCAGAACTGGTAACAGGCCATCTGTGCTGGATCTTGTGCTTACCAACGAGGAGCAAATGATTGATGCGTTGGTTTTAGACTGCCCGTTGGGTCGCAGTGATCACGCAGTCATCAGTTTCAACTTCGTCTGGTTTGCAGCATATCTGAATGATAACGATGATACTGTGCGAACCATCAAAAGGTACGACCGACTCGACCAGCTAGTCAGCGCCACAACATGGTCTTTCCTCGAAGAAGAACCCCCGGAAGTCGCCTGATTCGAGTTCGTCAACACATTCAGTCAGCTGATTGCACAGGCTTCAGAGATAAAAGCTTGCAATAAGTGCAAATCAGTTTCTTTCGTTAGGAGCAGAACCCAAAAATGGATGACAGTACGCAACGCAGCATGGCGAGTGTACAGAGAAGCTCCAGCACCAGAAACTTGGGACAACCACATTGCCCAACGTAACCACTGCACTCAACTGTTAAGAGAAGACAAAGCCGCCTATCAGCAGAACATCGCAAAAACCTTCAGTGCTAACCACAAGCTGCTGTACAAGCACGTTAATAGCCTACGTAAGTTGAGGCAAGGATTTCCTCCACTCAAGACGGCTGATGGCCCAACAAGAACGTCTATGGAGGCTGCAAACGCCCTGCAGATGCAATACGCCCCCACGTTTCAAAGAGTCTTGCAAACAAGCGATCTACAAAGCTTTGTATTCTGCACACCAGGACTAACCCACATCAATTCAGCACAGAGGCTGTATTGCAAAAGCTGACTTCTCTACGCAAACACAGCTCGCCGGGTGTTGACGCCATTCGTCCTGAGGCATTGAGAGCAGCAGCAAACCAACTGACAGGACATCTAGCTGGGTTTTTTTCAGCACAGCTTAGACCAGAACCAAGTTCTTGCCATGTGGAAGCTTGGAATAATAAGCCCGATTCACAAAGGTGGAAGCAGAACTGATCCTTCCAACTACCGCTTGGTAACCCATCTTCCCATACTCTCCAAGGTCATGGAATCCATAATTTCCGATGCACTGGTGTGCTATCTGGAAAACTGCAACCTCATCACTCCTGAACAGCACGGTTTCCGTCGACAGCGGTCATGTACAACGAAATTACTAATTGCAAGCAGTAGTTGGACCGAGGTAGCAAACGCTGGAGAAGGTGTTGATGTGATCTACCTGGATTTTTCCAAGGCTTTCGATCGTCTAGACCATCGGATACTACTATCCAAGCTGCAGCAATACGGGATCGGCGACCCTTTTTTAAGCTGGATCGCCAGCTTTCTATTTCAACGGCAATTAGTGGTCAGAGTTCGTAGGTCTTTATCGGACCCCATACAAGTCGAGTGTGGTGTGCCGCAAGGCTCGGTTCTAGGTCCACGTTTGTTTTTGTTGTTTATTAATGATCAAACACAGGGAATCGCTTCAAGCGTCCTAGGGTTTGCCGACGATATCAAGATCTGGCACAGGATCCAAGCGAACGCCTACCATCATATGCTTCAGAGTGATTTAGATACAGTGTATCAATGGTCGACCCAAAACCTATTGCATTTCAACGCCAGTAAATGCAAGGTGCTTTCCATCCGACATCAAAGCAGCTACTCATACAGACTCGGAACGGATGTACTGCAACAATCAACTCTCGAACGTGACTTGGGTGTCTTGGTTCAAGATGACTTGGGTTGCTCCAGGCAATCCGAAAAGACCTCGAAGACCGGGAACCAACACGTTGGGCTGTTGCGATGGGCAATGGGACAAATAAACAACTCCATATTTCGTCAAATGCTCAGTGCGTATGTTCATCCCCATGTCGAATATGCAATTCAAGCCAGGCATCCATGGCTGAAACACGACCTTAATGCACTGGAGCAGCCACAACGCCGGGCATCTAAGAACGTAATTGGAATGCGCAATCGGTCCTACCAGGTGAGGCTGCGACGACTAGGATTGTTCAGTGGAAGCTATCGCAGTCTACGAGGCGACCTGATTATGACATACTTGATTCTGTGAGACCCACATCATGTGTGCCATCTTTTACTTCGACTGAGCAGCAATACAACCCTAAGGGGTTACTCATTGAAAGTCGCTGTACAGTACAACCGCCTAGAATGCCACAGAAATTTCTTTTCCCTTCGTGTCTGTCACCCGTAGAATGATCTCCCAGTATTGGTTGTCTGTGCACCGACACTAACAGTATTTAAAATACGGTTGGATGACGTACTCAACCACTTACATTTTGTCACTTAGCGTTACATCGCCATCCTATACCTGGAGTTTAGCATGGAATTATTTGATGTTATCTGCGGGTGCTGTGAATCTAAGTAGATCGCAGGACTGCAGCGAAGCAAACGATAAGTCCTTATTTTCGTATTTAAAGTATTAACTATTTCACTATCCTTTTCATCATAAATGTTATGTTGATATCCCTACCAACTATCCAACGGGGCTTGTAAAGCAACGCTTCTTAACCCGTATAAACTCACTGTTCATTGTTCATTGTTCGAACTGGAATAATAAAATCTTTCTAAATTATCACATTAATTTTTCTATACTTATCAGTCCATTATAATTTCACAATTAAAATTCAACGATTTAAAACGAACACATACAATGGTGTGTTAATAAAGTTAACAAGCATTTGTATTAGTCAATGGACTTCTCTTCAGTTTTTGCACGGCACCGTGTCGTCCACCATAGTCACTACTGATATGTTGTTATTGGTTGAATCTAATTCGGAAAAGAATTCCACGCAGGCAATCACGTTGCACTTTTCATCGTAAAGTTTGTAGTATGGCACTGCTCTGATCTGAAAATGACAAGAATGAGTCAATTTAGTTTAAATGCACCACAAATGTACCATGTTCCGCTAAATCCGCCACATGTGGCACTGGTTATATAGGTGAATACAGGTGACATGAATGAAGGATAGTCTCACCGAATAATTTGGAGTATGTAAGATATGTTCATACGTATAAACGCGACCAGGTTCCATTGGGCATTTGGGTTTGATATATTCGCATATGTCTGGTATCGCTGCGACTCCTACATTACACATTATCGGCTTTGTATTCTTTCCGCAAAGTTTGACTCTTCCTGAATGGACCGCTATTTCTGGATGGAAGAAAATTAGTATGTGCAAGACAGCAATTCTATGAAACGAGTGATCGGATGTTTGAAATACAGGGATGCACGTTTATCAGAACAAGGGTAAACAGTATGTGGGGATACACTGCAGTTCCAATCATACTTTACATGCTATGTTTACCTTGGGTCCCATTAACCATCACAGAAAACTACCCCAAAACAATGCCATAAGTGGCTATTGCCACATAAGAACAATAGGAGTTCAAAGCCTCCCTCCCATGATTCATGTAGTGTCATTCAGTTATTGTGTTCTCACTTGGCTTGAACACAAGCGAAATTGTGAAGCGGTCCCCGCCTTCAAAATCACACTCGTCTTCTCCGCATCCTGATACGGCAAAACTGATTAGATTTTGATCCGGAGCTGATAAGTATAGATAAGTTACGCATTAGTGGAGGCCATTAGTGAAGACATGAATCTGGCAAGTTACAAGTGTTAAATTCGAATCATTTGCAGGATCCCTTATGCATATAGAAATCCCTGTAGTGGACGGCAATCGTTGGCTCGTCCCACAGCTACATAGGCGATTTCATAACCTCATATGCATGTAGTTCACTGCAAAGACAGCCTATCCGATGTCAGCTTTGCAAGTGTGACAACAGTTTCTTCCTTGCCTCCGTGTAATTAAGATTGCGAATATGTCGATATCTGGTCTACATAATTCACATGTGTGTACTATTTACATAAAACATTTTACGGAGAAGAAGCAATGCGGCATGTACTTCTATTTCAGTTACATATAGTATTTAATGTTGCATAAATCATAATGTTTTAAAAAGCTGTTTATCTACGTTGTTATCTTTCAATGTAAACGTGTCCACTGTAGTTACTCTTCATGCAACGTGGTCATAGATTACCACATCAACTTATTATGTGGACACATATTCCGATTTAGATAACAATTGTGAACTTTTAGCATCCACATTTGCATTATTATTAATTAGATAATACAGTGTTTGCTTTGAAGCTATTTTTAAATTAATTCTTCTTTATTTCAAATTCAAACATAATATGCTATTCATTTTGTACTGTTTTTCTGCTGATAACAATGACGGGCATGATGAAGACAGTTTTACGTCTACAATATCACGGGATGTTGTCATTGCAGAATCATACTCCCTTTCAGAGGATGAAATTGAATTGAGGAAAGATGAAATGGTAGAGAATGTTCCCGTCGTGCCTCTAAACAAATAAAATCAACTTGTACTTATATCCATAAGGATCATTCATATTGATAGATCTATTCCACCTTTCACCGGTGAACTTACAATAAATGTGCACTGTGAAAGTCCTGTTGACTATGTTCTTACGAAGTTGCATGAAGAAACTAGAAATAACTTGGTGCTAACCGCAATTATGTGCTACACAATGTAGGATGGAGAAATTGTGTCTGACAGTCGCCGAGCTAAGAACATTCCTAGAAACAAATATGATGATATAATACATCAGATAAAACAGAATAAAAATATTTTAATCGTCAGATGGTCTGAAGATGAATCTTATCGCAAATGTAATGCCAGTGAACCGATTTGAAATGAATTGGAGGATTTTGCACGTTGCAGACAAAAAGCAGGCACAAAATCCAAACACTACAGGTAGACATTACAAGTTCAGGCCTGCACTTGAAAACCTACAAAGTTCACTTTTGTATCAGTTGCAATAAAGGAACCTTAACCAATTAATGAATAGATAATCCTATTTAAATGCCGTTTCGTAAGGCAATATTTTCTAAAAAGATGCATAAACCATGAGGCTACGTGTGCGAGTTTGACTTGGTTGACCGGGTTATGTTTATCAATTTGAAGTGTAATACTGAGCGAGTATTGGAAGCGAGTGTCTCAGTGAATTCAGAGCCTGTTCTTATCTTGTTTTCCGTCTACGAAGTTATTAAGCCTAATGGTTACAATATGTATTTGATGAACGTTTTTCAAGCGTCGCCTTTTGGGAAGAATTAAAAAATATTAACCAATGGTACTGGAACTTATCGTGCTAGCAGAATGCATGAAGCTACATGACGACCGCCCAATGAGAAAATAAAAGTAAGGCATGGGCATATTCACGTCGGTTGCAAATAAGAACAACAAAAGTTTCATGCAATGGCGCGATAATTCTTCTATTCATAATCCTGTGTCGGACCTCATCCCAAGATCTTGCACACCGGTATTGAAGAAGGAAAGGAAAGAAATCACTCTACCCCGACCCAATTCGATTACATAGTATAATAATCATATGGGTGGTATGGAGCATGTGGATCAGTGTGCAACACTCTATCCATACCAGCGTCGCAAGTAGCGCTGGTATCTCCGAGTGTTCTTCCATTTTAGGGATGTTACAATTGTGAACCCGTAGTTTGTATACAGGAAACCTAGCAGCAGTTTAACCTACTGCATTTCAAGGCTTCAATTGCCACAGCCCAAATAAATCTCCACACACGCGATAACAAGGTACGAGGAGAGAGCTCAACTGCACCTAGTGTGAACAGATGTTGTGCAGTCTCAAAATCTGCACCAAAATTAAGATTTTCTAAAGCATTTGCTGGCCATACCTCGCAAATATTAACTACACGAAAAGATGCCATGATTCATATTGCGAAAGCAAAACATTTGTTTGTGAATTGCCACGACCCTTTGTTCCCAGATTGCTTTGCTAATTTCTATACTAAAACATGAATGTTCCCACCCCTGATGCAAGCAGTCCAATTCAGCGGAAGTAATTGAACTGAAGACTTAGATTTCGCAAAAGCTGAATATGAATTTAAATGCTAAATTACGCCCCGAAATTGATTGGACCAACGTGGCCAATTAAAGCGTTTGTCATCATATAGAGATAATCGAATTCAAATGCTTTTCAACTATCACGTTTAACTATCAGACTTAACATTCTTTCTTTGATTTAGAGATGAAAAGCTCTAAACATAAATGACGGCTTAGCTAAAAATTGTCCAGCGATTCTCGTTAATAAAATCGTACATGGAAAAATGAAAACCAAGTAATGAAATCTCAAGGTAGTGCACTCACAGTAATCTTTTTGATATTTCTTCCTCCTCATTGGTGTCAAGCCAAGCAGCAGCTTAAAATAAGTGCGCAGGAGACCATTATCTTCGATGATCAAAAATAGTATGCCATCGTTTTGGACGGAAGAGCATAGTAATTTACAGGCAAGGGTTTGTTTATCTTCACATCTTCCAACCGATTTGAGCTACGAGACGAACGAACAATACAAAAATGCATTGCAAATGTTACTATCGTCCGTATGAATTTCTTCTTTTGGAATACGGTTGCAAACACAACTGATAAATTTTTAACTACCCAAACACAAGGGGAGGTAGTGTGATCTTCACAAGAGAGTTGTTCGTATGTATGTATGTTATGTTTGTATGTATGGATATATGTTTGTATGAAGGACCATGGGTGGCTTGCGCTGCACAACCCACAGTTCCAACCACACACTCCATATCCAGTGTAAACCCGAAGGAATAAGACCGGGAGGAATGTGGATGCGAGGCAAAGTTTCATCAATGGAACCGGCTCACACTCCTTCACAGGCAAAATCAAGCACGCTGTATTTGGTAAACAAGCCTACACACAAGGCGGAGGCTGGACCGTAGTCCGCTCCACACAGACTGCATGAAACCACTCTATGAGCATAGCACGGCCACAAGGACCATGCGCCCCGTCCCCTCCAGCAACGACCAACAGTCTCCTGAAGACAGTATGGACGAGGTAGTAGGTAATAGATAAGTAGGCAACTTGTCAAAATGCACATCATGCGCAGCCACACCTGGGATGTCAAACGACAGCCAATCATTCGAAATGCCGATAGCGAATAAACTAAAGGCATATGACGACATAAGTACTCACTAAATGAGCATATGGAACAAATTGGTTACATGTGAATACGAGATAAGTACAAAATGTCTGAAAGTTAGCAAAAAAATACATACGTACACACATGGTTGGCTGCATCCGGTTTCGGATTTGCCTGTCACTGTGGCAAGCCACAGGACGTCTGCGCCTACAGAGGGACCATGAGTGGCTTGCGCTGCACCACCCTCAGCTCCAACCACACACTCCATATCCAGTGTAAACCCGAAGGAATAAGACCGGGAGGCATGCGGATGGGAACCACGTTTCATCAACGGAGCCGACCCACACTCCTTCACAGACTAACACAAGCGCGCTGTATTTGGTAATCAAGCCCACACACAAGCCGGTGGCTGGACCGTAGTCCGCTCTATACTGAGTGCCTGGAACCACTCTTCGAGCATAGCACGACCACAGGGACCGTGCACCCCCGTCCCCTCCCGCAACGACCAACTGTCTCCTGGAGCCAGTATGGACGAGTTAGTGGGTAACAGACCGTTAGGCACCTTGTCAACATGCACATCAAGCGCAGCCACAACGAAAATATTAAACAACCGCCAATCATTTGAGAGAGGGAGACAAAGAAAATAACTCGATTAATGCAAAAGGAAACGGTGGCATATGAAATAAGTTGTTTACGAGCGAATCCTAGATAAGTTCCCGATTTCAGAATGTATACTTTACGGAATGCAACGAACACAAAAATGCTACCGAAATCGAATACCATTGGCTTAAGCGAGGTGTGCAAGTTAATGCATTAGAGTAGAGGTAGACATTTACAAGAGACAGAAAAGCATTTAGGCAAAGTTGAAAACCCACCACCTGAAATAAAGAGACTTAGCATGCAAGCACTCTGTTAGTAAATCGAATGCAGCGTACCTACAATCGCTGCGCCTATTCCGCCTACGCTCTCTGCAGGACCAGTCGTCGCTCCGGTAGTACTCTCGAGTGGCCTCGCTCATGGCTCACTAAGCCTGTTTATCTCAGGTACTCGCGACTGCATGTTCTACAGCACCATGCGCTTGATGTCGATGGAGAACAATCCATCGGTGCTTGCCGCTTCCGCACTTGCCGCTTCTTCTGTGCATGCATAAGGGCTTTCTCATGCACCTCGACAACTGCATTCGTGATCAGATCGCGCTATGCATACACACATATACATACATATGCATACATATGCATGCATATATATAGACTTATACACAGAGAAGTGGAGCCACCATACTCTGGTAATTCTGCTTACCTGCAAAGTCACTCTCCTTTTACTGACCCCAACCTTTTTGTTGGAACCTTAATGTGCCATTTGTCTGGCCAACAGAGGAGTCAATCGACTGCGTCCTGTGGCTGGCCACAGTGACAGGCAAATCCGAATCCGGATGCCGCCAACCATGTATATATGTAGCTGTATGTATTCGACGCGGATACCGAAGCAGCTATTATATAATCAGCCGAGTAGTTGGAAGCGGCATGCCGGTTAACCAAAGTTACGATACCTGGATATGATTAAAGTGGGCCTCACACGTTCTAATCTTGATTGCAGATCATGGGAATCGAAGACGGTTGATCGGCGTGCATGGCGCGATCTGCTCACAAAGGCAGTTGCCGAGGTGCAGGAGAAAGCCTTCATGCATGTAGGGAAGTAACGGCAAGTGCGGAAGCGGCAAGCACCGCTGGGTTGTTCTCCATCGGCATCAAGCGCATGGTGCTGTAGCACATGCGGTCGCGAGTGCCTTAGTCAGGCAGGCTTAGTGAGCAATGATCAAGGCTACTCGAGACTACTACCGAAGCGATGACTGGTCCTGCAGAGAGCGTAGGCGGAAAAGGCGCAGCGATTGTAGGTACGCTGCATTCGATTTACTAACAGAGTGCTTGCATGCTAAGTCTCTTTATTTCAGGTGGTGGGTTTTCAACTTTGCCTAAATGCTTTTCTGTCTCTTGTAAATGTCTACCTCTACTCTAATGCATTAACTTGCACACCTCGCTTAAGCCAATGGTATTCGATTTCGGTAGCATTTTTGTGTTCGTTGCATTCCGTAAAGTATACATTCTGAAATCGGGAACTTATCTAGGATTCGCTCGTAAACAACTTATTTCATATGCCACCGTTTCCTTTTGCATTAATCGAGTTATTTTCTTTGTCTCCCTCTCTCAAATGATTGGCGGTTGTTTAATATTTTCGTTGTGGCTGCGCTTGATGTGCATGTTGACAAGGTGCCTAACGGTCTGTTACCCACTAACTCGTCCATACTGGCTCCAGGAGACAGTTGGTCGTTGCGGGAGGGGACGGGGGTGCACGGTCCCTGTGGTCGTGCTATGCTCGAAGAGTGGTTCCAGGCACTCAGTATAGAGCGGACTACGGTCCAGCCACCGGCTTGTGTGTGGGCTTGATTACCAAATACAGCGCGCTTGTGTTAGTCTGTGAAGGAGTGTGGGTCGGCTCCGTTGATGAAACGTGGTTCCCATCCGCATGCCTCCCGGTCTTATTCCTTCGGGTTTACACTGGATATGGAGTGTGTGGTTGGAGCTGAGGGTGGTGCAGCGCAAGCCACTCATGGTCCCTCTGTAGGCGCAGACGTCCTGTGGCTTGCCACAGTGACAGGCAAATCCGAAACCGGATGCAGCCAACCATGTGTGTACGTATGTATTTTTTTGCTAACTTTCAGACATTTTGTACTTATCTCGTATTCACATGTAACCAATTTGTTCCCTATGCTCATTTAGTGAGTACTTAATTTGCCATTTGTCTGGCCAGCAGAGGAGTCGATCGACTGCGTCCTGTGGCTGGCCACAGTGACAGGCAAATCCGAAACCGGATGCCGCCAACCTGTTTGTATGAAACATCTCGCAATACTGGCGATGTTTCAGCGAAGAGTCAGCAAAAATTGAAAGAGCAAATTTCACCTACGATATTTATTTAGGCTTGGCACCCTGTGCTCGTAAGGTTTTCATCACTAATGCTCACAGAGCGACCTAAAATGATGTACACACTTCCGTAGAACTCTAAACATTTCAGGTACTACCCAATGAAACCATTAAATCGCAGGAACCAGAGAGTCCACCGGTTCAATTTAGCCATGCGATACAGCCAGCTAAATTTCGTCAGGAGTTTTACTCTGTTCATGTGTGGCAGTCATGAAACCCGCTCCTTTATTAACTTTCGCCAGTGCTGAAAATGCTCTGACGTTGCATGACCAACCCACACTACACAAACTGGCCTGTGGGCTGCTGGAGGAGACCTATTACGAGAGACATGCATTACACGGCATTTATTGAGACAATAAGTTTGCCTTTTATACACTTTCTACACTAGTACAATATGGCAAATGCACAAAGATGACTTTCATTCTTTCAATATCTAATCATAAAATGAGATTCGTGCCGCACCATTTTCCACTATGGTATCCTTTATCCAGGTGGAAGGTTGAGTCACGGGAGAGAAGGGAGAGTGTTTATCGAATGAAGTCAAAGTGGTATTGTCCGAGGATGTTGAGCAAGCTGCCCAAAAGTCATGATGGTTTTTCAGTCTGCTAGAATTCTCGGATACAAAACCCGGGACAGTTGGGACGAGAACAAAAGAGCGGGCATGATGTTGTATGGGAAATAAAAGGTGTATGCAAGCAATGTAGAGGCATAACGTTTTGGTCTCCAAGAGAGTATGGGTGTTTCTCTTGTATCGTACAATGGTTGCATGATGGGTGGGAGACACTTTTCTATAGCCAAATGTGGGAAACGCGGATGTTACAGAAAATAACAAATGTTCACCAAATCGGACAAAAGGAACAAAGCGTTTTATCTGTCACCCGCATCTTTTGGTTACCTGGGATTGAAACATGAAAGAGGAAGATGTCCAAGGGACGTCGAGGGTTTAGTGCGTGGTTGGTGCACGAGATGATAGCACAAGCTGTGTACCTGGGTAGATGCGCCAAGTGGGATGTTAACGGGTCTCTAAAGAAGGAAACCATAATAAGTTCGAGGTTCGGTGTCTATTTTTGTTTCACTAGCGCATACTTACCGCTCCCTGGGGTTGGCGTATGTAACCTGGAAATCGAAGGGCATTGCCCTAAAGCAAATGAGGTAGTAAGTACAGATTCACAGTACGTCTGGTTTGTTCATGAGCGACGGTTGAGATCGGGCTCCACATCCAGCAAGGTAAATGCGAAGTATACCGTAGGTGCAAAAAAAACCGGTTAATTATCGATAAAATGGGATTGCTGTATTTGGCCCGTTGGATGAAGATTATTGATGAAACACAAATTCATCTTAAATGGAAAGGTGTTTTGATTGACTCACTATAGGTATATTTTTGCATACTAAAGGTAAAACTCGACAAAACCATTGGATAGAATTTCAGAAACACGTCATTGGTTGAGTTACGTAGACACATGTTAGAACATCAATTTGACAAACTTTTGTCACATCTCTTATTACCTATCTTTATGTTGGCGGCAGAGAAGACAAAATTGGGGAGAGCATTCCACGGCTGACACACTCGGAGAGAAAGGAAATTTCTACGGCATTACAGCAGGCTATACAGCATTCTTAGTTTCAGCAGACAACTTCTAAGGTTAGTGTTGTGGTTCAGTTCCAACAGTGGACAGCAACGGTAGTTGAATTTTTTAGAATCTGGTGCAACTTCAATGCCAAACGCTGATACCGTCTGCTGTATATTATTAGGGTCTTTATTCTAAACGAGAATAAAGAGGGTTACTTTAAATTAAAAGGCGATTTAAATTATGGATAGTTAAACAGCTCATTCGGAGTAGACTACAAGTCAATTTTGATACTGTGCAAATTCTAGGAGGAGGAATGTAGTTAGCGCGCTGCATCCAATAATGAATGAGACGCAGAGCAAGGCTTTGAGCCATCTATGGTCAATATCAGCTTTGTTAACCGGACATCCTCATTGCGTCAAGCTGCTCGCTGCAATCGCATCTCATGTCCTCTCACTTATGA
>OX104063.1:12167107-12170445 GCA_944474145.2 Dicrocoelium dendriticum | reverse complement strand
GCGGGGGGGGGGGGGGGGGGGGGGGGTGGGGGGGGGGGGGGGGGGGGGGGGGGGGGGGGGGGGGGGGGGGGGGGGGGGGGGGGGGGGGGGTGGGGGGGGGGGGGGGGGGGGGGGGGGGGGGGGGGGGGGGGGGGGGGGGGGGGGGGGGGGGGGGGGGGGGGGGGGGGGGGGGGGGGGGGGGGGGGGGGGGGGGGTGGGGGGGGGGGGGGGGGGGGGGGGGGGGGGGGGGGGGGGGGGGGGGGGGGGTGGGGGGGGGGGGGGGGGGGGGGGGGGGGGGGGGGGGGGGGGGGGGGGGGGGGGGGGGGGGGGGGGGGGGGGGGGGGGGGGGGGGGGGGGGGGGGGTGGGGGGGGGGGGGGGGGGGGTGGGGGGGGGGGGGGGGGGGGGGGGGGGGGGGGGGGGGGGGGGGGGGGGGGGGGGGGGGGGGTGGGGGGGGGGGGGGGGGGGGGGGGGGGGGGGGGGGGGGGGGGGGGGGGGGGGGGGGGGGGGGGGGGGGGGGGGGGGGGGGGGGGGGGGGGGGGTGGGGGGGGGGGGGGGGGGGGGGGGGGGGGGGGGGGGGGGGGGGGGGGGGGGGGGGGGGGGGGGGGGGGGGGGGGGGGGGGGGGGGGGGGGGGGGGGGGGGGGGGGGGGGGGGGGGGGGGGGGGGGGGGGGGGGGGGGGGGGGGGGGGGGGGGGGGGGGGGGGGGGGGGGGGGGGTGGGGGGGGGGGGGGGGGGGGGGGGGGGGGGGGGGGGGGGGGGGGGGGGGGGGGGGGGGGGGGGGGGGTGGGGGGGGGGGGGGGGGGGGGGGGGGGGGGGGGGGGGTGGGGGGGGGGGGGGGGGGGGGGGGGGGGGGGGGGGGGGGGGGGGGGGGGGGGGGGGGGGGGGGGGGGGGGGTGGGGGGGGGGGGGGGGGGGGGGGGGGGGGGGGGGGGGGGGGGGTGGGGGGGGGGGGGGGGGGGGGGGGGGGGGGGGGGGGGGGGGGGGGGGGGGGGGGGGGGGGGGGGGGGGGGGGGGGGGGGGGGGGGGGGGGGGGGGGGGGGGGGGGGGGGGGGGGGGGGGGGGGGGGGGGGGGGGGGGGGGGGGGGGGGGGGGGGGGGTGGGGGGGGGGGGGGGGGGGGGGGGGGGGGGGGGGGGGGGGGGGGGGGGGGGGGGGGGGGGGGGGGGGGGGGGGGTGGGGGGGGGGGGGGGGGGGGGGGGGGGGGGGGGGGGGGGGGGGGGGGGGGGGGGGGGGGTGGGGGGGGGGGGGGGGGGGGGTGGGGGGGGGGGGGGGGGGGGGGGGGGGGGGGGGGGGGGGGGGGGGGGGGGGGGGGGGGGGGGGGGGTGGGGGGGGGGGGGGGGGGGGGGGGGGGGGGGGGGGGGGGGGGGGGGGGGGGGGGGGGGGGGGGGGGGGGGGGGGGGGGGGGGGGGGGGGTGGGGGGGGGGGGGGGGGGGGGGGGGGGGGGGGGGGGGGGGGGGGGGGGGGGGGGGGGGGGGGGGGGGGGGGGGGGGGTGGGGGGGGGGGGGGGGGGGGGGGGGGGGGGGGGGGGGGGGGGGGGGGGGTGGGGGGGGGGGGGGGGGGGGGGGGGGTGGGGGGGGGGGTGGGGGGGGGGGGGGGGGGGGGGGGGGGGGGGGGGGGGGGGGGTGGGGGGGGGGGGGGGGGGGGGGTGGGGGGGGGGGGGGGGGGGGGGGGGGGTGGGGGGGGGGGGGGGGGTGGGGGGGGGGGGGGGGGGGGGGGGGGGGGGGGGGGTGGGGGGGGGGGGGGGGGGGGGGGGGGGGGGGGGGGGGGGGGGGGGGGTGGGGGGGGGGGGGGGGGGGTGGGGGGGGGGGGGGGGGGGGGGGGGGGGGGGGGTGGGGGGGGGGGGGGGGGTGGGGGGGGGGGGGGGGGGGGGGGGGGGGGGGTGGGGGGGGGGGGGGGGGGGGGGGGGGGGGGGGGGGGGGGGGGGGGGGGGGGGGGGGGGGGGGGGGGGGGGGGGGGGGGGGGGGGGGGGTGGGGGGGGGGGGGGGGGGGGGGGGGGGGGGGGGGGGGTGGGGGGGGGGGGGGGGGGGGGGGGGGGGGGGGGGGGGGGGGGGGGGGTGGGGGGGGGGGGGGGGGGGGGGGGGGGGGGGGGGGGGTGGGGGGGGGGGGGGGGGGGGGGGGGGGGGGGGGGGGGGGTGGGGGGGGGGGGGGGGGGGGGGGGGGGGGGTGGGGGGGGGGGGGGGGGGGGGGGGGGGGGGGTGGGGGGGGGGGGGGGGGGGGGGGGGGGGGGGGGGGGGGGGGGGGGGGGGGGGGGGGGGGGTGGGGGGGGGGGGGGGGGGGGGGGGGGGGGGGGGGGGGGGGGGGGGGGGGGGGTGGGGGGGGGGGGGGGGGGGGTTGTGGGGGGGGCGGCGGCGGCGGGGGGGGGCGGGCGTGGCGGGGGGGGGGGGTGGGGGTGGGGGTGGGGGTGGGGGGGGGGGGGGTGGGGGGGGGGGGGGGGGGGTGGGGGGGGGGGGGGGGGGGGGGGGGTGGGGGGGGGGGGGGGGGGGGGGGGGGGGGGGTGGGGGGGGGGGGGGGGGGGGGGGGGGGGGGGGGGGGGGGGGGGGGGGGGGGGGGGGGGGGGGGGGGGGGGGGGGGGGGGGGGGGGGGGGGGTGGGGGGGGGGGGTGGGGGGGGGGGGGGGGGGGGGGGGGGGGGGTGGGGGGGGGGGGGGGGGGGGGGGGGGGGGGGGGGGGGGGGGGGTGGGGGGGGGGGGGGGGGGGGGGGGGGGGGGGGGGGGGGGGTGGGGGGGGGGGGGGGGGGGGGGGGGGGGGGGGGGGGGGTGGGGGGGGGGGGGGGGGGGGGGGGGGGGGGGGGGGGGGGGGGGGGGGGGGGGGGGGGGGGGGGTGGGGGGGGGGGGGGGGGGGGGGTGGGGGGGGGGGGGGGGGGGGGGGGGGGGGGGGGTGGGGGGGGGGGGGGGGGGGGGGGGGGGGGGGGGTGGGGGGGGGGGGGGGGGGGGGGGGGGGGGGGGGGGGGGGGGGGGGGGGTGGGGGGGGGGGGGGGGGGGGGTGGGGGGGGGGGGGGGGGTGGGGGGGGGGGGGGGGGGGGGGGGGGGGGGGGGTGGGGGGGGGGGGGGGGGGGGGGGGGGGTGGGGGGGCGGGGGGGGGGGGGGGGGGGGGGGGGGGGGGGGGGGGGGGGGGGGGGGGGGGGGGGGGGGGGGGGGGGGGGTGGGGGGGGGGGGGGGGGGGGGGGGGGGGGGGGGGGGGGGGGGGGGGGGGGGGGGGGGGGGGGTGGGGGGGGGGGGGGGGGGGGGGGGGGGGGGGGGGGGGGGGGGGGGGGGGGGGGGGGGGGGGGGGGTGGGGGGGGGGGGGGGGGGGGGGGGTGGGGGGGGGGGGGGGGGGGGGGGGGGGGGGGGGGGTGGGGGGGGGGGGGGGGGGGGGGGGGGGGGGGG
>OX104063.1:12127107-12162107 GCA_944474145.2 Dicrocoelium dendriticum | reverse complement strand
AATCCATAGTTGCCGATACACTGGTGTGCTATCTGGAAAACTGAAACCTCATCATCCCTGCACAGCACGGTTTCCGTCGACAGCCGTCATGTAAAACGAAATTACTAATTGCACGCAGTAGTTGGACCGAGGTAGCCGACATTGAAGAAGGTGTTGAGGTGATCTACCTGGATTTTTCCAAGGCTTTCGATCGTCTAGACCATCGGATACTACTATCCAAGCTGCAGCATTACGGGATCGGCGACCCTCTTTTAAGCTGGATCGCCAACTTTCTATTTCAACGGCAATTAGTGGTCAGAGTTCGTAGCTCTATCGGACCCCATACAAGTCGAGTGTGGTGTGCCGCAAGGCTCGGTTCTTGGGCCATGTCTGTTTTTGGTGTTTATTAATGACCGTGCACTGGGAATCGCTTCAAACATCCTAATGTTTGCCGACGATATCAAGATCAGGCGCAGGATCCAGGCGAACGCCGACCAACATGTGCTTCAGAGTGACTTAGATACAGTGATTCAATGGTCGGCCCAAAACTTATTGCATTTCAACGTCAGTAAATGCAAGGTGCTTTCCATCCGACATCAGAGCAGCTACTCATACGGACTCGGAACGGATGTACTGCAACAATCAACTCTCGAACGTGGCTTGGGTGTCCTGGTTCAAGATGACTTGGGTTGCTCCAGGCAATCGGAAAAGGCGTCGAAGACCGGGAACCAACACGTGGGGCTGTTGAGGCGGGCGTTTGAACAAATAAACGGCTCCATATTTCGACAAATGCTTAGTGCGTATGTTCGTCCCCATGTCGAATATGCAATTCAAGCCTGGCATCCATGGCTGAAACACGACCTTAATGCACTGGAGCAGCCTCAACGCCGGGCATCTAAGAACGTAACTGGAATGCGCAATCTGTCCTACCAGGAGAGGCTGCGACGACTGGGATTGTTCAGTGGAAGCTATCGCAGACTACGAGGCGACCTGATTATGGCATACTTGATTCTGCGAGACCCACATCATGTGTGCCGCCCTTTACTGCAACTCAGCAGCAATACAAACTTGAGGGGCCACTCATTAAAACTCACAGAACAATGCAGTAGTCTTGAGTGCCGCAGAAATTTCTTTTCCATTCGTGTCTGTCACCCGTGGAATGCTCTCCTAGAATCGGTCGTCTCTGCACCGACACTAACAATATTTAAAAGACAGTTGGACGATGCGCTCAGACACTTACACTTTGTTACTTAACACTACGTCTCCACCTTACGCTTGGAGTTTACCATGGAATTATTTGTTTTTAACTGTGTGTGCTGTGAGAGGAGGATCGCAGGATGTGAGGACAGCATCGCAGGACTGCAGCAAAGCAAATGAAAGTCCTTATTTTCAAATTTAAAGTATTAACTATTTTACTATCCTTATCATCATAATTGTTATGTTGATGTCCACACCAACTATCCAACGGGACTTGTAAAGCAATGCTTCTTAACCCGTCTAAATTCATTGTTCATTGTTCATTGTTCGAATTAAAATATATGGTAACGAAGGATTTGATAGAACCCTACAGTGTTATGAATGAGTTCATCCACCAGTTGCCGTCTAAAAGAAAGATGGCTTTATTCGTCTATGCTCCGACCTTCGAGCACTTAATCTACGTATAATTGTGGACAAGTTCCCTCTGCCTTCTATCGACGAATGTGTGGTTAGGCTATCGAACTCTAAGATTTTCTCAAAGCTGCATATTCGCAGTGCTTTCTACCACATGCCACTGACTCCAGCTTGCCGACATTTGTCTGCTTTCCTCACGCAAGACTGTTTGTATCAATGCACAGTGCTACCATTGTTCCTTAGTAGTGCCCAGGAGTTTGGCAGAAATTTAGTACTCCATCATTATCAGATCTCAAAGATGTGTTGTGTATATGCATGATATTTTTATTATTGTCGGCCGTTGGCCGAGTGGCATGCGCGCCTGGTTTGCAACCATTAAGTCACCAGTTCGAATCCGTGTAGGGGTGGGCGTCCTCGCGGTATACTTAGCCCAAGCGCGACTGGTGGTGGTCACGTGGCAGCGAAGCGCCGTTACTGGGTAGAGCTGGGGATTTATTTTTTCTTTTGTGACTTTGGTAGCAACCCCACCCCACATCAGAAAAAAATCCTAATGTGCTGTATAGACTGAATGAACTAAATCTCCGCCTGAATACCAACAAATGCCAAATCGTTGTAGCGGAGGCCGAGTTTGTTGGACATATTATTGCTACCTCGGGTATTAAGCCTAATGTGCAGATACCAGAGCCACACTCGATCGTCCAAAACCATGCAAAGTTACACCAAGGAAACACTGCTTAGGTTTATGTTCTTATTACATTCTACATTGACCGAATCTTGCGACTATTGCTGAGCCGTTACGGAGGTTGACGTGCCAAAATTATGCATTTCGTTGGGGCACTGAACAAGACATGGCTTATATGACCATACAAGTGATGACTGAATCCACTCCCAAGGTAGCGATCTTCATTGAGCACTATCCAACGTTTGTTTCAACGGATACTTCAGAAGTTGGCTTGGGTACAGTTCTGTCCTAGCTGCGTGATGGCAAGGAGAAAGTGATTACTTACGCATCGCGTACCTTTTCTGACACTGAAAGAAATTAGTCGTTTGGTGGGAAGTAGGCCATCGCCTGCATCTGAGCGTGTGAGAAATGGCACTTGTACTTATTCGGACTTCGATTCACTTTGCGCACCGATCAACCTTACTAAGTCGCGATAAGGAAAGCCAACATCCGGTACGCTTGAGTCGTTGGTACTCAAGTTTATTGAGCTATGATTATGAAATAAATTACCTGCCATGGTGTTTTAACTAACTTTCAGATACCCTATCGAGACTCCCACTGTCCAAGGAAGGGAAAACGGGGACTTAGAGGAGGTAACAATGACATCGCAGCTCTCACACGGAAAACTTACAATAACCTTTGCCCTGACACGAAAACAAACTGACAAAGAACCTGTTCTCGCGAAGCTTCAGGAGTAGATGTGCACTTCTTGGCCCAGTAATACCAAGATCTAACCTGAGTTATATAAATACCATACCTTACGGCCCGAGCTTTCTACTGTGCGCAACTGCATTATTAGACGCGAGCAGTTAGTGGACCCTGCAACCCTTATTCCTTTGGCAGTTACATGTGTTCAAAAAGCTCATCCTGGGATTGTGCGAAGAAAAGCTCGAATAAAACACCTAGTACCTTATTTACGATGGTCGTTGCTGTCCGCCGTAGCTCAGTGGTCTCAACCACGGACAGGCAACAGTCGACTGGAGGGTTCTGCCCTCCCAGAGTCCGAAGGAATGTGCATTGCTGACGATTCCCGCAAGGAGGAATCGCGCCTACAGTGCTTTTCCGGGCGTATGACGGCTGTCGGAGTGAGTCTAGATGGGACGAATATCTACCTCTTCCATTAAATTCCCCCTACTACTCCACTGTAAACAATACTATTGGTGGCCGAAGTTGAATTCCAGCATCGAGACGGTTATTCAGGAATGCTCCGCCTGTCAACAATCCGATATGAGTGCGAGACGTCTGAATGCTCCAGTCCAACCTATCATGTACCCAATAAAACCATGGGCAAAATTTGCCACCGATATTATGGGTACGTTTGCCAGTGCACCCCCGCAGAAGCACAACGTGTTAGTGGCTACATATTTCTACAGCAAATAGCCAGAGGCTATTCCATGCGGAGACGCAACTACAACAGTCAACATAAAGTGGCTTCGTTGTTTATTTGCAAGGTACGGGTTGCCAGAAGAAATACTTACTGATAACGGCCCACCTTTGCGAAGTAATGAGTACGCTGAATTTCTAAGGCGTAATGGTATCAAACACACGAGGACGGTACCTTATAATCCTGCAGTGAAAGTACTCACCGAACGACTTAAGCGTACTTTGTATGAATCTCTGCAAGTCCTACGGCTTTCAGGAGAATGCTGGGACGTTGCGTTGCAATGTGCATTGGAGGCATACAGAACCACTCCACATACTACAACGACAAGAACCCCATTGGAACTAAAGCCAGAGCGAACAATTTGAACTCGATTAAATGCAGCGTTTACGTCCGAAGAAACCGCCAATCACAGAGAATAGGAAAGACGGGCTGTTTACTAAGTTAATATAGATGCGTTGGGAGAACGTAGCATCCAGGTACACTTGTTTGTGTGCGACTACCCTATTCCCTGAAAAAGGTAATGTATTCGGATCCTCGACCCGTGAGGAATCTGTGTGCATGGGGGGACAGAGGTGAATGCAAGGCGGCGGCATACAGCGCTTTCCCAACATATTATTGAACAGACAAACACACCTACAACACAGCGCTTGGTACAAACCAAAACAAACCTACGACGTTCCGGTCGGATACGCCGCCCTGACTACCAATGCTCTTTAGCGGGCAAAACCACATGGCAATACTTTGGGGTGGTGGCATTAAATTAGACCGCTCATGGACATATAGTGCCTATGATTTTAAGAACAGAGGAGGGGACAATGTCGTGTTCAAATTCTTTGCTTTAGTTTTGCTCTGGATTCGCCAATCCTGCTCACAATTCTATTTGGCACTTTTTGGCCAATCATGTAAAATCTTTGATTGGTTGTAATTCCAAAGTCTATCGATTTAATTGTGTTGCGCGTGTGTGTAGACAGTTTTCTCCATAGATACGTTCCGGTGCTGCTCTGCTGTGTTGCTGTGCCGCGATACAGCAGCAACGAACCGTAGGGTCCTACCCTGTATGCCTTCGGAAAATTGCTACATTTCCTTTACCTGGCTTCACAACATCTTACATACTTTGTCTACCTGGCTTTTAGAGAAAGACTTCAAGCATATTTTCATGATATGTTCTCAGGCACTGCATTATTGTTAGGCGGTGGACGGGAGATCTATGTGAAGATCAGCAAATTATCTACGGTTGTCTGGTGTTGTGTTGACATCCATGAACTACTAATATCCTCAATGGATTACTTTCGCAAAAGAAGCTGCGGGAAATTTCATTTTCAGAACAACCAAAATTCTGCTCTCTCTGGACTGGGCTTCTTCATGGAGAGCAGTAAATTCTCTTCAATTATATAACATCAGATGGACGCACACGAATAACCTATCTTTACAATACCTTTTAACTTTTAACTGTCTTACTACAAATAAAAGATGACTTAACTGTATAGAGTTTAGTAACACTGGCCGCTCGTCATATCTACAGGAGACAAAACGGAGTTCAATCATACTAACGAAATTCGCAAAATTGCTCCATGGCAGTGCAATTATTCTTTGTTATAAGTCCTGCCATCTAACCATATCTGAATAGCTTCCATTTTTTCTATCAGCAAATGCTCCTTGTCCTTTGCATGACTGCACTATTATGCTTACTCCCATGCCGGCTGACGAAAGTTTCAGAACGCAAGCTGTTTGTACACTTAATTATGAAGAACTTGCTCTGGTGTGAAACGTAGTACTGATTGATTAACAAACCATTATACTTTAAAAATCGAGTACTGGAGAGCCAAAAACCTGGCGAAAACATGGCATTAAACTAGTCAGAGTGGATAAATGAAATTGCCAACGAGCTTTACAGGTGTTGTACTCTAATCCTTATATAGCTTCCAAGGAGGTATACATTCTCTGAACACCGCCTGTGGGCAAGTGCAAACTTTACAAGTAATATATAACGCTCTTAGACATTAATGCGTTTAAATCTTCCAGTGCTCACCACCATCTCATGACATCTTTACACAGATCACAGCACCAACAGGACTAGCCACACAAATTCCATATTCGCGTATATGCTGGAGCGCATTATGTCACTAAGCCAACACCGTTGACATAGTCCGGATAACCTACTCCGCTAGTCCTTGAAAGTGACTGCTACTACAATGACTGAACCGTTGTCTCGGGTTTTTTTACTGGCTATCTGGACCAGATGCAGTTGGCAACTCCGCGGAAACCTGGAATACCCACCGCCGATTACAATGAAGCAATCGTACTGTACCCCCAAGCCACATTCCCAGTACACCCTTCCTTCACTTGCTAAATTTATGAAATCTGTTGTTTCCTAATCATTCGTTGGATATTTGCAAGGGTTCACCTTCACTTTAAGATAACAGCAGTTTTCATGGAAACAGCTCATGCATCACCGACCGTTTGTTGACACAATCCAGTGGAAGGAATCCGTCATTTCTGTTTAGGTTAGCAATGACTATCGTGATTTATGGAAGAGGTTTGATCGCCCAGTGTACTACCATCTTCTTCACCGTTTTATGATCCAGAATCCCGGCGGCCTTATCCTGGGTTATTGACGCACACATAAGACTCGGCGAAAGCTAGTTTTCAGGTCTTTCACTGCTTACTACTGACCGTTAGACTTCAGTGAAAACAGAATTGCACGCGAGCACGTTACACTGCAAGGCAAAAGCAAGTGTCTAGGATTGATCGGCTCAGCACAGACAATGAGTGCAACCTCATCCACACACACGCTGAAAATGCGTGCTCCTAGGTCACTTGGATTATTCCTCTTTATCCTCTCTCTAACTTGTCGCAGTGTTGCCACCGTACGCTCATTCAAACAGCATTTACTAGCCCTACACATTGCTCCATCATACGTAGAAGTATCTTCTACGATAAAAGTCCGCGCCGTCAGTGACCGTTGAAACGGTCCTCAGTGATTCAGTGTAAGGGGATAACTTAATCACATTGAGCCGATTGCCTTTCTGTGGGGCATCATTCGATACAGAATTCTCAAGGCAATCGGAAAAGCCTAAGCTTATTCCAAAAGGGGTTTCTCAACACAGCTTTGAAAGAACGTGTGATCTCTCCATCTGTGTTCAGCGCTGTGTTCAGATTCGGTTAGCAGGTTCTAGTCACGTGCCATTAATTGTGAATTTGTCAGTCAGTGCGTCTGCACAACCCATCACACGGATCGCTCAGTTGACATGTCAACCACCACGCTCGTGTGCCCGTTGTGCGCCGCCCTTGGTCAAGTGACGACACCATGTTGAATGGCAGAAATGCAAATCCGAAAATGCTGCATACAACAGGCATTTGCGGGTTAGCAGTATGCCATCGACTAATAAATGTCGATTTGCATTACTCGCACTAATTTGAATAGTATCATCCGGAATGTGTTAAGGCGTCCTAACAACAGATACAAAAGCGAAACAGCACATCAAATGCGCTTTGCTTCTGAACTGTTTGCTCGGCCATTCCGTTGCTTCTGTTTCCAAGTTGCGCACAGATGCATCCACTGGACTGGAGCAATAGTTCAACGACTGAATTGTCCATAATTAGCATCTTCGACATTTTCCCTGGCAAAGAACACATGGCTAGAATGAACATGAGTTAAACCGAAGGCGGTCACAGAAGGCACCAAACGCTTGAGGATGCGAATTGGAAAACAGCTGCCTGCGAGTAACAGCATACGAGATTTGCTCCAGGTCATAAAATCTGCTTGGAAAAAATTCCAGTATCAAACATTTTTGCATTTGCTTTAACAAGCTATTTCAACTGTGCGGTCGAACAGTTATCACAACCCTAATTCACTTTTTACACTTTCAAATATCAAACTCGAAGTTGATCACATTTGATGGTTGCAGCTTCGGTTGCACCTATTTGATCATGCCTTGTTGGCGTGTCTCGTTCAATACATGGAATATAAAAGTTATTTATTTATCTGCTCGTTAAATGCCTGCTTATGGTAGCTCGGAAGTGCGACCGGTTAGCCACATAAGCCCAGCAGAAGATGAACGGTAAGCTTACTTCAATGAAAGCGACTTTGCACTAGGGAAGCGTAGCGGCGGTCTACGCAACGAAAAGCTGAATAACCTGCTTTCCCTGAACCGCAATCAACCACTTTCCTATCTCCGTTGTCTCCTCCAACTTTGGTTGGACGCCGAGCGAATACTGACGGTACCTAGAAGTGTCGAACACCACTCAAGGCAACAAAAAAGATAACAATAGAAACGTCTGCTAAGCAAATTCCAATAGACCTGGTATCTCACATTAACAACGAGGAAGCAACCTAATATCAACTTTCGATACTTCGGTCACCAATAGTATTGTCGTATACGAGTTTTCGGTCTCACAGTCTCTAATTATCTTAATGCAAGCTTGCAAGAGCCAGAGGCTTAAGGATCGCAGGGACAACGATAAGCTCGCTTCTAACCATACACTTGCTTAAAGTAGATAGCTTGTACCTCAGGGTATGGTGTGAAAATAACTTAGGTTGGATCTCGGTAAGCCTACGTCATGAAATATAACATGAATTGTAACATTACCTGGTTTTTTACTACCGAGGTGATAATAACTTTCCCATTAATGCTATCTCAGTTTCAGCGAACTGGCGTTTACTACTATTCAGGCGCAGATTTAGTTCATTCAGTCATTGCATCAGATTAGGAAGCCTTTGCACAACTTAGGTAGCAATATTTCCGTAAAAGAACATCGAATAGTCTCCGGTTCACGATAGGTTAGCAATACACAGATTTATTAAATTATATGTACAACCGTGTCTGTACCAACTTGTGATCAGAGCCACACTCGGCTCCACGCAGTACACGTGTCATGTACACTTCCCGCATGTCGCGCTGTCGCGCGGTGACACCGTTCAGCAGGCGAACTTGTATACTCCGTTGGTGCGTCCAATTAACTGTATCATTTGCACCAAGTACAAACCATTTGTCCGTGATCGTCAGGCTAAGTGCCACACGGTTGGAACAGCTGGTCACCGTTCCCCTTGACTGAGCCGATAACCCACATGTTGTTGGTTTCTTCCACCACAGCTACACTACACTCGAAGCTTGTTGAATTGACTCAGTAGGAATAGCAGTTTGCTCCTCGGACAGACCTTACCAAGTGGGACAAATGAGTGTAAAGCTAAGCCGTCATGGGTACAGGATAACCTATAATAGAGCCATACGTGCAAGTAAAGAGCAGATCTAATTCTTGCAAGTCCCAGATGAAGAAATCCTAGTGGTGGAATGGTGTTACTCTCTCCGTCACCCCAGACCATTTATGCATTCGCATAGGGTAAATCCGATCCCATGTTCACGAAATGCTTTGGTAACGTCTCATAACCGGTAAAACGTGTACCCAACTCCGGCCTCATTCCAGCTTATGCTCAGCGAACTGCGTCACATTCGGTGTGGCACGGTCAATGTATTATCGCACCAGTTCCATCGCGACCAGCTCAGGACGTCGTTCCGGACACTCACTCGTGTTCTGTTCGAGTAGTACGCGCACGTTCCAGGACCCGATGCAAAGCGCTCTGCGCAGCGTCATACGATTGCACCGGATAATCGCACTCGCATTCATTTAAATTGGAGGAATTAGTAAGTTAACTGAAACACAGAAGTGAAGCGATTATACAGAAGAAGTGGAAAGCAATAAAGCGGTGGTGTAAGCACCTTATCTATATTCCACCCGCTATTTATGCTTTAGCAGAGGCGACAATTTTCGATCCCCCACCGTGGCGCGACGGCCAATGCGGCATGCCATTAGCAGTACCTGGGTATTCCATGATTTGATATTGTATTACTTTATTCCATGCGTCTATACCTGACAAAAGCATGACCCGAGAACTCAGTCAAACTCTTTTACAAAATGTACTCATGAAAGGTAGAGCACGTGCGCTATTAGTAATTGAAACAACGTATGCAGAAACGTATGTCCATATTCATGGCCAGAGGAAAGGTGCAACGCAAAATACACCCAGTGATTGACAGGTGGAGACGTCCAGGACATGTATCAAGGGCAAATGTGGGGAGCAGTGAAGCACCAATCACTCAGGATCGCATAACTGACAAAGGTTTAGAATACGTATCGGATTTCTGATATGACTTGTCTTGTGGTCAAGTAACGCACTTGACACAAGAGCTATTTGAAGTCAGATGAACTAGTGCAGAATAGGTTTGGCATTTTATATCTATTAGAATAATGATTGCTTAAGTTACCCTGTTCACAGAGAAACAGTGCTTACAGTTTTTAAAGTTTCAAAGATAAATCTAATGAAAGGATGAGCATGCAGCTAATACAAATGATCCGTGTATCGGGTCCATCACATATGAGACAGAGAGGATGCTGCCTTTGGCTTCATTGATGATAGTTCGACGTCTCCGCCCAACCTGAGTCCGTCCGCCAAAACTGCTCATACTGGCCGAGTTAAATCAGCCAGCCACCTTTCCGATGGTTCCGCGCTGTCTACTCTGTTTACGCAATAAGTAAACTTGGCGACTTCTAGCCCCTCAGTAATTAAATTACTTTTGTGGTTTTCACTCCCCACCTAATAATCCCTAAATTGTCCAAGTCAGTTGCATTTACCGAGTCTAGTGCATGTAACGCCACCTCCGAATGTCTTAGTACGGGCTTGAATACAGGCTCATTTTTGGTGAACGCGAAACGTACCTTTACTATTCTGCTTACCTCGTGCGTAGTTCACTCCATGTTTAAAAAATATACACTTCGCACAGTCCCTGCAGCTAATTGTATAGACACAGTTGGTGGTCCTTTTTAGTTTGGAATTTGCTACTTCAAACGCACCAGTGCTGAATGGAGCTTTTGATCTATGTGGGAAACCACTTTTCCTCACTTTAATGCCCGCCTGAATGTTTTTGATGTTTCCCAATTATAAAAGATTCTCACAGTCCCAATCTCACGAGTCTTGCGTTGTGAAGTTGGGATTATCGCTGTTTGCAATTTTCGATTAACTAACCGTCTCGGATATCCACTACCTATTATTCTTTTCATTGCCTCTTTCTGTGCGGTCCACTTTTCCTCTAGGTACATAGTCGGGCTCCTAATAAAAAGAGGATGCAATCGCGACATACACGTGTTTCGGATGATTTGAACTATAGCGTGATACTCCAGTAGTATATTTTGTCATTCCATATATGGTTGTTTTATCCCGTCCCCCTTCTTTTAAACTAAAAATTAAACAAATGACAGTGTACCCCCGCACGATTCTAGTTGCATCGTGCAATTTATGTTCAGTTATGTTGGTCAGAATATTTATAAATTCCTATTTCTTATTCCATTTAATATTAAAAATAGTCTCATCTACGTAGCGCCACCAAATCTTTGGCGAGTTACTGGATTTTGTAAACGCTCTCGTTTCAAAGTCTTCCAAAAATAGATTTGCCAGTACAAGGAATATTATCGACATCATGGCAGGGCTCATCGCTGAGCATACAGCCTTGGCTGGAAAGTGAAATATAACCTACAAATGTATACTTTCATTCCTTCTATTATCTGGTCTACCGAGAGTTCCGTTCTTCCTATAGGTTATTGTCATCAGTCAGATAGCGTTGTGCTACCCCCAAGGCATCACCCTTTGGCGCATCTGACTCAGTGGTCAAACCTACTACCTTTTGTGCGAAAGCATAATTGCGCCTTATGAACCCATCTGTTTTCCCTGTTAGGGTCTTTAACAAATCTGCCAGATATTTGGCTAGTTCTTGCGTAGGAGCAAAGGTGCTATCCACAAGAGGCCGAGTGGGAATGTTGGGATTATATATACGCGGTAGCCCGTAGCTCCTTGCGAAAACATTGATTTCTGATTTATAGTATATTATTTATCCGTCCTATGTAACCCTGTAAATTGATAGGTAATTGCTCACCTCCGATGTTTTCTTATTCATTACCGACGATCCCGGTTTCTCTGTAAGATGTTGCTGTTCAATATTCTTCCATCTTTTCTACATAATCCGATATTTTGTTATCGCTGTGGTCTTACATTTATCGACTTTGTGATGATAATGGTGGAGTCTTCCTTTAAGGCTTTATTGCAGCACGCTCTGCGGTTGCAAGATCGTAGTTCACACTATTGAACTATTGAACTAATCAACTGGGTGTTAGAATCTGATAGCGTCTGGTACCTGTACACGAATATTCTCAAATGTTGCAAACTGCAATTTTGATAGTCCTGCATAAACGTTAGGAATGACTTCTTCCGCATTTATATTTGACTTATTTTCATAAAACTTCAACCTTTTTCTCATTGCCTACTTTCTGTTTCACCCAACATCCTATCTGACATTTAATTTATTGGCATAGTTCCTTTCGGAATCGGACTTGCTGTTGTGGATTCCACTGGCTGTACGAATAGCCTGCCAAAACTTTTATGCCGCCTCCAACCGGTTCACACTGCAACAAAATGAGAGACCCAAAATCTGCCGGACAGAGGGATTCGTATTGTAGCAGAGCATAGCGCAATAAATAGGATGGAGGCAAATACTAACGCATCGATATTCGAGATGCTAATTAATGCTAATTAACGCAACTCACAAGGTTCAAGTGCAGAGTTCAACTTGCCGCTGACCCCACATTGGTTCGCGTTTTTATCGCTGCTTGCGTT
Source organism: Dicrocoelium dendriticum (assembly GCA_944474145.2). NCBI lineage: Eukaryota > Metazoa > Platyhelminthes > Trematoda > Plagiorchiida > Dicrocoeliidae > Dicrocoelium > Dicrocoelium dendriticum. Next base: position 12,149,750 of record OX104063.1, on the reverse strand, counting down.
CGATCTCCATTTATGAATTGATCTAATGTTGCACAACGATTTTCTTTTGGTACTCTGACCGTACTTTGCCCATAAAATTTGAAGCCAATTCTTTACTAGTGTATCTGACCAGAAAACTCTTGTTTCAAATGCGAACGTTCTTCATAATACAAGCTTATGGTAGCATAGACTTGTATCCCAAATCTTTGGAAATTATGTTATCCCTGTTGGTCACCATTTTATTACAACTTATTCACCTCTCTATACATCGGTGCCACGGTCCTACACTTGCAATCCGTTTCTAGCCAAATTATTTTACATATAAATACCTGCATGTTCCTTTGTGTAGGCCCTTATGTTGTAATATTTTGTTCAACTATAATGCTTCATACTCAAAATGTTTGGGTTGGCACAACAAATATCGTTTAATTTTAGACAGATTTTCTCAAGTGCGAATTCCACGAATATTGCCTTATTCACGTAAACACTTACTCTGTAGTCCGATCGCCTGCCGTAAAATTTATCTTGCCAAATATTGTACCATATGAAAGTTACCAATGTGCTGACTTCTCAAACCGGGTTATCGCAATCCGAGATGCCTCGTTTGTTTTACTGTCACATATTCATTGAGGTATGAATACTGTTTCCTTCTTCTGAACAGCAGCCTTGTTAGAACGTAGCAATTTCAAAGTGGCTTAAATCAGTTAGATCCTGGCATTCTTAATCTTTTTTCAACTTGGCCCCCTTTTGAACCGTTCCATTTCTCATGGACACACAAATATGATCACATCATGTTCTGATATCCGAAGCGCCTTACAGGAAAACCTTTGGTTTCCAATGGTCCTACGTTTTGTCGCCATGGTTAAATCGTTGATTTCGGTATCCCTGCCCTCTCGCTTTAAAACGTCATTTGTGATATTTCTTGGCCTCGAGATGACTTTAATTTTACAGCAAATTCAAACAAGTTATATGCATTTGCGCGAAAGTCATCCTTAATATTTCATGTTGTATTTAATATTGTGAGCTGTTAACTGTATAGCACGCAATGAATTGAGAAGTAAGGTAAATCCTCATCAACACGTCTGTAAAAATATGAATGGTTCTTGAACCTGGGTCGGTTGAGCGAGTTCACATTTGTCCGGCTGTAGACTTGCCAGTGAGAGTGGAATATCGTCCTCTTGCGCTTTCTACTTTTGCTGCACACACTACCTTGCTAAATCCACATTTAAATCCACATTTAAATATCCAATGTTTGTGTATCCAAAACCAGGATTTCCATGACAACCAGATCAACAAACCGTCTTTTAATTCTTTCCGGATTTGGTTTATTCCCAACATGTCAAGTCATCCCAGTTGTCAACTGTTTACCATTGCTAATGAAAAAATGCGATAGGATGATTGAAATACTCGCGCATTTTGTAACTACTAAGATCGATCGCACGGAGGTAAATATGGCCACGATAATAACGCACCCGGTCAAAGTAAGCTCTGAGTCTAAACCGAAGAAAAGAGCTAGACGCTCCAACCGTACTGCAAACGTCTGTGAATCTAAACCCACTGGGTCACCTCACTCCCATAATTGGGCAAGCGTCAAGCATGCCTGCTTCCACTTCGCGGACCATAGATGCTCAAATGGAGATTCGATCATGACACAGATAGCTCAGAGCAGAAGGAATTCCGGTGCAGATAACAAACAGGTAACGTACGCATTGATTGCCTCGACAAACACACTGGGGGCGACACATGTAGGTCCATCTTCAGTACCGAGCACGCGTGCCTCAAAGCAGCTTTCATCGTTAACTCCAGTGGTGCCTTCTAAACAACCCGAATTGTCGGCAAAAGGTATAAAGCCAACACTCGCTAGACAGAACCACGCTGCGTTAACTCTCGTGTGCACCAATGCTCCCGAATCCAAATCAGGCACAATAAAAGCCAAGTTGAATGACGATCGCAACCATCTGCGAGGCGATTGTTATTCGGGTTGAGCCTGCAATACTGCAACGCGTAGAACGTACCTGACCTCAATGCACTCTGGTGAACCTCGAATTCTTCAAGTAACACTAGACTCAGCAGATGAGACAGAGGCTGTCCTGCTCTCAGCAGTTCGTCTTCATAACTCACGGATCGGAGGGCGCATATTACCTGATCTACCTTGGAAAGATCGCCCAGAAGAAGCAGTGGAGCAAAGCGGCATTCCTAATAGGGTCAGCGAGAAAACAATTTTTATCCATTGTGTTCCCGAGCTTCAACGTTCTTCTGATCACGATGCGCAAAACACATGACCGAGAGCAGTGGTATTGCATCCACGAAACACTCTCTGTTAACAATGTTATTGCCCAATCCCTGACAAGAGTTCCGTCATCACCTAACTACAAGAGCTGCGGTCCAAGGCCAATGAAAGTAATACTACACTCCGAGGGAATGACGCAAGTTCTGTTACATAGCTGGTTAAAGTTTCGAGCTAAGTTACCAACAGAGATCCGGCTAAAGGTAGTAAGCGAACGAGCAAAAGTCGGAAGAAATTCGATGGAACTTGCAAAATTTGCAAATTCTTTATTTGCACAGTCCTGCGGAGAGACCGACACAATATCGCCCACGGCACACAGGATGACCGAGCATAGCATGAGTGAACCGTCTGTTCGGGAACGCTCAATAATATCATGCAACATGACTGAAATACACAAACCAAAAAACGATTAATTGCCGGCCACCTAACGGCCGGCTTAAAAGCGAACACAAACTTGACATCTGTCAATGAATTCCTAACCACAAAAGCCATATCTTGCATGTACACAAATGCTCAAGACCTTCTAAGTAAGTTGGCCGAACATAGAGAACTCCATGCCTCACAAACGCGGGACCTCCTCATGATTACAGAGACATGGTTAAACACTGAGATAACCGACTGTGAGATCAACTTACCCCGTATGTCGCTGCTTCGGACCGATAGAACCGGAAGGGGTGGCGGTGTAATTCTTTACTATAATACCAACTTTCGATGTGCAGTTATCGTTCACCCGGAAATCCGAGCTCCCGATTAGATTTGGTGCCGCCTATGGTTGCGAAACAAGGACACAGGTCTACTAGCCGTGATTTATCACCCAAAAAACTCAACGTCGGAAATAGACTCCAAACTGAACCACGTTTTTCAGTTTGCTTTGAACAAGTCCTACACCCACATTCTTATCACTGGTGACTTTAACGTGCACGACATAGAAACGTCGACAACCGACGGTATGCAGTTTAAAGCCTGTTTGCAAGAACTTATTGCTAGCAAACCTCTTTACAACCACGTAACCTCACCCATCAGATTTCGAACTGCTAACAAGCCATCGATACTGGATCTTGTGCTCAAAACGAAGAACTCATAGTTGACGGAATAGTTACAAGCACATCACTGGGTCATAGTGATTATATTACTCTACTCTTTGTTTATTATGCTATGCCGAGTACCCGGAAAAGGAGGAGCATAAAGTGCATACTGTCACGCACTACAATGTGTTGTCCAAGCTAGTCAAGGATACGTCTTGGACTTTCTTAACCCAGTTCCCCTCAGCTCTGGCCTTGGATATGTTTGCAAGGACTTTGAGCACACTGGTAGCGCACGCATCGGAACAGAAGTACTTCCAACCCAAAAACAAGAGTAAGTCATTTCTGAGGAACAGAACACGTAAATGTATGTCCCGGAGATATTTGACATGGCGAAATCACCAGGACGGCTCGAATGCTGAATCCTGGACTGCATACGTGACACATCATAACTTCTGTGTGAAACTGATCCACGAAGACAAGGTCACGCATCAGCAGGAGTTAATGAAGCCATTCTGCACTAACCGCAAACTCCTGTACAGGCACATTAACAGCCTTCGAAAGGGAAAGCAGAGAGTTCCAGCGCTACTCACGGCTGATGGTTTGTCTCAGTCTCTTCGCAGGACTGTGCAAATAAAGAATCTGCAAATGTTGCAAGTTCCATGGAATTTCTTCCGACTTTTGGTCGTTCGCTTGCTACCTTTAGCCGGATCTCTGTTGGTAACTTAGCTCGAAACTTTAACCAGCTATCTAACAGAACTTGCGTCATTCCCTCGGAGTGTAGTATTACTTTCATTGGCCTTGGACCGCAGCCCTTGTAGTTAGGTGATGACGGAACTCTTGTCAGGGATTGGGCAATAACATTGTTAACAGAGAGTGCTTCGTGGATGCAATACCACTGCTCTCGGTCATGTGTTTGCGCATCGTGATCAGAAGAACGTTGAAGCTCGGGAACATAATGGACAAATATTGTTTTCTTGCTGACCCTATTAGGAATGCCGCCTTGCTCCACTGCTTCTTTCGGGCGATCTTTCCAAGGTAGATCAGGTAATATGCACACTCCGCTCGGTGAGTTACGAAGACGAACTGCTGAGAGCAGGACAGCCTCTGTCTCATCTGCTGAGTCTAGTGTTACTCGAAGAATTCGAGGTTCACCAGAGTGCACTGAGGTCGGGTGACGCGCTACGCGTTGCAGTATTGCAGGCTCAACCCGAATAACAATCGCCTCGCAGATGGTTGCGATCGTCATTCAACTTGCCTTTTATTGTGCCTGATTTGGATTCGGGAGCATTGGTGCACACGAGAGTTAACGCAGCGTGGTTTTGTCTAGCGAGTGTTGGCTTTATACCTTTTGCCGGCAATTCGGGTTGTTTAGAAGGCACCACTGGAGTTAACGGTGAAAGCTGCTTTGAAGCACGCGTGCTCGGTACTGAAGATGGACCTACATGTGTCGCCCCCAGTGTGTTTGTCGAGGCAATCAATGCGTACGTTACCTGTTTGTTATCTGCACCGGATTTCCTTCTGCTCTGAGCTATCTGTGTCATGGTCGAATCTCCATTGAAGCATCTATGGTCCGAGAAGTGGAAGCAGGCATGCTTGAGGCTTGCCCACTTATGGGAGTGAGGTGACCCAGTGGGTTTAGATTCACAGACGCTGCAGTGCGGTTGGAGCGTCTAGCTCTTTTCTTCGGTTTAGACTCAGAGCTTACTTTGACCGGGTGAGTTATTATCGTGGCCATATTTACCTCCGTGCGATCGATCTTAGTAGTTACAAAATGCGCGATTATTTCAATCATCCTATCGCATTTTTTCATTAGCAATGATAAACAGTTGACAACTGGGATGACTTGACATGTTGGGAAAAACCAAATTGTGTCAGCAACTTGGTTTGTCTGTCTCACTTCTTGGACAGATTTGCCTACACATTGCGGACAGTACGATCTAATGCAGCTAGAACAGGTAATACTGATCTTAATCACTTTACTGCAATTGTCCGCGCAACATAGGCGACTTGGAACCTTTGGAACGCTAGTCGTGCTCTTATTGTTTACAGCAAAGCCGCACAAAGCGCACACCTTGATGAGTGTACTTTGTGCAAGGGGTGACGCACGAACAGGTCAGAACACGCACACCAATTGAGATTTGTTCAACCGCACCAAGGTCAGGTGGTAGAGGCAGATGGGGCCGTAACGCGCTGACTGTGGGGTTCAGCGATCAATAGACTCACAGTGGTACACACACCCACACAACTCGGCAGCGTGTGTTAATCGGCCTGCCTTAAGCGACGATGCAGGTGGAGGGCTGATAAGCGTCCCTGGATCTGTTCGGTTGGTGATCGGAGCAAAAAGGCTGTAACTGTTATGCTGCAACTGGCAGAGGCGGTTGCCGCGTAGTTTGGGAGCCCTCTGCTTCTTCTTCCGAATGAGACCAAAATCTTTTCCGAGATCCGGTTTGATGTAGTTACACAAGTGGAATTCGGCAAAGAATATGCCGAAAACTGGGAACTGGAGCAAGAGTATAATCCACACAGGTTGGTTCCAAGCTGTGGGAAGCACTGATTAAAGCTCGTCGAAGTGGTTCGAACGAGCACACGCACAATAAATCAACGGTGTATTACGGGTATAAAAGCAATATTTAACTAGTCCCGAAGGATGACACTGAGTAGATTAAATTTGATTGTAATTTGAAAAGCCTTTTGTTGGACTCACCATAGACTTATGTAGAATAGCGCAATCATTCGCGTATTAAAAGTATAAATCCATAAATCCATTGGTTGGGAGTTTGGAAACACACTTTTTGATTGCGTTTTGTATTCCCTGGTTAACAAGTCATAAAATGAAATGTAAATGGCACAGTGCATCGTCAACACTTTTTCAACTATCACCAGATTGTGAGGAGACATGATATAATTAGGGAGAGCTTTCAAAGGCCGGCACAGGCTGAAGGAAAAGAAATTGCTACGGCATTCAAGCCGGTTATATTGTATTGTCAGTTACAGCAAATGACCTCTTTGGTTGGTATTGTGGTTCAAATCCAACAGCGGATGGCAAATGCGGTTTGCGTTCTTCAGAATTTGGTAAACCATTATGAGATCTCCGACAAAGGCCGATATCGACTGCTGTACATGCTTCGAGATTTCACTTTAACCTGCTAAGGCAGATGAAAGAGCCCCTGACCTTTTTTGTTGCCCTTCGTTGTGGAGTCTCGGGAGTAAGGAGGTCCTGTTTCTGCCACGGCTGCCACGCCAGAATAGCATATACCACGTGCGGTCGCAAGTTGGCATTAAGCATTTGGGGAATAATTGAGGGTTCAAACTGACTGAAGGATCTGCGAAGAAGTCTGAAATGTTGATTGCCGGTTCTCATCGCCTTCTCTGCTTGTTTTGAACACCCGAGATCTTCCTGTACCAATACACCCAGGTCACGCTCCTGTGAGGCCTTCTGCAAGGTGTGGTCTGCAACCCTGTGAGCGCTCACCGGCTGGTGACGCAGATGGATCACCTTGCACTTAGCTATGTTCAATTGAAGCAGGTTCCTCTTTGAAAATTTAGAAATACAGTCTAGCTCATGTTGGAGTAGATCGTGATCTGCATTGTTACTAGTCGCCCGCCATATCTTGAGGTCATCGGCGAAAAGCAGGAAATTTCAGGAGGTAGCTCTTGCCAGATCGTTGATAATCTCCAGCAATAAGGGCGGTCCCAGCACTGTGGCTTGTGGGACACCACATTCCACCTCATTCGGGTTAGAGACTGATCGCCTAACGCTCACTAGCAGCTTCCGTTTGTGAAGAAATTTATCAATCAAACCAAATACAGGCTCTCCAATTCTGTAGCTCTGTATCTGGTGAAGTAGGATGCGGTGATCAAGGCGGTCGAAAGCTTTGGAGAGATCCAGAGAGATGACGTCAACTCCGACCCCATCATCAGCTACTTCCGTCCAAATATCTCGTGTAATCAGTAGGTTGGTGGTGCATGACCGGAGTTGATGGAAGCCATGCACTTCCTGTGTCAAGATGTTGCGTATTTCCAGATAGTCCATTAAAGCCTCAGCGAGGACCGCTTCCATCATCTTCGCGAGCACAGTGGGGAGAGACACTGGGCAATAGTTTTCAGGCTCCGAACGGCGACCGCCTTTAAAAATTGAGGTGACAATGCCACACTTCCACATAGTGGGGACTTGTTGTTCATCAAAGCACCTATAGAAGCACTGTGACATTGGTTCAGCTAATTTGGTGGCCGGAGCCTTAAGTGCTTTCGGGCGGGTGCTGTCTGTTCCGGGAGGGTTATGATCGCGCAGTGAGAGTAACTTTCTTAGCACAACGGAATGGTTGTTGAATAGCGCGTCCATGGTACCGTTGCTTGCAGTGTCCTGGAGTTAGCACCCCGTAACTGAATCAGTGTAATGACGTTGGACGCACTGATAGACGATAAAGCTAAGTATTTCTTGTTGTACCAATCTTCTGGCTTGCCGAACTACCTCCTCGGGGTGCCAGCTGGGTGGTTCGGGTGTAAGCCATTCCAGCAAAGTGTTCGGCGACAGTCTTCCTCCTCGGTGGGACATAGTATTCCAGCAAGTGTGCTGACTTCATGGGGAGTATTGGGCCCCTGTTTGGTTATCTGCCAAACAAATACGCATGAAGTGAACATTCAGTCAACGCCTCACAATGGGCGCGATTCCCTAAATTCGCCCCGATGCATGGCGGGTAGGTTATTTAGCCAAAGGCTCAGGGTGGAGTCCCCTAAGTCAAGTCCTTACTTCGGCTTGGGCAACCGGGTAGTATCACGTCCCCTCGCAAAACCATGGACTGTATTACAACGTGCTCCTCAGCTACTGTTTATGCTAGTCACTTTCACGCTACTTCATCACACGCCAATTGTTTGTTTGTTAACAATCCTCTCTTTCCGTTACCCGATTCATGTGTTCAACAATCTGGCTGCGATTCCAGTTGCTGCGCAGATCAAGGAGTTCAACCTATGGCTCTCCTTCGTCCTCGATCCTCGTTCCGTCTGGCGTACTTCAACTTTCGGACACTCATGCAGATTGGACAGCAAGCCGGTCTAGCGCGCACCCTAGATTCCCTAGACATGGATGTCTGCTGCATTTCAGAAACCCGATTGCAAGATCCCAGCACTGTGCTTATATTGACATCCCAAACTGACCACGAAGCCAGATATCACCTGCGTCTTTCTGGAGATCCAGAAGCAGCCTCAGCGTGTTTGGCTGGCGCAGGTATAGCACTAAGTGGCAAGGCGGAGGCTGCAATACTGGACTGGTTCCTTATTAACAGCCGACTATATGCAGTTCGGCTTCGGGGTTCATGTAGAATCAACAGGCACCGAGAAGAGAGACACAACTTGTTTGTGATCTCCGTGTATGCTCCGATTGACTGCAGTGGCGACTCGGTCAAGGACGAATTCTACCGGGATCTACAACTGCTCTTGACTAATGTTAAACGTCGGATGTCGTTATCCATGCTGAAGATTTTAATGCACGGGTTGGCCGCCTGTTACCATACTAACGCCATCTTGGTGGTCATCACGCGCTCGATAAGAACCGCTCTGATAACGGAGAGAGACTTCTCAAATAGTGCGAAGACAACCGTCTGTTTCTTTCGAGCACTAACTTCAGGCGTACGAAGAAGCGTTCCGCAACGTGGCGTCCCCCTTCTTCAACACCACCGTGGTCTCAAATTGATCACATTGCAATTAGCTTCAGATGGCACGGCAACGTACTGGAATGCAGGCCCCTTTGGTCCACGTTCGTTGACTCAGATCATGCTCTGATCTGCGCGAAAATCTGTGTTTGTTGGAGGATTCCGAAACACGAAGCACCGCAAGATTGATGTATACAGATTAACTGATTCTTCTGTCCGGGCGAGCTATCAGTCTTCACTAGCATATGCACTCAGTTGCAATCCACCGCAAGTAATGGAAAAACACTGGACTTGTATACGGAAGGCAATGACCATTTCCGGACAGTCATGCTGCGGCCTAACTCGACGCCCCTTGAAGGCTTGGATCTCTGCACTTTCTCTGCAGCTGTTCGAAGGTCGCAAAGATATCCCCGCGGAATCAGATTGCAACAAGCGGCGCCGTTCTGCCTAGTAGCTGCTCAAGCAAAGCCTATGCAAGGATCGCGATACACGGTGGTCTGAGCGTGCTTTAGTAATGGGGACAGCTGCCCTCTCTGGCAACACTCGCAGGCTTTTCCAAAACATTCGGTCCACTGGCCTCAGGAAGCCTGGTATCAGTGAAGTCATTTGTGAAGTAGATGAGTCTCCGATCACCAACCAACAGAGGCGTACGGACAGCTGGGCCGAGCAATTTCACTCGAAGTTCAACTGGACTCCACCATCCATCAGTACATGCTGTACACCTTATTGTCCAACGGACAAATGTGAGCTCGCTCAACCAACCCAGGTTCAAGAAGCATTCATATTTCTACAGACGCGTTGATGAGGATTTACCTTACTTCTCAATTTATTACATGCTATACAGTTAAAAGCTCACAATATTAAATACATGAAATATTAAGGATGGCTTTCGCGTAAATACATATAACTAGTTGGATTTTGCTGCAAAATGAAAGTTATCTCGAGGCTAATAAATATCACAAATGACGCATTTAAGCGAAAGAGCAGGGATAGCGAAATCAACGATTTAACCATCGCAACAAAAGATAATAGTAAGGTTAATGAAAACCAAAGATATTCCTGTAAGGCGCTTCGGAAATCAGAACTTGATGTGATCAAAGTTGTGTGTCCATGAGAAATGGAATGGTTCAAAAGGGGGCCAAGTTGAATAATGGTTAAGAATGCCAGGATCTAACTGATTTAAGCCACTTTGAAATTGCTACGTTCTAACAGGGCTGTTGATTAGAAGAAAGAAACAGTCCTCATAACTCAATTAATATATGAGAGTAAAACCAGCGAAGCATCTCGGATTGCGATAACCCGGTTTGAGAAGTCAGCACATTAGGAACTTTTATAGAATCGGAGGGGAAATATGGTAAAATATTTAGAAAGGAATAATTTGGCAGGCGTTCGGACTACAGAGTAAATGTTTACGTAAATAAGGCAATATTCGTGGAATTAGCACTTAATAAAAAGCTGTCTAAAATAAAACGATATTTATTGTGCCAACCCAAACATTTTGAGTATCAAGCATTAGAGCTGAACAAAATATTGCAACAAAAGAGCCTACACAAGAAACATGCAGGTATATATACGTAAAATAACTTGACTAGAGACTGACGGCAGGTTTAGGACCGTGGCACCGGGGTATAGAGAGGTGAATAAGCTGGAATAAAATGGGAACCAACAGAGATAACATAATTTCTAAAGTTTAAGGATACAAATCTATGTTACCGTAAGGTTGTATTATGAAAAATCTTCGCCCTTGAGACAAGAGTTTTCTGGTCAGACACACTAGTAAAGATTTGTCTCCAAATTTTATAGTCAAATTACGGTCACAGTACCAACCGAAAACCGTTATGCAACATTAGATCAATTCATGCCATGCATTTTCTCCGGCTGACTGCTTTGTGTCAAGGGTGCGTTGCGCATTTTTGTATGGATTATTAGGTGCTGTGGCTCACGGTATACATGCTTGTGCTGTTGAACTTTGTAACCTGTAGACTTTCACTATCTTCTTGTCAGGCAAATCTAGAAACGGATTTTGTAGCTAATACAATCTATATATGTATATAGCTATATATATGTACCATCTTAGCTTGAGGCAGGGAATCACTCCAATTCGTACGGCCGACGGTCCAACTAGAGTGGCTAGATAAGTAGCAAAAGCGTTATCAAAGCAAGATGCTCCTAAAGTTAAAAGGGTTTCGCCATCACGATATTCAACGGTATTTGTTCTTCACCTGTAGGAACAAACCAACTTCTATGTTACTGCCGTAACTGTATTGCAGAAGCTAATATTTCCTTGCAGCTACAGCTCACGGGAAGTAGACTCCATTTGGTTGTACAAATAATTTATTAAATCTCTGTATTGCTAACCTACCGTGAACCGGAAACGGTTTGATATTTTTTACCAGATGTTATTTAATAAATATCAAAATTAATTATGATGAGTGCTACCCACCTTTGCGATGTCGAAACTTGATATCAGTCTGCGACTTGTGGTATTACATCCGTGAACAGTTGACTGCTGCTACTGAGGAAACCTTCGGATGCGCTAACTGTAAGCGACCTGATTGGTTTGGTGACAACAGCGAGACGATTAGCGCATTGGTGTAAGAGAAGAATGCAGCGTTTGCTGCACATGTGTCAACCGCCAATGCTTTGGTGAAGAATAGGCAGTTTCGAAAAACTGGAAGGCAGCTGAGTTGAGAGATCTGTCGCATCAGAAAGACATGGTGGGCGGAAAAGGGGAGGCAGTTGGAACGCTACACTAAACGCTATCAACAGTAGAATTACTTTAACATTTGGAAGGCGGTGTGTGGACCACCTTTTCAGCCACTGATTTCGCTAGTAGATGCTAAGTCAGGACTGCATGCACACAGACCGCAAAAATAATGCAGGTTCGGAGAACACACTTTGGCTGTCTTTTGAAAAACCGTTCAGGATTTGACTGGGCTATGTTGTACAGGCTGCAACAACAAGAGATATATAAGCATCTTGCGGACACAGCGACAGTGTTCGAGACGCATATGCAATGTCAGCTGCGAAACGGCAAGTACGTCGCGCTGAGGAGATCCTGTCGGAAGTATTGAAAGACGCTTTGGTGAATTAGCTGCAACACTGGGTGCACCAAGTTTGGTTTTAAGCATGCGTACCATCCGAGTTAGAAGATGACCACGTGCTATTACTGTTCAAGAGCAAAGCGAGCAACCAATATTCCGCGAATTAGCGTTTTATCAGCTTACTGTGTTGTGTAGATAAACTGAACGCCCAAATCCTGGCCAAGCGTTTCGACAATTAGGTCGTAGAAATGAACTTGGCTGAAGAACAGGGTGAATTCTGTTCTGGCCGCAACACCATATACTTCGTGTTCGCGGCTTGTCAGCTGCAGGAGAAATGCAGGAAACAACATCAACCATTGTACTTGCTGTTTATAGGCTTTACCAAGGCTTTAATAAAGGTGAACCGCGAGACACTGCGACTGTAGTTCAGTACATTTTTTCGAACAAGTAAGATTGCAAGTTTGTTTGAAAGTCTGCAAAGCGTTATGCGTGCCAGTGTGCAGCTACGTGGACACACCTCGGATGGTTTGCATTTGTCTCTAATGTGCATCAAGGTAGGGTTTTAAATGCTGTTCTGTTTACCATTTGCCTAAATACAATGATGCCTTGCGCTCTTTTTGCAGTTTGTGATTACGGTGACACTGCGGAACATCGTATTTATGGTGTTTTGCCGTCGTACCGGGATGAAAACTATGGTGTATGAAAACAACATCCGTGTTTTACTGCTTACTGACGACAGTACATTGTTTGCAGCACATGACTTAGGCTCTAGCTTCGACAGCGGCCAGATTTGGTCTCACCATCAACACAAGCAACATGCTTTATCTTTTTCAGATTGCCCTATGTATGGAATCCACTGACATGTCGCAATACCAGGTTGCCCACGAGCTTTTGGAAACTGCATAACAGTTTTACTATCTTGGGAGCAAAATATTAATCGACCTGCAGATGAGGAACGAGTTGCACATCCGCGGATCGAGGGTGGATGCTGAATTTGGAAATCTGGAATAACGTGTTTGAAACAACCACCACACTGACATCGGAACGGAGCTGAACGCATTTCGGTCGATGGTGTTGTTCGTTCTTCCATATGGTAGCGAAAGTTGGACGCTATACTGAGGGAGAATCATTTATCTGGAGCGCTTCCATAAACATTGCCTGCGACGGATTCCATGCATCTTCTGGATTGACCGAGTTGCACACACGGAAGTTCGACATCGCACTGGTAAGTATGTATTAGATTGCATAGTTCTACTGCGGGACGTAAAGTAGATGGTGAATATCATCCGTACAGATTCGACGCGGATAAAAACTAGCTGCTTTGTAAACATCTAAGCGCAGGAAAACGGCACGTAGGAAAACCGCAGTTATTTTACAAGGACGAAAACAAGCTGAGTATATACAGAACTCATTCTGAATTCAGATGTTGAGAATCGAAAGCCGTTGATCGGCACAAGTGGCGTTAGGTAATACAGATGATGGTCGTATAAGTAGAAAAGAAGGCATTGCTGCTTGCGAAGGAGAAACGTCGGTTATGGGAGCGACCAATACCAATGGATTCTACGCCATTGACATCGAGCGTATGGTATTCCTTATATGTGGGCGCCATTGCATAAGCCAAGCGGGCCTGGTTAACCACCAGCGTGAGCATGCGGGACCAGCATCCGATAAACGACCATTCAGCGGAATATCTGATCAGCTGGTCGTACCTTGCTGAAAGCGACCGGAGCATGGCTTGGTTCGAACTCATTAGCAAGTTTAATGAACTGGTAATAGCTGCCTGAGAGACAACCGTTTTCGACGAACCAAATACCGTTTCTTTCGTATGTAGCAGAACTAGGAAATGGATGATAGTACGCAAAGCAGCCTGGCGCTAGTATAGATCATCATTAACGCTAGATAGTAGTGACAAATACCTAGCCCATCGTAACCACTGCACACAACTTCTCGGAGATGAAAAAGCGGCATATCAGCAGAATATGGAGAAAACTTAGATCGCTAATTCCAAACTGCTGCACACATATGTCAAACACCGTCGTAAATTGAAGCAGGGAATTTCTATACTCCTGACGAATGATGATTCAAATAGCACAGCTATAGAAGCGGCAAATTTTGTATGCCAAATTCCAGTCGGCGATACCGAAGCTGAATAATCCCAAAAGTTGCAAGATTTTCTGGCATGAAAGATGGCGCATTTCAATGACCTAAATGAAGCCCCGAGATTGAGATTTGTCCGGTGAGGCAACGTTGTGCTTCAGCTAAGGCTGTCAGGATTGAATTGCGCATTGGATCTCGGAGCGAACTAACGCACTGAGCACATGTTGGTAAATAGCAGTGTCCAATATTCCGAACGCCCGTCGTTACGAGCTGATGTGTTGGTCACCATTTTTCGATACATTTGCCGATTGCATGGAACAACCCAAGTTATCATGAATCAACATCTAAAACTTCCGTTCAACAGACGAAAACTGCAGTTCTTGCATTCCTAGCGGGTGTGAATAAGTACTCTGGTGCCTTATACAGAGTACTTTGCATTTGACCACCAAGAAAATGACAGATTTCGGGTTGACCAAAGATGTATCATATCTAGTTCACACTGAAGTTACTTATCATCGGCATCCGTGTGAATCCAGCAGCCTCTTGATATCGTCAGTAAACAGCAGGACATGTGAAGCGTTCCTCCGTACAAGGTCGTTGTTGATTACCAAACTCAATCACGACGTAATTACTGAGCACTAGAGCACATCAAAATTAATTAGTTTAGGCGCAAATACGTTACACCTGACTCTCACCACGAATTGTCGTTGCAGGAGAAATTTGTCGACCAGCTCAGGAGTGCGTTACTGATCCCATAATATAGGTGTTTGGAAAGGAGCATTTGATGAACTAGACGATAAAATGCTTTCGATAAATCCCAGTAGGTCACATAAGCTTCCTCTCCAGCATCAGCTGAAACGCTCACAATTCTCCTAGTGATTAATAATTGCAGTGTGCACTATCGCCGTCGATGAAACTCGTGTTGCATGAGAGCAATAATTTTGCAAAATTTTATCTAACACACCAAAGCATCCGCATCGATGGATTACACGAGCGTAGACAATACACGGAGAAGAGACACTGGGCGATAGTTTTATGGCGCAGTGTTGCTTCCGAATTTGTGAATCGGAGCAATCATTCCAAGCTTCCACAGGCAAACAATCTGCTTCTGGCTTAGCCAACGCTAAAAGAACGGGGCCAAAGATGATTTCAGTTGCCATGCTGCTGCTCCAATTGTATCTGGAAGAATGGAGTCTACTTCCCGTGAGCTGTAGCTGCAAGGAAATGTTAGCTTCTGCAATACAGTTACGGCAGTAACATAGAATTTGGTTCGTTCCTACAGGTGAAGAACAAATACTGTTGAATATCGTGATGCCGAAACCCTTTTAACTTTAGGAGCATCTTGCTTTGTTAACGCATTTGCCACTTATCTAGCCACTCTAGTTGGACCGTCGGCCGTACGAATTGGAATGATTCCCTGCCTCAAGCTAAGATGGTTACAAATATATAGCTATATACATATATAGATATGTATTAGCTACAAAATCCGTTTCTAGATTTGCCTGACAAGAAGAAAGCGAAAGTCTACAGGTTACAAAGTTCAACAGCACAAGCATGTATACCGTGAGCCACAGCACCTAATAATCCATACAAAAATGCGCAATGCACCCTTGACACAAAGCAGTCAGCCGGAGAAAATGTATAGCGTGAGCCAAAATTGATTCAACTCAAAACTTCATATGAATAAATGGTAACATGTATACCAGACGCACAACTAACAGTTGCTTGGCAGTGTGCCGTTCTATATTGGTAATACCAATAATTAATCCCATCACCTTCACGCTAACTGTGCGTACACTCTCCTTCAGTAACGATTAACTGTCGCCAGGAGTTAGTTAACGAGATGAATGCGTTCGACAGATAGGTACTTCGGAAACACTCGCCTCAAACACCGTCAGACCTAGAATAGGGACCGAAGTTGCTGTCAAGCTTCTGACAATACGCAATCGCACATACATGTAAAGCCCAGCACCAGCGACGACGCACATCTCTACTCGTCTCCGTCGCCTAGTACAAAAATTAAACCAGAATCAGTGCAAACGCATAAGCGCAAACATTACAAAGCTACTACCTTGTGTAAAACTTATGATCGCAAATGTCCCAGCAGTGTTCGATTGCAAACGTGCCAAAGTGACGATGAATTCACCTCTTTATGGCCAACAGAAATTGCAATCAAGGTTTAGCTGATAGTCAGGTACGGCATTCATGATTCTTCGCACTACCCAAATTCGAAATGGCTAGTCGATTATCCAGAATGGACCACCAATTTACTATCAGGACGTAGCCTCAAAGCTAACTACGGCTTCATAAACTGGATTGAAAATGTGGAGCTAGGTAAGAAGAAAATATTCACCACATATTTTACTATTGTTCTCCAGTGTCCCTCTATATGAAACGATGGACCACCCATGCGTATTTTTTGGTCTCAGCTGACATTTGTGATTAAACAAACCTGAGGCTCAGTTGTGGAAGTATTCACGCAAGAAATAGCAAGCGAACGACAAACTCGGGTAACATGTTCCGACTTACCACAGCTCCAACAATTCGCGTATTTTGCATAGCAAAACCTACTTTTTGCACGGTGTTCAACAGTTCTCTAATGGCAATATATTTTTCCATCTGAGCATCGCATCAACGCTGGAAACGGATCCAGTAAATCAGTTTTGGTGGCTGCCATGTTTCTTAGAGACAATTTACTTTCTTCATTGACTGCGAATCCCGTGTTAGGCATATCGCAGTCTCCCTCCAAAGTGAGCCTATCTGTATCCTGTTTAGTAGTACCTTTTACATTTTACTACACAAACTTACGGTCAGCTGATAACATCACCAGCTGTATCGACTATCCTTTCAAACACCTCATACAATTCAACATCGACCAACATTCCTTTTGAATCGCCGGCTGACACTAGACCACCTCGTGTAAAACATCTGGGAGCCCCAAAATACAATCATGGGAATACACGTTTTCAATCCCTTTTGGCATCCAAGAATGACGGGTTATTAATCCAGGAACTCGGCAACCTAAAAAGCGTTACCACAATACGTGTTGACCAAAATACTATAAGTGAAGACGATAAGTGGATACGATAGGCTTTCCTTGATAAGTGAATCCGAACGTAGATATGGAAAGATGTAACGAGCATATTTTCTTCAAATCTGTTCCTTGGGACATTGTCATAGTCCCATTTCCGATCCTGCACCCGACAGCTACATAACCTTGCTACAGTTCGGTAAGCTTGTTTAGGAGACCTTGTGCATTTGTGTACATATAGAAAGGCGTTTCTGACGTCAGGGGGATATGATTTTTGGTACAGTTTCAGGCACTACTGGATTTTTGTTTGGAAGGTGCCGAACTCGTTTGTGTCAGATCCCCTTAACTCGCCATGACTTTGGTTATTTACCACGTATGTTTGCTTATTGGACGCTGCTTTGATCCGAAGCTCTTTAGGTAGAATGCTGCGACCCGCATACCCTTGTTGAAGCAAAACATTCACAATCTGCAGTTCACCTTCTCTTTGCTTTGGTCATCTGCGCAATCTCAAGATAGTTTGCACTACGATAGTTTCCAGAGAGAGA
The DNA here is from genome assembly GCA_944474145.2 of Dicrocoelium dendriticum. NCBI lineage: Eukaryota > Metazoa > Platyhelminthes > Trematoda > Plagiorchiida > Dicrocoeliidae > Dicrocoelium > Dicrocoelium dendriticum. The sequence goes on along the minus strand of OX104063.1, from coordinate 12,132,094 downwards.
TGGTCTCTCAAATGTTACACCACTGATCCTGACCGTGGGTGGTCCTTCTGTGCTCATTCTGACCTCCTGCCACAACAACGGTCATGGCTATGCACTCACAACAAAACTGCTTCTACTTCAACATAGAAGGTTAATACAACAAGGTGAAACCTCCGTTAACCGTAGTGCTTTGAGTTAAACTAATAATCTTCCAGTTAAAGAAGCATATACTTCTTTTAACCTTGGCTACGCGAGGCAGGAGGTTAGTACGATAACTGACCCAAAAAGTGCAACAGTATAGTAGTAATTCATGTACATGTATCCATAAATATAGGTATATATGTAGGTGTGTTGATTTGTCTGTAAATGTGTTGCTGTTCTTCTGAATAAGTGCAATCGCTTTGTTTGTGTCTAAAGGAAATGTTTGAGGTCTGTAGATATGATAAGTTTGTCCGAGTGAGCAAGGGCAGTGTGTTTATTTAGTGACGAGTCACATCTGCCATGTCATAGGGTTGTTAGGCAGACTTTTGTGGCTTTTTATAGGTAGAACGCTTGCCAGGCGAAAACCCACCACTTCCTAGAACATTGTCGCCAAACTATTTGCTGGAACGGGTTAACCCGAAACACCCAGCTGGCACCACAGGAAGTTGTTCGGCTAGCCAGGCTTCGGGGGTGAAGACAATTATTACAATCGGACTGATGGTGGTTTGTTCGGACGTATTTATGCCGGTGATTTCATTAAGTTTAAAGTTACAGGTGACGAATTTTTGAAGAGCTACCCAGTCTTCTTCCTTACATTTGGATTGAAACCTAAGAAGAAAGACTAAGGTTGAACATCTGTCACGCTTCCCCCAAGAAAGCAATGTTGAATTACCTCTTATGTTTTATCATTTTCAACATTCTGTCGTGTTTCTGCTAAAGTTCATGTAAAATCGTAATCAGTAGAATGACCATGCATACTACAAAGTACGACATAGAAACCGTTTAAAAGTTTGTATTTTCAAATAGTTCACTGTTAACCTTGAACCATTTAACTGATACATGCCAAATAAATTAGTAGAGTGCAATTCATAATGGCAGATATACAGACATGATGGAAAGTCACAGGATATTTTATCCCAATAGACGTTGACCGGGCTTCTTTTGCTGTTTCTTTAAAAATCCTTGCGTTCATCGATAATTTTCGATTCAATAACTGACTGTGTGAATTTCTGTTTGCAACCAGGACGCAGAATTAATTTTTTTCAAGCTTGACACATCCACTGCAGGTCGGGTATTTCATAATGCACTTAAAGCAGGGTTAAGCGACTGGGTCGTTCACACTGTAGGCGCCCTGAGATGCAAGCAGAGAAACGGAGCTTAAAGGGCCCCCAAATGTCTAATAGTTACTTCACTTTACAATCGAGAACTGTGTTTCTTGTTTCCTTGTATGTATATAGCAGTGCCTAATTTTGAGAGCACAAATGTTACTTAAAGGTTTTTGGTTCAAGGAATTGTAAGCGTGTGTTTACTTGGGAAGGTTGCTAAAAATGCAACATTGTGGTAAAAAGCTAACAAACGCGGACAAGATAAGAGAGGTGGAGTGCAGCAAATAGCGTTAGTGAATCTGGATCGATTGAGTGAAGGCACCTACATTTGTGATAAGCATTATATCCGTAAAGCGACCCGAGTACGGTTCAAGAGAAAACGATCGCACAGCCGTATGTTTTAAGGTACGTCTGGACCTTGTTCCCATTACTCGCCCCCAGATAAGTCAACGCCCAGAACTTCTAACAGGATTTTCTTAAGACATAGCATAAAGCAGTATGAAAGATTGCTGCAGTTGGATTGAACTGACTGCCACAGGTAACCTATTCATTACGATCGTAATTGTTCAGACAGGAATCATATCGTCTAATGTACATATTATTAGTGAGATACTCTATTAGAATCCAGGTCGTAATACGTAATGCTCAGCTTCGTTCCACCGAACAGAGAACATATTATTTACATTAGAGCGATACATCACCCGGAATAAAAGTAAATGGTCACGTTTGGCCTGTTGAGCCCCAACAGATATACTTAACGATGTTTAACTCTTTGACAGCAGTTAAGTGCACATGATTCCAGTGGACTCTTAGTAAATTAGCATCGTACTAGCTACGATGCTAACTTGTCCCTTTTGCAAGTTATTAAGCATCAAGCAATAATATCCTACTATAGATGGAGCGAAGCACTTATACAAGGCGACACTATAGTCCACAAGCCCATCAACTTGCAGCCTTAATCGATGGCTGACTGGCTTTTGGCTATGCCCGTGAACCACAACCCCCTGGTTACGGACCGCTACCGGTACATGAGACGGTCCAAATTGCCTGTTACCTGCTACCGAGGTAGAAATTGACATTTCTCAGCCAAGGAATGTCGTCATAAACAAAGTATCTGCCGTCAATGTGGAAAATAAGGGCACTTGACACGAACTTGCCGATCCAAAGCTAGCGCAGCTGTTTCATCACGATTTCCTAATAAGCCGGTGAAGATCATCCAGTCTTCAGGCGAAGATGATCAACTAACCACGATTTGGGAAGCGACGTCGAACCACACACTACGCTGTGCAATTGGAAATGATAAGCCCGTTGGTTAAAATGGAAGTTGTTACCGATGCCTCAGTTATCATAATTAGTGCTGCATCAGTTAACATATCACCCAAATTACCCCTTTGTGAATCAACTTTGCAAATTTACACCGAGCAGCTGATAACTTTCCTGGCAGAATGCAATGTTCATGTTAATTATCATGGGGAGCAGCGGACCATAGACGCATATGTTATAACGAGTGATTGTCCCAACTATCTCGGACGCGACTGGATTAAATAGCTTCTGGTTATGCTAGAGACAGTGAAGTCTATGTCCATTAACCAGCTCCTAGAGGATGCGCTGAACAAATATCCTGACGATGTAGATGATAAAATAAGAACGTTGAACGGATAACAGGCTAGTATCAAATCTCGGCCGGAAATTCAGCCACGCAACTTCAGTGTTTGCACCATACCTTACTCATGAGATCAAACGTCGAAGACAAGACAAAGAGATTGCAATCAGCAGGAACAATGGAGCCAGTACGATACAGTTAGTAGGGAGCTCCAGTAATTCCGGTATTGAAGCCGGATGGTTTTGTGCGCATTTGTAGAGACTAAAAACTATTTGTAGTTCGTACATGAAGAAATTCGTCACATCTAGACTCACTCCGACAGCCATTTCATACCCGGAAAAGCATTGTACGCGCGTTTCATCTTTTCGGAAATCCTCAGCAGTGTGCATTCCATCGGAACCTATTAGGGTTCGAACCCGCAACTCGACTATTGCTTGTCTGTAGTCGCGACCACTGAGTTATGGGGGACAGCAACGACCATTGTTAATAAGTTACTAGATAGGGGTAAATATCCTCTCCACTACACGGTAGTACAGTACAAGTCAGTGGATAGTGAGCGGCGCTATATCCCATCTAGTAGTTTATATACAATGGTCATTGCCGTCCCCCATAGCTCAGGGGTATCAAACACCGACTGAAAACAGTCGAGTTTCGGGTTAGAGCTCTTCCAGATTCTGATGGAATGCGCACTGTTTAGGATTCCCATAATGAGGAAACGCGCGTACAGTTCTTCTCCGGTCGTATGACGGCTGTGTGATTGAGTCAAGATGTGAGGTATTTAGGACTAAGCCATTCAACTCCACCTACTACTACTCTGTAATTGTTAGTGGTTGTTTAATTGTGCATAAGTATCCCTTACCAAGGATAGAGGATCCATATGTTACGCCGGAAGGTGGACCAAAATTTAAACAGATCAAATTCAGTCACCCAAACTTGCAAATTAAGTGAGAAGAGACCTCTCGCTCATGCCCATGATAAGTAACCACGAGGGACTTTGCTTATACAAACCACTACCCACTGAAATCAACTGTAACCCAGAGATACTCCAAAGGATTACTGACAACCTGATCAAAAGGACATTCTTTCTCTTCCGCTTATCTTCACGACATTCTATTTGCAGCACGTACAGATGCCAAATAATTATAAACGCGACCCACTGTGTTTGAACCTATGTAACTGATTGGACTCAAAGTGAACATGTCCAAGAGTACGTTTTTTCCGACTTTTTTCGTTACCTGGGTTACCGCCTAGACTAGAACAGAGTACACGTGTTAGAAGAGAACGTCATGCTCATACTTGTTGCAACTGAACCCAAGAGTAACGCTGAACTCTGTTTACAGTGTTGATGTTTTCCAACTATGGTCAGTTCTCACCTAACTTTGCAAAGGTATTTACAACCACGTACCAAATGTTAAACAAGTGCAGGTTTTGCAATTGTGGTCCGGATAGAAGAAGGGCCCCCGCAGATGCATAGAGAGTGGTCAGCGCCTCCCGCATCTTGTGCATTTTGATCCGAGGAGCGACTTCTGCTGCTGTGTATTGCTTCTTCACGCGAAATAAGCGCAATACTTTGCCACCGGACAGATGACAGTTCCCTTCGTCCGATCATGATTGTTTCTCCCACCTTGCAATTCGCTGAAGGAATGTTCTCTCAAATGGACACAGAGGCCACGGCGATTATTTCCGGAGTCAAGCATTTCTATCAGTAGTCTGGGATGACTGTTCTCTATCCTCAATCTCCATACACCACTAGTTTGCTTCTGTGTGGGAAGAAAGATATTCAACAGAAATCCTAGCTTTGAATGAAAAGGTGGGCACTACTTTTGAACGCCTATAAATATGAACGTTAGTAAGTAGACAGAGCAATTGATCGCATAGCCGATGCACTTAGTCGCAACCCGCAGCAGCATGGCACAAAAACGAACACTGAACAGATGGACATAATCAATCTCATGCAACAACTTGAAAAGCCACCCATCCTGAGTGAATTTGTGTTCCGCCTAACGGGCAGGGATCCGATATTTTCAATGTTGAAATGGTTCTCGATGATCAGATGGCCTACATGCATGACAGACGAAATGAAACCATTCGCCTGCGG
>OX104063.1:12108341-12126612 GCA_944474145.2 Dicrocoelium dendriticum | reverse complement strand
TCCAAATGCACAAGATGATGCTTGAGATTGAAGTTGGAGAATAAAAGCACGAATAGTCTGATTAGGTTGACGGATCAGCAAGTTGAATTTTACTTTTTCGGCAACCACGAAATTTTCCGGTAGTAAGTGAGATAAAAGGAGGTCCCGCAACTTGTCATATGACAATTTCGATGGCAGCTGTGGGTAAGCCAGATTTTTTAGAAGCGTATACGCCTCTCGTCCAATAACAGTTAAAAAGTGGGCAGATTTAAGATCTTCGCGAAGGTCATCTTTTGTGAGCCACCATAACTGGAATCTCTCCATTTATTCTTGTAACACCCGGGGAGATGCATTTACGTTTAAGAATTTGATGGTTTTATTCATTTGGAAATAAACGCTGACTGCGACGCCAATTATGATGTTCTGAATCGGAAAATAATTGAACTCCACCCAAACTAGTCACTACTCGGAATAAGAACACCAGAATTGGAATTCGAATTTCGCGGGTGTGTATTCTACATCAAAAGGGTGAAAAGAATAACAATAAACAATCACTGAGTATTGTTTGTACAATTATCACACTACCCTGTCCTCTGCACTGCAGTAACGGGTAAGTCAGTGGATAGTGATCAGCGCTATATTTGTAGCATCCGCACGCAAGCACGCACGCACTCGCAGAAGGACGTGCAAGCTTGGCCGATACAAACTCACTTGACCTTATCGACTCTTGTGGGACTTGAAAAGACATCAGAATCATCACGTGCGCCACGGCGGATGAGCGTCAACGGGGCTGACTACATGTTATACGATTGAACAACGCCTTGTGTCCCACCGTGATACATGGTTAAAATTGTGCCAATTTATTGTTACTTTTGTCCATCTATTTTCCTACCTAATCTCGGAGTTTTCACTAACATTTTTTGGGCTGTTAATTACGTAATAGTATGCAACCGTATTTTCCTATAAAACCCCTACAAATTTGGTGACCCCGACGTGACCTAAAATAGCCTCCGAAGACAGCTGTTTGTTGTCCTCTGTGTCACATCAACCAACGCACAGAATTGACACCGTTTCAGTCAACCTCCCGCCGTTTTGGCATCATGATCCAGCAATCTGGTTCTGTCAGGTCGAAGCAAAATTCCATCTCCGGAATATCACACAACAGCCAACCATGTTTTATCTGGTGCTTTCTGTGCTTCCACCTGAAGTTGCTGCGGATGTTCGTGATGTGTTACAAGCTCCAGATCGAGTCACCCCTTTCAACACTTTGCGCGACAGTATCATCAAACGGACAACGATAGTAAAATATAAGCGTCTGGAACAACTCCTTAAGGGTGCTGATCTTGGTGAATGTACACCATCACAGTTACTTCGTCGAATGTACAACACTTTGGGAGACCGCCAGCTTGATTCCGCTCATTACATCCAACTGTTTTTGAAGCGCCTCCCTTCAAATGTACAAACAATCCTAGCACCGTCGATTGACACCGTCCCCATCGACAAACTGGCGAGTATGGCTGATCGAATTTTAGAAGTTCAACCAAATTGAACTTCCTTGTCTTCGATCAACTTAGCGACGGAAACACCGTCCATTGCCTACCAGATTAAGCTGCTTTCCGAACAAATCGCTGAACATAGAGCTTCACACTCTCACCAATTTCGATGTTTTCATGTCGACGAGCAAACAGCAGAACTTACCGATTGAATTCTAACAACAGACAGTCTGACAACTACTGCTGGTACCACAACAAATTTGGTCATAGAGCAAGGAAATGTGTTTCCCCCTGTTTGTTCGGAAACTCCAAAAACAATGCTCCGCAGATGCCGGAAAACCGCCAGGCCGTGTTAGGGGCGAGTAACACTCGTGGCTATCAAATCCAATCTCGCCATCTTTCTGTAGTGGATCGTAATACTGGACTAAAATTTTTGATTGACACTGGAGCAGACGTTAGTTTTTTTCCGCCGCAACCCACCGACACTCACCCTCCTGGAAATTTTTATGAACTTACCGCTGCAAACGGTACAAAAATACGTAGGTTTGGACAACGTTTGCTGACACTTAATTTTGAATTACGACGTGAGTACTCTTGGATTTTTCTTACTGCGGATGTTCGCCAGCCTATTTTAGGTGCGGATTTTCTTACACATTTTAATTTATTAGTTGACTTGAAAAACCGTAGCCTCCAGGATGGTATTACTAAGTTATCTGTGTGCGGCGAACCTATCATTTGTTCCCACTCTTTTCCATTGTTATTGTCCACGCTTCCTCAAACCTCCTATTCTTCCATACTTAGAGATTTCCCTAACCTGCTTAAACCCAATGTTCATCAGACTAACCCCGAACATTCTGTAACCCATAGGATAGCGACTCGCGGTAACCCCGATTTCGCTCGCCCCCGACGTATGCCACCTGAACGCTTGCTCATCGCCAATGGGGAATTTCAACACATGCTCCAACTGGGAATTATCAGACCCTCTGACAGTACTTTTGCTTCACCCTTGCATATGGTCCCTAAGTCAACGCCAAATGATTGGCACCCGTGTGGCGACTATCGAGCCTTAAACCACTCCACTATCCCCGATAGATATCCCCTTCCTCATATCCACGATTTTACTGCAAACATTACCGGTTGTACAGTTCTCTCACACATTGACATTCGCAGAGCGTATCATCATATCCCTATTCACCCCGATGATGTGCACAAGACAGCTATTACCACTTTTTTTGGTTTATTGGAGTTTTGACGTATGCCCTTTGGTTTAAGGAATGCTGTCCAGACCTTGCGACGTTTTATTGACCAATTTCTTCACAATCTGGATTTTGTATTGTTATTTAGATGATATTCTCGTTGCTTCCAAAACCCATGATGAACACATTACTCATCTTCACATACTGTTTCAACGCCTACAGCATCATGGCGTAGTACTTAACGTTCAGAAATGCGAATTTGGTGTTTCCGCTTTAAATTTTCTCGAATATACTATTAATCAGCATGGCATTACTCCCGCACAAACTGAGCTAGACGCTATCACCTCATTTCCGTGTCCCACTTCACTTCGTCAACTGAAGCGTTTTCTTGGAATGGTTAATTATTATCGTCGTTTCATTCCTCATGCAGCCGCTATGTTGATGCCTTTGACTGACCTATTGAGAGAAACTCGCTCTGACTTTCATTTTTCTGAACAAGCCCAACAAGCATTTGAGAAAGCCAAATGTACCTTAGCGAAGAAATGTACCTTGTTTCATGTGCGCCAAGGTGCTCCCTTGTCTCTCCACGTCGATGCATCTAACACTGCAGTAGGTGCTGTTCTTCATCAAACCGTTGACCACCAGAAACAACCACTTGGTTTCTTCTCCAAGAGACTTCAGCCAACGGAGGCGCGGTATAGTGTATTTGGTCGAGAACTGTTGGCCATCTATCTAGCTGTGCGTTACTTCTGACATCTTGAAAGGCCGTGAATTTTGCATCTGTTCACAGCATAAAGCCCTTGCTTCAGCCTTTTCTGCAAATCCTGACAAATATTCGCCGCGAGAGATTCGCCAACTTGATTACATCTCTCAGTTTTCCACTGATATCCGGCATGTTGCCGGCAACCAAATCGTAGTCACAGATACTCTGTCTCCTCCTGGTGTTGATTGTGTTTCCGCAATCGATTTACACCAGATGGCGAAGGCTCAGAAGACAGAATCATCCGAATCATTCTCATCAACCTCTGAGAAATTTTCACTTGTGTTAAAACCACTCCCTCTCTATACACATCCTGGAACAATCGAATGTGATGTTTCGACGCATGTACCACGTCCATTGATACTACCTTCTATGCGTTGACAGGTTTTTAAAACGTTTAACTGTGTTTTACATCTATGGATCCGCCAATCCATCCGTCTCATCTCTGAAAGATACGTATGGCCAAACATGAACAGAGACATCAACGAATGGGCTGCAAATTTCTTTTCCTGTCAACGTTCTAAAGTCATCCGCCATACATTTTCACCTTTCGGAACCTTTAGCAATCCCGATGCCCGTTTTGCTCATGCTCATTTGGACATCGTCGGTCCTCTTCCTGTGTCAAATAGCAACGCGTATATCTTCACTTGCATCGATTGCTTTACGCGTTGGCCAGTCGCCATTCCTATACCTGACACTCACACGGAAAAAATCGCTCGTAATTTCATTAACCATTGGGTCGCGCCATTTGGTGTTCCAGCCACCATTACGACTGATTGCGGCTCCCAGTATGAATCCAATCTTTTCTCAAGCGTTACCAACATTCTTGGATGCCAACGCATCCGTACCACACCATATCACCCGCAAGCAAACGGATTAGTGGAACGTTTGCATCGTCACATCAAAACATCTCGAATGGCTCACAACAAACCATCTCAGTGGTGTGATTTACTACCACATGTGTTGTTACAGCTACGTACAATGTTTCGACAAACTTTGCAATGCTCACCTGCAGAACTTGTTTTTGGAACCAATTTACGCCTGCCAACTTATAGATGCTCGCCGGCATATTCCGGCTGGAAGCAAACACAATGAAGGTCGCAAAGAGCTCCGGGCGAAACTCCGTGCTAGCCTGAACAGAGACCGCGAATCCTGGTAGTCTCGTCGTGCAACAGAAATGGAAATGGCCGTTGCTCTTGGTAACCATCGTGAGTTACTCCGTTTCATACGGGAAAAGGGCAGCAGGAGACCTGGTGTTAGTGAAACTATACGTGACGAGAGTGGACAGCCTATCCACAACTAGTCAAAACGCTTAGAGCGTTGGGCTGATCACTTTGAAAGGCAATTTAATCGGTCGGAATTGTTAGATTTCTCGCCGACCAGTGATCGCCCTGCTCCGTGGGCTGTTCCTTTGGATCCACCCTCTCGCTCAGAAGTCGAACGTGTGATCAAACTGTTGAAGTTAAATAAAGCCGCGGGACCTGATGACCTTCCTCCAGCCTTCTTCAAATTCGGGGATCTGCTCTTGTGGATGATTTACACGAGTTACTAATGAGACTGTGGGAGCAGGAGACTGTCCCAACCGATTGGAGCCGCTCCATCATAGTCCCAATTTTCAAAGGAGGCTCACGATCGGAATGCGGCAGCCATAGAGGAATCAGTCTGATCTCCATCGCCTCCAAACTGCTTGCCTCAGTCATCCTTCACAGACTGACTGGCACTCGCGAAAGCCAGATTCGCGAAAAGCAAGCAGGATTTCGTCGAGATTGTGGCTGCATTGACCACATCTTCACCTTGCGTCACTTGTTGGAGCACCGTCACATATATTGGCGGCGACCGTAGTCGTGTTCCTCGATATCAAAGGTGCATTCGATTCGGTGGGTAGACATGCACTTTGGGACTGTATACTCAGGAAAGATGTACCTGAGAAATATGTGAATATTATCCGAGCGTTGTATGCGCGTAGCTCAGGCAGAGTGAAATCATACGCCCTTTAATATCTCCAGCGGCGTGAGACAAGGATGCCCGCTGTCACCTTTCCTCTTCAACTTCGCTGTTGACGAAGTCATGGAAATCACGTTCACAAGACACGACTTAGAGGGTGTGGAGCTACTCCCAGGAGAACGAGTTACTGACTTAGAGTATGCTGATGATATTGCCCTGAACTGTGACAGCTCACAAACGTGCCAAGCGGCACTGGACAGATTAGTACTAGCTGTCCGTCACTTCGGGCTTTGCTTCGCACCCTCGAAGTGCAAAACGTTTCTGCAAGGTTGGTCTGGACCGCCTCCTAAGCTGACCCTTGTTGGGGATCAGCTAGAAGTCGTTCAAAAATTCAACTACCTGAGAAGTTGTATCAGCGTTCGTGGGATTGAAGATGAGATCACGAATCGTATAGCAAAAGCTCGGGGCGCTTTTGCTAACCTTCGCCACTTATGGCGCCGGCGCGACATCACTCTCACCCTGAAGCGTAGAGTGTACAATGCAGCAGTACGTTCGACCCTACTGTACGGTTGTGAAACCTGGCCGCTTAAAGCAGCGGACCTGAAGAGGCTAGTTACGTTCGACCACCGGTGCCTTCGTAATTTAGCTGACATCTGGTGGGAACACCGCGTGAGCAACGAGCGTGTTCGGCGCCTTGGTTAAAGCATAGGAAAAGGAAATGAACCGCTCAGCACCGTTATTTCAAGCATCAGGCTCCGATGGCTCGGCCACGTGTTACGCATGCCAGCCCACCGACTTCGGGGACGTGTGTCGTTTGCGCGCCGATGATGTGGATGGAAGAAGAGGAGGGTTGGCCAAGCGATGACTTGGTCCAGAGGAATGAAGGCCCTCACTTCTGAGCTGGCCTCGGTTGGAGCGTCTCGGCTCCCTGGTTGGGGTCCGAAAGACGATGAACACGTTTGGTTGGACACACTTGCTGATGTGGCTAGGAGCCGACCTCAGTGGCGTGCGTGCTGTGACCCAACTGAGTCAAATCTCGCGGTCCTAAGCATTTCACTGTTCAACTCCCAACTCGTACTGACACAGTGAGCATAGACCGTCTCAAGCCCGCACACATCGAAGCTGCAGCCAATCCGTCGAATCACGCCACTACTACGAAATCGCAATCACCAGTCACGCCTCCGAACTACGTCACACGTTTCGGTCGTAAAGTTACGAGACCCGACCGATTCAGAACACTTGGATTTTTCGCAAGAGAGGAGTATGTGTAGCATTCGCACTTACGCACGCACGCGCAGACGGGACGTGCAAGCTTGGCCGATACAAGGTCATTGGACCTTATCAACTCATGTGAGACGTGGAAGCACACAGCATAAGCACCACGTGCACCACGGCCGATGGATGTCAACGGAGCTGACTACACGCTATGCGACGGCTCAGCGCCTTGTGCCCTACCGTGATACATAGTAAAAATTGTGTAAATCTATTGTCACATTTGACAATCTATTTTCCTACCTAATCTGGGAGTTTTCACTATTATTTGTCGGCTCGTTAATTACGTAAAAATACGCAACCGTATTCTCGTATAAAACCCCAACATATCACATCTAGTAACTTATTCACGATGGTCGTTGCCGTTCCCCTTAGCTCAGCGGTCTCAACCACGGACTGGCAACATTCGAGCTGCGTGTTCGAGCTCTACCTGGAGTCCGATGCAATGCGCACTGCTGATGATTCCCGAAAGGATGAAACGCGCGTACAGTGCATTCTTGGGCGTGTGGCGGCTGTCTGAGTGAGCATGGATGTGACGAAATTCTACCTATATAATTCAACACATATACTACTCTCCTGTAACCAGTACGCAGACCAAACTGCTTATAATGCCATAAGTTAATTGGCGGCTTAACTTTGGTTAGCTCTTCGCTTGTTGAGGAGGCTACCCTGTTCTTTGCACGGCAGTAACGTGTAAGTCAGTGGATAGTGAACGGCGCTATATCACATCTAGTAACTTATTCACGATGGTCGTTGCCGTGCCCCGTATCTCAGTTTTCTCAAATTCGGAGTGCCAAGGATCAAAATTGCGGGTTCGAGCCCTACCAGGTGTCCAATGGAATGTGCACTGCTGATGAATGCCGAAAGGATGAACCGCGCGTACAGTGCATTTCCGGGCGTGTGGCGGCTGTTTGCTTGAGTCTGGATGTGACGATATTCTACCTATACCATTCATACCCATTTTACCACTTTTGTAAATCTACTTAAGAAAAAGTTGGAAAGACGGCGTTTGCAAAATCGATTGACTCGCCGTACTTTTGTGGAGCTACCTAGAGGAGATTGTTTTTAAAAATATAGGATAAGAATATGGAATTTATAAATTTTCTGTCCTACGTATCGGAGTATACACATTGTCCGATGCATTTAGAATCGTGCGCGGACACAGTGATATTTTTTTATTTTTTAATTTACATGAATGAAGGAGGCAGGAAACTACCATATAACGAGTACCAACAGATACTGCTGGATTATTACACTATGGTACAAATCATCCGAAACACGTGTATGCCGCGATTGCATCCTCTTTCTTTCTTAGGACCCCGACTCCGTACATAGAGGACAAGAGAGCCGCAGAGAAAAACGCAATGAAAAGAATAATAGGTGGTGGATATTCGAGACGGATAGTTAATCGAAAATTGCAGACAGCGATAATCCCAAGTTCACACTGCACATCTGATGGATTGGGACCGTGAGACTTACTCATAATGGGGAAATCTGCAAAACAATCAGGCGGGTATTAAACGAACAGAGGAAAATAATGGTCTTCCACATAGAGCAAACGCTGCATTCAGCAATGATGCGTTTGAAGTAGCAAGTTCCAAATAAAAAAGGACCAACAAATGCGTCGATACAATTACTTGCAGGGACTTTGCGCAAGTGTATATTTTTCAAAAAGGGAGAGAAGTACGCACTAGGAAAGCAGAATAGTAAAAGTACGTTTCGCGTTCACCAAAAATGAGCCTGTATTCAAGGCCGCATTGAAACCTTCGGCGATGACATTACATGCACTAGACTCGGGAAACGCAATTGACTTGGACAATCTGGAGATCATTAGGATGGGAGCAAAAGCCACAAACGAATTTGAATTAGTGAGGAGCTAGAAATCGCGAAAGTTGCTTATTGCGTAAACAGACTAGAAGGCGTGGAACTATCGGGAAGGCAACAAGCTGATTTAACTAGGCTAGTATGACTAGCTTTGGCGGATGGACTCAGGTTGGGGCGGAAACGCCGAACCATCATCAATGAAGCCAAAGGCAGCATCCTCTCTGCCTCACGTGATGGACTCTGTGCACGGATCAGTTGTATTAACTTCATGCTCATCGTTTTACGAGATTCATATTTGGACCTTTAGAAACTGTAACCACTGTTTTTCTGTGAACACGGGTAACTTAAGCGATTGTTATTCTAATAGCTATAAATTGCCAAGCCTAACGTGAACTAGTTCCTCTGAATTGAAGTAGCTCATGTGTCAAGTGCGTTACGTTGCCACACGACTACTCATGTCAAAAAACCGATATGTATTCTAAACCTTTTTCAATTATGCACCTCTTAGAGATTGACGACTCTTTGCTCCTGATGTTTGCCGTTAATTCATGTCTTGGACTCCTCCTCGCGTCAACCCATGGGTGTATTTTGGGTTACACCTTCCCTCTGGCCATGAAAATTGACATAAATTCCTGCGTGCGTTTGTTCAATAACTCATAACACACGTCCGCTAACTTTCATGAGTACATTTTGTAGAAGCATTTGACTGATTACTCTGATCATTCTTCTGTCAAGTGTAGACGCACGGAATAAACTAATGCAAAATCAAACCATGAAATACCCGATTACTGCTAATGGCATGCCGCATTGGCCGTCGCGCTGTGGTGGGGGAACGAAAATTGTCGCCTCCGCTAAAGCATAAATAGGGGGTGGAAAATTGATAAGGTGCTCACACTGTCGCTTTATTGCTTTCCACTTCCTCTGTATATTCCCTTCTGTATTTCAGTTAACTTACTAATTCCTCCAATTTAATTGACTGCGTGTGCGACTACCCGGCGCGATCGTACGACGCCGTGCAGAGCACTTCGCATCGGGTTCTGGAACATGCGCGTACTACTCGAAAAGAACACGGGTGAGTGTCCGGAGCGACTTCCTGAGCTGGTCGCCATGGAACTGGTGCGCAAATACATTGACATTGCCACACCGAATGTGACTCAGCTCGCTCAGCATAAGCTGCAATGGGGCCGGTTTTGGGTAGACGTTGTAGCGGTTATGAAACGTTACAAAAGCATTTCGTGAACATGGGGTCGGATTTGCACTATGTGAAGACATAATTGGTCAGATGGTGACGGAGACTGATACCAGCAGTCCACAACTAGGAATGCTTCAGTTGTGACTTGCAAGAGTTAGATCTAATCTTTATTAACACGTATGGTCCTACTGTAGCGAGAACGACAAGACAGGGGGTAGACGTTTATTGCACACCGAAAATGGGCACATGAGGGTCTCGCGCGCGCCATCGAATATCGACTAGATTTCCGTCCCACCACGCAACACAGGTACGGATGTTAGAGGCGAGCCAGTCATTTCGTCTCGGGAGCTCTGACTTGGAAGATCCGCCTTCCTGTTTTCGCCTCGATCTCCGCTTCTCTGCACCCGATTTGGCTCGGCCAGGAGTCGTTCAAGAGCTCTCGACTTGCTTGTTCTGGGCTGTGTCAATCGGCTCGGCCTCGGTCCTGTGGGCTGCGCTAGCGGCGTATTTGTCTGATTTATTGCGCTGTCCACATATTCACGCTCCGTAGTTCCGGGTCCAGGCTCGTCGCTAGCCGTCTTTCGCGATCCGCTCTCAGCTAGCTCTGAAGAGCTCCCTAGAGTCATTCTTGGAAGCGGCCCCTCTACACTACTATAGGCTATCCTGTACCCATGACGGCTTAGGTTTACACTCATTTGTCCCACTTAATACGGTCTGTCCGAGGAGCAAACTGCTATTCCTACTAAGTCAATTCAACAAGCTTCGAGCGTGGTGCAGCTATGCTAATAGACGCCAAAAATATGTGTGCTATCGGCTGAGTCAATGGCATCGGTGACCAGCTGTTCCAACTGTGTAGCACTTTGCCTGAGGATCACGGACAAATGATTTGTACTGGGTGCGAATGATACAGATAATTGGACACACCAACGGAGTATACATGTTCGCCTGCCCAACGGTGTAACCGCACGCCAGCGCGACATGCGGGAGGTGTACATTGCACATGCGCTGCGTGCAGCTGAGTGTCGCTCTGATCTGAAGTTGTCATAGACACGGTTGCACATATAATTTATTAAATCTGTGTATTGCTAACCTACGGTGAACCGGAAGCCGTTTGGTGTTCTTTTACGGTAATAATCCTAACTAACCTATGCAACATCTCCATAACCTGTTGAGACACATGGAGATAATCCAGCTAGAAACGACCAATCATTCCATCAGTCTGGAGTTCGCAATACATGAGAGCCTGTGGTTTTCGATGTATGCTGAAGCATTTTCTGCACAACGTAAATAGAGAAATTACGTCGTCTTCTTATCACTCGATCCTATATGGATACTCATAGTCACTGTGTCTAAAAGGACTTCCTCATTTTCAATTATTCTATCCATTATATTTACCTGGCGCACAATTTTCGTCGAAGCCACCTGGATTAAATGGGACTAGGGTGGTCTCGTTACTGAGCTTGGGTATTATAGGGTAGCAAGTTAATGCCCTTCTAATGCACATTCTAATCAAGTTACTAAAGCGAAGACTTTCAAATGAAGTAGCCAAGTTAATCCCTGCTGCGTACCCGCTTGTCGTTTATTACCAGGCGTCTTAAGGACAGACTCCCGGCGCAGTCCGAATCACATATCTCATGTCAATTTACTTGCACATGTGGCGTATGAGACCACAGACTAACGACAAGACGTATGGTGAAGCGGATATAAGAACATTACCCAGCAGAATTGTGGAAATAAAAAGCTATAAGCCTGACAGCTTTATTTTTTAACTCCCATTGCTATATCGCTTCAAGTTGTGACAAGGAAAATTTTTAAACTTTTCTACAGCATGCTAAAACGCTATGCATGGGACACAAACAGCCCCCATTGAGAATGGCCGGATTCCATGTCGTTCGGGCTAATCTATCCCCAGATAACGCTTTTGCAATGGTTTCTTTTTCCGTTCATCTCGATCACGGGCGAAGACTCATTTGGATTCGACAACCCCACGGATTAACGATCCGTTGTTTATATTGAGCTTGTGTGTGTGTGGAGCGTTTGCGCGACCATCAGCATCGTTTGGAGTGTAGAATCTACAGAATAACTGTTACTTTAGACCATAAGAACTTTAGGCTACCCTTCTTAGAATATCGCAAACATCACCAGTATTATATATGTGGTAAGCTGAGGAGGACTAACGAAATTAAATTTCTTCGCTGAGTTCGTTGCCTACGCACGCACAGGCATATTCCTTGAATAACTTATCCGCGAAGTTAATGTGTGTATTAGTGTTCGTTTTCTGCGTTCTAATCATAACTGTGAGAATGATAACTTTCATAAGTGCTGTCGCTGTCGCACGTTATTTCAACCTTAATTGCTTGCAGGTGGTATACAATAACATTTTCCCCGATCCTACATATTTGCGAAAATATTCAGACGACTGCGCATGTAATATGCATTCAATCTCTAATAATGCAATCGAATTTCATGATCACAATGAGTTTTGTATTCTTATCAGTCCATTACAAATTCAAAATTTCAGCCCAACGATCTGGAACGAACACATACAACGGTGAGTTATTTCAGTTAAAAGCATTTGTGTTAGTCAATGGAATTTGCTTCAGTTTTTGCAGGGCACCGTGTCGTCCACTGTAGTCACAGCTGATATGTTGGTATTGGTTGAACTTAATTCGCAAAAGAATTCCACACAGGCAATTACGTTGCAATTTTCATCGTAAAGTTTGTAGTACGGCTCAGCTCTGATCTGAAAATGGCAAGAATGAGTCAATTTAGTTTAATTGCACAACAAAAGTACCATGTTCCGCTAAATCCGACACATGTGGCACTGATGATAGAGGTGAACACAGGTGAGTTGAATGCAAGATAGTCTCACCGAAAAATTCGTCGTAGGTACGATATTTTCATACGTATAAACGCGACCAGGTTCCATTGGGCAATTGGGTTTGATATATTCGCATATATCTGGTATCGCTGCGACTCTTGTTTCACACATAATCGGCTTTGTATTCTTTCCGCAAAGTTTGGCCCTACCTGAATGGACCGCTATTTCTGGATAGAAGAAAATTAGTCTGTGCAAGACAGCAATTCTATGAAACGAGTAATCGAATGGTTGAAAGACAGGGGTGCACGTCTATCAGAACAAGGGGAAACAGTATGTGGGGATACACTGCAGTTCCAAGCATGCTTCGCGTGCTATATTTATCCTGTGTCTCATTAACGATCACAGAAAACAACCTCAAAACAAAACCATAAGTTAGGGGTGTGGCGGTCGCCACATAAAAACAATAGGAGTTCAAAGCTTCTCTCCTATGTTGCATGCAGTATCAATCAGCGATCGTATTCTCACTTGGCTTGAAACCAATAGATATTGTGAAGAGGTCACCACCGTCTAAATCACACTGATCTTCTCCGCATCCCGATATGGCAAAACTGATTAGACTTTTATCCGGAGCTGACAAGTAGAGAGAATTTACACCGTAATGTAGGCCATTAGTGAAGACATGAAAACTAGTGAGACACAAGTGTTAAGTTCAGAGCAATTCCACTTTTCTTTTCGCATATAGATATCCCTGTACTCGACGTCTGTCATTGGCTAGTTCCACAGCTACATAGGCGTTTTTCATGACCTCTACTGCATGTAGTTCACTGAAAAGACATTCATAGTTTGATGTCACGTTTGCCGGTGCGGTAAAATTTTCGTTATTTCTACTGTATATTCAAGATTGCGAACGTGTCGATACCTGGTGCACATTATTCACGTGAATGTATTATTTCTACAAAAATATTTCACAGAAAAGCAGCAATGCGGTAAGTAATTATATTTTAGTTACCTAAATTATCTAACGTTACATGAATGATAATTCTTCTTTTGAAGCTGGTTATCTACGTTGTTAAATTTGATGTAAACATGTTCACTGTAGTTGTTCTACGTACAGTAAGGTCATAGAATTCAACCACCACCAATTATTTGGACACACACTCCGAAATAGATAAGAATTGCGAAGTTTTAGCATCCACATTTAAATTATCCATATTTAGCTGTTACAGTGGTTTATTATATAATAGTTTATAATTAGTTGTTATTTATTTCAGCTTCAAACATAATAGATATGCCATTGGATTCAGACTGTCCTTCTGCTGATAACAATGACGGGCTTGAAGAAGACAGCCTTACGTCTGCAACAAGACGGAATGCTGTCATTGCAGAAGCATACTCCAGTTCAGAGGATGAAATTGATTTGATGAATAATGTACTGGTAGAGAATTTCAAGTTATGCCTCTAAACAAATCAAAGCATAGTATACGTGGTTCAATAAGGACAATTCATATTGATAGATCTCTTCCACCGTTCACCAGTGAACTTACACTGAATGTGCGCTGTGAAAGTCCTGTTGACTATGTTCTTACGTTGTTGCATGAAGAATCTCAAGAACTCATTTTGTGCTAACCGACTTCGTGTGCTACACAATGTGTGATGGAAAAATTGTGTCTGACAGTTGCCGAGCTAAGAGCGTTCCTAGTAACAATTATGGTGATGTCATACATCAGACACAAGAGAATAAGTAAATTTGTGTCATCAGATGGTCTGAAGATGAAGCTTGTCACAAATGTAATGTCCGTGAGTCGATTCGAAATGAATTGGAGGATTCTGCCCTTTACAGATAATATGGCACAGAACCTCAACAATCCAGATAAGCTTTACAAGTTCAGGCCAATACTTGATAGCTTACAAAATTCACTGTTGTAGCAATTGGACCAGAAGTACATTAACCAATTGTTGGACAGAAAATCCCATTCAAATGCGGAACATTGCTAAGGCAGTATTTGCTAGAAGATGCCTAAACCATTAGGCTCAATCTGTGGGTTTGAGCTGGTTGTTCTGGTTATGTTTACCAATTTGAAATGTAACAAGGAGCGAGTAGTGGAATCGAGTGCATCAGTGAATCCGGAGCCTGTTCTGATGTTGTTCTCCGTCACTGCGAAGATATTAATAATCATGGTCACAAAGGGTTTTGATAATTGTTTTTCAAGCGTGGCATAGTTCGAAGAACTAAAAAATATGGAAATCCTTGTAGTGGAACATGTCATGCTAACAGAATGCGTGAAGATCCATCACAGGTGTCAAAAGAGTAGAAGATACAAAAGAAAGGCTTGGACACTTTCACGCCGGTTACAAATAAGAACAACGTAAGATATCCGCATGGATTGTTCGTTCTTCTATTCATTATCATGTGCCGGATCTCATCGCAAGATCTTGCACAGCGGTAGTGCAGGAAGGAAAGGAAAGCAAACACTCTATCTTGACCCATTTCGATAACATCTTATAATAATCATATGGGTGGTGTGGACCTCATTGATAAGTGTGCAGCACTCTACTCGCATTGGCGTCGCAATAAACGGTGGTATCTCCGAGTGTTCTTTCGTTTTTTGAATGTTATAGTTGTGAAACCGTGGTTGGTATACAGGAAATCTGGCAGTAATTTAACCCTACTGCATTTTAAGGTATAATTACCAGAGCTAAATAAATTTCCACACGTACGATCACAAAGTAAAAGGACAGAGGTCAACTCCACCTAGTGCAAAAAGATAAAGTGTAGTCTCAAAAACTGCACCAGAATTAAACTTTTATGAAGGCATTTTCTGGCCATGGCTAGCAAATATTAACTATACGAAAAGATGCCATGATTCAGACTGCAAAAGGAAAACATTTATTTGTGAATTGCAATGACCCCCTATACCCAGATTACTTTGCTAACTTCTATACTAAAACATGAATGTTCCCACCGCTGATGCAAGCAGTCCATTGCAATGGAAGTAATTGAACTGTAGACTTAATTATCAATAAAGCTTAATTTATATGTTAAGTGTGTGCATACGTTCCGAAATCCAGTAACAATTGTTACAATAACGAATCTATTATTAACAAAATTTCAAGCTCAAAAAGGTTAAAACTTCCTATATTTGACCAATCAGGTGACTTGACCAAACTGGCCTATTAAATAGGTCGTCAGCATATAGAGATAATCGAATCCAGATGCTTTTCAACAATCTGAACTGCAGATTTAACCTTATTACTTCGCCTAACAAGTCAAAATCTCTAAGCGTAAATGCAAAGTGTACGAAAGTTTAACTTACCAACAGCCCAGAAATTCCCGTTAACCAAAGCATACATGAAAAATGAAAACCAAGTAAGGAAACCTTAAGGTTATTGGACTTACAGCAATCATTGTAGTATTTCTTCCCCCTCAGTTGGGTCAGGTGAAGCATCAGCGTGAAAATAAGCGCCCAGAAGTTCATTTTCTTCGATGGCCACAAATAGTATGCCGTCGTTCTGAGCGGAAGAGCATATTTATTTACAGACCAGGTTTTGTTTACTTCACATGTTCCAACTTATTTGAGCTATGAGACGAAACAACAATAACAAATTTATTGTAAAGTTTACTCCCTTCCGTAGGAATTGATTCTTTTGGACCAGGGTTGCAAGCACAATCGACAAACGTTTAACTACACAAACACAACAACTGGTGGTGTGATCTACACAAGAGAGTTGGCTGCATGTTTTAGAGTGGACAGAGCCACTGGGCGTAAACGTATAGTCAGACCAGACCAACCGTTTTCATTCTGATGTTTACGAAATTCCCGCATGCCACAGTTGAACTAGCACGACCGTTTGAAACAAACCTCGTTTTAACGATAGGCCGACACAGATAATATTGATCAAGGACGGCTCAAATCCATGCTCTGCGTTCAATCGGGAAAGGCAGCAGCGTGTTAATTACACTCCTCCTACAAGGTATTCGCAGCTGAAACAATCTGACCAGCAATCTACAGCAGATGAGCTGTTTAACCGTACCGAGTGTTTTCACTTAACCCTCTATATTTTCGCGACTAACTGTACCGAATGTAAATGGTAATAATACTAATTGTAATGGCTACATTTCTCATCCATTGAGAAGTTTCGTCCATATTTGGCACAGAGCATTTGCATACATTATTAATATCCTGCGAAGCATAATAAGAGTATGAAGTGGCGGGGGAAAGAAATTGAAATATAATCGTGTGTTCTTGAACAACGCAAGGCACAATTCAATCAGAATTGTATGATTAATATTAACAGAGGCATCGCATTGAACAATTGTTTGTTCGAAATGTTTGTAGCAATGCTTGAATTATTTTTTTGGCAGCAGTAATAATGGATCTAGATTCTTTCAGATGTTTGATTGTTTGTCAAAAGTATGCATATGGACAAATCCAAATGTTTAACGGAAGTAATACAATGATCCATGGAACTGTCTCCTGGAGACCTGCTTCGACGCGGGGCATCACACGATGCGTTACACCCTTACTTCCATGCCCGATTTGGTCGTGTGCCGTTGTAGCATTTAAAACAGCTAAGTCATAAATCTAACTCATACCACCTAGTTAAGGCATCTGTTTTGGTTTGTAGGTAGTGTGTGCACTAGCAGTCTAGTCCGCACCATATGTAAGGAGTTCGAGTCAAGCAATGTTCACTCACGAGAGTCAATGGAAATGCGCCTTTCATCGGTACAGGTATTAGCGTTAGGAAGATCGACCCTGTCGTGCCCAAAATCGAAGTACTACAGAATAAAACATATGTGGAGATAGAAAGGTAGTAATAGTAATGGTCACTAATAAGAAATTCGGGTGTTATGATACTGCGCATTAATCTTAGGTACATTTTCGAACAACTGCTGTAACATAAGTGTCTATAATAGATGACTGGTCGAGTTCTAGATATGTGAGACATTTCTGAAAATTTGTGTCGGTTTCATCCACCAGTTGTATGCCAAACTGGACTGGTTCCTTCCGATAAGAAGAATAATTTAACACTATGGTATGTGTGTGGAAAAACAAATTAAACGTCAAGAGAACGAAAAGAGGTTTATACCTCGATAGCGTGATCCAAGGATTATGTGATTAAGCAATCAAATTTTGAAAAGTAATCGCCCAGAACTGGTTGTTTTCATAATCAAAGTGGTTCCGCATTGATGTTTCAGTGATTTAAATCCTGATGTCTACCACTAAATACCTGCAGATTCAAGTGTTAAGTATGACCCTTAGCTAGTAGACGGAACAAAACCTGCACATTTAGTATGGAAAGGTTTAATTAACCCGTCAAACGTTAATTTGGCAAGGAATGGCGAAACAAAAAGCCACAGCAATAAGGAAGTAATCCAAGGTCATTGTCAACCAGTCATTTGAGCGCCGATATTCAAGAGTAAATGCTCAACTTCATCCACTACACCCCTCTTCTCCCTCGTAATGACTGTAGCTACCGTGTTGATACCCAGCAACTGGGTTAGGTGTGCCGGTTGAGCGCCTTATTTGGGGTTGTTCACTTACGTTTGTGTTTCCTGGTTTTGTGCGACTGACCCCCATCAATTTTGGAATCAGCTCGGTCGAGTTTTGATCCTGCTTATGTGGTTTGTTTGGGCGTAGCTGAGTATGATCAAAATGGCGTCGCACCACATGATGGTCCTTCTGCTGTAGCCTCGCTAGGTTGATCGTTGAGGACAAAGGTGTCGCAGCTTTACAGCTTGCTTCTGTGAGGCAGATTAAAATCATTGAGCCAACTTTCCCTTGGTACATT
>OX104063.1:12088474-12108057 GCA_944474145.2 Dicrocoelium dendriticum | reverse complement strand
GATTTAACCACCGATGTTTTACGTCCCACGTTGGAACATTTTGATTTTAATTTTCTTTTGCGTATCCATCCTGTGGGTCTTGTAAAGTTATGCTTTTTATCCTATCATACACTATTGAACCATTGAACATATTCAGATATAGTTAACGACTGAGAACTTATAGCGTTCACATTTAAATTGTCCATAATTAGCTGTAACAGTAATTTATTATAAGATAGTGCATAATTAGTTTTTGATTTCTTTCCTCTTCAAACATAAGAGACATGCCATTGTATTCAGACTGTTCTGCTGCTGATAATAATGACGGGCATGAAGAAGACAGTCTTACCTCTGCAACACCAAAGAATGCTGTCATTTCAGAAGCATAATCCAATTCAGATGATGAAATTGATTTGATGAAAAATGTACTGGTAGAGTATTTGAAGTTATGCCTCCAAACAAATCAAAGCAAATATACGTGGTTCAATAAGGACAATTCTTATTGATAGATCTCTTCCACCGTTCACCGGTGAACTTACACTAAATGTGCGCTGTGAAATGCCTGTTGACTATGTTCTTACGTTGTTGCATGAAGAATCTCTAGAACTCATTTTGTGCTAACCTACTTCGTGTGCTACACAATGTGGGATGGAGAAATTGTGTCTGACAGTGGCCGAGCTAAGAGCGTTCCTAGTAACAATTATGGTGATGTCATACATCAGATACAAGCAAATAAGAAAATTTCGGTCCTCGGATGGTCTAAAGATGAAGCTTGTCACAAATGTAATGCCAGTGAATCGATTTGAAATGAATTGGAGGATTTTGCAGTTTACAGACAATGTGGCATAATACCTCAACAATACGGATGGGCTATACAAGTTCAGACCTGTACTTGATAACCTACAAAATTCACTTTTGTAGTAATTGGACCAGAAATACATTAACCAATTGTTGGACAGAAAATCCTATTCAAATGCGGAACTTTGCTAAGGCAATATTTGCTAAAAGATGCCTAAATCATGAGGCTCAATCTGTGGGTTTTGAGGCAGTTGTTCTGGTTAGGTTTACCAATTTGAAGTGAAAAATGGAGAGAGTATTGGACGCAAGTGTGACAGTGAATTCGGAGCCTGTTCTGATGTTGTTCTCCGTCTCTGCGAAGATATTAATAATAATGGTCACAAAGTGTTTTTGATAATCGTTTTTCAAGCGTCGCCTTGTTCGAAGAACTAAAAAATATGGAATTTCTTGTACTGGAACATGTCATGCTAACAGAATGCATGAAGCTCCATCACAGGTGTCAAAAGAGAAGATGCAAAAGAAAGGCATGGACACATTCACGTTGGTTACAAATAAGAATAACATAAGTTATCAGCATTGGCTTGTTCGTTCTTCTATTCGTAAACATGTGCCGGATCTCTTTCCAAGATCTTGCACAGCGGTAGTGCAGGAAGGAAAATAAAGCGATCACTCTATCTCGACCCATTTCGATAACATAGTATAGTAGTCGTTTAGGTGGTGTGGACCACACAGATCAGTGTGCAGCACTCTACTCACACCGGCGTCGCAATAAGCGGTGGTATCTCCGAGTGTTCCTTCGTTTTATGAATGTTATAATTGTGAAACCGTGGTTTGTATACAGGGAAGCGGGCAGCAATTTAACCCTACTGCATTTCAAGGCTACAATTGCCAGAGCCCAAATAAATTTCCACACACACGATCACACAGTAGGAGAACAGAGCTCAAATCCACCTAGCGTAAAAAGATGATGTGCAGTCTCAAAATCTGCACCAGAATTCAGCTTTTATAAAGGCAATTGCTGGCCATAGCTGGCAACTATCAAATATACGAAAAGATGCCATGATTAACATTGCGAAATAAAAACATTGTTTGTGAATTGCAATGACCCAATATACCCAGATTACTTTGCTAACTTCTATACTAAAACATGGATGTCTAACCTCTGACGTAAGCAGTCCAATGCAATGGAAGTAATTGAACTGTAGACTTAATTGTCGCAAAAGCTAAATTTGTATTTTAAATGCGTTATTACGCCCCGAAATCTAGTGACAATCGTTACAATATCAATATTTATTATTAACAAATTTTCATGCTCAAATAGGTTAAAACTTCCCATTTTTGACCAGTCAGGTGAGTTGACCAAACTGGCACATTAACTTGGTCGTCAGCATATAGAGATAAGCGAATTCAGCTACTTTGTAACTGTCTGAAAGCCAGATTTAACCTTCTTACTTCGCTTTACAGGTTAAAAGCTCTAAGCATAAATGCAAATTTTACGACGGTTTAGCTTACCAACAGTCCAGGAATTCTCGTTAATCAAAGCATACACGGAAAAATGAAAACCAAGTAAGAAAGTCTTAAGGCTATTGGACTCACAGCAATCATTGTAGTATTTCTTCCCTCTCAGTTGGGTCAGTTGAAGCAGCAGTGTGAAAATAAGTGCCCAGAAGCCCATTATCTTCAATGGCCACAAATAGTATGCCGTCGTTCTGGGCAGAAGAGCGTATTTATTTACAGGCCAGAGTTTGTTTATCTACACACCTTCCAACTCATTTGAGCAATGAGACGAAACAACGACAACAAAATACATTGTAAATTTTACTCTCTTCCGTATGAATGGATTTTTTTGGACCAGGGTTGCAAGCACAACCGACAAACGTTTACCTACACAAACATAACGACTTGTGGTGTGATCTACACAAGAGAGTTGTTTGTATGTTTTAGAGTGGACAGAGCCACAGCAGACCAACCGTTTTCATTCTGATGTTTACGGAATTCCGGTATGCTACAATTGAACTAGCACTACCGTTCAAAACACAACTCAAGTTTTAACGATAGGCCGATACAGATAATAATAATAATAAACACGGACGGCTCAAATCCATGCTCTGCTTTCAAGCCGAGAAAGGCAGCAGCGTGAAAATTACACTCTTCTTACAAGCTATTCGCAACTGTACCAATCTGACATGCAATCCACAGCAAATGAGCTGTTTAACAGCACTGGCTGAGTTCACTTACATTCCTTATTTTCGCGATTAACTGTACCGAATTTAAATGATAATAATACTAATTGTAATTGGTCGATTTCTCATCAATTGAGAAGTTGCGTCCATCTTTGGCATAGAGCGTTTATATATTTTGTTAATGTCCTGCGAATCATAAAGCAAAATGAAATGGCGTGGAAAAGAAATTGAACGATAATCGTGTATTCTTGAATAGCGTAAGGCAAAATTTAAGTAGAATTGTATGAATAATATGAACAGAGGAATCGCATGGAACAGTAGTTTGTTCGAATTTTTCGAAGACGTTCTTAAATTATTTCGGTTGGAGCTGTAATAATTGATTGAGATTCTTTCAGATGTTTGATTGCCTGTCAAAAGTATACATATGGACAAATCCAAATGTTCAACTGAAGTAACACAACGATCCACGGATCTGTCCTCTGGGTCCCTGCTGCGACGTGGGGCATCACACGGTGCGTTACACCCTAACTTCCATGTCCGATTTGGTCGTATGCCGTTGTATCCCTTAAAGCAGCTAAGTCATGAATCTAATTTTATATCACCAAGTAAATCCAACTGTTTTCGTTTGTAGGTAGTGTGTGCACTAGCACTCTACTCCGCACCATCTGTAAGCAGTTCGAGTCAAGCAATGTTCACTCCCGAGAGTCAATGGCAATGCGCCTTCCATGGGTACAGTTAGTAGTGTTGGAAGATCGACCCTGTCGTGCCCAAAATAGAAGTATTAAAAAATAAAACATATGTGGAGATAGAAAGGTAGTAATAGTAATGGTCACTAATAAGAATATATGGTATTTTTATACTGCGCAATAATCTTAGGTACATTTTCGAACAACAACAGAAGTGTTTATGATAGATGACTGGTCGAGTTCTAGATATGTGAGACATTCCTGAAAAATTGTGTCGGTTTCATCCACCAGGTGTACGCCACCCTGGGCTAGTCCCTTCCGACAAGAAGCATTATCTAACACTACAGTATGTATGTGGAAAAGCAAATTAAACGCCAAGAAAAAGAAAAGAGAGGTTTATACCTTGATAGCGTGATCTACGGATTATGTGGTTGAGCCGATCCAATTTTGAAAGGCAATCGTCAAGATTTAGTTGTTTCATAAATGAAGTGGTTCAGCAATGATGTTTCAGTGATTGAAATCCCGATGTGTACCCTAAATACCTGAAAATTCAAGTGTTAAGTTTGACCCTTAGCTAGTAGACGGAACAAAACCTGCACGTGCAGTATGGAAAGGTTTAATTAAACCCGTCAACCGTTAATTTGGCTAAAAATGCCTAAACAAAAAGCCCGTGAAATAAGGAAGGTAATCTAAGGTCCTTTTCATTGTGATACCGAAAATGGCGAATAGGTAGCGCATTTATGCATCTGTGGTTGCGGAAGTCCAAAGTGAAACTGGATGTACTTCTATACATGCAGAATGGCCATTAATCAAAAGTAGACACACTGACCCAATGGTTATGCCAAAGTAATCCGCGTGTACCAGAATAAAGGGTCTCTCCGGTCAATTTCGAATTTTGTCTATCTGAAACTGTTCACAATTTTCAGCAGCCGCTCTATATTCTGATCAATGTTGGCCCCCAATGGTAACCATGTCCTAGCGTGTCCATCATGTTTAGGATGTGTATAGTGCAGCTCTCTCAGCAACCGGGGACGTAGTTCTTCTAGTGGAAATATGCGTGTGCCCGAAATGTGCAGCCGATGTATAGACTCAACTCATTACTCCCACAGGCGAATGGTTTCATTTCTTCTGACGTGCACGTAGGCCATCCGATCATCGATAACAGTTTCAACATCGAAAACATAGGATCCCAGTCCGTCAAGCGCCGCACCAATTCACTCAGGATGGGTGGCTTTACAAGGTGTTGCATCAGATTGATGAGGTTCATAGGTTCACTGTTCTTTTTTGTGCCATGCTGCTGCGTGTTGCGACTAAGTGCATCGGCAATGCCATTACTTAGTCCGTTTGCTTACTAACGTTTATATTTATAGGCGTACGAAATTGGTGCCCACCTTTGCATTCAAAGCTAGGATATCTGTTGAATTCCTTTCTTCCCACACAGAAGCAAATGTGGTGGTTTAGGATCATTGAGGATATCGAACTGTGATCCCAGTTTATTGGTAGAAATGCTTGCTTCCGGAAATATTCGTCACGGCCTTTGTGTGCAGTTGAGAGAAGATTCCTTCAGCGGATTTCAGGGTGGGAGAAACAATAGTGATCGGACGAAGAGAACTGTCATCTGTCCGGTGGCAAATGACTGCGCTCATTTCGCATGAACAAGCATTACACAGCAGCAGAAGTCGCTCCACGGATCGAAATGCACAAAAGCCGCTGAGCACACTCTATGCATCTGTGAAGGCTCTTCTTCTATCTGGACCACAAGTGCAGGACCCCCACTTATTTAACAGTTGGTACAAGGTTGTAAATACCATTGAGACGTTAGGTAAGAACTGACGATAGTGAGAAAACATCCTAATGTAAATAGAGTGCAGCTTTATTCTTGGGTTCAGTTGCCACAAGCATAAGCGTGACTTTCTCTTATAACACGTGCACTCTGTTCTAATCGAGGCAGTAACCCAGGTAACGAAAAAGGTCTGATAATACTTACACTTGGAGATCTTCATCTTGAGTCCAATCAGTTACATAGGTTCAACACAATGCATCGCGTTTGTTCACCCTCCGGCGTAACATATAGATCTTCTATCTGTGGTAAGAGATATCAAAAATTAACAACTACTAAGAATTACAGAGGAGTAGTGGGTGGAGTTGAATGGCTTAGGCTGAAATTCCTCATACCTTGTTTCAATCACACAGCCGTCACACGACCGGAAATAACCGTATGCGCGTTTCCTCTTTTTGGGAATCGTCAACAGTGCGCATTCCATCAGAACCTGTTAGTGCTCTAACCCGAAACTCGACTGTTTCCAGTCCATGGTTAATACCACTAGGCTGCGGGGGACGGCAACGACCATTGTAAATAAACTACTAGATGTGGTATAGCGCCGCTCACTATCCACTAAATTGCACGACACTACAGTGCAGAGGACAGGATAACCAGTCTTATCTGGTAACTTATTAACAACAGTCGTTGCTGTCTCTCGTATCTTAGTGGTCTCAAACACAGACAGGCAAGCGTCGAGTTGCGGGTTCGTACCCTAATAAGTTCCGATGGAATGCACAATGCTGACGATTCCGAAAGGACGAAACGCCCGTACAGTGCTTTTCCGAGAGTGTAGTGGCTGTCGGAGTGAGACTAGATGCGACGAATGTCCTCACATACTAGAAAAAATTGGCTTTTAGTCTCTACAAATAGGCACAGAACTATCCGGCTTCAATTGTGGAATTACTGGAGCGCCCTACTCACTGTATCGGACTGGCTCGATTGTTGCTGCTGATTGCAATCTCTTTGTCTTGACTTCCACCTTTGATCTCTTGAATAAGATATGGTGCATGCACTGAAGTTGCGTGGCTGAATTTCCGGCCAAATTTTGATACTAGCCTGTTATCCGTTCAACTGTCCCCGTTTATCATCTAAATCGTCAGGATGATTGTTGAGCACATCCTTTAATATCTGGTTAATGGACATATACCTCACTCTCTTTAGCGTAGCGCGAAGATATTTGATCCAGTCGCGTACGAGTATGATTGGACAAGCACTCACTATAACATATGCCTGTAAGGTCCGCTGTTCCCCAGAATAATTAATATGATCATCGCTTTCTCCCAGAAAGTTATCAGCTGCCCGGAGTAGATTTGCAAAGTTGCTTCAAAGAGATATAATTTGGGTGATATGTTATCTGATGCAGCACTAATTATGATAACTGAGGCACCGGTAACAACTTCCAGTTTCACCAAGTGGCTTTTCATATCCAATTGCACAGCATATGGTGGGTGAATGATACAAAGATTCGACGTAGCTTTCCAAATTGTGGTTAGTCGATGATCGTCCGAAGAGTGGACAATCTTCACGGACTTCTTGGGTAATCGTAATGAAACTACTGCTCCAGTAATTTCAGGCCAAGTGCCCTAATTTTCCAACTTAACGACAAATACCTTTTTATGACGACATTCCTCGGCCAAGAAATGCCATTTTCCACATCGGTAACGGATAAAAGGCAATTTGGACCGTCTGATTGACCGGTAGCCTTCCACAATCACGGGGTTGTGGTTCACGGGCATTGCCAAAAGCAAATCAGTCATCGACTAAGGACGCAAGTTGATGGGCTTATGGACTATAGTATCGCCTTGTATAAGTGCTTCGATCCACCTAATATAGGATATTATTGCTTGGTGCTTATTACCTTGCAAAAGGGACATGTTAACAAGGTGGCTTTTACGATGCTAATTTACTAAAGGCCTATTGGAATCACGTACACTTAAAAATATTTATCACATTTCGTGCGCCACTCTGTATTTCGACAACCATGTTGTTACGAAATTACTACACTTCCTAATTCATGCTATGCCTTAATTGAAAGCCAACAATAAGTAAATACAATTTTAAATATTGCTGATGAGTTTTGTGTAATTACAGACAACTGGCTTGATCTTGCCGCACAATGAGTGTTATCGTAAGGCTGTGTAGGTTAAATTAATGGGGTTTATAGGAGAAAGGGCAGTGATACGAACATTCCAATTTCGGCCATCGTAACAACAGTTAGCAAACTGATCACCGGGAATCATATATTTGCGTTTCTTGGGCGTATCGGATTGCTTAACTTGCGGTGATCGAGGGTGGGGGGCCATAATAAATATAAGGAAAAAAAATGGGAGCCCGGCTGAATAAACCTTGAGAATGCTTGGTGTAAATCATCGTTAAGTTATAAATTGAGTAACTTGGGAGCAGAAATGACAAAAGTCAAAGGATTGTTCCACTGTTGACAAACTCGAAGGGGAGAATTATTCCGGCGGCGCTCCAGTCGACTCTATTGCGTGGCCAGTTTCAAGTTATGACCTATTAATTTTGTTGTGACTAAGCTTCAGGAGGTGGCGGCAAGCGTGATCGGGGATTTTTAAGATCTGGAACGCAGTGATGAGGTCACCAGGTAGACAGCAATATCTTCAGCTGTACACTCCCAGGGATTTTAGTCCTATTTATTAATGAAGCTTTACTTTCCCTTCACGTTTTTCGCTAATGTTCGCTGGATGGTATCCAGTTCAGCCACATGGTGTTTTAACAAGCGTTGCCAAGCATTTACCGAGTACGCTAAATGGGTTTTATCAACTCCTTGAGCATTTGGGGAAAGATGGAGGGATCGAACCTTCCGAAAGCCCTTTGTAGGAGACCAACAGGTTAGCTAGCGGTTTGGGACACCTGCAACGACTGCGCCCAACAACCGAGGTCGTCTTGCGTTACTACCTTATTGTCCCACACTTGTGAGGCGGTTTTCGGCATGACAACTCCGAGCTTATATGCGTACGTTGGCTTGTGGCGGACATGCTTGGTTTTGTACTTGTCCGTGCAAAACGAAGTAGAGTTGCCTTTGACAATTTCAGTGCGGTAGCTAAGCCTCGTTGCAGCATATCATGATCTCCCTGTGAGCCAAATGCCAGTCATGTCTTGTTGTCATTTTCAAAAATAGGAGGTTTGACTGCATGATAATCGCAAGTTGGTTAGTGGAGAACAAGAATAACCGCGGCGCCAACAATGTCCTCATGGAACACCGCAGCCCACATTAATTCGAGGAAAAAAGCGCCGCGTACACGAGAATGAATGCGCTGATGAGAGAGGAAGTTTCCTATGCGTCTAAGGAGTGGGTTAGCTAACCCCCACGTTTGCAGCTTCTGATGAAGCTTCTGATGAAGTGATGTATGCGGTCGAAAGCATTGGAAAGATTTAGGTAGATGACATCACTGCCGGTCCCACTACCGACTATCTCGGTCTAACTGCCGCGGGCATGCAGTAGACTGGTACTGCATGACCGATGCTGACGGAATGCTGATTGCTCCGGTGCTATGATATTAGAGCTTTCAAAATAGCCCATTACAGCCTTAGGTTTCCTCGATTACATCTCTATTTAGAGCAACGAAATGAGATGCACTTTGCGACAGTTGGCGGAAACTGAACGGTTAGAACTCTGGAAAATCCCTATAATGATGCTCTGCTTCCACATGTTATGGACCTGCTGTACATCCAGGCATCTTTATAAAAATCTCGTTAATGTCTCAGGTTTATTATTAGCTGCCACCTGCATCGCATTCGGAGAATATTATCAACACTGGGCGAACTGTGTATGCGCAACGATAGCAGCTTCCTCCAAATCGTCGCTGAACCAAACGTACCGTGTGTAAAGAATGGCATCTGGAACAATGGGGCAAGTGTTTTACACATGTTGGCAGCACCTTGGCGATTTAGACTATATTTTAGCCGTAGAAAGTTGGCTGCATCCTCAGCGGTTTTAGCACATCCATGTGCAAACTTTGTAACGAAAACTAAAAGTAGGGGCTCACAGTCTTCTTTGCCAACGCACAACGGGTTCACTGGCTAACTCACATGCGTTCAAGTACAGAGAACATTTCCCGATTACCATGCACCACACATTAGTCATTTCGCTCGGTGCCACACTCATGCTCCGACTTCAGTCCGTCAGTGAAGATGCTGCTCTCAGATTTGCCCTCGTATCTTCGCTTCCGCTCGTCCTTTTCTGACCGGGCTGGATCCGATCTAATGCGCTTGACTTGTTTCATAGGGACTGCGTCGCTCTCCTTGTGATTATTCCTGAAGGCGCAGCCAAACGCTTGTCTCTCCGAAAATTCGGGCTGTCCACCACTATGTTCCCCACTCTTCTCGGCCTGGGCCTGATATCGTTTGTGGTTTGCTGACTGTTTCACACTTGTCATGTAGACCTCGGACTGCTTTGTCGACTTACTTCCATGGTGTCCTTGTTGCCCTTCAGCTTCCTTAGTTTGCGCGGCTTGTGCGTTCTGCCGGAGTTTCCTGCCATCCTTGCTACTACACCAGCTCCTCCTAAAATATCTGGTTCCTTTGTATTCTATGGTCGTAGGTAAGCTGTAATTACCTAGCGTTTCGTCATCCCATCGTTAATTCTGATGTCCATTCCTGTTCTGTCATTTATGTTATAGGGATCTTTCCACCGTTGGTTGAACTTGTTTGCACCTGGTCCTCTATATGTCGGTGGATCCAAATTCAGCATTCTTACATGGTCTCATAGGTTGAATGGTATCCATTTGTGTGTCGAACACCATGCGTCATAGTTCCGTTTATTCCGCAATTATCGTGCTTTTGTTCCTCTTCTCGCGATTATTTGTAGTACTGTGCCGTACTTTTGGATGTTTGCAGCCGCGATCCATTGCCAACCACGTATCGAGTGCAATTCTCGGCTTTCTCCCAAACTGCAATTCGATGGGCGAGATCAAGATGCTTGACTACATGCCGGTTCGATATGCGAGTAGTACTTCTGGCCGTTCCCCCATGCCAACTTGTGCGGTTTATCAGTGTCTTCATAGTCCGGTTAAACGATTCGGTCATCCCATTAAGTTGCTGGTGATACAGTGAAGTGCGCCTTTTCTGGATACCCCATTTCGCTATTATTCCCTAGAACACTTTTGACTCAAAGCACAGACTTTGGGCGGTGACAGCACAATGCAGAATTCCATACTGCGACGGTACCTTGCATTCGAAGGTCTATGTCACGGTCTTGTCTGTGTGGCCTTTATTAGGCATGCCTTCGACCCATCGGGTGAAATGATCAATCAGCACAAGGATGTGTGTAAACTGATCGGTTCAGTGGCCACCGTTCAAACACATTCAGTCCCCAGCACTGTACAGCTTTGTTAACTTTAATAGATTGCATTAGCTGTCTTGTCGCATCCTGCTCTCGGCCAATTTGAATGTTTGGGCGCCTCCGAATATATGCCGCTACGTCCCTCCTCATGTATAGCCAAAATACTAGGCTCTGTAACAAGTTAACAACTCTCACATCCCATGTGTTCATTAGCATTAACCATTTGATCTGATGACATGTAGAGCAGATTCTTTCCGTTTGTCTTCATCAGTAAATTGCCATTTAATGTGTACAGCCGCTCCCAGATTTTAACGAGTTTCCTTGCTTCATCCGATGTATCCCACGTGGTGCCCATTTGTAAATGACTGCAAAACGATTTCACTAGCTCCTCCTTCCTTTGTATTTCCACGATGGTTCTTTCCTCTACTGTGATCGCACACACCGGTATCGCAGTGTCTTGTATGATGTGCATCGACGGCCGCGACAGCATGTCAGGTAGTACGTTCTACTTTCCGACTACATGCCCGATGATGAAGGCAAATTATTGGCTTCAATATGCACAACACACAAGACCTCCTCGCGGATCTTTCGTTGTTATCAACCATGACAGCTGTTTGTGGTCCATCATAGCACGGAGTACATTCGCCAAGGCGCTGGTTGTCCACTCATCCAATGCCCAAGCAAAAGCAAGGCATTCCTTCTCCGTCGTGGAGTAGTTCTGCTCAGCACTCCGCAGCACTCAATTGGCATATGCCACTACACCCGATGGTTGGGACAGCACTGCACCGATTGCGACTGCCATCGTAAACTTCTCCTCTGCACTGGATATCCGTAAACACTATGGAGATTCTGTCACGCATGTCTTTATGTGATTGAAAGCGTCCTCTGCTTCGGTTGTCCACACGAACGGCTGACCTTTGTGCAGCAGATTCAATAATGGATCCAGGCTTTCCACAAAACGTGAGACACGAATTTAGAATCGTATCCAACTATTTGAAGAAAGGAACGAAGCAGACGTTTGGAATTCCAGGTCATAAAATTCCGGATCGTTTCATTTTCTCTGGCAGTGGCCGTATTTTACCGTCCTGCACAACGTGACCCAAGCACACAATCGACGTTTGGGCAGTTTGTGATTTTTTGGCTAAGCTTCAAAATGGCAGCCTCTAATCATTTTAGTACGGTCGCGAGTCTGCTACTATGCTTGTCTTCTGTCTCGGAGAATATAACGATGTCGTCTACGTAGACCACCACACCTTGAATTTGTTCCAGTATCATTAGTAGCAGTCGTTTGAACGTTGAGGTAGCGTAGCACAGTTCAAATTTCATCCACAAAAATTTGTATTGCTGACAGTTCACACTGAATGCATTATTTAACGATCCTATTCCTCTAGGGGCAGCTGCCAATATCCTGAGCTGAGGTCAATCAACGAGCTTCTCTTCTCAATATGAAGACTGGGAAAATTTTCCTTCATCTGCGACATGGGGAACGCATCTTGCAACGTCAATTTTTCAGTTCCTTGAAATCAATACATAACCGATAGGTACCGTCCGTCTTTTTCATCAGAAACACTGGTGAGAAATACGGGCTTTTCGCACGCCTGATAATTCCTTTCGCCTCCACGTCTGTAACTTGTTTCTGTACCTCAGGTAGGAATTTTAGGAGTATTCTCTGGAATATTGGTTTGCATTGCCCCCTAGGGCTAGCGGTATCCGGCGTTCCGTCCAGTGCTAGAACCCGTATTCATCATTTGTGTCGGTGAACAAATGCACATACATCTTTAACTTGTCCCTTATTGCACAGCTTGAGCAATCAAGCAGGATAGTTACGGCACACAGTTGGCTGGTTCTGTCTGCGTTAAGGCAGGCTCCAAAAGACGCCGAGCCACCATCAGGAGCTTTGCTATATTGGTCACTTTCACTATTGAGGCCAGATTTAATTGTACTGGAAGGGTTTGGGTAGGCTCTGGATGAATTGTTTAGTTAGGAGTATTTTTGTGTACTAGTCTAACTCAAGTACCCCGACTGTCAACTATAGTGGTGAGTATCTCTGCTTCATCTCGATGAGATTGGAACTTTACGCGGTGCGATAGTTTGTCTGCCTAAATGGTCCATTGATCCACGTTGGATGATACTTCCTACACCTTCAGAGCCATTCATACAAGAGTGTTCAGTGGTTCGAGGCCAGAAAAACTCAGTCTCCTGGCCCTCCAATTTGTAGATTGGAGTGAGAGAGGCTCCTGATTCCATAAAACCGGCTGTCGGTGGTTCAGTGCCAAAACTCCGCTGCCTTGCTTGAGAACCCTAATCGTTCTCCTGTCTAGACCTGGATGACCTGACAGTATTCTGCCCACGCAATGCACCATGACATTTTCTCATAACAATCGCTCGGTGCCCTGGCTGTCAAAGGGGACAATAAACCGCGCTCTATCTGCTCATCGTTTTTATTGTATATGGGTTTGGATGCTACTGCTCAGACCTTACCGTCCTCTTATTCCACCTCTTACGCTTTATCATCCTTAGAGTCCGCTCCAACTTCAATTTTATCACCTCCGTTTTAAAGCCCAAATTAGTGGCCCCTCACCTTGTTGCAGTAGTCGTGTTTCTTCTAGTTTCAGCTCACATAAATTCGGCGGACGCCGCTTTAGTCCAGTCGACATGTCCGTGATCAATCAAGCGGATAAGGTCAGCACATCCCTTTCTATTTCGAGTCCTCGATCCTTTCCAGGACTAGCATGCCCCAACAGGCGCAGTTTCCCACAGATTGGCCAACCGGCAACACTTGCCGGAACATCGGATAACCTTGCGATAAATTTTTGCAGCCTATCAACAAAGCGCTTGTAATAGTCGAGCTCCATGCATACCCTGCGATCCCCCACATGCGCCCATCTGACGATGAGGCAGCTTCAAATACCGGTCAAGCTGGCCTGGGCAATGAGTTTACTCCCGAGCTGAAGCTGCTCTGATAGATTGGATTACAGTCAACGGCCGGATATACACCGGTAGATTAGCTAGCTCGTTCCTGGCTTCGAATTCGCGCGTAAATAAATGTTGTTACTTTGTCATTGCGGCTTACGGCCCCACAAACTGCAGCCCTGATTCGGTGAAAGATGATTGCTACCAGCACCTTAACGATCTTCATCGTTAAAGCAGAAACACGACTACTGTGGTGTTGGCTGGTGATCTAAACACCCGAGTCGACAAATTGCCCACTGTTGAGCTTCGGCTGGGCGGCCAACATGGTGTAGGCACCCGTAATGATAACGGTGACCGGTTGCTCCACCTGTGTGAAGAAGCTGGTCTCTTTCTTGCGAGCACAAACTTACGACATAGCACTCGCAAAAGAGTGCCTTAGTGTCCACTAGCCTCGGGCCATGCATGGGCGAAAATCGATCAAATCGCGACTAGTTAACGCTGGGGAGGCTGTGTCCAAAGCTGTCGCCTGCCTTGGAGCACCAGTGTAGACTCTCATCGCGCTGTTATGTGTGCCGACCATCGGGTACATTTTGGCGGACGTCCGCAACGTTATTCTGAGTGCACTGACACCAACCTACTGTCGAAGCCATGTGTTCTGAGTGCGTATCAAATTACGCTGTTATCCGTGCTGAGTAAGCGTCCACTGAACACCGTCGAAAATCACTGGTTGCATATTCGCCAAACGTTACTATCAAAAAGCATGTCTTCATGTGGCAACACAAAATGCCAACCTAGACATTGGATCGCCACATAGTCTCTAAAAACTTATGGATGCTCACCGACGTACTCCGCCTGTAAGCGAATACAATGAGGTAAGTACAATTCTCAGCGCAAAATGCTTGCTGGGCTGAAGACAGATCGCGAAGCCTGGTGGTCTCATCACGCACCGAAAATGGAAACTGCCACTCCCGTTGGTAGGCATCTTAAGTTATTCCAGCTGCTACAGGAAGCAGGCAACAGCAGACCTGGTGTTAGCGAGACAATACGCGACAATAATGGACAACTGATCCGTAGCCTGTCAAAACGCTGGAACTGTTGGGCCGAACACTTTAAAAGGCAATTTCACAAACTCGAGTTACCGTTTTCTTTTTAAGGGCATTGAGCGTCCATCTACCTGGGCGATCTCCTCGGATCAGTCCTCAGGCGCAAAAGTCGGACTAGAGAGCAAATTATTAAAACTGTAATAGCTAATAGATTTCTTATTTGAATTGTCATAACCACAGTCCCCGCTTCCGTTTTGGAGCTGTGCTGCTACATAAGAAGAACAAGAAGACGGAGAAGATTGTTAACCGTAACGTGCATTTCATTTTGCTTTTACTTATGTTTGTCTCTATAGAGACTATGCGCTCTTTAATACCAGATCCTGCCTGATATTTGGTTTTATTCCCGCATTGAGACCAAATTGGCGACCCCGCCTGGGAACAGAACCATACCATGCAGAATCCAGTGAAACAAACCGGTGGTATGGATAATTCCGAGGCCACTGACCCTATTGTCAAATATTCCTTCACTTGGGATTCGCTGTTCCAAGGTTTGGAAATATTTGCAACCATGTGCATACCTGCGGCCAACGTAGAACCTATACCTACACCGGAAACTTTTGTTACTGGAATGCTGTATGATCGCTGGGAAAAACGTGCAATTGCACATCCGTCATTATCCGAAGTGGAATTATAGGATTGTTATCTGGCAAAGGGTTCGACATTGTCATGGATATTAATATTCCAGAGAGCAAAAGTAATGCCGACACGTTTGCAGCTCTTCGTACACTATTGAGTCGTCAAAGCATTCTGACGGAGCTTCGCCAGCAATTCCATACGCATTATCCTCACCCGTGTGAAACTGTTGATGCCTAACTCAGGGAATTACGCTAACTTGTGCGTGTTGCTTACGTAAACGAAACAGTTGAGTAATGCGAGTAGCGGGTATTGGAACAGTGCCTTAAGCGTGTTCGGACACCTTCTGACAAGACGGAATTGCTGCTATGCCCCCTCGGGAAACTTGATAAAGCTCTGCAGGTGAGTAAACTGTAGGGAAACGTGGACGCGGCGATGGGCACAACTTTTACAAGTTCGGCTGTGGCCAGCTGCTTAGCCACAAAGACACAGAGCGCTGCAAGTACATACAAGCCGAACATGCGATTGAAACCTTCACGTTATTCGTTAACATGGAGACCAAACAATGGAAGATAGTTGTACATGCCTCAGGGTCACAGACCGAAGTACTAACTCAGACGGCCACTTTAACTACCATAGTTTCCACCGGTCCCCGGGAGCCCCGACTGCAACCTTTTACCCGCAAAACGTCCCAGATCGTTTCGGGATGGTAGAACACTTTCCGTTAAGTGTGAGCACGTACAGAGTGATTTTCTACCGACCACTTTTGCACGTCAATACTTCATCATCACTGAAAGAAGAATTACGGATCGCAGGGATTCGGTTACTAGGTCACATCAACACAGGTGCACATAAGTTCCTAATCAGATCTAAACTGACTAACCAGCTACTAGAACGCACATGCGCTTCTTGTCGCTACCACCTAA
This sequence comes from Dicrocoelium dendriticum, assembly GCA_944474145.2. Lineage (NCBI taxonomy): Eukaryota > Metazoa > Platyhelminthes > Trematoda > Plagiorchiida > Dicrocoeliidae > Dicrocoelium > Dicrocoelium dendriticum. The sequence continues at coordinate 12,091,772 of OX104063.1, read as the reverse complement.
CTGCAGCTAATGAAGAACTGCTACCCGTTTGATAGTCCTTAACAGCACGGGTTGACATTGCGTACCAGAGCTTCACCCCGGGGTTTTATTGTTGCGCACCAAATTCCTTTTAATGTTATTGTTAGGATGCACATGCTGCGCCGTTTGATATTTCGTTTAGATCTAAACAAATGTCAAGTGGTCCCAGATAATTGTACAGTATTGTTAAGACCCTGCGAGCGTGATTGTTTAAAGATTTTACAATTTATGATGATGCCTCAGACAGCGAAAAATACATAAACGACTTTGTTCGCTCACCCGACCTTGTCACTTATGAGCAGACAATGTAGCGGTTCGAAGAATGTTACGAAACCCCTCAGACGCTTTCGCATGATGAATTACCGACTTAGGTAGAACCAATCTCGTAAAATATCAGATCAACACCGGGATGCAGTCCCGATTAATAGTCTCTCAAGAAATATCCCATTAAATTGGCAGACTGAGTTAAAAGCTCACAGATAAAATGCTACTAAAGAAGGTAATACGGCCCCCTACTTCACCATGAGCAGCAACGGTTTTTCTAGTGTATAAGAACAACGATGCCTTCCGACTTTGTGTACACTACAGCCGATTAAAAGAAGTTACTCGAAAGATGCATTTGCTTTCCCAGGAATGGACGACTTATTTGAGGCGCTGTAAGTACCGTCTTACTTCAGTACGTTGGACCTGGCGTCAGCGTTCTGCTAAGTGAATCTTGCAGAAAGTGACAGGGCAAAATCTGCGTTTTTAGGGCCAGCATGCTATTATTAATTTAAAACCATGCACTTTGGCCTAGCAAACGTAAATGCAACTTTTCAACACTAGGTGCAGTAGGTCTTGCATGGATTGATACCAGAGAATTGTCACCTCTACTTGGGTGGTGACATCGTTCATGGAGAAATAAAACACGAGAACTTGAAAAGAATTGGCTTATGTGTTGAAACGATTCATTTAGGTAGGCCTAAAACTTAAACCATCAAAGTATCATTTACTACGAGAAGAAGTAGTACATCTGGAACATATCACCTGAAGGTCGGGCACCCGAAGAGATCTGTTAGTGCCTTAGTAGGTTACTACTCGACTAGTTGGCGGATTGAACATATCAGAAGGTATGCACTAACAAAAATGAAGTACAAGTATTGAGGCGTGTTCGTTGTGTATCAGTACAGTAAAGATATAAAAAAAGAGAGGCCGGCCCTAAGAATACAATGTACGAAACAGAATTTAATAGTGTCACTCAAAAATAAAGTAATGAGAAAGTGGTGACTTATCTCAGAGCACAAATCCTGTTCGTGGGAAATTGCAGGTCACGGCCAGTCCGGTCGTGTGACGATTGTCTTGTCGTCGTGGGAGTAGCGCTTTTCGTGACGGTTGTCGAAGCACTAGTCGGAACGATCGTGTGGCGTCCATTGTACGGGAGTAACACTGGAGTCGGCCGGGAGTTGTTGTTGTCGATGTACTATGCTGTGTATGTACTGCTTTGTTCGGATGTACAAACATGTGGGCCGTAATTGGTATGATGTGTGAATGTAGGTCAAGAGGAAGTTAATTACACACTATGAGAATGTGGTATCCAAGGCAATCTCGATTGGGCTGTAGTAGTTTTGCTATGTTGACCTTGGATATAATTACACGAGCACATGATGATAAAACCTTCCGTTCCGAAGATAGTGCAATGGAATAGAAGTTCATATGGAATTTGAACTCACAAGTGCGAGGAAGTAAATCTTTATATGGGATATGATCTCACAATGCACTCCTCCTTGAAAAGCTGAGAGACGAACGAATGAAAAAAACGTTATGCATCAGAGCATGAGTTTTCTTGGGCTGCAACAAAATGCTCAGGCCAATGTAACTGTCTTCAACACCTGTTCGGAATCAAGCCTGTCCTTAACGGAATCAAGCTCCTCCTTAAGAATATTCAACCCAATTCATAACCACATCAAGTTGAATCCATCGTCTTAACCAATTGCAAATCAGTACAAGTTTACTCAGAACGTCTGCATCGGTTGGTGCAGCGCTATGCCAACAAACCACGTGATGCACAGTGGACGCGAAAACAACACGTGAGCTAATTCACTGTAGGATGGGTGCGGACTAGCACGCGACATCTATGGACGGTTGAGGAAGTACTGTAACTTCCACCCACTCACTTACGCGGCATCAAGACACACAACGCAGAAGTGGGCGGCCATCCGCGTACATAGTGCTTACTGTAACGCGCAGACGACCAGACATGAAAACTACTCTACAATGAGACAGTATCGATTGCACTGTGTAGGGTGAAACACCGCTTAACTGAAGAGATTAACTTAGGGAGTGACCGAAAATTAAGTTGGTTGAAACAACCGACAGTGACATTGCGCGGTATGTTGTTCTAGCTCGGGTTTCAGTCGGAAGTAGGCACTGAAGAACATGATGTTATCATTAGATCGCCAATGTCCACTATGTTGTACATAGTACTGGCAAACTCCAGTAAATGGCCAAAAGTTGTTGGTATCAAGTGGATGGCACATTTTGAACACAAAAGTGGGTAAGAAAAGCTAGTTTGTGAGGAATCGGACATCGCCCACCATAGAGTAGCACATCGCCATTCCTTGACTGCTCAGTTTGCAAGAATGATTAGCTTCCGAACCGATATATCGTCAACCGACGGACACAGATGGGACACAGTACTACAATTCCGATCTCAGTGTTTCACAGATAAGGCCGTGTGCACAGAGAAGGAAGTAGACAGTAAGGTAATTCCTGGATAGTGGACAACCAAAACCGGTAGTGAAAGCCACGTTTCACAATATGCGGAAATCACATTGAAGATATACAGCGGAATGGATTGGGACGATAAGAATATTATAGGTAGAAGGAACTACCTTTTCCTTTCCGACGGCACTAACCAAGGAATAAAACTTGTGTCTGGTTTATGGGAGCGACTATTCATAACACAGCTAGGATTTCTCTCACGGTCGCGCGAGACTCTCTTTTCAGGGGCTGTTCAATTCTGTAACAACGTTAGCCGCTTCGTAACTATGTTGCTTCACACAATTAAGTGGTTGCAGCCGAAGATATACCAGGTTAGTCTACGTAAACCAAAATGGTCTGGTCAATATCTATGTTTTACCCGTTCCATACTGATGGGCCACAAGCGTATCCTGGTGAAAACCTAATCCACGCTTATTACGGTTCGCGTAAGCCGTGACGACAAGCCAGCTTATACCTGCCCTGTGAGTGCAGAAACAGTCAGTTTTTTACATACGGATACCCCGGTCCTAGGACGATTGCC
>OX104063.1:12029966-12088351 GCA_944474145.2 Dicrocoelium dendriticum | reverse complement strand
CTCTGCAGCGCTTGAAACTCACCATGGTCGAGCAACGATTAAATACACTCCAAGTGTTCAGTAGACACTACTGCTGGCTACGTCGAGACCTCATATTAGTCGACCAGATACGGAATGACCCCACGTACACCGGTTGCCACCTACTGCAACTCATCCCGATCACCAACTTTATAGGCAATGGACTGAAAGTGAGTCAACAACACAGTCGGCTTTTCGTTAAGGCTGCACGAACCTCAGCACATAGCGACTCAGTGATTTCGCCATAAGTAGCCGTCGAACGTTTCGGTACCTACGCTGTTTACGGGCTCAACGTCAGCATGGACGTTAGGAATCCTATCCGATCGGACGCAACATTAGCACCGTTTACCAGCGGACCAGTTGTGTTATGAACAGATTTGTGAAAAGGATAATATATTAACAGAAATGTATTAAAACGATCATCTATACTAGTGAAGGATATGTTCAAAATGCCCGCCGGCATTCTGTTTACAATGCAGAAACCGCATGATGCAATTGGGGAGCACTTTCTCCAATGTATCCCTCGTGATCACGCGACATTCTTTCACAATATTTTCTTTCAATTGATCCAATGTACGCAGCCTTGTTTTGTACACTCGTTGCTTTACACAGCCCCATAGATAAAGTGCATGTGGTTCAGATCTTGTGAGCGAGCATGCCACTCCATTGGCCCACCGCGTCCGATCCAATGGTTGCCAAATTTGTCGGTGAGGTAAGCACGCATCGTTTTAGCAGAATGTGTAGGTGCACCATCCTGCTATTACCAAATGGTACTGCATGCCTCTTTAGCCTTCAACTTGGGAAGCACACATTTCTGCAGCATTTCAAATACGACGATTCTACGAAAAGATAAGGCTTTAGTACTTCGAAACAACAACCTACTGGTTACCTTCCCGGCGAAGAAAAATGGGCCCAAGATGTTCTGGCATGTTAATCCGGCCCAAACCATCAGTTTCATACTGTGGTTCATACGTGATGCGGTAAATTTTCGTGGGTAGCTGGTAGCCCAACCGTAATGTTTCATTATTCCATGCAAATAAACAATGCCTCATCTGTAAAGACAGAAGAACGAATATCCCCGTGATCCATGCATGCCGCTTCTCCAGATCGCATGGGTTCAAAACCTGCACTTGAAGTGCACGAACCTCCGAAATTTTCGTTCCAGTAATATCCGGTTTACCGCATATTGGGTCGAGTCACAGTGTTGTGCGATCCGACGAATGCTGAGATAGGGACAATTTTACACTTCACTGACTACAGCGCAAGCTGAACAGTGGTCCGTGGTGATGCGAGGCGGTCCGGTTCTCTTCATGTCACACACACTCCCAGTTTGCTCGAACTTCTTCAATAGTTTAAGCAGGTACCGGGCGGTGACGGGACACCATCCTACGTTCATTGCATTGTGTTTTCTTGAAGTTGATGCGGCATTTAAAGCGCATTCACCGTACAGCCGAATAATCAGCGCGCGCTGAGTAACAGGAACGTTACGTGATCCGCACTGCATTGTCTGCTCGTGCTCCATTACCTGAAATTCAATAACATTGACAAGAGTTGCAATGTCTATCCTCGTCCTCAGCTGAGCTGCCATCACGTGCGCACATGCACGTTGCATTTTCGGTTGCCTAAGCCGACTTGGCCGCGTAGCCAGCGAGACACACATCGATCGCTCCAACGCCTACGGTTGGCCATGACCTTCACTCAGCGCGAAGTTAGCTAACAGCTGGAAACATGTTGTGGCTCGCTCGCTGCTCAACAGCCTCATGCCATTGTGTCTTTAGAGGTTAGGCTTTTTCTCAGCTGAGCCCTGCACTAAATCACTAGTCAGCCGAGAATTCCATACGTCCGCAGCACTAAGGTGAGAGGGAAAGTTATGTCTCTGCACGCGCAGTAGCAAGTTGCGAATTTCGCTTAATGTTGGATGGTTATAATATGTTAAGGACAACAACCGGCGTTCAAGATAATTGAGCCACGCTAGGCCAATTAATGCTAATCGTCCTTCATCTCATTAAAGTGATTTATGACTACCATTAATACTCGTGCAATGCGGAAGAAACGTGTGGAAATCATCATGATCACGGTTAATAACGTTGCTGTCACGAGTGTCGAGGAACCTGTGCCCTGTGCACACATTGCGTGCCTTCTGGGTTACAAGAGCAGGTAAATACGTCCATAGGACAAATGACACGGAGTCCAGTTTGTGCTGTCGACCTTATATCTCTACTGTCAGCCAAAATAAAGACGTTAGAGAAACAGTTAGAGGAACAAGATGCACAACTAAAGTTGTATGACTCATTCGGAGATCTCCTAATATTAGTTTCATACATAATTCAGTCTCCGGATAATCAAGCACAAGAGCACAAAATTGGAGCTTTAATCTTCCTCAATGTAATCGCCTCTGAGGTTACTCAGACTCTGAGGGGGGAAAAACGTCATCGCTGTTAACATAGCCGACACTTTCGCGATTGACAACATTAGGGATACTGTTTCCAAGGCGTGCAACATCGCTGAAACCGATATTAGTTGTAGAAGATTGAGGAAAATATCTTTACGTATTCCCTGTCCGACTCTGTTCAGCTTCCGTAGCGAAAGTCTCGCAAGTTAGTTTATCAAATGTTAAAATACTTTAAGATCTGTCGCAAAACTTTGCAAAGTGATTCTATTCGTAGACTGGTCACCTTTGCAACGTGAGCTTCAACGCATGAGTGCAACTAATGTCTCGCCTGAGCCGAAGCAGAGTCATCCCCCTGCGTGCTCCATGGATTGCAAAGAAGGAGATCATTCAACAGTGTTTGGATTTTTTCCTTCTAAAAGGCAGCTAATGTTAGCATGTCCACGCTCCACACGAGCGATGCTAAGGCTGACAGCAACGTAGCGGAAATTGCGATGCTCACGCCTCCACACCACATTATTTTTGTGGACATAGGAAATAGTGTAAATTCATTCGATGCAGCACGTTCTGACAAACCAGTAGGGATTGGGATCAATCCCCACACCACCAATGAAACAGATACAAGTCCAAAAACATCAAATGGGACTATCGATAGCTCCAGTGAATGTATGTTACGGCACATTGACATTATGACTACACATAACAGCAGTGGTCATGGTTCGCGCCCTAAGCGTCTTAGATCAAACAGGGGCCTTCGTGTTGGAAAGGTCACTCCTCGCGTCCCAATGACAGTCGTGAATAATAATGCAGATATACAGAGTGGCAAGCCACAATTCCCCATTGTTCCGGCGATGTGCCAAGGCTGTTCTCCTGGCAGGCCTGTACATGGCTTTGCTGAAACACGGATCACTTATTTATGATCCTATCCATACTCTATTCCGCATCATCCTCTCACAATACCTTTTGTGAGCCCTTCGGCAATGACGCCCTATCCAATTAAACACGATCACCCTAAATTGCCACAGCATTCCTTTTGCATTCCCCCACCCATTCCCACAACCCCCTCATCCCGTTAGGACTTGGGAAGCTGACGCTAATGGATTTGCTGCGGAAGGTTCTAGAACTAATGTGATTACAAGAATAAATACTGGAGGGAGTGATGAACAACGTTAGGAGTTTTTAAGACTGATGATAATAAATATCCGCTCTCTGTTGAATAAACTTCATTTACTCCGCACCTTCAAAAGTTTAAATAAACCTGATATGATTTTACTCACTTAAACCTGGTGTTATGATTCTACGCCCAGCCAGCTGATTTCTATCAAAGGCTATAAGCTTATTAGAAGTGATTAAAAACAAGGCAGAGGAAGTGGTTGCATAATTTACTACTCACAGAACCACAATGTGCCTGCATTCCCACTTCCACTTATATGCCCCACTATTGATTCCGCTTGGTTACACTTGTCCTTTGGTATTAAGCGAACTCTTGTAGGCTGTATATGTCGCTCACGCGGGGCCAGCTTCATTGATGAGAATCAGTTGCTTGACATCTTCAATTACATATCGGATCTTGGTTCGTTTGATAAAGTTGTAGGTGGAGATTTCAACCTACCAGATATCTGTTGGTCAACCTTGGTAACAAACGCGAAAAATGCAGAGTTTATAACTTCCGTCATCACTGGTGGTTGGGAGCAACATGTTCTCGTGGCTACCCGGGGAAAAATATATTAGACCTACTTTTTACATCAGGCACCTCCCAGATAGCCACTGATATAATTGTTGGTCTCCATGGATGTGATCACAAAATAGTCAAATGCAAACTTATAGCTGAGTCGTCGCATGTGAGGTCTGCGATGGTTCCACACTTCCTGCGATATGTTAATTGGGTAGATTTCTCAGCTTTGCTTAGGGTCCAAAATGGGATCATTTCTTTCTTTCGTCTGATATTAAGGGAGCCTCTAATATCTTCTATGACAATGTGGCTATATGCTTAAGCATATTTGCCTCCTGTGATAATACGAGAGCCTCCTCTAACTACGCTAACAATGCAAAGGATAAGCGGAAAATACTAGTCCTAACTAGAACATTTGAACGTACTCAAGACTTCTGTGTGTTATTGAGACTCCAACGCCTTATAATTGAGACGGACATGAAACATAGCACCCGTCTCATGCAGGAAGAACAACAGGCTGTAAATAGTAGTAATACAAGTCAACTGGTGACTGCATTACTGAGGAAAAGGAGAGGTGGAAAAACTGACCTACCTCCCACTTCGTCATGCCTGAAGGTGAATGTATTGATTCCCCAATTGCCATGGCGAAGCCTTTAACTCATACTTTGCTAGATCCTTTAATGTTGAGAAAGAAACCCTGGAATTGTCAACCTCGTTTCACTTCTCTGAACAGGTCTCAGTGATCGAGCTTGGTGTTGCTAGGATAAAACGTATGATTACTTGTTCACGACCATCCTACAGACCTGGCCCCGATGGATCTCTTCTGCTTTGGTCATACACGGTGTAGATGATATCCCTCTTATGGTATTAAATACCTTCTCTTTGTCTCTCCAGTCTGGTCAATACCCCGAACGTTGGAAAACAGCTACGGTTATACCGCGACGTAAGTCCGGATCGGAACTTGACATCCGGAACTACCGCCCCATTAATCACACAGCCATTCTCTCACGCATGCTAGAGAGAATTGTTAAGGGACATTTGGTTTCGTCCCTTATATCGCACCAATTTCGCGCACCTTCACAACATGGCTTTCTGAAGTCCCGCTCGTGTGTTACCTGTCAAGTTCACTTCCTGAACCATCTAACTAAAGCAATTGACTCAGGTCATCAGTGCATTGTCTTCCTCCTCGACATGTAAAAGGCTTTTGACAGAGTCCCACACACAAAACTGCTACATAAATTAAGTAAGTACGGTGTTACAAATCCGCTTAACTCTTGAATCCAATCGTACCTAGTAGGACGGTCGCAAGTTGTGGATATCAATGGTTACATCTCTTCACCTCGTCTGGTTAACAGTGGAGTGGTAAAGGGCAGTGTATTAGGCCCGTTACACTTCCTACTGTATATAAATGACCTGATTTCTCTTATACATTTTTGGGAAGCTCTATTTGTTTGCTGATGATTTACAGGTGGTTTACACGTTCCCTGGTTCTCAGCGTACCGCTGAAGTCAACAATATCCAAAGCGACTTGAAAGCCATTGAGAAATGGGCTGATATGTGGCAGATGACATTTGCAACATCGAACTGTAGTATTCTAGCGTATGGATGTCAGATAGCAGCAGAAGTGTTCAGGCTTCATGATGAAGTCCTTCCCAACAGCCAGTCTGTTCGTGACTTAGGTTTAAGATATTCTAGTTCGTTAAACTTTAGCGAACATGCAAATCATATCGTGATTAGACTAAGCAGTCGGTCGGGCTCATATGACGCCTGTAAACCTTGAAAGCAACCAGATTAATTGCTTTGAAAATCAGTATCTGGTCTTTGCTTGAATATTGCTGTGTTGTGTTCAGTAACTTTCGAAAGGCTGACTTGAGCGCCAATGAAAACGTCCAACGCGCCTTTAAGAAGCGCATATTTGGCTGTTCAACCGCTCTTTCATACAGAGATAGGTGCAAGCAATTGAAACTTGAGCATCTGTGGTTACGAATAATGCAAGTAAATCTGTGCTTCCTACACAAACTCAAGTGGCGGAAAGCATATGCTGAAACCTATCAATTGCACTTTCGGGAAAACATCGTTTATGAACTGCGAGATAATGAATGCATATTCTATTTACCTAAATTCAAGAGCAGCCTAAGGAGAAATTTCTATCTTCTTAGGTATGGCTCTATTTGGAATAATCTGCCCAAAGAGATTAGATGTATTGAACATTTTTGCATGCTCAAGAAAATGATAAAAGCTTATCTGTCAACGGACAACACGAAATGGATCTTAAAAATGCAACTTGATGATGAAAAGCTGTATGAAGTAGCGCCGGATCATGTGTGATACCGGAGAACATCGACTCCGATGCAGCAGAGAAAACATGATCAGCTAAGATGAGCTGCTACAAACCGCTTCTTATGCTATTCCTTAACGCTACCTCCTATGCGGTTTTACTCCTTTCAAACTTTATTCATACCAACTGTCTTCGGTTTAAATCCGAGAGCAAAAGTATTTACTGGTTGGGCGTCAGGAACTATTTTCGTAATTTTCCCCACAAATTGATTAATTTGTAATATTGTTCTGCGATCCCTTTCACTACATTTGTTCTCCAGTGATAATCATTTCCCCTTCTTCTCTAAAGTTAACAGTCCAGAAACATATATTTGAATCCAGTGATGGCAATAACTGATTCCCTATGCGACTTTTGCCTACGGACAACTCGTACAGTCATCTGTCTCCGGCTGTCACGTCACACAAATTATCGTATGATCGGCTCGATTCATTTCTACGCCGATGTAAAAAAAATACCGGTCTAGTTTCTTTACACTAACGATATACTTTTCACATAATTCTTCTTTTCTATATTCTTCCTTATTTCATAGTTGGCCACGACTGGGCTGATCTCCTGTGGTGACGGATTATAGCATCCAGATTATAAAAGACTTTACCTATGCAAGGCAAATTACCACCAACTGACTGGTGTATAAAAAGTGCCATAATAGAATGATCCGCATGACGGACTTGGCTGAGGCTTCATGGCCCATAATGCATGTAGAAAAGCAGCTCTAAAAAGAACAGAACTTATGATAAACAGGTGATGGCTCATATGCTACTATGCCATACCGGCATACGGCCAGTTATTGCATGGAAATGCGGGCGAAATCCTTCGAGGTAATATCTTGCATGGAAGCTGGTCCCCTCGGGATGGTTCTACGAGTGACCGTATTACTTTAACTAGACATCTGTTTAAATCTGCATACGTCATTGTCCCTGGATTTTAATTCCTTTAATGCCTTAATTCTACCAATTTGTTTAGTACCTGTTTTGGATCCATTGTAAAATGCGTGAACAAATTGATTATTATTTGCGGTCTTGTTGTACACAATGATCAGACCACATAGTTGGACCGCACCTCGAGTCACCGAGGAATACATTATTTATTTATTCATTTATTTATATTTCACATTCCATGATGGAACATTTTGCAGTTAGTTTTCCTTTTTATATTCATTCATTCGCTCCTGTAATTTTATGCTTTTTATCCCATCGCGATGCTGCTAGCATCGACTGCCATGGTAAACTAGTCCTCTGCACTGGGTATCAGTAAACACTTTGGAGATCCAGTCACGCATGTCTTTATGTGCTTGAAAGCGTCCTCTTCGTCGGTTGTCCACACGAACGGCTGATGTTTGTGCAGCAGATTTAATAATGGATCGATGCTTTCCACAAAACGTGAGACGAATTTAGAATCGTATCCAACTACTCCGAGGAGGGCACGAAGCTGACGTTTGGAATTCCCAGTCATAAAATTCTGAATCGTTTCATTTTCTCTGGCAGTGACCGTAGTTTACCGTCCCGCACGACGTGACCCGAGCACACAATCGATATTTGGGCAGTTTGTGCATTTTTGCGGCTTAGTTTAAAACTGGCATCCTCCAATCATTGTAGCATGGCCGCGAGTCTGCTACTATGTTTGGCTTCTGTCACGGAAAATATAGCCATGTCGTCTGCGTAGACCACCACACCTTGAATTTGTTCCAGTATCATTAGTAGCAGTCGTCTGAACGTTGCAGTGGCGTAGCACAGTCCAAATTTCATCCACAAAAATACGTACTGCTGAACTTTCACACAGAAAGCTGTATTTTAACGATCATATTCCTCAAGGGGTAGTTGCCATTATCCTGAGCTGAGGTCAGTCAACGAGATCCTCTTCCCATTATGAATACGGGGAAATTTCCCCGGTCTGTGGCATAGGTAATGCATCCTGCAACTTCAATTAGGTGAGTTCCTTGAACTCAATACAATACCGGTAGGTGCCGTCCGTGTTTCTCGTCCGAAACACTGGTGAGGAATCTGGGCTTTTCGCACGCCTGATAATTCTGTTCGCCTGTACATCAAGTAGAAATTTTAGGGGTATTCGCTGGAATTTTGGTTTGCATTACCCCCTAGGACTAGCGTTATCCGGTGTTCTATCCAATTCTAGAACCCGAGTCGGTCATTTGTTTCTGGGAACAAATGCGCATATATCTCCAACTTATCCCTTATTTCCCGGCTTGAACAATCAGGCAGGATATTTACGGCACACAGTTGGCTGAAACTGCCTGCTTTAAGGCTGATTGTCTCTCTGACCAGGATCATTACGTCCTTTCTAAGGTCGATTCTAGCGCATAGTCGCTTGAAGATAATGTAACCGACTTTCGTTTTCGTTGCTCATCCGCAACGAATATTGTATGGCTGATGCAATTCTCGCCTAACCAAAATTGCAACCGTTTTACACTTGTTACGTTTAACTGCTTGATCTCGGACAGTCTGCATCGAGACCGACGAATTATCTGATAGAACCCCATCGAATATTTTTGTAATTGATATTCCTTCTCCTGTATCTACCACCGCACGGACTGGCACTCCTTGAATAGTGACCTCTAGGAAAGGAACTCTCCACTTACCCGGTATGAATAAGGCAATACAATATCTGTCCAGATAACCTTCGCGAATGCACCGAAAACCGAGGCGGCCACATCGGTTTCCGAATTCGTTACGTTGTGTATCCATTATCGTCATTAGCTTATGCACCATCGCTGTCTATTTCTCAACCTACGTTTCATTTCCGCCGGATGAATTCTTCCTGTGTTCAATGGCTACAAAAGACTCTGAGCCACCGGCAGGAGTTACTCTACCTTTGTCAGTTCAAATATTGATGCCAGCTTTACTTTGTGCTGGAAGAGTTTGTGTAGGCTCTGGATGAATTGTCTATTAAGAAGTATTAATTTGCCTACTACTATATTTCAGGTACCCCGACTGTGAACTATAGTGGTGGGTATCTCTACTCCATCTCGATGAGACTCGACCCCATGGCGATGAGATTAAAAATTTACGTGGTGCGATAGTTTGTGTGCCTCAATGATCAACTGAGCCACGCTGGATGGTGCTTCCTACACCTTCAGCGCTACTGATTTCAGATTGGTCAATGGTTAGATGCCAGACGAACTCAGTCTCCTGGCCCTCCAGATTGGATATTGGAGTGAGAGAGGCTCCTGATTCCATAAAACGGGCTGTCTGTGGTCGAGCACAAAATGTCCGCTGCCTTGCGGCATTGTTTTGAACCAAATGCCTTGGTTGAGAACACTAATCATTCTTCTGTCTAGCTCTGGATGACATGACAATGTTCTGCCCAAGCAATGCACCCTGACATTTTCACATATAGTTCGCTTGATGCCCTGGCTGTCCAAGTGGACAATAAACGTCACTCTACCTGCTCATCGCAAATGGTGTATATGGGTTTGAATGTTACTGCTCAGACCTGCCCGTCTCCTTATTCCCCATCTTACGCTTTCTCATCCTCAGCGTCCCGTTCCAACTTCAATGTTATCCCCTTTGTTTTAAATCCCTGAATTATAGGCACCTCAGCTTGGTTCAATAGTCGCGTTTCTTATAGTTTCAGCTCACACAAATTCTGGGGACGCCGCTCCAGTGCAGTCGACATGTCCGTGTTCAATCAAGCAGCTAAGGTCAGTACGTCCCTTTCTTTATGGAGTCATCGAACCCCACTAAGGCTGGCATGCCACAAAGTGCGCACTTTGCTAGAGGTTGGCCAACCGGTAGCACTTGCTGTTTATCAGCAATGCACCTGTAATAGTCTGTCTCCGTGCTTACCCTGCGAGCCCCCACATGCGCCTATCTGACGATGAGGCAGCTTCAAATGCCGATCAAGTTGGCGTCGGCATTGTTTTGACTCCCTGAACTGAAACTGCCCTGATCGACAGGATCATAGTCAATCGCCGCATATACGCCGGTAGATTAGCTAGCTCGTTCCTGGCTTCGAATTCGCGCGGGGATAAAAATTTTTCTTTGTCATTGCGGCTTACCCCCCACAAACTGCAGCTCTGATTCGGTGCAACTTGATTGCTACCAGCAACGTAACGATCTTCATAGTTAAAGAGGAAAAACGAATACTGTGGTGTTAGCTTGTGACCTAATCACCCAAGTCGACAAATTGTCCACTGTTGAGCTTCGTCTGGGCGGCCAACATGGTGTAGGCTCCCGTAATGATAACGGTGACCGGTTGCTACATCTGTGGGAAGAAGCTCGTCTGTTTCTCGCGAGCACAAACTTACGACATTACACTTGCAACAGAGTGCCTTGGCGTCCACCAGCCTCGGGCCATCCATGGACGTAAGTCGATCACATCGCGACTAGTTACCGCTGGGGAGGCTGTGTCCAAAACTGTCGCTCGATTTGGAGCAACACTGTAGGCTCTCATCGCGCTGTTATGTTTGCGGACCGTCGGGTACATTTTAGCGGACGTCCACAACGTCATTCGGAGTGCACTGATACCAACCAACTGTCGAAGCCATGTGTTCTGAGTGCGTATAAAATTACGCTGGTATCCGGGCTGAGTAAGCGCTCACGGAACACAGTCAAAAATCACTGGTTGCATATTCGCCAAACGTTACTATCAACAAGCATGTCTTCATGTGGCAACTCAAATTGACAACCTAGACATTCGATCCCCACATATTCTCCAAAAACTTATGGATGCTCACCGACGTACTCAGCCTGAAAGCGAATACAATGGGTACGTAAAATTCTCAATGCAAAATGCATGCTAGCCTTAAGACAGCTCGCGAAGCCTGGTGGTCGTATCATGCATCGAAATTGGAAACTGCCGCTCCCGTTGGTAAGCATCTTAAGTTATTTCGTCTGCTACAGGAAGCAGGCAGCAGCAGACCTGGTGTTAGCGAGACAGTACGCGACAATAATGGACAGCCGATCCACAGCCTGTCAAAACGCTGGAGCTGTTGGGCCGAACACTTTTCAAGGCAATTTAACCAATTTGAGTTATCGCAGTCTTTTTGGGGGCATTGAGCGTCCTTCTCCCTGGTCGGTCTCCTCGGATCAGTCCTCACGCGCAAAAGTCGGACTAGAGAGCAAATTGTTGAAACTGTAATAGCCGATCGATTTCTTAGTTGAATTGTCATAAGCACAGTCCCCACGTCCATTTCGCATCTACTCTGCTGTGCTGCTGCATAAGAAGAACAAGAAGACGGAGAATATTGTTAACCGGAAGGTTCATCCAAATTTCGTTTTCTTATATTTATTCTCTATAGTGGCTACGCGCTCTTTAATACAAGTTCCTGCCCGATCTTTGGATTTATTCCCTCATTGTGACTTCAAATTGGAGACCCTGCCTTGGAACACAACCATACCATTTAGAATTCACTGAAACACACCGGTGGTATGGATATTTCCAAAGTTATTGAGCCTATTGTCAAATATTCCTTCTCTTTGGATTCGCTGTTCTAAGTTTCGGAAAAATTGGCAATAATGCCTATACCTTCAGCCAACGTAGAACACATACCTACACCAGAATATTTCGTTACTGGAATGCCGTATAGTGGCTACCCGGCAAAATAACACCGAAGTGGAATTGTGGGATTGTTATTTGGCAAAGGGTTCGACATTGTCATGGATACTAAAATCCTGGAGAGCAAAATTAACACCGACACGTTTGCAGCTATTCGTACACTGTTAAGTCGTCAAACGCTTCCGACAGAGCTTCGCCAGCAATTCCATACGCATTATCAGCACCGCTTTGAAACCGTTGACGCCTACCTCAGCGTATTACGCTAATTGTGCGTGTTGCTTACGTAAACGAAACAGTGGAGCAATGCGAGTAGCGGGGATTAGAACAGCGCCTTAAGCGTGTTCAGACGCCTTCAGAGAAGACGGAATTGCTGCTCTGCCCCCTCGGGAAACGTGCTGAAGCTCTGCAGGTGAGTAAATTGTTGGAATACGTGGACGCTGCGATGGGCACAACATTTACAAGTCCGGCTGTGGCCAGCTGCTTAGCCACAAAGACACACAGCGATGCAAGTACATGCAAGTCGGACATGCGATGGCAAACTTCACATTATTCGTCAACATGGAGACCAAACAATCGCAGACATTTGTACATGCCCCAGGGTTACAGTCCAGAGTACAAACTCAGACGGCCAATTTAACGACCACAGTTTCCACCCGGCCTCCGGTTGCCCCGACTGCAAACTTCTACTCGCCAACCGTCCCAGACCGTTTCGGGATGGTAGAACAATTGCAGGTAAGTGTGATCACGCACAACGCGTTTTCCTGCCGGCCATTTTTGTACGTCAAGTACTGCATCAGCCCTAAAATTAGAAATACCGATCGCAGGGGTTCGGTTACTAGGTCCCATCGACACAGATGCTTGTAAGATTCCAATCAGATCTAAACTGACTGACCAGCTACTAGAACGCGTATGCGCTTCTTGTTGCCACCGCCTAATTGCCGCTAATAGAGAATTGCTATCCGTTTGAGAGTCCTTAACGGCACGGGTTGACATTGCGTACAACAGCTTCATCGAAGGGTTTATTGTTGCGCACCAAATTCCTTTTAATGTTATTGTTAGGATGGACATGTTGCGCCGTTTGAAATGTCGATTAGATCTAAACAGGTGTCAAGTAGTCACAGATAATTGTACAGTATTGTTAAGACCTTGCGAAAGTGATGGTGTAAAGGCTTTTACAATTTATGATGATACCTCAGACAGCGTAAAATACACAAACGACTTTGTTCGCTCACTCGACCTAGTCACTGATGAACAGACACTGTAGCAGTTCAAAGAATGTTACGAAACCCCTCAGAGGCATTCGCATGACGAATTACCGACTTAGGTAGAACCAATCTCGTAAAATATCAGATCAACACTAGCATGCAGTCCCGATTAAAATTCTCTCAAGAAATATCCCATTACCTTGGCAGACTGAGTTAAAAGTTCGCAGATAAAATGCTACTAAAGAAGGTAATACGGCCCCTACTTCACCATTGGCAGCCCCGGTTTTTCTAGTGAATAAGATGGACGGTGGCTTCCGACTTTGTGTAGACTACCGACGATTAAAAGAAGTTACCCAAAATATGCATTTCCTTTCCCAGGAATGGACGACTTATTTCAGGCCCTGGAAGGACAGTCTTACTTCAGTACGTTGGATCTGGCGTCGGAGTACTGCTAAGTGAAGCTTGAAGAAAGTGACAGGGCAAAATCTGCGTTTTTAGGGCCATCAGGCTTTTATGAATTTTTAAACCATGCACTTTGGCCTAGCAAACGCAAATGCAACTTTTCAACGCTTGATGCAGTAGGTCTTGCATGGATTAATACCAGAGAATTGTCTCTTCTACTTGGATGGTGTCGTCCTTCATGGAGAAATGAAACACGAACACTTAAACAACTTGGAAGATGTGTGAAATGTTTAATTGAGGTAGGACTGAAACTTAAACCATCAAAGTGTCACTTACTACGGGAAGAACTAGTATATCTGGAACATATCACCTGGAGGTCGAGCTTCCGAAGAGATCCTAATAAGACGGAACAAGTGAATTCCTGGCCAACCGCTACCAACACTGAGCCACTGCGTAGCTTTCTTGGGATGGCATCATACCACCGACGATTCATCCAAATATTTTCGAATATTGCCACCCGATCGAATGTATTGCTGCAAAAGGGTCGAGCCTTCGAATGGTCCATGGAATGTAAGGAAGCATTTAAACGGTTCCGGGAGTCTCTTTGCGCGGCACCTGTACTAGTGTACCCTGATTTATCATCGTCGTCTGGAGAATTTATTTGGGATACGGATGCCAGTGACCATGCGATTGGAGCTGTATTGTTACAGAAAGGACCAGACGGGATATAAAGTGTCGTATCCTACAGTAGTAGAAGCCTCAGCTCTAATGAAAAGCATTATTGTACTACCAGAAACGAAATGTTAGTCTTCGTGTTTTTCATAAAACATAATTGACATAATCTGTCTGGACGGCGATTTCCGGTACAGATCGACCGTCAGTCCCTTAGTTGGCTACAAATTTTTAAGGATCCTGAAGGACAAAACGCTTGCGTGCAAGAGCTTTTGCAGGAGTACGACTTCGTATGCCGACAAAGAACAGGTAAACAACACGCGAATGCAGACGCATTATCTGAACTTCCTCTTCGCAACCGCGGGGACTACGCTGCGTGCAACGTACAACACGTAGCCATGGTTAACATTCAGAGTGCAGAATATGCACGATGGCAGATGGCAAAAGCAAATAACGCTGACATTTCACTGATTCACGAATGACGTCTTCGCGGGGTCGATAGATCATCAAGTAGATAGATGGAAGAAAAAGTTATGAGGCATGTTGTTTTTGAGCTGATTGGGACAAGCTAGTTAGTGAAGAATGTGTGTTATTATTCGACTCCGGCCCGACCTATGCTAGAAGAATCGCAGTCCCACAGTCAATGGTTAAAGAGGTGCTAAGCAACCGTCAAAATAACTGGGACAAGCAGGGATTAATAAAATAGACATAGCGGCACTGCTCCACTTCTGGTGGCCGCACCAGCGGCCAGACGTAATCAACTTTGACAGTCATGCGAGAAGTGCGGTTCTTTTAAACACCACCCATTCCCCAACCTCGCCCCATTTTTACCTATGAATGCCGGATACCCTAACAATATGGTTGGTGTTGACATCATAGGAACATTACCCTTGACACAGCGTGTGCAACGTTTCATCCTGGTCATGCTGGATCATTTCACTAAATGGTGCAAGACTGTGCCGGTTGCACAAGCTGACGTGCTTTATGAGCGACAACGATAGTTAATCATTGGACTGGTCAGTGGGGGGCACTAGGACAGCTGCATTCAGACAGAGGCTCCTACATTAAGAGCGCGTTGGTACATGCAATGTGCCGAGTGCATGAAATGGACAAGACGAGGAAAGAAACCTATGAATCTTAAGGTAACGGACAAGTTGAGCGAACTAATCGTTTCCTCAAATCATTAATGAAAGCGCTTGTGGATCCGAACATTAACAAGTGGTACATCATGTTACCCAAGTTTCTGCTTGTCTACCGCGTTACGATACATTACTCAAGTGAACAAACAACATCCTTTATGAGAATAGGAAGAGAACCGCGCTTGCATTCGGATTCAAGCCACCCATAGCTCAGCAGCTATAGCCATCAGTAATGTAATGCATAGGTAGAGTACCGGATTTGCTTGGACAAAACATCAGTCCTTTCCGTTACACTAGGAAAAAGGTCACCGACATCAAAAGAGTACTTTGATAAAACGAATTTCGGCCTCCCTCTCAGAGTTGGTGACCATGCTAGGCTACATCAGACCCACGCCCAAGGAGTACCTACAAAGTTCTATCGCGAGTGGATGCGCCCCTACGTATTGGATCCAGTACTGTCTGATACTACGTGTATCGTAAAGCGCATCGCTAAGCCAACCAGACAGCCCGCAGTGGTGCACTATAACCGTCTCAAACCATTTCGAATGAACACAAGCCAAGTCGACAGCGAAACGACTGACCCAGCAGAAGTGTCCGATGAACTAGACGTGCCTGCGCAAGGGGGTTGTGGCCAGGCACTGAGTACGTTGCCAGATTAGAGGGGATGTGGAATTGGAATAGTCATAACCGCAATACCCGCTTCCGTTACAGAGTCGAGCTGCTGTGCTATTGCAAAAGAAGAACAAGAAGACGGAGATGATCGTTAACCGTAATGTTTTCTTAAGTTCCTCTATATTTATTCTCTCTAGTGGTATATGTTTCTTAATACAAGTTTCTGCCTGATCTTTGGATTTCTTCTCGCACTGAATACTACATAGTGCATAAGGCCACAGGGGCAGATATTATTCCCACAAGCCGCTTCAAATTCGGGCGACCAGCAATAGTGGATAATTTACACGAGTTGCTAGTGAAATTTTGGGAGTAGGGAACTGTCCAGACAGACTGGATCCGCTCCGTCGTTGTCCCATGGTTTATGAGAGACACTCGTTGGGAATGTTGCAATCATCGAGGGATCAGTCTGCTCTTAGTTACCACTAAATTGATTGCCTCCGTCGTTCTCCACAGACTGACTGACGTTCGTAAAAGCCAGATCCGCAAAGAGCAAGATGGGTTTCCTCGAGGTCAGGACAGTATCGAATAAATCTTCACTTTGCATTACTCGTTGCAACACAGCTACGCTTCTCGAGCTTCTCGACCTCAAACGTGTCTTCGACTCGATTAATTAATGTGCTCTTTAGAGTTGTCTGCCGGGAAATGGTGTGCCTGATAAATACCTGAATATTATCAAAGTGCTGTACGCGCCTATTTCGGCAAGCGTGAGGGTTTATGGCAAACTGTCGCCACTCTTTAGTATCACCAGCGGTGGGAGACAACGTTGCCAGCTGTCATCTTTCTTATTTAACCTTGCTATTGATGAAGCAATAGAAACTGCGTCCTTTGGACACGATCTTAAAGGTGTGGAACTACTTCCTGATGAGCGACTTCTTGACTTGTATTATGCGGACGATTATGTCCTAATGTGTGACATCTCCCGAAGATGTCAACCTGCACTGGACCGATAAGCAATGGCTGTCAATCATTCGGGGTTATGTTTTGCCCCATTAAATTGCATAATACTTTTCCAAGAGTTGCAGGAACGCACCCCTGTGTTTACCCTTGTTGGTGATCAGTCGTTAATGAATTCAAGTATCTGGGCAGCTGTATTACCACCCGTGGGATCGGAAATAAGATTACGAATGATGTCGCAAAATCAGTCGTTTCTTTTTCCAATACCAGCCACCTATGGCGCAGAGGGTACACCACTATTGCCGTGTAGTTCAGCGTTTATAACGCAGCCGTCAATCCAACCCCCTTAAACGGTTGTGAGACCTTGCCCATCAGGTCGACAGACATCAAGAGGCTTGTCACATTCGATCATCGCTGCCTTCGCAGCTTAGCTCATTTTGAGTGGGAGCACCGCTTGAGTAATGAGCGTGTTCGGCGTCGAGTCAATGCAGGAAGAGCGAGTGAACCGCTCAGTAGTAGTATATCACGCATCAAGCTCCGATGGCTGGGCCAGGTGTTGCGCATCCCAGCACGTCGACTTCCGCGACGTGCATTGTTTGCGCGTCGAGGGTGCGTTTGGAAGGGGAGATGGGGAGGACAAGGGATGAGTTGAAAGAGAGTAATGAAAACTCTCACTTCGAAACTGGTGTTGATTGTTTCATCATAACTGCCTGGTTGGGGTCCAAAGGACCAGGAACACATTTGGTTGGACGCACTTAATGCTATGGCGAAGAGACACCCCAGTGACGTTAGTGTTGTGAATATTTTTGTCTATCCCCTCCCTTTAAGTTCCCCCTATAATCCTGATCTAATGCGCGTTGCACAATATAATATTTAACTTTAAACTATCCGCTGTTGAATATTTTTTAGTGTAACATTTTTATCTCATCTATTTGTTGCGGCATATTAGCTGAGATTTGTTTCTATACTAATGTGTATTGATGATAATGTTGAAGTTTCAATCCAACTTCGGGAAGTAAAACATCATGTCTTCCAGTTCCTACCATTTTGCCGAGTGTAATTTCGCACCTACATGTTGTCGGTCAATTTGCTTCCCTAACTCCGCTTGCAATGCGACCTTCTCTTTGCTGAAAGTTCACCCCTCCTTTGACTAACGTGATAGCAGATACGTCCTTAATGTTCTGCGGGGAAACGACGTGCCAACGTTGTTAGCAAGTTGGCATCTACCTTGACTAAGTTACCCGCCGCAATTAACCTGAATCGTCAAACCAGGCTTCGGCATCTCCTTCCGCAAATTGAGCAGACCAGGTCAAGATTATACTGATTGGTCACCTCACCAATGTAGCGATCAGTAGGGGTGCACACTCTTATTTGCCAACGCACAACGGGTTCACTGGCTAGCTCACGCGCGCACGTACAGAGGACGTTTCTCGATCACCACACATTGTCATATCGCTCAGTGCCACACTCATGCCCCGAATTCAGTCGTTCAGTGAAGTCGTTGATCTCAGATTTGCCCTCGTGTCTTCGCTTCGGCTCGTCCTTTTCTGACCGGGCACGATTCAATCTAATGCTCTTGACCTAACGCTCTTCTTGTGGTTATTCCTGGAGGCGCGGCCAAACGAGCATCTCTCCGAAAATTCGGGCTGTCCTCCAAGAAATCTCCCACTCTTCTCGTCCTGGATCTGACATCGTTTGTCGTTCGTTAACTATTCTTTGCCTGTCATGTTGACGTCGGACTGCTTTGTGGACTTTCGTCACTTGGGTCCTTGTTCCTTTTCATCTTCCGTAGTATTTACGGCTTGTCCGTCATCCTTGTCATTCTTGCCTTCCGTGCCACTACAATGTTATTAGGCGAACTTCGTGTTTCACATTTCGGAGTTTACAGCGTCGAAGAACCGATACCCTCTTGCATCACACCCCAAGGTTGCCCTTTTGTGAGGTTTTTCAACAGGTGGTCTTCAATCTTATATGTGCTAGTGGGCCGGTGACATCCAAATACATTTCTGCACTTGTCCGCGTTAAACTCAATTAGCTTCTTACTCATGGTTATGCAAGAAAGCACTTTGCGACAAATTTGTTCACGCATTTAGTATAACAAAATGTAATGTTAAGGCGGATCCAGATGATGAAAAGAAATAGGAGAACAATTGGATTACAACTATTAGAGATGCAAAGTCACATCTATACATTTGTCCATCTTTTTGTGTGACAGAGCACGTGTTGATTGCTTGGTGGAATGCCAAGCGCATCACTCGATTGCTGTCAGCACATTAATGGATGTATGTTGGATAGTTGATGACAGTCCTTTTAAAGGAAACACTTGCAACAAAGCCCTCTGTTTGCACAATACCGGTCGTGTTATTCTAATTGCAATCGCCTTGGCCGACTGTTAGATTTCATATTGACCATTCAAAAGCACTGAGTAAGTCTCGTTGCTGCTGCTCGAGATTATTCTGACTAGCAATCGCCCGCCATATCCGGATGCCTTCGATAAAAAGCGGGAAACTCGATTCCATAGAATGCACAAAGCCTTTAGCGAAGATCCAATATGATATTGGTCCCAATACCGACTTGTGGAACACAGCAGTTCACATCAATATGGTCAGAAAAACAGCTGGCAACCGAACCTGAAACCATTGCTAAGGAAGCGTGGTTCCAATTCATCCATGGATGATGTTCCCAATTCCTTTCATCTGTAGGTTTTGAAGATGGTTGCTGTAATCTGAGCGGTTCATGGCTTTAGAAAATTCGCAGCACACTGAATAATGCAGTTATACAGCTTTAAGAACAATGCTTTGAATTTCCCATTGGTTGGCATGAAAATAATGGCAGATGGTATGTCACGCCGCCGTCCTGCACTCCCACTAGATTTGCAGCACCTACATTAACCAGCAAAAATTTCAAGCTATATTCTAGGATTAGGGTAGAAACATGTTGTTATGTATAAAAATGTAAATGGATCAATGCAACATCCAATCGTCTTTTAAATATTGCTAAGGTCGATGCAGAGACTACCGATAGAGAATAAGATACAAGCGAACAGCGCAGAACTACTTATGGAACCCAGACGTCTAGATATTTGCCGTGCTGGGCAAAAGATCAGCTACTTTGCTTTTACTACTGCGCGTACTAAATATATTGATAGTGCATTGCTAATGCTGACGGAATCCGTCTTGTCCGGGCACAAATATATTAGATCTTTCTAAATGGTCCATTAGCGCCTGCGCGATTATCGATCCATTCACCTTTGAGAATACTGTGAGAAGAATCACTGCGTGATACTTGGTGAGCTATGAGCAGATACCACTTTAAAATGGGGTAATGATAACCTGCTTCCACAGGCTATGAACCTGTGGTTCATCCAAACATATTCGGAAAAGTAGTGTTAATTGCTTAGCCATACTTGTAGCCGCCAACTTCAATACTTTCCGCTGGATATTGCCAATTCCAGGGAACAAATTGTTACGCAATGATAGCAGCTACTACAAAATGGATACTGAACTAAAATTTGCGTGTGTATATACTGGCGGCTATGGGGAAGGACATGTTTGTGGCATGTTGGTGGCACGTGGGTAAATTGTCACATACTGGACGCGTAGAATTCTAACTACATCTTTGGTGGTTCGGTCACATCCAGTTGTCGGAATGAGTGGGGGTATATCAAGTTTTACATTCAGGAGGCTGTCCCAACTTTGCGCAGTTGCTTGTTATTAAAGAAAACCTTTCCGCTAAGATCTACTGGTGTAGTAATTCGTCCTCAAGGGCATGATCGGTACAGTTATTATTTTCGTAGAAAGTAGCAGCCACGATGAAACTTCGCACGATAATCTGCCTCTACGGGAATCTAACCCCGGTCCCACGGACTACGGGTCCGTTGCTCTATCACGGATCTACCGAGGGCTGACGATCAGGCACGCAATGTAATACATGACTTCTGCTTGGTTCGCGACGTATTATTATTAAGATTATAGAGCAAATGGTTTTTCAGATTGTCAGGATTAGGTTTCGCTATATACACATGCGTTTGCGGGCTTTGCTCGGAATGAATAAAGTTGCTCATGCCGAATGAAGGAGCCTGTTGGCCGATGAGGATTCAATCAAATCACTCAATCTGCTAGAAAACTCCATCCAGGCAATATCAATACAACGGCCGCCCCCCAAAATCTGATGGTTTCAATCAACAAGATCTGTTCGTACGTCACTTGCTTACTTTGTCCGATGCAATTCCGTACTTTCGTGTGGATTATTCTTCCTAAAACGTTTACCCGTGTGTTTTCTTGCTATCATTATTCAGAACAGGATGACTGCCCATCTTCGGCTTCAGGATCATGAGCTCCTAGTTCTTGAGCAATAAATCAGGGACAGACATTTTATTTTCCGCCCTTAATCGGGTGGGCAAACCCACCTAACTTAAGTGCTGAATGCTTGATAAAAGTTTTGCAGGTCGGCATTCACTTGCTCACTGCGTTATCCTGGAACTTCCAACATGTGAATATTGAAATACTCAGAGATGCGAACATGGCTGTATCGTCGTTGTATGGCGCTCCCCATGGTTCAAATCAAATAGGAGTCTAACTCTGTGATACACATTGGGTGAACATAAAACTGCCAAATTGAAAGTGTCGTTACTTCTTAGTCGCAGACTACACCAGAATGTGAATGTGGCTAGTTTATTAGTTTGCAGCGCTGGTTTATTCGGTAGTATACGAATATTCAACCATGCTTACTTTTGCGATTGCTGTGAACAAGGGAGGTCGCATGTATCGCGACTTCAGCGGCGGGAATTTCTGAGAGCAATGAAGTTTTCTTTACGAATACTAGGACCAGGCAAATAATGATGTTGTGTTCCAAGAAGTTTAGAGCCGAACTCCTAACTGGACTATTTTATGGAATCAAGAACATCAATACACAACAGTTTCAGTGTAGGAGGAGATGCATAAGAACCTACGGTCGGCTCAGCCAGGAAGAAGCAAGGACAGACCTACTCAAACAATGTTAACGTTTGCGATGTATGACAACAAACCAGTGACATGAATATATGTACATGAACAGGATAAGTTCCGCTTCATTTTTTTAAAGGCTCATGAGCAATTCAGGTAAATGTGCCAGATTGTGTGAAGGACAAAAGCATCATTTAGCGTTACCCATTAAAGCATCACGGCGTACAGGATGACGCACAGGGTTGGATCGTCGCAGGTTTCTCTTTGTTTGTGTCACACACAGTGCCCAAGAAGTGTTCTCCTCTTTAACTATATAATGTCAACGTGTAGTATACAACCGCCTTGCATTTACCATTGTTCCACCTATTAGCTTTTAGGTCCGTGGCATGAGAACTGCTTCTATACGGATGCGTGGTCAACTGGTTATGCCTCTCCTTCAATAAATGAGTAGCCCCGTATGATCGGATGCCCTCTAGGGCGTGTTATCCCAACCTGTCCGTATTTAGTTTGGTGTTTAGCTCGCTTTTAATATTCTGCTTGGTCGGTACTTTTTTCAGGTGTGATGGCTAGGTTTAAACGAGTTCGAATTATGCTCCTTAGCATTGTTGATTCGGACCAGCCTTCGTCGTTGCAGCGTAGTGTGTAGGTATACAAACCATCAAAGCAGACACAAAGTTTGTCCAAAGATGTTCCCATAAGCTGATGAACTTGCAAATGCTCTTTTGAGGGAAATACATAGAAAACTAAATTTCCTCTTCCTCCAAGATGCAAGACGCAGGCCAAATGCATTGTCTGATCGTCATGTAGAGCATATTCAGATGTAAGAGGAAATATTTGCATTTGCAATGCAGTTACAAGAGAAGATTTGTGTTGCTTAATTAATCAAAAGTAATAAACTTGTGTAATGCATAGCATAGGAATGATTGCAGGTGTAACCAGCAGTTTAAATGACGTAATACGGCCATACTTTAACGGTCTCTTAGGGAATCGCATCCATGTGGTGTATTCCCTCGATAGGTTTCATTCGCACTTCCAAACTTCAACTGAGCCTGTGCTGTTGCAGAATTAAGACAAGCAAGCTCTTGTTACGTTGAACAGCTATTTCTTTCGCATATAACGGATAGGCCATCATCATAGAGATGAATTTTACGGCCGATAATATATGAAAAATGCCGTTAATATTTGAACTCGTTTGTTGAGACCAGCAACTATGTTTTTCTCGCCAGTGGATTTGTGGTGCTTTGATTTGCGTGGGTAAAATTACTTGCTCGGAAGCTTAAATACCTCACCTCAGGCAACCGTCTCATGAAAAGAAAAATAAAACAGTGAAAGGAAATGAAGGCTTCTATCAGTAAATGTTAAATATGTTTCTAGTGTTTGCTGTTATCTGAGAGTTTTCTGTGGCCGTCTGTACAATTAATGGGAGAGCACAAATAAAGAAATGGTTTTCGGCAACACGTCTGAACTAAATTTTATTTATGCAGCTCCTGGAAGATTTTCTATTGGTTTTATCGGGTGAAACCAATCGGATATGACATACTGTTCTACTTTTACCGACAGGATTTCCCGAAAACGTTCTTAGCTGTTAGGAACCATTAATATATGGAAACCCGGCGTAATCATTGATTCTTACCTGAAGCCAATTACCAGTGACTGTTTCTTCCGGCAACCCAAACCTTGCCAACCAGTAACGGAGTTATTTAGTAATCACAGCTGTACTGGCATCCCCGCACAAAACGCCTAAGACTATTTGCTGTAAAAGCTTGCAGCAACTAGCTTTTTTCAGTTCGGTGGAGGTGCATTGCTGAATTGGCCCAAAATATCAATAGCATTTTTTGTACATATGGTGTACTCAATAAATTGGATTGGATAGTCCAACGGCCCTCCACTTTTATTGCATATCATTTTCTACTGATTAAATGTGCTAAGGTGGTTACTCTCACTGCGCGGTCATATTTCTACGGGAGCAGACGACATCCGTTCGGAGGCACTGAAGACTGTGGTCAACATGCTAGCTGAAGCACTATCACAGTACTTTCAGAAGTGCTTTGATGAACAGATACTCTCCACTATGTGGAAATGTGGCATTCTCATCCCATATTTTAAAGGCGATTGCCGTTCACAGCCTGCAAACTATTGGCCCGTGACTCTCCTACATGTGCTTGCGAAGGTGATGGAAGCGATCATCGCTGAGGCCCTAATGGACTAGCTGGAAAAATGCAACAACTTGGTACCGAAGCAGCATGGCTTCCGTCAACACCGGTCAAGCTACACCAGTCTACTGATCGCCCGAGGTAGTTGGACGGAATCGGCTGATGATGGAGTCTGAGTTTAGGTCATCTACCTGGACTTCACCAAAGCTTTCGAGCGCCTGAATCACCGCACCCTACTTCAACTGCTACAGAGCTACGCATCGGCGATTATCTACTGGGTTGCATTGTCTACTTCCTCCACTAACGGACGCTTCAAGTACGCGTTATGCAATAGCTATTTAACCAGACTGAGGTAAAATGTGGTGTCCCACAATGCTCAGTGCTGGGACCGCGCTTATTCCTGGTGTTTATCAACGACCCGACAAGAGTTACCTCTCAAATTTCCGTCCCTTTGCCGAGGACGTCAAGACGTGGCAGACGATTAGTAACAATTTTGGTCACGATCTACTCCAACATGACCTAGATTGAATTTATGTATAATCTAAGAGGAACCAGCGTCAATTGCACGTAGCTAAGTGCAAGGTGATCAATCTGCGTCACCAGCCGGCGAGCGCTTGCAAGCTTGGAGACCACACCTCGCAGAAGACCGCTCAAGTGTTTTACCTGTTTGTATTGGTACAGGAAGATCTCGGGTGTTAAAACAAGCAGAGAAAGCGACGAGAACCGGCAATCGACATTTCGGTCTTCTTCGCAGAGCATTCGGTCGGTTTGAAGCCTCAATGTTTCACCAAATGCTTAACGCCATTGTGCGATCGCACGTGAAATATGCTATTCAGGCGTGGCAGTCTTGGCATAATTAGTATCTTGCTGCCCACGGGATCCTCAGTGAAGGGTAACCAAGAGCTTCAGGGGTTTCTTTTATCTGCTTTTTCAGTTTAGCTTGCAATCTCTAACAATGTACTGCAGCCGATATCGGCTTTTGCGAGGGATCGCATAATGGTTTACCAGATTCTGAAGACCCCAAACAACATTTGCCGTCCGCTGCTGGAATAAAACCACAACACTAAGAGGTCATCCTCTGAAACAGAAATACAGTTTAAATAACTTGAATGCTGTAGAAATTTATTTTCTTCCACATGTGTCAGCCGTGGTACGACCTCCCTAATTTTCTCGTCTCTGCTCTCAATCTGGCGATATTTAAAAGACGAATTAACCATGCGTTGTCTCATTTGCATTTCATATAATGGCTTGTTAGTCAGGGGCTACAAAATGCAATCAATCGCTGTCTATCCAAACTGGCAATTAATGGATTTTATGGATGTGTACGTTTAACACACGAACATCCGCTATTCTACATAAGTCTATGGTGAATCCACCCAGACGCTCTTCAATTTATCATGCAATTTACTTTTCGTAATAATTTCCATCCCACGGGACTTGTTAAGCTGTGCTTTTCTTTACCCGTAATAAACCACGTTTCCATTGTTTCGTTGTCAGGCGTCGCATTCTGGCACCACGGTCTAGGCATTGGCATTCAACTTGGACCACCAGTATCATTGGCGTATCCGACATTTGTTTGCACAATGCCTGGGTGACCTTTGTGCGCGCATTTAAGAACTGCCGGAAAATGTGTTCCAAGTGTAAACTACTGCGCAACTCTCATTATACAATTGCTTACAGAATACATCGCTAGTGGAAATGTGTAACATAAG
This sequence comes from Dicrocoelium dendriticum, assembly GCA_944474145.2. Taxonomy (NCBI): domain Eukaryota; kingdom Metazoa; phylum Platyhelminthes; class Trematoda; order Plagiorchiida; family Dicrocoeliidae; genus Dicrocoelium; species Dicrocoelium dendriticum. The sequence goes on along the minus strand of OX104063.1, from coordinate 12,062,631 downwards.
AGTAACCCAGTTTGATTTGTCCCGCAGTTTGGCCATGAATTAGCGAAGTATTGATTAAATTTTAGCATCACTGTAGCGCTTTCACTGTTCTTTCGGATCCGGTCAAGTGTTAATAGCGACTGCGCTTCAGTTGGGAAATATGGTATATCATCCTCACCACTTCCGAGTATATACTCTCATCTTCGATGGATAAGGGATGCCGTCAAAGTTTCTAGAACCGCGTAGAACTTATTTGAATCCATAATCGCAGTTTAGTAAGATGCGGATGGCAACGGATTAGCCTCACTGTTTCCTTCTCTTTGTTACTAGGATTAACTAGGGTTATAATCGCAGAATGACCATTGTGCAAAGTAATTCGAGGCCCGAATAAATAGGGATGTCATTTCTCACATGCGAAGATGCATGCAGGTCGCTCCTTTTAGCCTTTGCAATAACTTCTTTCGGTGGCTGACATAGTGCCTGTGACCGATGCACTTCCTTACTTCTCACAACTGTGCGACTGCAGCAGAAATTGGCCTAACCTAACTTCCAAAGCATCAGTTGTGGAAAATGTTTGAAATGTTCACGAAAGATCGCAACAGTAGATGTAGGTGCAATCATTACCGGTATGGTCAGATAAGCAATTTCTTTTCTGAGACACATTGGGACTCCTAAATTTGGTGCGTCAGCCTCCATAGCGGCTCAGTAATACTCGCCAGTCCACATAAAGGTCGGAGGTAATAGCATCACAAATGCAATGAAATTTCTACTTGTGGGTCCTTGGACGATTTCGGGCGGTGAAGACTGGCTTTAGTGTTTCGCTTCTTTAGCCTTATAATAGAAGTGAATATGTCATGCCCAACAATCTTTAATTGCGTGAAGGCGAACAGGTACTTCCTGCTTTTCCGGCGAAGGTTTAAATCACTCATGCTTTCTAATACGTAGTTTAGGTTATTTCCTGTTCAACAGGATTGCTGTCAAAGAAACAAATATCATCCATATACACAACACATCCTTTGTGGTCTGATCAGGATAGTGAAATTTTCCGCGAAGCAACTACTGCATATATAGCACTAAAGCACACGCTAATTAACCTTCAATGATCATGAATTTCAGGGCTCACGACCAAGCATCCAGTTTTGCGGGAGTTACAAACTTGTGTCTCGAACTAGTGAAAGGTCTGTGATCAACGCCAAACCAAATGCAGTGCATTGCATTTACAACCCTGACAATTCCTTCATAAACGATTCGGATAACAAAACTGCAGATATTTGAGTTAAACATTATATATTTCATATAAAAGCTGTGTGTTGTTAACCCGGAAAAGCTGCACAACGACGATGAGTTTCGATGTAATTTTATCTTGAAAGGTGGAGTCAGCAGCCTCGATCCAGCGACCATTAAAATAGTAGCCGAAACCTCTACCTCATCTGCTACCGGGTCACGGAGAGCAATGCTTGGCAACAACCGTAAATGTTTTCGGGTAGGCAACCACATATTTCCATCTGCTTTGTGTACGGTCCCAGTGATCGCAGTGGCTAAGGTTCACTTCAATGTGAATCACAGTCCATTACATTAAGATGGCGCGTCGTAATCCAATCACACCACATGTAGTCCAAACTCGACCGTCCATTTTATTGACCTAATTTGATATCTTTAATAGCGACATTACTCCCTAACAAAGGCTTACCGTCAGTCTTAGAAATGTATGCGCCTGCATTGTATTTTCCGCTGATTCGAAGGCGTAGTGAAAGTGTAACAAAACCGAATAATTCAAAGTCGCCATCCGAAAAACTGGTAAAGCTGTACGTGATATGGTGCATCAGCAATTGAGAAAAATGCTGTTTAAAACATGATGCTGCACTAAAGTAACTGGTTCCAACGAATCCAGCTCCAAGTGCAGGTAAATGGCTCTGATTGCCACTTCAAAACAACACAGCGATTATCTCATGAGGGCAGCTTTGGTTTATGAGCAGACAAAGAAATCAAGAGCACAATTTCGTTAACACCAACTATAGTTATTTTGCTAATGATTAAAGATGTCTGAGGATCAGTTGTGGAAGTATCCAAGCAAGAATTGGCAAGCGAACGCCAAACTCAGGTAATATGTTCCGACAAAAAACAGCTCCGACACCTCGTGTATTTAGCAAAACAATAGCTACTTTTTGCACGATGTTCGATAGTTCTCTAACGGCAGCATATTTTTCCATCTGAATATTGCTTCAACGATGGAGATGGATGCAGTTAATCAGTTTTGGTGGCTGTCGTGTTTTTTAGATGCAATTTACTTTCTTCACTGATTGCAACTCTTTCGCTAGAGATGTTGCAATCTTCCTCCAAATTAAGCCCATATGTATCCTGCTTAGTAGACTTGTAGTGTACCTTTTACATTTTACTACACAACATTCCGGCCAGCTGATAACATCATCAGCCGTATCAACTAATCTTTCAAACACATACATTTCTACAGCGACCAACATTCCTTTTGAATCGCCGGCTGACTAGACCACCAAGAGTACAACATCTGGGAGCCCCCAAAATACAATCATGGGAATACACGTTTTCAATTCCATTTGGCATCCAGGAATGATGGGTTATTAATCCAGGAACTCCGCAACCTAAAACGGGTTACCACAATACGTGTTGACCAAAATAGTATAAGTGGATACGATAAGTGTATACGATAAGTGGTGGCCACGACGTGCCTTGGGTTATTTTGACTTAGCAAACATCATCCAGTGAGTCGTATCCAATTTCTTCATACTTCCATCATTTCATGTATGCTCATCACTGTATTTCCCGACTCCCACCAGTAATGTTGCTCCCGTGGGACACCGCATTCCACCTCAACCGGGTTAATTTGTTATTGCATAACGCGTTCATGAAGCGTCCGTTGGTAGAGGAAGTTCCCAATGCAACCAAATACAGGATCTCCGATACCGTAGTTGTGGAACCCTTGAGGTAGGATGCGGTGAATCAGACGGTCGAAAGCTTTGGTGAAATCCAGATAGACGGCCTTAACTCCGACCCCATTATCAGCCACTTCCATCCAACTACCTCGTGCAACTAGTAGGTTAGCGGTGCGTGATCGGTGTTGACGGAAGCCATGCTGCTTCAGTGCCTAAATTTTGCATTTTTTCTGCTAGTCCATTGGGGCCTCAACTATGATCGTTTCCATCTCCTTCGCGAGCACAGGTAGGAGATTCACTGGGCGACAGTTTGCAGGCTCTGAACAGTTACCGCCTTTAAAAATTGGGGTGATAATGCCACCCTTCTACATAGTGGGGACTAGTTGTTCATCAAAGCACTTTGAAATAACTGTGATAGTGCTTCAGCTAGCATGTTGACCACAGCCTTCAGTGCCTTCGGGCGGATGTCGTCTGCTCCTGTAGAGCTATGGTCGCGCAGTGTGAGTAACAACCTAAGCACAATTGATCAGCTGAAAATTATATGTGAAAAAAGTGGAGGGCCATTGAACTATCCAATCCAACCTATTGATGAAACCATAAGCTAGATGCAAAATATGCTATTGATATGTTGGGCCAATTCAGCAGTGTACCTCCACCGAAACGAAACATGCTAGTTGCTGTAAGCTATTACAGCAAATAGCCTTATGCAAATTTGTGCGGGGATGTAACTACAGCTGTGATTACTAAATAACCGTTACTGGTTCGCAAGGTTTGGGTTGCCGGAAGAAATAGTCACTGGTAATTGGCTTCAGGTAAGAATCAATGAGTACGCCGGGTTTCTAAGTATTAATGGTACCTAACAGCTAAGAACGTTTTCGTGAAATCCTGTCGCTACTAGTAGAACAGTATGTCATATCCGATTGGCTTCACCCGATAGAACCAACAGAAAATCTTCCAGGAGCTGCATTAATTAAATTTAGTTCAAACGTGTTGCCGAAAACAATTTCTTTATTTGAGCTCTCCCGTTGATTGTATAAAAAACCACAGACAACTGCCAGATAAAGTCACACACTAGAAAAACATTTGGCGTCTACTGATTGAAGCCTTCAGTCTATTCCACTGTTTTACTTCTGTTTTCATGAGCCGGTGGCCTGACGTGAGGTATTTAAGCTTCCGAGCAATTAATTATACCCACGCAAATCAAAGCACCGCAAATCCACTGGCGAGAAAACTATAGTTGCTTGACTCAAATAATGAGTCCAAATACTGACGGCATTTTTCATATACTAGCGGCCGTAAGAAGGATATCTACGATGATGGCCTATTTGTTATAAGCGGCAGAAATACCTGCTCAACATAATAAAGGCTTACTTGACTTAATCCTACATCAGCATAGGTCCAGTTGAGGTTTGGAATTGCGGATGAAACCTATAAAGGGACTACACCTCATGGATGCAACTCCCTAGGTGACCGTTACAAGGACGGTCGTATTGCTTCATTTAAACTGTTGGCTATGCCTACAATCATCCCTTTGCTATGCTTTCCACATGTTTATTACTTTTAAATAATCAAGCAACACAAATCTTCTCTTGGAACTGCATTGTAAAATGCAAATATTCCATCTTTCATCTGTGTATGCTGTACATAATGGTCAGAAAATCCATTTGCCTGCGCCTTGCACTGTCGAGAAAGAAGCAATTTAGTTTTCAAGTTATTTGCTTTAAAAGGGCCTTTGCAAGTTCATCAGTTTTTGGGAACATCTTTGGACAGTATTTTGTGTCTGTTTTAGTGGTATTTATACCCACACATTACACTGCAACTATGAAGGGGCATATTTCGAAATTGGTTAAACCTAACCACCACACCTGAATAAATTACCGACCAAACAGCATATGAAAAGCGAGCTAAAGACCAAACTAAATACCGACAGATTGGAAAACACTCTAGTGGACATCCGATCATACGGGCCAACACATTTCTTGTAGGAGAGGCATAACCAGCTGACCACGCATCCGTATAGAAGCAGTTCCCATGCAACGGACCTAAAAGCTAATAGATGGAACAATGGTAAATGTAAGGCGGTTGCAAACTATACTTTGACATTATATAGTTAGAGAGGCGAACACTTATTGGGCATTGTATGTGACACAAACAAATAGAAACCTGCGACGATCCAGCCGTAAGCGTCATCTTGTACACCGTTAGGCTTTAATGGGTAACGCTAACGATGCTTTTGTCGTTCCCACAATCTGGCACATTTACGTGAATTGCTCATTAGCCTTTAAAAAGTTGAAGCGGAACTTATCCTGTTCATGTGCATATATTCATGTCACTGGTTTGTTGTCATACATCGCAAACGTTAACATTGTTTTGAGTAGGCTTGTCCCTGCTTCTCCTTGGCTGAGCTGACGGTAGATTCGTATGCATCTCCCCATACACTGAAACTGTTGTGTATTGATGTTATTGGTTCCATAAAATAGTCCAGTTAGGAGTTCGGTTCTCTACTTCTTGGAACACAACATCATTATTTGCCTGGTCCTAGTATTCGTAAAGAAAAATTCATTGCTCTCAGAAATTCCCGCCGCTGAATTCGCGATACATGCGACGTTCCTTCTTCATAACAATCACAACAGCAAACATGGTGGAATATTTATACCCTACCTAACTGACCTGTAGTGCGAACTAATGAACCAGCCGGAAACACAAATCACATTCACAATCTGGTGTAGTCTGCGACTAGGAAGTAACGACACTTTCAATGTGGTAGTTTTTATCTTCACCTAATGTGTATCACAGAGTTGGACTCCTATTTGATATGAACCTTGGGGAGCGCCATACAAGGACGATACAGCCATGTTCTCATCTCTGAGGATTGCAATATTCACGCATTGGAAGTTCCAGGATAACGCAGTGAGCAATTGAAAGCCGACCTGCAAAACTTTTATCCAGCATTCAGCATTTAAATTAGGTGGGTTCGCCCACGCGATTAAAGGCGGAAAATATACCATGTGTGCCTTATTTATTGCTCATGAACGAAGAGCTTATCATCCTAAAGCGGAAGATGGACAGTCATCCTTGGCTGTGTGATAACATAAAAATAACATACGGCTAAATGTGTTATGAAGAACAATCCACACAAAGTACACAATAGTACACAAAAAAGACAATCAGAAATAAGATTTTCTCTATCATAAGCACTGTACCGATCTTGCCCGTGACGACGAATTACTACACCAGCAGATCCTAGCGGAAAGGTTTTCTCTAATAACAAGCAACTGCGCAAATATGGGACAGACTATTGAATGTAAAACTTGGTGCACCCCCACTCATCTCGACAAATTGATGTGACCGACCCACCAAGGATGGAGCCAGAATTCTACGCGTCCTTTATGCGGCAATTTACCCACGTGTCACCAACGTGTCACACACATGTCCTTCCCCACAAACGCCAGTACATACGCACACAAATTTTAGTTTAGTAACCGTTTTGAAGAAGTTGCTTGTATTGCGTACCCATTTTTCTTTGGCATTGGCAATATCGCCCAGAAAGTATTGAAGTTGGCAGCTACAAGGATAGCTAAGCAATTAACACTACTTTCCCAAGATGTTTGGATGAACCACAGGTTCCTAGCCTGTGAAAGCAGGGTATCATTCCCCGCATTTTAAAGTGGTATCTGCTAATAGCTCACCAACTATCACGCAGTGATTGTTCTCCCAATACTCTCAAAGGTGAAGGGATCGATAATCGCTCAGGCGCTGATGGACCACTTAGAAAGATCTCATAAATTCGTGCCGGGACAAGACGCATTCTGACATCATTGATAATTCACTACCATTCTACTGCGCACGCGCAGTAGTAAAAGCAAACTAGCTGATATTTTGCCCAGCACTGACGATGTCTAGACGTCTGGGGTCCCGTAGGTAGTTCAGTTCTATTCGCTTGTATGTTATTCTCTATCGGTAGTCTCTACAACGACCTTTGTTGCAAGTGTTTCTTTTGTATGGACTGTCATCAACTATCTAACATCTATGCATTGATGTGCTGACAGCAATCGAGTGGTGCGCTTGGCATTCCACCAAGCAATAAACTAGTGCTCTGTCATAGAAAAGGATCGGCGAATTTATAAATCGTGACTTTGCATTTCTGATAGTCGTGATCCAATCGTTCCCTTACTTTTCTTCATCATGAGGATATGCGTTAACATTATGTTTTGTTATAGAAACGGCCTGAACAAATTTGTCGAAAAGAGTATACTTCGTAAAGTGCTTTCTTGCATAACCATGAGTAAAAAGCTTCTTCAGTTTAATGCGGACAAATGCAGAATTTCTTTGGATGTCACAGGCCAAATAGCACATATAAGCTTGTAGATCACCTGTTGAAAACACTCACGGAAGTACAATCTTAGGGTGGTGATGCAATAGGATATCGGTTCTTCGACGCTGCGAACACCGAAATGTGAAACGTGAAGTTCGCCCAATAATATTTTAGTTGCATCGAAGGCACGAATCACAGGGAGAACGCAAAACCCGAGTAACTAACGTCCACAAAGCATTCCGAAGTCTATATGACAAGCATTGTATATTTGATGAAGAAAACCATGTCAGCCCCAGGAAGAGAAGAGTGGGAGATATCGTGGAGGTTAGCCCGAATTTCTGGAGAGATATTAGTTTGGCCGCATCTTCAGGAATAACCACAAGAAGAGCGATAGTTCAAGCGCATTAGATCCTATCCACGCCGGTCAGAAAAGGACGAGCGGAAGCGAAGACACGGTAGGAATCTGAGATCAACGACTTCAATGAGCAACTGAAGTCGAGGCATGAGTGTGGCACTGAGTGAAATGACAATGTGTGATGGTCGGGAAATATCCTCTGTACTTGCGCGCGTGTGAGCATGGCACTGAACCTGTTGAGCGTTGGCAATAAGAGTGTGCACCCCAACTGATGGCTCCGTTGTTTAGGTGACCAATCAGTACGATGTTAACCTGGTCTGCTCCATTTGCAGAAAGAGATGCAGAGGCTTGGTTTGAGGATTCAGAGCAACTGCGGCTGGTAACTGATTCAAGGGGAATGTCAAATTGCTAACGGAGCTTGGGCACGTCGTTTACCAGCAGAACAAGAAGGACGTATCTGCTCTCATGTTGGTCAAAGGAGGAGTGATCTTTCAGCGAAGTGAAGGTCGCATTGCAGGCTAGTTGGTGGAAGCAATATGATCGATAACAGGTACCGGCAAAATTGCACTCGGAAAATTGGTAGGAACTGGAAGACATGCGTTCCTCTTCCTTTGGACCCCAACCAGGCAGTCGTGATGCAACAATCGACGACAGTTTCTAAGTAAGTGTTTTCATTTCTTACTTCCAAGTCATCATTTGGCCTCCCCTCATCCTCTTCCAACCGCACCTTCGACGCACAAACAATGCACGTCGCGCGAGTCGGCGTGCTGGGATGCGCAACACTTGGCCCAGCCATCGGAGCTGGATGAGTGATATAATGATGCTGAGCGGTTTACTCGCTTTTCATGCACCTACAGAATGCCGAGGATACTCATTACTTAAGCGGTGCTCCCAAAAGCATGAGGTAAGCTGGGAAGATAGCGATGTTCGAAGATGACAAACCTCTTTATGGCTTCGACCTTTCGGGCCAGGTTACACAACCGTATAAGGTGGTAAAACTTTCGGCTCCGTTATAAACGCCGAACGTCAGGGCATGAGTGATGTCGCGGTTGGACCACAAAAGGCGGAGGTTGGTAAAAGAAACGCCAGATTTTGCTACATGATTCCTCATCTTATTTTCGATCTCACGGTTGGTAATACAGCTGCCAAGATACTTGAATACTTAACGACTATTCACAAACGTGGGTCAACGCAGGGTGTGTGCCTGCAACTCTTGGAAAAGTACTATACATTTTGATGGAGCAAAGCAAAATCCCTAATTATTGACAGCCATTGCTAATCGATCCAAAGCAGGTTGACATCTTTGGGAGCTGTCCCACATTAGAACAATATCGTCCGCAGAGTCCAAGTCAAGAAGTCGCTCACAAGGAACTAGCTCCACACCTTCTAGGTCGCGTCCAACAAACGCAGTTTCGATTGCTACATCAATAGCAAAGTTAAATATGCAAGATGATAGCGGGCAATCTTGTCTCACACCGCTGGTGATACTGAAAGGTGGCGACAGTTTCTCATAAACCCTCACCCTTACCGAAATAAGCGCTACAGCACTTTGATAATATTCACGCGTTTATCAGGCGTACAATTTCTCGACAGACAGTTCTAAAGGGCACATCGATCAATCGAGTCGTAGCCACCTTTGAATTTGAGAAACACGACAACCGTGGGTCGGTAATAAACTTTGCTATGTTGTAAAAAGTGTCCCAAAGAGATGATGTAGTCGATTCTGTCCTTATCTCGACGAAATCCAGGTTGCTGTTTGCATATCTGGCTTTCACAGACGTCAATCATTCTGTGGAGAACGACAGAGGCAACCAATTTAGTAGTAACTAAGAGCACACCGATCCCCCGATGATAGGAGTATTCTGAACGAATGTCCCACTTGAAACATGGGACAACGACAGAGCGGATTCAGTCTGTCAGGACTGTTCCCTACTCACAAAATTTCACTAGCAGCTCGTGTAAATCATTCCTTATTGCTGGTCGCCCCAATTTGTAGCGGGTTGTGGGTATAATATCTGCACCTGCGGCCGTATGTTATTTTGTAGTATTCAATGCGAGAAGAATTCCAAAGATCAGACCGAAACTTGTAATAAAAAACATATAGCCACTAGAGAGAATAAATATAGGGAAAGTTAAGAAACCGTTACTCCTAACAATCATCTCCTTCTTCTTGTCCTTCTTCTGCAATAGCACAGCAGCTCAAAGCTCTAACGGAAGCGAGTATTGCGGTTATGACAATTCCAATAAGAAATTGAGCGTCTATTGCATCTCATCCCCTCTAATCCGGCAACGTACCCAGTGCCTGGCCACAACCCGCTTGTGCAGACATGTCTTATTCAGCTGACACTTCTGGTGGGTCGGTCCTTTCGCCGTCTACTTGGCTGGTCTTCATTCGAAATGGTTTGAGACGGTTAAAGTGCACCATTGCGGATTGTCTTTTTGGATTCGCGACGCGCTTTACGATACACGTAGTATCGGACAGCATTGGCTCCAATACGTAGGGGCCCACGCACTCTCCATGGAACTTTCTAGATACTTCTTGGGCCTGGGCCTGATGTAGCCAAGCATGGACACCAACTCCGAGAAGTAGGCCGAAAATCCTTTTCTCAAAGTACTCCTTTTGATGTTGATGTACGTTTTCTTAGTGTACCCGAGCGGACTGATTTTTCCTTCGAAACGAACCCGGCACGATACACATACATTCCATTACTGATGGCTATAGATGCTGAGCTATGGGGTAGCGTTAATCAAAAGGCAAACGCGACTCACATTCTATCCTCAAAAAGTATGTTGTTAGTTCATTTGAGGAATGTACCGTTATGCAGTAGATCAGCAGAAACTTGGATAATATGATGTCCCGCTCGTGAATGTTCTGATCCACATGCGCTTTCAGTAATGATTGACTGAACGATTAGTACAATCAACTTGTCCAATAACTTGAGATTGGTAGGCTTTTACGCTAGCCTTGTCTATTCCAAGCACTCGGCATATTGAACCTACCAACCACTCTCAATGTAGGAGCCTCTGTGTGAATGTAGCTGACCTGGTTTTTCCCAAATGCAAATTCAATGATTGACTATCACTGTCGCTCGTTTAAAAGCGTCTGTTGGTTCAACCGACACAGCCGCGCACCATTTGGTGAAAGTATCCACCATGACCAGGATGAAAATTGCGCACGTCGTATCAAGTGCAATTGTCCTAGGATGTCCACACCAACAATCTTGTTAGGGTAACCTGCATGCATAGGTAACAAACGGGCGAGGTTGGGGAATCGAGGGTGTTTAAAATAACCGCAGTTCTCGCATGGCATGCAAAAGTTGATAACGTCTGGCTGCAGCTGTGGCCACCAGAAGTGGAGCCGTGCCGCCACATCCATTTTGTTCGTCGCCGCGTGTCCCAGTTATTTTGACGGTCGCTTAGCACATCTTTAACCAATGAATGTAGGACCGCGATTCTTCTAGTATAGTTCGGGCGGGAGTCGAATAATAACACACATTGTTCACTAACTAGCTTGTCTCACTCAGCTCACAAACAACATGCCTCATAACTATTTTCTTCCATCTCTCTACTAGATGATCTATCGACGCCGCGAAGACGTCATTTGTGAATCAGTGAAATGTCAGCGTCATTTGCTTGTGCCGTCTGCCACCGTGCATATTCTGCACTCTGAAGGTTAACCATGGTTGGGTGTCGTAAGTTGCACTCAGCGAGTTTCCCGCAGTTACGAAGAGGAATTTCAGATAAGGCGTCTGTATTCACGTGTTGTTTACCTGTTCCTTGTCGGCATACGAAGTCGTAATCCTGCAAAATCTCTTGCCAAAATCGATTTGTAATTCAGGATCCTTAAAGTTTTGTAGCCAACTAAGGGACTGATGGTCGATCCGTACCACAAATCGGCGTCCAAACAGATAATGTCGATTCCACTTTATTAAGAAAAGGAGGGCTAACCTTGCTTTTCTGGTAGTACAATAATGCTTTTTCTCTAGAGCTGAGGCTTCTACTACTGTAGGATACGACTCTTTCTATCCCGTCTGGTCCTTTCTGTGACAATACAGCTCCAATCGCATGGTCACTGACATCCGTATCCCAAATACATTCTCCAGACGACGATGACAAATCAGGGAACACTAGTACAGGTGCCGCGCAAAGAGACCCCCGGAACCGTTTAAATGCTTCCTTACATCCCGTGAACCATTGGAAAGCTCGACACTTTTACAGCAATGCATTCAATCGCGTGGCAATAGTCGAAAATATTTGGATGAATCGTCGGTGGTAGGTTGCCATCCGAAGGACGTTGCGCAGCGGCTCAGTGTTAGTTGCGGTTGGCCAGGAATTCATTTGTTCCGTCTTATTAGGATCTCTTCGGATGCCCACCTCCAGATGATATGTTTCAGATATACTAGATCTTCCCGTAGTAAGTGACAATTTGATGGTCTAAGTTTCAGGCCTACCTCAATTAAACCTTTCACACATCTGCCAAGTTGTTCAAATGTTCGTGTTTCACTTTCCCATGAACGATGACACCACCCAAGTGGACGAGACAGTTCTCTGGTATAACTCCATGCAAGACCTATTGCATCATGCGTTGAAAAGTTGCATTTGCGTTTGCTAGGCCAATGTGCATGGTTTAAAATTCATAAAAGCCTGAAGGCCCTAGAAACGCAGATTTTACCCTATCACTTTCTTCAAGCTTCACTTGGCAGTACTCCGAAGCCAGATACAACATACTGAAGTATGGTGGTCTTTCCAGGGCCTCAATTAAGTCGTCCATTCCTGAGAAAGGAAATGCATCTTTCGGGTAACTTGTTTTAATCAACTGTAGTCTACACACGGTCGGAAGCCAGCGTCCTTCTTATTGACTAGAAAAATCGGAACTGCCCATGGTGAAGTAGAGGGGCCGTATAACCTTCATTAGTAGCATTTTGTCCGCGAAATTTTAACTCAGTCCGCTAAGGTAATGGGATATTTCTTGTGAGAAGTTTACTCGGAACTTCATGCTAGTTTTGATCTGATATTTTACGAGATTGGTTCTACCTCAGTCGGTAATTCGTCATGTGAATGCGTCTGAGGGGTTTCGTAACATTCTTTGTACCGCTACTGTGTCTGTTCATCAGGGACTAGGTCGAGTGAGCGAACAAAGTCGTTTGTGGAGTTTACGCTGTCTGAAGTATCATCATAAATTGTAAAAACCTTTACACCATCAATTTCGCAAGGTCTTACCAATACTGTACAATTATCTGTGACTACTGGACACCAGTTTAGATCTAATCAACATTTCAAACGGCGCAACATGTCCATCCTAACAAAAACAATAAAAGGAATTTTGGTGCGCAACAATAAACTCTTAGGTGAAGCTCCGGTACGCAATGTCAACCCGTGCGGTTAACGACTGTCAACCGGATAGCAAATATCTATAGCGGCAGTTACGCGGTTGCGGCAAGAAGCGCAAACGAGTTCTAGTAGCTGGTTAGTCAGTTCAGAGCTGTATAGGATCTTACATGCACCTGTGTCTATGAGAGCTAGCAACAGAATCCCTGCGATCCGTAATTCTTATTTTAGAGCTGATGCAGGACTTGACGTGCAAAAATTGCCGGCAGGATATAAATTTGTACGTAATTACACTTACCAGAAAATGTTCTACCAACCCGAAACGGTCTGGAAAGATTTGTGGACAAAAGATTGAATGAACGTTACGGTTAACTATCTTCGCCGTCTTCTTGTTCTTCTTATGCAGCAGCACAGCAGAGCAGCTCCGAAATGGAACCGGGGCTGTGATTATGTCAATTCAAATAAGGAATCGATCGGCTATTACATTTTAAACAATTTGCTCTCTAGTCCGACTTTGCACGTGAGAACTGATCCGAGAAGACCGACCAGGGAGAAGGACGCTCAATGCCCCCAAAAAGAATGCGATAAGTCAAATTGGTTAAATTGCCTTGCTAAGTGCTAGGCCCAACGGTTCCAGCGTTTTGACAGGCTGTGGATCGGCTGTCCATTATTGTCGCGTATTGTCTCGCTAACACCAGGTCTGCAGCTGCCTGCTTCCTGTAGCAGACGGAATAACTTAAGATGCTTACAACGGGAGCGGCTGTTTCCAATTGCGATGCGTGATACGACCACCAGGCTTCGCAAACTGTCTTAAGGCTAGCAAGCATTTTGCATTGAGAATTTTATGTACCTCATTGTATTCGCTTCCAGGCAGAGTACGTCGGTGAGCATTCATAAGTTTTTGGAGACTACGTGGGAATCGAATATCTAGGTTGTCAATTTGAGTTGCCACGTGAAGACATGCCTTTTGATAGTAACGTTTGGCGAATATGCAACCAGTGGTTTTCGGCGGTGTTCAGTGGGCGCTTACTCAGCCCGGATACCAGCATAATGTTATACGCACTCAGAACACATGGCTTCGACACATGGATGGTGTCAGTGCACTCTGAAGAACGTTGTGGACGTCCGCTAAAATGTACCCGACAGTCGGCACACACAACGGCACGATGAGAGTCGACAGTGGTGCTCCAAATCAAGCGACAGTTTTGGACACAGCCTCTCTAGCGGTAACTAGTCGCAATGTGATCGATTTACGTCCATGGGTTGCCCGAGGCTTGTGAAAGCCAAAACACTTTGTTGCAAGTGTTATGTCGTAAGTTTATGCTCGCGAGAAACAGATGAGCTTTTTCACACACATTATGCAAACGGTCACCGTTATCATTACGGGAGCCTACACAATGTTGGCCGCTCAGACGTAGCTCAGCAATGGACAATTTGTAGACTTGGGTGCTTAGGTCAAAAGCCAACACCACAGTATTCGTGTTTCTTCTTTATCTATGAAGATCGTTAAGTTGCTGGTAGCAATCAACTTGCACCGAATCAGAGCTGCATTTTGTGGGGGCGTAAGCTGCAATGACAAAGAAGCAACGTTTGTCCCCGCGCGAATTCGAAGCCAGGAACGAGCTCGCTAATCTACCTGCGTAAATCCGTCCGTTGACTGTGATCCAGTCGATCAGGGCAGTTTCAGTTCAGGGAGTCAAAACAATGTTGATGACAACTTGACCGGCATTTGAAGCTGAATCATCGTCAGATAGGCACATGTGAGGGCTCGCAGGTAAAGCACGGCGCTCGGCTATTACAGGTGCTTTGCTGATAAACAGCAAAAGTTGATCGAAAGGTTCTCGTGTGTTCGGGCAAGTGCTACTGGTTGGCCAACCTTTAGCAAAGTGCGCACATTTTGGCATGCCAGTCTTAGCGGGGATGGAGGACTCCATAAAGAAAAGGATGTACTGACCTTATCCACCTGATTGAACACGGACATGACGACTGGAATAAAGCGGCGTCCCCCGAATCTGTGTGAGCTGAAACTAGAAGAAACGCGACTAATGAACTAAGCTGAGGTGCCAATTATACAAAGATTTAAAACGGAGGGGATAATACTGAAGCTGAAGCGGGACGCTGAGGATGAGCAAGCGTAAGATGGGGAATAAGAAGACGGTAAGTTCTGAGCAGTAACAACTAAACCCATATACACAATTCGTGATGAGTAGGTAGAGTGCCGTTTATTGTCCACTTCAACGGCCAGAGCATCGAGCGATCGTTATGAGAAGAAGTCAGGGTGCATTGCTTGCGCTGAACACTGTCAAGTCATCCAGGCCTAGACAGGAGAACGATTAGGGGTCACAACCAAGGCATTTGTTTGAAAATTATGCCGCAAGGCAGCGGAGTTTTGGCACTGCACCACAGGCAGCCCGTTTTATGAAATCAAGAGCCTCTCTCACTCCAATATTCAATCTGAAGGGCAAGGAGACTGAGTTTGCCTGGTCTCTAACCATTGACCAATCTGGTATGAGTGGTGCTAAATGTGTGGGAAGCACCATCAGTCGTGGCTAATGCATAATTGGGGCACACAAACTATCGCACTACATAAAGTTCCAATCTCGTCGCCATGGGGTCCACTCTCATCGAGATGGAGCAGAGATAATCACCACTATAGTTTACGGTCGGGGTACGTGAGTTACAGTAGTTCGCAAAATAATACTCCTTAATAGAAAATGCATCCAGAGCCTACCCAAACTCTTCCAGGAAAAAGTAAAGCTGGCATCCGTAATTCAAGTTATCAAGGTAGAGTAGCTCCTGCCGGTGGCTCAAAGTCTTTTGTAGCCATTGAACATAGGAAGAATCCATCCTTCGGAAAAGGAACGCAAGGTTGACAAATTGACAGCGATGGTGCATAAGCTAATGACGATAATGGATACACAACGTAACGAATTCGGAAACCGATGTGCCCGCCTCTGCTTTCGGTGCACTCGCGCAGGTTATCTAGCAATACCGGGTAAGTGGAGAGTTCCTTTTCTACCGGTCACTATCCAAGGAGTGCCAGTCCGCGCGGTGGCAGATATAGGAGCAGGAATGTCAATTATGAAAATATTCAATAGGTTTCTACCAGATAAATCCTCGACCTCAAAGCAGACTGTCCGAGATCAAACAGTTAAACGTAACAGGTTTAACACGGTTGTACTTGTGGCTAGGCGAGAATTGCATCAGCCATTCGCTATTCGTTGTGGATAAGCAACGAAAACGAAAGTCTGATACATTAGCTTTAAGCGACTATGTGTTGGATTGGACATTGGAAAGGGCGTAATGATCCTGGTCAGAGAGACAATCAGCCTTAAAGCAGGCAGTGTCAGCCAACTGTGTGCCGTAAATATCCTGCCTGATTGCTCAAGCCGTGCAATAATGGACAATTTGGAAACATATACGCATTTGTTCACTGACGCAAATGACGGATTCGAACTGGATTGCACACCGGATACGGGTAGTCCTAGGGGGCAATGCAAAACAATATTCTAGAGAATATCCCTAAAATTCCTTTCTGATGTACACATACTGGTTGCAGATGGAGGCGAACAAAACTATCAGGCGTGCGAAAAGCCCGGATTCCTCACCAGTGTTTCGGACGAAATACCTGGATGGTACCTACCGTTATTGTATTGATTTCAAGGATTGAGCTAATAGACGTTGCAGGATGCGTTCCTTATGCCACAGATGGAGGGAATTACCCCATCTTCATAATGAGAAGAGGAGCTGGTTGATTGACCGCAGCTCAGAATAATGGCAGCTACCGCGTGGGGATTAGGATCGTTAAAATACTGCTTTCACTGTGAAAGTTCAGAAGTATGAATCTTTGTGGATGAAGTTTGGACTGTGCCACGCCAACTTAATGAGCAGACGGCTGCTAGTAATTATAATGGAAAAAATTCAAGGTGTGGTAGTCTACGCAGACGACATCGTTATATTCTCAGAGACGGAAGACAACCATAGTAGCAGACTCGCGGCCGTACTATCATGATTAGAGGATGCCGCGTTTAAACTAAGCAGCAAAAATGCACAAACGGCCTGAACGTCGATTGTGTGCTTGGGTCACGTCTTGCGGAAAGGTAAAATGAGGCCACTGCCAGAGAAAACGAAACGATGCAGAATTTTATGACCCCGAATTCCAAACGTCATCTTCGTGCCTTCCTCGGAGTAGTTGGATGCGATTCCAAATTCGTCTCATGCTTTTGGAAAGCCTCGATCCACTATTGAATCTGCTGCATAAAGTTCAGCCACTCATGTGGACAACCGACGCAGAGGACGCTTTCAATCACATAAAGACTGGCGTGAAAGAATCGCTAAAGTATTTACTGATACATAGTGCGGTTTAGAAGTTTACGATGGCAGTCACAATCGGTACAGTGTTGTCCCAAACATCGGGTGTAGTGGCGTATGATAATAGAGTTCCGCAGAGTGTTGAGCAGAACTAATGCACGACGGAGAAGGTATGCCTTGCGATCGTTTGGGTCTTGGATGAGTGGACAATCAGCGCCTTGGCGAATGTACTCCATGTTATGATGAATTACACACCGCTGTCATGGTTGATAACAACGAAAGATCCGCGAGGACTTCTTGCGTGTTGTGTATACCAAAGTCAAGAATTTGCCTTCACCATCAGGCACGTAGACGGAAAGTATAACGTATTACCTGACATGCTGTCGCGGCCGTCGATGCATAACATCATACCAGACACTGCGATACCGGGGGGTGTGGTCACAGCAGAGGAGAGAAACATACTGGAAATACAAAGGAAGGACGAACTAGTAAAATCGCTCTGCAGTCATTTACAAATGGGCACCAAGTGGGATACGACATCGGATGAGGCGAGGAAACTCGTTAAGATCTGGGAGTGGCTGTACACATTAAATGGCAATTTACTGATGAAGACAAACGGAAATAAACTGCTCTTTATAACATCAGATCAAATGGTTACTGATAATGAACACATGGCATGTGAGAGTTTTTGACTTGTTACGGAGACTAGTATTTTGGGTATACATGAGGAGGGACGTAGCGGCATTTATTCGGAGGTGCCCAAACATTTAAACTGTCCGAGAGCCAGATGCGACAAGACCTCCATTGCAAGCTATTAAATTCACATAGCCGTACAGTGCTGGGGGCTGGATGTATTTGAACGGTTGTCACGGTGCCGATCAGTTAACGCTCACATCCTTGTGCTGATTGATCATTTCACCCGATGGGTCGAGGCCATGCCTAATAAAGACCACACAGACGAGACCGTGACATAGACGTTCGAATTCAATGTACCCTCGTAGTATGGAATTCTGCATTGTGTTGTCACCGCCCAAAATCTGTGCTTTGCGTCAAAAGCGTTATAGGGAATTATAGCGAAATGGGGATCCAGGAAAGACACACTTCACTGGATCACCAGCAACTTAATGGGATGGCCGAATAATTTAACCGGACTATGAATACACTGATAAACCGCACAAAGTTGGCATGGGAAGGAAAACCGCCAGAAGTACTACTCGCATATCAAACGGGCATGTAGTCAAGCATGTTGATCTCGCCCATCGAATTACATTTTGGAAAAAAGTGGTTAGCAATGGATCGGACGGCACAATACTACAAATAGTCGCGAGAAAACGAACAAAAGCACGATAATTGCGGGATAAACGGAACTATGACGCATGGGCTTCAACACTCAAATGGATACCATTCAACCTATGAGACCCAGTAGGACTGCTCAATTTGGATCCACCGGCATATATAGGACCAGGTGCAAACAATTTCAACCGACGGTGGAAAGATCACAATACCAAATTTGACAGGAAATGAATAGATGTCAGAATTAACAATGGGGTGACGAGACTCTGGGTAAATACAACAACACTACGATTATGGAATATGAAGGAACCAGATCTTCGAGGAGAAGCGGGTGTACTTGAATTCCTTAAGGACTGATCACCAACAGGGGACAACACAAGGGTGCGTTCCTGCAACCCTTGGAAAAGTATTATGTAATTTGATGTATCAAATTATAACTCCCAATGATTGACAGCCATTGCTAATCGGTCCAGTGCAGGTTGACATCTTCGGGAGCTGTCACACATTAGGATATTATAGTCCGCATGGTCCAAGTCAAGAAGTCGCTCACCAGGAAGTAGTTCCACACCTTCAAGGTCCTGTCCGAAGAACGCAGCTCCTATTGCTTCATCAATAATGAAGTTAAATAAGAAAATGACAGCGGGCGACCTTGTCTCACACTGCTGCTCATACTGAAGGGTGACGACAGGTTGCTATAGACCCTCACCCTTGTTGAAATAAGCGCTTACAGCACTTTGATAATATTTACGTATTTATCAGGCACACCATTTATCGTCAGACAAATCAAAAGGGCACATCGATTAATTTAGTCTAAGACAAATTTGCGGTCGAGGAACACGATAACCGTGACTAAGTTGCCACAAGTAACGCAAAGTAAAGATGTAGTCGGTACTGTCCTGACCTCGACGAAACTCTGCTTGCTCTTTGCGGATCTGGCTTCCAAGAACGTCTGTCAGACCATGGAGAACGACGGAGAAAATCAAGTTAGTAGTAACTAAGATCAGACTGGTCCCTCGATGATTGCAGCATTATCATCAACATTTTCCCCGTCAGATAGAGGTGGGAGACACTTCAGCTACAGGGCCGCAATAGATAAATAAAAGGAAAAATTACAACAGTTACATGCCAACTGAGCTACCAGCAACGGATGAGCATTGTTCTGGTGAGCTATCAGCCGGCTACAAGGCAAAAAGATTGTCCGGTTTTACGCTAAGAACTGAGATCGTAGATGGAGGGGGAGGTTAAAAGGTATGGGGAGGGAAAAAGAAACTTACAGCAGGGAAGCTAATGAGGTCGGCTCCTTGCCATGTCAGCAAGTGTATCCAGCCAAACGTGTTTATAGTATTTCGGACATCTACCAGTGAGCCGTTTCGCTCAAAGCAAGGCCTGCTCAGAAGCGTGGTTCTTCATTCCTCCCGTTCAAGTCATCGCTTGGCCACCTCTACTTTCCTTCCATCCACATCCCCGGTGAGCACAAAACGCACGTCGCGGAAGTCGGTGGGCTGGTATGCGCAACACCTGGCCCAGCCGGCGGAGGCTGGTGCGTGAAATGACGGTGCTGAGCGGTTCATTTTCATTATGCCGTAAACAAGGCGTTGAACAAGCTCGTTACTCACGCGGTGTTCCCACCAGATGTGAACCAAACTGCGAAGGCACCGATGGTCGAACGTAACTAGCATCTTCATGTCCGCCGATTTTGGGGGCCCGGTTTCGCAACGGTACAGTAAGTTCGAACGTACCGCTGCATTGTACACTCTACCCTTCATGGCGAGGGTGACGTCACGCCGCCGCCATGGGTGGTGAAGGTTAGCAATAGCACTTCGAACTGTTGCTATCCTGTTCGTGATCTCGCCTTCGATCCCAAGGGCGCTGATGCAACTACCCAGGTTGTTGAATTTCCAAACGACTTCTAGCTGCTCCCCACCAAAGGTCAGCGCAGGATGCGATCTGTGCCAATTTCGAAGGAAAGCTTTGCAATTCCATGATGCAAAGCAAAGCCTGAAGCGACTGACAGTCAGTGCCAACCTGTCCAGCGCGACTTCGCCTTCTGGGAGAAGTCACAGATGAGGGCAATGTCGTCTGCCTACTCCAAGCCAAGAAATCTTTCTCCTAGGATTTGCTCTACACCATCTAAATCATATCCTGTGAACGCCATCTTCATGACTTCATCAACAGCGAAGTTAAAGAAGAAAGGTGGCAGCAGGCATCCTTGTCTCACACCGCTGGAGATATTAAAGGGTGGCGACAGCTTGCCGAAAGCCCTCACTCTGCCCATGCTACACGCGCATAATGCTCGGATAATATTTACATATTTCTCTGGCACACCTTTCCTGAGTAGGAAATTCCAAAGGGCAAACCGATCAACCGAACGGAAGGCACATTTGATGTCGAGGAACACGACTACGGTGGGCCGCCAAGATATCTGACAGTGCTCCAACAACTGACGCAAGACCAAGGTGTGGTCAATGCAGCCACAACCCTGACAAAATCCGGCTTGCTCCTCACGAATCTGGTTTTCACCATTGCCACTGAGTCTGTGAGGTATTCTGGAGGCTATGGAGATCAGACTGACTCATCTATGGTTGCTGCATTCCGAACGCGAGCTTCCTATGAAGACGGGAACAATAACGGAGCGGCTCCAGTCGGATGGGACAGTTACCTGCTCACAGGTTCACTAGTAATTCATGTAAAGCACCAACAAGAGTAGAGCCTCTGAATTTGCAGAGGGCTGGAGAAAGATAATCTGGTCCTGTGGCTTTGTTCAACTTCAACAGTCCATTGTCACGTCCGACTTCTGCGCAAGAGGGTGGCTCCCAATGGACAGCCCATTGAGCCGGAGTATCACTGGCCGGCGAAGAAACAAATAATTCTTGTCAAATAACTTGCTTTTCAAATTGTTCAACCCAAACTCCTAAGGTGTTGACAAATTGTGGATAGGCTGTCTACTCTCGTCACGTATTGTTCCGCTAACGCCAAGTCTCCTGCTGCCCGATTCCCGTATCAGACGGAATAACTTACGTTGGTTGCAAAGGGCAGTGGCCGCTTCCATTTCCGACACAAGATGAGACCACCAAGATTCGCGGTCTCCCTTCAGGTCTTTTCTATTCCAAGCACTCGGCACAATGCATGTACCAACTCGCTCTCCATGTACGAGCCTATGTCTGGATGTAGCTGTCCTAGTGCCCCCCACTGACCAGTCCAGTGATTAACTAACACTGTCGCTCCTATAAGCCCGTCAGCTTGGGCAACCGGTCTTGCATCATTTGGTGAAATAATCCACCATGACCAGGATGAAACGTTGCACACGCCGTGTCAGGGGTAATGGTCCTAAGATGTCAACACCAACCATTTTGTTAGGGTATCCGGCATTCATAGGCATCAATGGTGCGAGGTTGTGGAATGGGTGGTGATAAAAGAACCACAGCTCTCGCATGACTATCAAAGTTGATTTCGTATGGCCGCTGGTGTAGCCACCAGAAGTGGAGGCGTGCCGCTAAGTCTATTGAATTAATCCCCGCGTGTTCCAGTTATTCTGACGGTCGCTTAGCACATCTTTAACCAATGAATGTAGGACCGCGATTCTTCTAGTATAGTTCGGGCGGGAGTCGAATAATAACACACATTGTTCACTAACTAGCTTGTCTCACTCAGCTCACAAACAACATGCCTCATAACTATTTTCTTCCATCTCTCTACTAGATGATCTATCGACGCCGCGAAGACGTCATTCGTGAATCAGTGAAATGTCAGCGTCATTTGCTTGTGCCGTCTGCCACCGTGCATATTCTGCACTCTGAAGGTTAACCATGGTTGGGTGTCGTAAGTTGCACTCAGCGAGTTTCCCGCAGTTACGAAGAGGAATTTCAGATAAGGCGTCTGTATTCACGTGTTGTTTACCTGTTCCTTGTCGGCATACGAAGTCGTAATCCTGCAAAATCTCTTGCCAAAATCGATTTGTAATTCAGGATCCTTAAAGTTTTGTAGCCAACTAAGGGACTGATGGTCGATCCGTACCACAAATCGGCGTCCAAACAGATAATGTCGATTCCACTTTATTAAGAAAAGGAGGGCTAACCTTGCTTTTCTGGTAGTACAATAATGCTTTTTTCTAGAGCTGAGGCTTCTACTACTGTAGGATACGACTCTTTCTATCCCGTCTGGTCCTTTCTGTGACAATACAGCTCCAATCGCATTGTCAGTAGCATCCGTATCCCAAATAAATTCTCCAACCGACGGTGTTAGATCAGGGAACACTAGTACAGCTGCCGCGCAAAAGACCTCCGGAGCCGTTTAAATGCTTCCTTACATCCCGTTGACCATACATGGGCTAGACCCATTTACAGCAATGCATTCAATCGCGTGGCAATAGTCGAAAATATTTGGATGAATCGTCGGTGATATGATGCCATCCCAAGAAAGCTGCCCAGCGGCTCAGTGTTGGTAGCGGTTGGCCAGGAATTCACTTGTTCCGTCTTATGAGGATCTCTTCGGATGCCCACCTCCAGATGATATGTTTCAGACATACTAGATCTTTCCGTAGTAAGTGACAATTTGATGGTCTAAGTTTTAGGCCTACCTCAATTAAACCTTTCACACATCTGCCAAGTTGTTCAAATGTTCATGTTTCATTTCTCCATCAACGTCAACACCACCTAAGTATATGAGACAGTTCTCTGGTATAACTCCATGCAAGACCTATTGCATCAAGTGTTGAAAAGTTACATTTGCGTTTGCTAGGCCAAAGCGCATTTCTTAACATTCAAAAAAGGCTGATGGCCCTAAAATCGCAGATTCTGCCCTGTCCCTTTCTTCAACCTCCAGTTACCAGTACCCGGACGCCAGATCTAACTTACTGTAATAAGCCGGTTCTTCCAGGTCGTCACATCGGTCGTCAAATCTAGGGAGAGGGTACTGATTCTTCCGGGTAAAATCATTTGCTCGTCTTTAGTCTACGCATGGTTGGAAGTTGCCGGCTTTCTTCGCTAGAACAGCCGGGACTGCCCATGGCGAAGCAGAATGCCGTATTACCTTCTTTACCGACATTTCATTTATTTGCTTTCATGGCTCAACCAGCTGATGTTCTGGGATACGTCTTGGAATTATATTAATCTGGATTGCATCATGATATTGATCAGGTGCCTCAAGAGATTGGGTCTACCTAAGTCAAAATTTCGCCGTACCAACTCGTATGAGTGGTTACGTAACACGTCTTTAAACTACTGCAGTGTCTATTCATCAGTGACTAGGTCGCTGTCTGGGGTGTTCTTACAAATCATGAAAACTTTTAAACCATCACTTTCACAAGAACATACCGGTATTGTACAATTATCTGTGCCCAGTTGAGACCTGTTTAGATGTAATCGACACTTCAAACGGCAGAGCAGATTCAGCCCAAAAATAACATTAAACTCAATTTGGTGAGTAAGAATAAACCCCGGGGTGAAGCTCTGGTACGCAATGTCAACCTGTGCAATTAACGACGCTCTGACGGATAGCAGTTAGGCGGTAGCGACAAGAAGCGCATGTGCGTTCTAGTAGCTTGTAAGTCAGTTTAGGTCTGATTAGGATCTTACATGCACCTGTGTCGATGAGACCTAGTAACCGAACCCCTGCGATGCGTAATTCTTATTTTACTGCTGATGCAGTATTTGACGTGAAAAAGTGGCCGGCAGGAAATCAGTTTGTACGTGATCCCACTTACGTGCAAGTAATCTAACTTCACGAAATGGTCTGGGACGGTTTGCGGTTAAAAGGTTGTAGTCAGTGATCCCGGGAGCCCGCTGGAAACTGTGGTAGTTAAATTGGTCGTCTGAGTTGCTAGTCTGGTCTGTGATCCTAAGGAATGTAGAAATATCTTCCATTGGTTGGTCTCCATGTTGACGAATAACGTGCAGCTTGCCATCGCATGTTTGACTTGCATGTACTTGCATCACTGTGTGTCTTTGTGGCTAAGCAGCTTGCCACAGCCGGAATTGTAAATGTTGTGCCCATCGCCGCGTCAACGTTTTCCAACAATCTACCCACCTGAAGAGATTCATCAAGTTTCCCGAGGGGGCATGTCAGCAATTCCGTCTTGTCAGAAGGCGTCTGAACACGCTTGAGGCACTGTTCTAATCCCCGCTACTCGCATTGCTCCACAGTTTCGTTTATGTAAGCAACACGCACAATTAGCGTACTACTCTGAGGTAGACATCCACGGTTTCACACGGGTGCTGATAATGCGTATGGAATTGCTGGCGAAGCTCTGTCGGAAGACTTTGACGACTCAACCGTGTACGAAGAGCTGCAAACGTGTCGGTGTTAATTTTAACCTCCAAGATATTAATATTCATGACAATGCCGAACCCCTTGCCAGATAACAATCCCACAATCCCACGTCGGCGTTAGTTTGCCGGGTAATGACGGATGTGCATTTGCACTTGTTTTTCCCAGCGATCATACGGAATTTCCGTAACAAAAGGTCCCGGTGTAAGTATGGTTTCTTTGTTGGTTGCAGGTGTAGATATGATTGACAATTTTTCCAAAACTTGGAACAGCCAATCAGAAGAGAAGGAATATTTGACCATAGGGTCAATATCCTCGGAATGATTCATCCCACCGGTGTTACACCGGTTTCTGCATGCTATAGTTCTGTTCCCAGGCAGGGTGGCGAATTTGAAGTCTCAGTGTGGGAATAAACCAAATGATCAGTCAAAAACTTGTATGAAAGAAAGCATAACCACTATAGAGAATAAATCTAAATAAAACGAATATTGAATGCACGTTATTGTTAAATGTCTATTCCGTTTTCTTGTTGTTCTTATGCAGCAGCACAGCAACGCAGCTCCGAAATGGAAGCGGAGACTGCGCTTATGACAATTCAAGTAAGAAATCGATCGGCTATTACCGTTTCAAAAATTTGCTCCATAGTCCTACTTTTGCGCATGCAGACTTGTCCGAGGATACGGCCCAGGGGGAATGACTCTGAATGCCCAAAAAAGAAAGCGATAACTCAAGTTGGTTAAATTGTCATGCAAATTGTTCGACCCAAGAGTTCCAAGATTTTGACAGGCTGTGCATCGAACCCCTTGCCAGATAACAATCCCACAATCCCACTTCGGTGTTAGTTTGCCGGGTAATGACGGATGTGCATTTACACTTGTTTTTTCTAAGCGACCATACGGAATTTCCGTAACAAAAGGTTCTGGTGTAAGTATGGTTTCTTCATTGGTTGCAGGTGTAGATATGATTGATAATTTTTCCAAAACTTGGGACAGCGAATCTGAAGAGAAGGAAGATTTGACAATGGCCTCGGAATGATTCATATCGCCGGTGTGTTACACCGGTTTCTGCATGCCATAGTTCTGTGCTCAGGTAGGGTGGCGAATTTGAAGCCTCAGTGCAGGAATAAATTAAAAGATCAGTCAGAAAATTGTATGAAAAAAGGCATAGCCACTATAGAATAAATCTAAATAAAACGAAAACTAAATGAACGTTATGGCTAAATATCTTTTCCGTCTTCTTGTTCTTCTGCAGCAGCACAGCCACGCAGCTCCGAAATGGAAGCGGGGACTGTTATTATGACAATTCCAATAAAGAATCGATCACCTATTACAATTTCATAGTTAGAAATTCGTCATATCTATACTCACTCAGCCGCCACACGCTCGGAAAAGCAATGTACGCGATTCTCATCCTTTTGGGAATCATCAGCATTGCGCGTTCCATCGGACCCTTGGTAGGGCTAGAACCTGCAACCCGTGGTTGAGACCACTGAGATACGGGGGACGGAAACGACCATCGTGAATAACAGTTTCAACAATTTGCTCTCTAGTCCGACTTTTCGAATGAGGACCGATATGAGGAGAATGCCCACGGAGAACGACGGTCGATGCCCAAAAATTAATGCCATAACTCAAATTGGTTTAATTGCCTTGAAAAGTATTGGACCCTACAGCTCCAGCGTTTTGACAGGCTGTGCATCGGCTGTCCATTATTGTCGCGTACTGTCTCGCTAACACCAGGTCGGCTGCTGCATGCTTCCTCTATCAGACGGAATAACTTAAGATGCTTACCAACGGGAGCGGCTGTTTTCAATTTCGATGCGTGATGAGACTACCAGACTTCGCGGTCCCACTTCAGGCTAGCAAGCATATTGCGCTGAGAATTTTACGTACCTCATTGTATTCGCTTCCAGTCGGAATACGTCGATGAGCATCCAGAAGTTCCAGAGACTTTGTGGAGATCCAATGTCTAGGTTGTCAATTTGAGTTGCCACATGAAGACATGCCTTTTGATAGTAATGTTTGGCGAATATGCAATCAGTGGTTTTCGACGGTGTTCAGGGGGAGCTTACTCAGCCCGGACCAAGCGTAATTTGATACGCACTCAAAGCACACGGCTTCGACAGTTGGCTGGTGTCAGTGCACTCTGAAGGACCTTGCGGACGTCCTCTTAAATGTACCCAATGCTCGGCACACATAGCTTCGTGATATAAGTCTACACTAGTGCTCCAAATCGACCAACCGTTTTGAACACAGCCTCCCCAGCGTTGACTAATCGCGATGTGATCGATTTACATCATTGGATGGCCCGAGGCTGGTGGAAGCCAACGCATCCTTTGGCGAGTGTTATGTCGTAAGTTTGTGCTTGCGGGAAAGTGACGAGTTTCTTCACAAAGTGTAGCAACCGATGGACTTTCTCATTACGGGAGCCTATACCATATCGGTCGCCCAAACGAAGCACAACAATGGACAATTACTGGACTTGGCTTTTTTAGATCACCAGCCAACACCACAGTATTCGAGTTTCTTCTTTAACGCTGAAGATCGTTAAGGTGCTGGTAGGAATCATCTTTCACTGAATCAGGGCTGCAGTTTGTTGGGCGTAAGCCGCAATGACAAAGAAACAACGTTCGTCCCTGCGCGATTTCGAATCCAAGAACGAGCTAGCTAATCTACCGGCGTATATCCGACGGTTGACTGGGATCCAGTCGATCAAGAAGCTTCAGCTAGGGGAGTCGAAATATTGTCCACGCCAGCTTGACCGACATATGAAGCTGACTCATCGTCAGATAGGCGCATGTGGGTGCTCGCAAGGTAAGCACCGAGGTCGACTATTGCAGGCGCTTTGCCGATAAACAGCAATAATAGGTTGAAGGTTCTCGAGTCTTCTGGCCATTGCTAACGGTTGGCCAAATCTTATTAAAGTGTATATGTTGAGGCATGATAGTATTGGCATGGATCAAGGATTCAAAAGAAAGTAAGGGTTGAACTAACCTTATCCGCGTGATTGAATACGAACAAGTCGAATGGACTAAAGCGGCGTCCGCCGACAGTGTGTGCGCTGAAACTAGAAGAAAAGCAACTATTGAATCAAGGTGAGGGGCCAAGAATTCGGCGATTTAAAACGGAGGGTGTAACATTGAATTTGGAGCAGGACGCTAAGGATGAAATAGCTTAAGTGGGGGAATAAGAAGACGGGAAGTTCTGAGCAGTAGCTTCCAAACACATATGTACCAATCGCAATGAGCAGATGGCGCACCGTTTATTGTCCACTTTTACAGCCAGAGCATCAAGCGATTGTTATGAGGAAAAGTCATGGTGCATTGCGTGGGCAGAATATTGTGAGATCATCCAGAGCTAGACAGGAGAATGATTAAGTTTCTCAAATAAGGAATTTGTTTGAAAATTATACCGCATGGCAGCGGAGTTTTGGCACTAGACCACAGACAACCTATTTTAGGGAATCAGGAGCCTCTCTCACGCCAATCTCCACACTGGAGGGCCAGGGGACTAAGTGTGACTGGCCTCTAACCCTTGACCAACCTAGTATGAGTGACGCTGAAGGTGAAGGAAGCACCATCCAGCGTGGCCCAATGAATCATTTAGGCACACAAACTCTCGCACCACGTAAAGTTCTAATCTCATCGCCATGGGCTCAAGTCTCCTTCGAGATGGAACAGAGGTACTCACGACTATATTTGACAGTCCGGGTGTCTGTGTTGGAGTAGTACGCAAAATTAAACTCCTTAATAGACAATTCATCAAGTGCATACCCAAACCCTTCCTGGACAAAGTAAAGCTGGCATCAATAGTTGAACTGACAAAGGTAGAGTAGCCCCTGACGGTGGCTCAGAGTCTTTTGAAGCCATTGAACATAGGAAGAATTCATCTTTCGGAAATGGAAAGTAGGATTGACCAATTGACCGCGATGGTGCATAAGCTAATGACGATAATGGATACACAACGTAACGAATACGGAAAAAAATGTGGCCGCGTCTGTTTTTGGTACCATCGCCTAGGTTATCTGGCTAGAGACTGTATTGCCTTATTCATACCGGGTAAGTGGAGAGTTCCTTTTCTATCTGTTACTAGTCAACGAGTGCAAGTATGTGCGTTGTTAGATCCAGTGATAGGAGTGTCAATTACAAAAAGTGTTCCATGGGGTTTCATTAGATAAATTGTCGCTCTCGATGCAGACGGTCCGAGGGTAACCAGTTAAACGTAACAGGTGTACAACGGTTGCAATTGTGGCTAGGTGCGAATTGCGTCACCCAATCGATGTTCGTTGTGGATGAGTAACGATTACGAAAGTCGGTTACGTTTTCTTCAAGTGACCACGCGCTAGAAACGACCTTGGAAAAGACATAATGATCCTGGTCAGAGAGACAATGCAGGCAGAACCAGCCAACTGTGTGCATAAATCGCACTGATGATGTCGTCTAGCCTGACGATGAAACGTCTACAACCAAATCAACCAGTTCGGAGAACACCCGCATACCCTCATCCGCATCTCGAGCTACAAATATTCTCACGGATTTTCAGTAACTATCCTGCCTGATTGTTCAAGCCGTGCGATAAGGGACAATTTGGAGATGTATGCGCATTTGTTCACCGACGCAAATGAAGAATACGGGTTCTAGAACTGGATGGAACACCGGATACGGCTAGTCCTAGGGGCAATGCAAACCAATATTCCAGAGAATACCCCTAAAATTCCTACCTGAGGTACAGAAACAGGTTGCAGACATGGAGGCGAAAGGAATTATCAGGCGTGCGAAAAGCCCGTATTCCTCACCACTGTTTCTGACTAAAAAGACGGACGGTAACTACCGGCACTGTATTGATTTCATGGAACTGAACAAATTGATGTTGCAGGATGCGTTGCCCATGCCACAGATGGAGGAAACTTTTCCCAATGTTCGTTATGCGAAGCGGATCTCGTTGATTGACCTCAGCTCCGGATATTGGCGGCTACCCCTTGAGGAATTGGATCGTTAAAATACTGCTTTCAGTGTAAACGGTCAGCAATACAAATTTTTGTGGATGAACTTTGGACTGTGCGGCGCCACCGCAACTTTCAGACGACGGCTACTAATGATACTGGAACACATTCAAGGTGTGGTGGTCTACGGAGCGACATCGCTATATTCTCCTTGACAGAAGACCAGAATAGTATCAGACTCGCGGCCGCACTAGTAATAGTAGTAGTAGTAATCTCAACAGTCTATCAAATAGACACAGAGCCGTACTACAATGATTGGAGGATGCCGGGTAGAAGCTAAGCCGAAAAAATCATAAACTGCCCAAACGTCGATTGTGTGCTAGGGTCACGTTGTGCGGGACGCTAACATACGGACACTGCCAGAGAAAATGAAACGATCCAGAATTTTATGACCCGGAATTCCAAACGTCACCTTCATGCCTTCCTCCAAATAGTTGGATACGATTCTAAATTCGAATCTCCTTTTGTGGCAAGCCACGACCCCTTATTGAATCTGCTGCACAAAGATCAGCCTTTCGTGTGGACAACCGAAGCAGAGGACGCTTCCAATCACATAAAGACATGCGTGGCAGAATCTACAGAGAGCTTAGGGATACCCAGTGCAGAGGAGAACTTTACGGTGCCAGTCGAGCTAGCAACATCGCAATCGGTACAGTGCTGTCCCAACCATCGGGTGTAGTGGCATATACCAATAGAGTGCTGCAGAGTGCTGAGCAGAACTACACCACGACGGAGTAGGAATGCTTTGCTCTTGCTTGGGCCTTGGATGAGTGGACAATCAGCGCCTTGGCGAATTTACTCCATGTTATGATGGACCACAAACCGCTGTCATGGTTGATAACAACGAAAGATCCGCGAGGACGTCTTGCGTGTTGTGTTTACCGGCGTCAAGAATTTGCCTTCACTATCGGTCACGTAAACGGGAGGTAGAAGATACTACCTGACATGCTGTCGCGGCCGTCGATGCACAACATCATACCAGACACTGCGATACGGGTGTGTGCGGTCACAGCAGAGGAGAGAAACATACTGGAAATACAAGGGAAGGACGAACTAGTAAAATCGCTGTACAGTCGTTTACAAATGGGCACCAAGTGCAATGCAACATCGAATGAGGCGAGGAAACTCGTTAAGATCTGGGAGCGGCTGTACACATTAAATGGCAATTTACTGATGAAGACAAACGGAAAGAATCTGCTCTGCATACCATCAGATTAAATGGTTGATGATAATGAACACATTGAATGTGCGAGATTTTGACTTGTTACGTGGACAATTATTTTGGCTATACATGAGGAGGAGCTTACCGGCATATATTCGGAGGCGCTCACACATTCAAATTGGCCGAGAGCCGGATGCGACAAGATCGCCAATGCAATTTATTAAAGTTAACAAATCTATGCAGTGCTGAGGGCTGGATGTATTTGGACGACTGTCACTGAGCCGATCATTTAACGCTCACATCCATTTGCTGATTGATGATTTCACACGATAGGTCGAGGTCATACCTAATAAAGACCAGACAGACAAGACGGTGACATAGACGTTCGAATTCAAGATACTGTCGCAGTATGGAATTCTGCATTGTATTGTCATTGTCAAAGGTCTGTGCTTTGTGTCAAAAGCTTTCTAGCGAATAATAGCGAAATGGGGCATCCAGAAAAGGCGCACTTCACCGTATCACCAGCAATGTAATGGGATGACCGCATCGTTTATGCGAAATATAGGACAATGATTAACCGCACAAAGTTGACATTGGAAACGGAACTGCCAGAAGTAGTACTCGCATGTCGAACCGGCATGTAGTCAAGCATTTTGATCTCGCTCTTTGCATTGTAGTTTGGGAGAAAGCCGAGAATTGCACTCGATACGTGTTCGCGGCTGCAAAAATACCAAGTACAGGACAGTACTACAAATAATCAAGAGAAGGGGAACAAAAGCACGATAACTGCGGAATAAACGGAACTGTGAAGCATGGTGTTCGACACACAAATGGATACCATTCAACCTATGAGACCATGTAAGACTGATGCGTTTTGATCCACCGACATATAGAGGACCAGGTGCAAGCAAGTTCAACCAACGGTGGAAATATCCTTATACCACAATTGACAGGAAAGGAATAGACTTCAGACTTAAAGATAGGATGATGAAACTCTGGGTGAATATAACTCTCCCACGACCACGGAATACGAAGGAACCAGATCTTCGAGGAGGAGCGGGTGTAGTGGCACGGATGGCAAGAATCCCCAGCAGAACGCACAAGCCGCGAAAACTAAGGAAGATGAAGAGTAACAAGGACACCAGTGACGAAAGTCGACAAAGAAGTTGGATGTCTACGTGACAAGTCTGAAATAGTCAGGCAAATCGTCAGCAGTAGTCGCTGATCAGTTTCTCCTTTAGCCTTGTTAGGTTAGATCTTTTTATTAGTGCCATTATTTTCGGGTATAGGATGTATTATTTTGCACTGTATGTGCACTGTTTCACAAAAGCACAGGTATCCTAAATAATCGTCGATACGTGTTTTGAAACACCTCACAGCATCGGCCTCTATAAGTCCTTCCCGTAGTGCATTCCATAAAGGTACGATGCTTCGTTCTATACAAACTTCATGTGTACTCTGTTCATGCATGTTACCCTGAGTATGTAACGTGGTCTTCGGGTGTTAGTGGGTTTCCGCAGTTGATATATTGGCCACAGTATGGGCAAGTGATTCACGTGTATTATTTGATGGGTCAATTCATACTCGGCAATAAGACAGTGCGCAGAGTCCGAGTATTTCACATCATTTTTCATACTAAGTTTTCTTAGACTCTATTTCATTCTAGTTGCAGTGTGCTGTATTTTCTCCAGCTTTTCAGTTTCCCACTGGGTTATCGGATAGTAAACTGGGAAGCCGTATTCAAGGAT
>OX104063.1:11953135-12028135 GCA_944474145.2 Dicrocoelium dendriticum | reverse complement strand
CGCTATCATCATCATCATCCTCTTCAACCTCATCATCACTGTCATCATCATCCTCACCATCTTCTTGAATTTGATCATAATTATTATCATCATCATCGTCATAATCATAATCCTCCTCATCATCAGCATCATCAACATCATCATCATCACCGTCAGCATCAGCAGCATCATCGTCATTATCATCATCGTCATCTTCATCGTCATCATCACATCCTCGTCTTCGTCATCCTCATCTCCACCATGAGCCTCATCATCATGTTCATCATGAGCATCCTCATCATCATCATCTTCATCAACATCATCTTCATCATCATCTGGGCCAGATGGTATACACCCACTAATCCTCAAGTCATTATCGACCATAATTGCACCTTCTGTAACTGAACTGTTTAACAGGTCACTATCCACTGGTCTACTACCGGACGACTGGAAATGCTCAGTCGTAAAGCCTATCCCGAAAGGTGGTAACCCAAGCAAAGTGGATAACTACCGGCCGATCTGCCTGACGGCAGCTTTGGCAAAGACGCTCGAGAAGATCGTGATGAAGAGCCTTCTGCAACTTCTCGAGTCGAAAAACCTGTTAACCTCAGCACAGCATGGTTTCCTGAAAGGTCATTCGTGCATCACCAACCTACTGTTGACGAGGCACGAATGGTTACAAGCGCTGAACAAAGGCCAATCAGTTGACGTCATTTACATTGACTTCAGTAAGGCTTTTGACAAGGTTAACAATGCAGTGCTCCTTGACAGACTGAGGATGTGCGGTGTTGGTGGTTCGCTGCACAAATGGATAAGGAATTTCCTTGTGGATCGGAAGTGGAGAGTCCAGGTGGACAACCATCTAACTGACTGGTATCCATCGAGCAGCGGCATGCCCCAAGGCACTGTACTGGGACCGATATTGTTTCTAATCCATGTAAACGATGTGCCTCAGCTACTACAATCACATTGTGCTTTGTTCGCAGATGACTTGAAGGTGTGGAGAGTAATCCGCACACCCAATGCTTGTGATTTAATTCAGCAGGATCTCGACCGCCTCTCGACATGGTCTGCAGAGTTTAACCTTCCGATCAACCCTGCTAAGTCGCAATTCATGAGGATAGGTAAATGCGAGCACGGCCGAACCTACACAGTGGCTGGTCAACCGTTGCATCCCGCTCCTTTCGTGCGCGACCTCGGTGTACTCTCACGCTGCGACCTAAACTCCATTGACAACACGAGTAGGATACACCAAAGCAGCCTTCGGATGCTTTGGGCGTTGAGGCGCAGCTTCAGCACTTGGTCCGAAGAGATTACCACTCGCCTCTTCGTCTTGATAATACGACCAATGCTGGAGTACGGCACTCCCGCATATTGTCCCATCACCCGGGGCGAAGTAGAAAAGCTTGAGCGGGTGCAGCATGTAGCCACCAGGCTGATTCCAAACTTACGAGGTATGCCATACGAAGACCGATGTAAGAAACTAGGGTTATACACCCTATCTTATCGTCGGCTGAGGGTTGACCTAATCATGACGCACCGGATATTACATCTGGGTGATTACCCCATGTTGAGACAACTACTTCATCTGCGCACACCAAGCTGCACGCGAGGACACCGGTATAAACTTATC
This sequence comes from Dicrocoelium dendriticum, assembly GCA_944474145.2. Classification (NCBI taxonomy): domain Eukaryota; kingdom Metazoa; phylum Platyhelminthes; class Trematoda; order Plagiorchiida; family Dicrocoeliidae; genus Dicrocoelium; species Dicrocoelium dendriticum. The sequence goes on along the minus strand of OX104063.1, from coordinate 12,026,523 downwards.
GTCCCGGATTTGAAGCGGGTCGCCCATCAACTCTCTTTCGAACGCAGAGTGGTAAATGTCTGGAACGACTTGCCTCAGCATATAGTAGAAGCGGACTCAGTGTCTAAATTCAAGATGCTACTAGACCAACAATTTGCAGAGGCAAAATACAGAGAGCGAAACGATGAATAAAGAGTTCATGTCAGAAAACGACGAATGATGCAGCTACACAGAGAAACCTCTACTCGCTGCTTCGCACCAGTTCTCAGTTCTCAGTTCTCATCTTCATCACCATATTGATCATGATCATGATCATCTTCATTAACATCATCATTGTCATCATGCTCTTCAGGATCCTAATCATCATCCTCCACATCATCCTCATCCACTGCATCATCATTTTCACCCATCATCATACTCACCATCAGCTTAATCTTTATCATGATCATCATCCTCCTCTTCTTCATTATCATGATCCTCAGCATCATCGTCTTCTTCTTCTTCTTCATCATGATCATCCTCATCATCAAATTCGTCATCTTTATCATCATCCTCATCATCCTAATCGTCCTCATCTTTGTCTTCATCTTCATGGTCATCCTCATAATCATTCTCATCATCCTCTTCATCGTCGTCATCATCATCAGCATCATCATCGGCAGTATCAACAACAGCTGCTGCAGCAGCAGCATTGCCATCCTCGCTATCGCCGTCTGCTTACTTCTCGAAGTGGTGTCCCTCCTTTTCTTGACCCGGATAACTTGATTTAGTCTTTGGAAAGTGCAAGAGGTAAGAAATAGGGAGCAACTGCCAATCATCAATAGCTTTGCAACCTCTGGACATTTGCTGCCCATAAGTGATGTGATGCAAAGACACCGACACGCTATGACCGCGATGTCGAGTTTCTACAGAGTCTGGTCGACATACTCTTCGATACTGATGAACCTAAGGTATGAGTATGGATATTTTTATCGGTGCCGACTTCCGTTCTCTTGTGAGCAAATTGTAAGAACTTAAAACTATAACAAGCAATCGCGAATACTCTCACCGTGGTGTCATTAACTACAAGAAACTTGGCTGCACGACGACTTAGAAGGCACATCCGTGGCACTTGACGGATTTACAGTGCATCGAGTAGACCGCCCATGTGTACACAGGTACTGTGGTGGTGGCCTTATCGCATACAAAACGATTTTATGGTGCACTTTGGCAGCAATTATTTTTCGGCATTACGCACAGCGCATTAGCTGTTTAATCGGTAAATGCATTCCTCGATACTTGAGCGGCTGTCGTTCGATTCTATTAGCCACTACCTATACTTCCCTCAGCTGATAGCTGCTGCTGAAAAGTTATATGATGAGTTTACCACTACCGTCATGAAATACCCAGATTTTGGCGTCTTTGCCAGTGAATTCAATAGATTCGACGCTAGTTTTATAACCAATCTTGCACTGAAGAACATCGTGCAGTTCGCAACGAGGTTACAAGCAACACTAGGCTTAGTGTTTGCCAAAGACTAACAACCTTTTCTGTTTTACCAAGGAACCGCTTGGAAGCTCAGGTCATCCCACCGTAAATGTGTCTACCATAATCTAAGGTAAAAGGAATTGCAAACATGTTATCCGCTGCAAAGATAGCAAGTTACCACAACGACAATGTCCTCCCCGAAAATTTGAGCTACTATTCTGGGATAACCTGTGTTAACACTGACTATTGAACTCCGCTCGAGGTTGATCGATCGATTAGCTGGCTTCTAAAGTGATTTCCTTCTCGTTCTGAGACGTTGTTTTCTACGTTTAACTCTTAGGCTATACGCCTGCTATACCTTGGTTTATTGGATACAATGGTGCACAGTTAGCCGGGTTAACGCAGTGGAGCGGTCGGAACCGGGTTGACACAGTGGAGGGGTCGCAAAAATATCCTCATACTTTATTCGTCTCTAAATCTTTGGATTTATTCTGACGGAGACCTACTTGCTATCATTCAATTTGGCTCCGCAAGCTCCTCAAACCACTGTTCGTTTATTGGATCTAGCAATCGTGGATTACCAGCAAACTGTGCACTTGCAATTTCGAAATCAATTGCACCTGAATTCTATCAGGGAATTTATTTTTGCTGTCGTCGCACAAGAACTCTTGTGGTCTTATTTTAAAGTTCTGTTTGTGAGTCACTCGATCAGCTTACTATCATTCCTTCAAGTAGCTGTACAAAGCGATAGTTGTCAATTTGGTCCGCCCTTGGAACAGTCACTGTCGTCATTAGACAGTATTTCCAAGTCATCTTGCCTTGCCTTAATCCTAAGCTGCATCACTGCCTACCCACTTACCGGCTGGATCGATGGCACGCACGTCGCCCATCTACTCTAAGGAACGTGTGACTCAGCTGGCCGCGACATGCCTGAATCCGCTGACCTCAAACCAGCTCCGATAGCTACGCAACAAGAAGTGAAGCAAAGTCAAACATAGTGCGTCAGTATCTCTGTCCTCTTGATACCCCTTCGAACAGCACCCCCTACTGTGAACATGTCCGTATGAAGAGAAAATGCGAATCATGTGCTAAAGTGCTAAAAATGGTCTGGTGTGTACCAGGTGTTTGAAATCCTATCACACTACCTGCCCTGGGAAGGGGTCGACGAAAGCAAACACCGCAGAGGCGTACTGGTTCTGCTAAGTATGCAATTCTATCCCATTTGTTAGCTGTCTATCTGTGCTACTGAAGAGGTGTGAAAGACTAACCGAAGCGGTTGAGCAACTGGTGAGCGCCGGAGTCACACCCATTGGTGAAACGGGCCTGCACTTGTGATTGAAAATAACACCCCGAACTCCCTAGTCAGGCTGAAGAAGCGAGCCAGGCGTCCCAACCTAACCCCAACAACTCAGCCTCCAGCAGTATCAACCCCATTCTCTCTCCCACCCATAAGTAAAAACATTGCCTGCATCGCGCCTGCCTCAACTTCTGTACAGTGTGCTGCACCTAGTAGTCTATTCCCTACCCACGAGGCCGCAAGCTACATTCAATCAGCAATAGTGAACAACCCGGCAACGTATGAATCGGTTGCCGCCAAGCTAACGCCGGAAAGAGCACCGGTAACCTTTGTGCCCGGACTAGAGAAAACAACAGTGTCGCAGCACGGATTGTCCCCATCAGTGCCGTTCACAAATTCACCAAAAACACCAGATACTGTGCCTCCAAATCCAAAACCAATAGCCACCAAGCACAATCATGGTGCCCTAAACATTGTATGCACAAATGTCCTCGAATCCAAATTCAATACAATTAAGGGTAGTTTAACAGACGATCGAAATCAGTGGGGTTCCATCAGTACGTCGATCGGTGTCCATGCTAGTCCCACGACATTAAGAAGAATCTCGCGCCACACAAACGCGTTGCACTAAGGCGAACCCCGGTTACTTGGGGTAACACGAAACTCGGCGGATGAGACTGAGGCCGTTCTGCTGTCCGCGAATCGTCTCTGGAACGACTCAAGTGGAGTGCGCATGCTACCTAATATACCGTGGAAAGAGCGTTCAGTGGATCCCGCTAACAAAAAGAGGTACAGAGAACGTCAAGGTAAGAAAACAGTGATTGCTCACTGTGTTCCTGAGCTTACTGATTCCTCTTCCGACCTTGCTCAGGTGCATGACCGCGAGCAATGGCACTACATTCGGGAGGCACTTTCTCTCAAAAATGTCGTGGCCACCTGGTTGACAAGCATCCCCATATAACCAAAATTTAAGGATTACGGTCCACGGCCTTTAAAAATAGGTGTTACAATCAGAACTAACGGCCCAAACCCTACTAAAGAACTGGGTTAAATTCCGTTGCATATTGCCAACAGAAATGCGTCTGAAAGCAGCGGGTACACCAGCACTTGCTAAGGACAATTCAGTAGAGGCACAACTCTTAATGAAAACGCCAACTGCAGGACCCGACTCGGGGCGGTTTCAACAGTAGCCATAATATCCGGAGGAACACAGCAGAGCACGAGCAAACACCGGGATCTGATGCACATGATACTTGTGTGCCTACCAAATTCGTCTCGAGAGTGTGCAACCCATCTAAAAAACCCTTAATCGCTGACCATTTATTGGTCGGCGTAAACTCATTTGCTTCATCCATCTAATCTAACACACTCTTGGTCTCCGAGAAGCTCTCATGCGTGTGCACAAATGCCCAAGGTCTACTCAGCAAATTAGCTGAATTAAAACTTCGACACGCGTCTACAGCTTGGAACCTCATCGCTGTCACCGAAACGCGGTTGCGCTGTGACACAACGGATGCTGAAATCGCGCTAACCGGTATGCCCGTTGACCGAAAGGATCGAGCCAACAAAGGTGGTGGGGTAGCCCTCTACCTTCGTAACAACATGCAATGCGAACCCATAAAAGATTTGGAAACCGAGGTACCTGACGCCATCTGGTGTAATTTCCGACTGAGAGGGAACGATCTTGGCCTATTGGTTGCCGTTTACCGCCCACCATCGTCTACTCCTGAGATGGACTGCAAATTGATGGCTGCGTTGAGGCAAGTGATAAACAGGAAGTGCAGTCACATTCTAGTCACCGACGACTTCGAGTTACGTGCTCTATTATCCAGGGCCACATCAGGAGAGCAATTCAAAGCAGACTTGCAAGATCTGGTTTCAGACTACCCTCTTAATGGCCACGTCACTACGCCCACCAGATTCAGGGGAACTGACAGGCCATCCATGTTGGACCGAATATTCACCAATGAAGAATTAATGGTCGAGAGAGTAATAACAGATGCTCCTTTGGGCCGCAGTGATCAAGCGACGCTATTGTTTCATTACATGTGCTACGCTGATTATCCTAAAGCGCATGCCGATGAATATCATGTCGTAACCAACTATGAAGACCTGTCCGACCTACTTGATGCAACCAGCTGGTTGTTCTTAGATGAATTAACCCCCGAGGTGGCCTGCGGTGAATCCGTCAACATACTTACCAAGCTCGTGGCAAGGACATCTGAAACCAAACTCTACCGGCCTAAAAGGATGAAGTCTTTTCTATGGAGCAGGACACGTAAATGCACGGCATTAAGGGACTAGGATTGGCACACCTACATAGCCTCTCTGAACGACGATACCTGGAATGTCTACACAATACAAAGAAACCACTGTGTCAAACTCGTCCGGGAGGATAAACTGAAGAAGCAACAAGGTCTAGTAGAAAAGTTTTGCTCCAATCCCAAACTGATATACAGACACGTAAACAATTTGCGCCGTGTTAAGCGCGGTATTCCTGCTCTGCACACTGCATGCGGATTAGTCCAAACCACAAAAAAGACGGCCAACGTTCTTGGACAGCCATTTGACCGTAGCTTCCAAAGCTTGCAATCATCATACATCCTGTCAATGCAGACAACGCCGCCATCAGGGCTTGCTCACATATCATTCACCTCCGCAGCTGTACTTAAGAGGCTGGTGCGGACGGCGTTCGACCGAAGGTGTTGCTAGTTTCTGCCATGAGTTTGGCAAGACCATTAGCAATTTTCTTTCAACGATGTGCGAACGAGATGCACGTCACCACGATGTGGAAGCACGGAATCATCACGTCAATCTACAAAAGTGGCAGCCGCGCTGAAACAAAAATTTATCGCCCGGCAACACTACTTCCTGTGATCTCCAAGGTTATGGAGTCCATTGTAGCTGAGGCTTTGATGGGGTACCTACAGAACAACAAAATTCTCGTTCCGGAGCAGCACGGATTTCGCCAAAATCGCTCCTGTAATTCAAATCTGTTGATTACTCTTGCAAGCTGGACGGAATCTGTGGACTTTGGTGTAGGAGTCGACGCGGCCTACCTGAATTTCTCAAAGGCATCCGACCGTCTAGACCATCGCATTCTCCTCCACAAGCTCCAAAAATATAGAATCGGCGATTCTCTTCTGGGCTGGATATCAGACTTGCGCGTTCAACGTCACCTGAATGTGAGGGTTAGAAGCAACCTGTCGGAATCCATCGAAGTTCAGTGCGGCGTACCTCAAGGCTCGGTACTAGAACCCGGCCTGTTCCTCGTTTTCATAAATGACCTCGCGAGCGTGCTATCTTCTAACTGTTTGCTATTTGCTGATGATCTAACATTATGCCGTACTATAGCTGCGGTGGAGGATCACACAGTGTTACAGGAGAACCTGGACAAAGTGTACACATGGCCCATCGAGAACATGCTGTATTTCAACCTCACCAAGTGCAAAGTTCTCAGAATACGACACAAGAGTATGTACAAGTACCGCCTAAGACCACAAATTCTACAGCGGGATTCACACGAGTGCGATCTCGGCATAATAGTTCAAGATGACTTTGCTTGTTTGAGGCAGACTGTAAAGGCATCTAAGAAGGCAAACCAGTACCTTAGCCTTCTTCGCAGAGCTTTGGGGGAAGTTTGACCCTTCAGTCTTTCTAAAAATACTTAGTGCGCACGTGAAGCCGCACGCGGAATGCGCTACTCAAGCATGTCAACCCTGGCTCAAACACCATCTCACCGCGCTCGAGACTGCACAACGTAGGGCAACGAAGAGCGTCAGAGGTTTGACCAGCATCCCCTAACCATTCAGGCTGAAGACCCACAAAATATACAGTGGACGTTATCGGCGTCTAAGGGGCGATCTCATAATGGTGGACCAGATCCTGAGAAACCCCAACCACCCATGCCATTCCCTCCTAATACTCAGTCAAAACACCCCGCTAAGAGGTCACCAGTTTAAGCTGGTCATGCAGTACAGTCACCTGGAATGTCGGCGAAACTATTTCTCCCTTCGAGAGGCACAGCCTTGGAACGCCCTCCCGGAACATGTAATTAATGCACCCACCCCATCCCTTTTCAAAAACGCCTTGACGATACTCTGTCCCATTGCACTACGTGCTATAGCCAATGACCACCAAATTCTGGACAACAGACAGTGGATAGGGCTATAACCCTACTAGAGAATGAGTCACTCCAAACCGCTTGCACAAAATTTGATAAACGCCACTACTATAGAAAGTGGATTTCTGTATCCCGTCGATCCAAGATAGTTGCACACGAATAAGCGTTGTCTTTGCTATTTGTTTTCTCGCATATTATGTGATCAATAACCACTTCCCTTATTGCTTCGCGTGCGTACATTCTTATCTCGAACTCCCTTTATAAGTCAGTGCATTTAAATCTGTAGTCGCCCGAACTGACGACTCCATTATCTCTTGATCTATCTTTTCTCACTCTAAACATCCTACGGGACATGTCAAGCACCTGCTTTTTACCCGTTATAAATCATTGTGTATTGTTTTGCCGCAATAAATGATTCTGTGCACACCCTGGGTGCTTGCAATGTGTGCGCTGGCATTGCTGAGAATGTCTTCAATTTCAATAGATGACGGTACACAACGCAGCACGGTAACTGTACATAGAACCTTCAATACCAGAAACTTCGGACAACTACGTAGCCCAACCTAACCACTGTACTCAACTGCTAAGAGAAGACAAAGTCACAATCAGCAGAACATCGCAAACACCTTCCGTTCTAAACACAAACTGCTGTACAAGCACGTCAATAGCCTACCAATGGTGAGGCAAGTATTTCCTCTACTCAGGACGACTGATGTCCCAAAAAGAATAGATAAGGAGGCAGCAAACGCGCTGCGGATGCAACGTGCTCGCAACTTTCAGACGGTCTTGCCACCAAGAGATCTTCCTGCCGTTGTGGTCTTCTCGCCAGGACTAACCCACATCACTTTTACCGCGGAGATTTATTGCAAAAGCTGACTTCTGTATGAAAACACAGCTCGCCGGGTGTCAACACCTTTTGTCCAGTGGCATTGGAAGTAGCTGCAAGCCAACTGATAGGAACTTTAGCTCAGTTTTTCAGTTCTGCATAGACCAGGATCAAGTTCCCGCTATGTGGAAGCATGGAATAATAACCCCGATGCACAAAGGTGGAAGCAGAACTAAACCCTCAATTACCGCCCAGTACCCCTTCTTTCTATACTCTCCAAGGTCATGGAAGCCCAAATTACCGGTGTCTAGCTGACGTAAGTCAACAATTTAATTAAACCGGCTCCCTACTTCTGATGATCGCTGATGAGGCATAGGGACTTCGGGCCTGTTCTGCCTAAGTTGGCCTCACATAATTGTTTTATCTAGTTTGGAGCAGGCTAATACACAGCATCAGGTTTGCGTACTTCTGGTGCCTATTTTCCTCAAGTAGAAATGGAAAGTGCGCATTTTGAAGACCTGTTTTCCTACTCCGAGACAATTGTGCTCCCAATCGTATTCATTCTGGCTTATAATGGGAATGGAAGGTTTAGTAAAGCTGTGGATGGCGCAGCGCAAGTCATTGTTGGTCTCTCCTTAGGCCATGGTGACCTGTAAGTCTACGTATTCTCAGTGACAGGAAAATTCAGAAATGGTAGACCCAATCATTGTGTGTTCTAATTTCATGAGCAGCGTTGTTGTCGCATATTAGTTGGAAAGCATATATCCGACACGTCACCGTAAATTCACGTTTCTCGAACAAAAGACCATCTGGTGAGATATGGCTACCATATCTCGATGCCTTGTTAACCATGAGATCAGACGGATCCGTCCAGCGTCAGGTCTACAGAAAAACAACATGGATAGGTCAGTACACGAACTTTTACAGTCTCATTCCGGTGAGATACAAGCGCAACTTGGTTCACTGTCTTACGTCAAGAGCACGTCGAACCTGTACGGAAGACACCCTAGATGCGGTGTTGATGTTCATACAGCACACTCTACTTGAAAACGGTTATCCAGAGCGATTTATCTTAAGGAACTTCCAAAAACACCCAGACCAGTGCCAGTGTTAACAGCACCAAAGAAAGAGTTATTTTTTCGCTTATCATTCAAAGGGGACGCGGCTACTGAGTGTCTAACCAGAAGCCTTTCGGCCGCGGTAAGGTCGACCTATCCAGCAGCCTCGTTGAAGTGCGTGTTCTCAACGGAACCACTCATTCGTTCACAAAACAAAGACAAGATGCCGATGCTGACCACATCAATGGTAATTTATCAATTCGTGTGCGCCTTTGGCGCGACGTATATTGGTCGAACGGCGCGGCAGTTATCCAAACGCGTGAACGAACATTGCCCTCGTTGGCTGCATCAAGGGGGCATCGGTACAATTAGTAGCGCCACTCTGGCCCACATTGTGGACACTGGCCATGATGTGGATTGGAAACGCGCTTTCCGAATAGTTTACAAGGTTCCGCAGCCCCGAACGAAAGGTTACCGCCTTCGTACGCTTGCGACAGCTGAAGCAATATGCATTCGATAGTTCCAGTCTTCCTTATGCTCATAAAATAAGCTGGTCCAGGCTCTGCAGCTTAGCTGGCTAGAGAAGAGTGAAGACGACCAGGTCGACTGCCTTCGGTCAGAAGCGGTAGCAAACAACTAGCCCCCGCAGTCCTAATTTTGTTTCTCAACTCTGACATAGACCTTCGCGTGATCAAGTCGTTTTGAACTAAGTGGGTAAATTTCTCTTTCGAGCCTCCATATGATTGTAATGGTCTGATGATAAAATCATTGAAAGCAATTTCTCACCAGACGGTATTTTGTTCTAGAGACTTAAAGCGGAATTTTCAAGTTATTTAAATTCACGTGTGACCCGTTTCCCCTCGCGTGCAGTGGGGATTCGGATGTTGCTTATGCTAGGTCAGTGTATGCCCCGTTCATTTAGGTAAAGCAAGTCATATTTATTGTTCATATTATGAACTTCAACCGATATATCTCGAATTCATACATACAGTTAACATACACAATAGTGAATTATTCATGTTAAAACATGGGTATTATTTGATAAACTTTGCTTCAGCCTTTGCAGGGTTGCGTGTCATCCGCCTCAGTCAATTGTGATGTATCGGTATTGGTTGAACGTATTTCGCCAACGATTTTAACGCATGCGATCATGCTACAATTTTCATCGTACAGTTTGTAGGTTGCTTCAGCTTTTATCTTAAAACGGAAAGAAAAGGATTGTTTTGATCAATCAACACGTGCTACGTTTGTCATAGAGGCGAACATAAAGGAAATGAAAGAACTGCTGGCTTCCGATATATTTGGTGTATGATCGAAATAGGTAAACGTATAAACGTGACCAGGTTCCATCGGACATTCCGGTATCATCTCGTCGCAAATATTTTGGATTTCTTGAAATTTAATCGTGACTTCTGCCTTCTACGATACTTACGTTCCTCACAAACACCCTTCAAATAATCTACCATCGCCCTTTGGACTTCGGATGGACAGTTACTTCGGTCCACTGGGAAGTGACGAGTGAGTGAGCCGATCTGCAACACCAGGACAGTTACTGTGAGCTCATTGGCAATACGTCGCGCACTAAGCAGCAGTCACGTGTTAAATTCCGCACCTAATCGTCAGCCCTCGGTAGCTCAGTGGTAGAGCAACGGACCGGAAATTCGTGGACCGGGGTTCGATTCCCCGTCGAGGCAGATTTTCGTGTGAAATTTAATCGTGACTTCTGCCTTCTGCGATATTTTGGATTTCGGCGAATGCCTTGTGGCACATTAATGGCTTTGAATTTTCCAAGCAGAATTTTGCCTTTCCTGAATGGACCGCTGTTTCTGGACAAAAGTTAAGGTGGTAAGCCGAAGACTCAAAGAAACAAATTAACATAAATACATCTGGTATGTTGAAGCAACGAAGCCAATTAGCGTAGGTCAACTTGAACGACAAAAGCAGGAAGTGGTTGCACACCGCAAATTTCTTAGCGAGCCACACACACTTTACTTAAATTAAAACCCTTTCACTCTCATAACAAACACCATCAAAACACAGCCAATAAGCTAGCGGTGTGTCATTTTCTACACGAAACAAGCGTTGTTAAAAGCGTCAACCATGATGCATAGGGAGAAAACCAGTCGTCGTATTCTCACTTGGTTTGAATGCAATCGAGAGTTTGGTGATTTGGCCTACTTCAACTGAACACTTATCTCCGCATCCCGGTATGTCAAAGTTGACAAGCGTTTTATCCGGAGCTGACAAGTAGTTATAAGTTATAAATTAAAAATTAGCGAGGACATTTGAGAAAACATAAAATGCCAAAGCAAGAGACAAGTCCTAATTTCTAAAAATCACAGTAAAACGGACGGAATTCGACCACTTAAGCAACTACACCAAGGTGGTCTATTTAAGGAGGTCAACAAGATATAGACGTACACAAATTTGGTGGTGTCATCTAGTTAGCTGAAATGAGCGGAATTAGTATGCTTACAGTGCCTTACACGGGAAAAGCAGTAGACGTAAACCGACGTGTATACGGCTTCGCTTACATACAACATTGTGATTCACCATAGGAATTCACGCCATCCGATGCAAAAATGGAAAATAGAAGTCCAAGTTTAATCGACTCACAGCAATCCCTGTAGTATTTCTTTGCTCGCAGTGAAAGTGGTTCAAGTATCAGCATGAAAAGTAGCGCCCAAGAAACCATGATTTGCGTTAACTGCCAAAACTCTGCTTTCGTCCCCGACAAAGCACCGTATATATTTGCACACCCTACCATATTTAACTTCCCACATGCCACTCCGTTTGAGTTGTGAGGCGCAGGTGGTTGCCAGAAAACAAGTCATTATCAATAACAAAAATACATTGCGAATTTCATTGTTTTCTGTATGAATAAAATCCCTCTAGACCAGGGTTGTTAACACGACGGACAAACAAACTGAGATTCCAACATTTAGCACAACAATAATTATTGTGATCTGCACTAGCCTGTTGTTCATGCGTTTTAAAGTGGACGGGACAGATATATGTAAAACAGTAAGCACAAAAGCTCACTTGTTGTTATTCTTATGTTTACCAATTTTCTGTGGTCCACATTGATCTAGCACCGCAGTTGGAAAATCAATCCACCTATAAACGACAGGCTGGATCGCGGCATCCAGTTTCGGATTTGCATGTTAATTTGGTCAGCCACAGGACGCCTGCGCCTACAGACAGACCATGCGTAACTTGCGCTGCATCACCCACAGCTCCAACAGCACACCCATATCCAGTGTAAAACCGAAAGAATAAGACCGGGAGGCATGTGGATGGTCTAAAAAGTCGGTCCTTCAGGGACAAAACGTATAACACTTTTTCTGCCCAGCATCTATAACATATGAGATATGTCGCAACGCTCGAGATTTTTCAGCGAGGAGTCTGCAAGAATTGGAAGAGCAAATTTACCCTACGATATTTCTTTAGGTTTGGCACCCTGTGGTTGCAACGCTTTCATTACTGTTGCCCACAAAGCGACCAACAAATGATGTACCAGCTTTCGGAGGACTCCAGCCATTTCAGGCACAACCCAATGAAACTTATAAACCGCAGGAACCGGAGAGTTCACCAGTTCAATCTAGCCTTACAATACAGCCAGCTAAAATTTCGCCGGAACGTTTACTCCGTTCATTTGTGGTAGCCATGAAACGCACCGTTTCATTAAGTTTCGCCAGTGTTGAAAGAGCTCTAATATTACATGACCAACTCACTTTACACAAAGTGGCCTGTGTGCAGCTTGAGGAGACCTATTACGATAGACATGCATTACACTGCATCTCCTGACACAATAAGTTGGCTTTTTATGCACCTACTGCACAAGTAAAATAAGGAGAATGCACAAAGACAATTTTCGTTCCTGCATTATCTAATCACTCTAGATTTCTAGTTCACTTTCCGAGCATAAAACGAGATTCGTCCAGTACTTGCCAATTATTCGTGTTGCACCATTTTCTTCTATGGCATACTTTATCCAGGTGGAATTTTGCGTCACGGGAGAAAAGGGAGAGGGCTTATTGAATGAAGTCAAAGTGGTATTGTCTGAGGGTGTTGAGCATGCTGCCCAGAAGTCGCGATGGTTTTGCGGTCTGTTGGAATTCTCGGACACAAAACGCGGGACAGTTGGAACGAGAACAATAGAGCTGGTGTGATGTTGTATGGGGAAGAAAAGGTGTATACATGCAATATAAAGTAAAGATTTTGGTCTGCAATAGGTTATAGGTGTTTCTGTCTTTTGGTAAAATAGGTCGGAAGTGGGACAGAGACACTTGTCTACAGGGAAAGGTGAGATACGGGGATGCTAAAGAAAATAACAAACGTTCACCAAATCCGACAAGAGGCAGCAAGCGTTTTCTCTGTCATCCGCATCGTTTTGGTTGCCTGGGATTGAAACATGGAAGTGGAAGATGGCTAAGTGACGTCGAGGGTTCGGTGCGTGGTTGGTGCATGAGATGATAGCACAAGCTGTGTGTCTGAGCAGATGCACCAAGTGGGTTGTTGACGTATCTTTAAAGAAGGAAACCATAATAAGTTTGTTCTGTGTCTATTTTTGTTTCACTAGCGCATACTTACCGCTCGCTGGAGTTGGAGTATGTCACCTGGAAATCAAAGCGAATAGCGCTGAAGCAAATGAGGTAGTAATTGCAGATGGACAGTCCGTCGTGCAAATGAATATCTCTGGTTTGCTCATGTGCGGCAGTTGATATCGTGCTTTACATCCAGCAAGGTAAATGTGAGATACATCATAGGTGCAATAGAACAACGGTGAATTATCGGCAAAATGAGAGTGCTGTATATGGCTCGTTGAATGAAGATAATTGAGGAAACAATAATTAATCCTAAATGTCAAGGCGTTTTGATTGACTCACTATAGCCATATCTTTGCGTACAAAAGGTATAACTCGAGAAAACTAGTTAGAATTTCAGAAAAACGTAATTGTTTGAGTTAGGTAGACACATGTTAGAACATCAATTAGACAACCCTTTGTCAAATCGCTTTTTACCTATCTTTAGATTGGCGACAGAGAAGACATAATTTGGGAGAGCATTCCACGACTGACACACTCGGAGGGAAAAGAAATTTCTACGACATTACAGTATGCTATACCGTAGTGTTAGTTTCAAGCAATAACCTTTGTTTATTGTTGTGGTTCAATTCCAACAATGGAGGGCATACTTGGTTTTAGTTGTACACAATCTGATAAATTTTTAATGGCACTCTGCAAACGTCGATACCGCCCACTGTATATTACTAAGGTCTTCGGACTAAACGAGAATGTCGAGAGTTAATTTAACTCAAAATGAGACTTAAGGTATTCGGTTGTTAATTATCTCTTCTCGTGTAGACTACAGGTCAGTTTGATACGATTGTATCTAACTAAGAGGAGGAATGTAGTTTACGCGCTGCAACCTGCATCGTATGAGAGGCGGAACAATGATTCTAGCCGTCTAACGTCATGAATAGCTTTGTCAGCCTGTGTCAGACTGTGTCGGCCTGGTCAGCTGTGTCTTGGGAAGCGAAATGCGCATAAACCGGAGTTTCGTTACCAGGATATGATCAAATTATCCTCCCACGTTCTAAGCTTGTTTGTAGCTCATGGTAATCGAAGGTGGTTGATCAGCTTACATAGCGCGACCTGATTACGAACGCAGTTGCCGAGGTGCAGGGGGAAGTCCTCATGCATGCAAAGAAGAAGAGGCAAGTGCAAAAGCTTCAGGCGCCGATACGTTTCGCTCCATCGACATCAAGCGCGTGCCGCTGTAGCAAATGTGGTCGCGTGTGCCTGAGTCAGGCAGGCCTAGTGGGCTTTTAGCGAGGCTACTCGGGGTCGCTTCAGAAGCGACGACGGGTCCAGCAAATAATGTAAGCGCAATGGGCGCATCGTTTGTAGGTACGTTGCATTCGATTAACTTAGCTCTTGCTCGTATGTTGAATCTATTTATTTCAAGTTATGGGTTTGCTATATTGTCTCATTGTTGCCTACGTGAACTATATTCTATTAACTTGCCGACGTGGCTCAAGCTACTTGTAGTTAACTTTGGTAACATTTTCGCGATGGTGACATTTTCTTAAAATATATTTTCTGACGTTTTGAAACCATAGCGGATATTTTGGCAACCCATTTATTTCATATGCTCATTTATTGAAGAGCTATGTTGGCATATCTGTATGCAATATTCGATTTATTTTGTTTGATATTGTCGTTTCAAGTGATTGGCTGTTGCTTGATATCCCCGATGTGGCTGCACTTGATGTGCATGTTGACAAGGTGCCTACCTGTCTAGTACCCACTACCTCGTCCATACTGGCTCCAGGAGACAGTTGCTCGTTGCTGGAGGGGACTAAGTGCCGGTCCGTGTGACGCTGTTAGGCTCAAGTAGTGTTTCCATGCACTCAGTGTGGAGCGGACCACGGTCCAGCCACCGCTTTGTGTGCGCTTGATTCAAAATACAGCTTGCTTGTGTTTGCCTGTGAAGGAATGTGGACCGGCTCCGTTGATGAAACGTGCCTCCCATCCACATGCCTCCCGGTCTTATTCCTTCGGGTTTACACTGGATATGTGGTGTGTGCTTGAAGCTGTGTGTGATGCAGCGCAAGCAACGCATGGCCTCTCTGTAGACGCAGGCGTCCTGTGGCTGACCACAGTGACATGCAAATCCGAAACCGGATGCCGCCATCCAGTCTGTCGTTAAAACGTGGGTTTATTTTCAAACTGTGGTGCGGGTTCAACTGTGACCCCCGCAAAATTGGTAAACATAAGTGTAAAAACAATTGAGCTTGTGTGCCTACTATTGTACATATATCTGTCCAGTCCACTTCAAAACACATGAACAACAAGCTATTGTAGATCACATTAATTATTGTTTTGCTAAATGTTGGAATCTTAGTTTGTTTGCCCGTCGTGTGAACAATCCTGGTCTAGAGGAATTTTATTCATATGGGAATCAATGAAATTGGCAATGTTTTTTGTTATTGATAGTGACTTGTTTTCTGGCAATCACCTGCGTCTCACAGCGCAAACAGATAAGCAATTGGGAAGTTAAACATGATTGGGTGTGCAAATATATACGCTGTTTTGTCTAAGAGGAAGGCAGAGTTTTGGCAGTTACCGCAGATAATGGTTTCCTGGGCGTTACTTTTCATGCTGATACTTGAACCAGCTTCACTGCGAGCGAAGAAACAGTACAGAGATTGCTGTGAGTTGATTAAATTTAGACTTCTATTTTCCATTTTTCATCGGATGGCGTGAATTCCTATGGTAATTCACAAAATTGGATGTAAGCGAAGCCGTATACACGTCGATTTACGTCTATAGTCATTCACGTATAAACACTCTAATCACACTAATTGCGCGCCTTTCAGGTAACAAGATGATACCACCAAATTTGTGTACCTTTACATCCTGTTGGCCTCATTAAATAGACCACCTTGCTGTAGTTGCTTGAGTGGTTGAATTTTGTCCGTTTTAACGGAATTTCTTATAACAGGATTTGTCACTTGTTGGGGTTTTTCATGTTTTCTCAAATGTTCTCACTCATTTTTAAAGTATATCTTATAACTACTTATCAGCTCCGGATAAAACGCTTGTCAGCTTTGACGTACCGGGATGCGGAGATAAGTGTGAAGTTGAAGGGGGCCAAATCACCAAAATGTCCATTGCGTTCAAACCAGGTGAGAATACGACGACTGGTTATCTCCCTATGCATCATGGTTGACGCATTTAACAACGCTTGTTTCACTTAGAAAATAGCCCACCGCTAGCTTATTGACTGCGTTTTGATAGTGTTGTTATGAGAGTGAATAGGTTTTAATTTAACTAACGCGCGTGTCGCTCGCTAGGAAATTTGCGTTGTGGCCCCACTTCCTGCTTATTGTCCTTCAACTTGACCTGCGCTTATTGGCTTCATTGTTTCAATTTGCCTGATGAATTTCTGTTAATTTTTCATGGAGTTGCGGGCTTACAACCTATTTTTTTCAGAAACAGCGGTCCATTCAGGAAAGGCAAAATTGTGCTTGGATAATTCAAAGCCAGTAATGTGCCACAAGGCATTCGCCGAAATCCGAAATATTTGCGACGAGATGATACCGGAATGTCCGATGGAACCTGGTCACGTTTACACGTTAACCTATTTCTATCATACACCAAATATATCGGTGAGCCAACATTTCTTTCATTTCCTTTATGTTCGCCTCTATGACAAACGTAGCACGTGTTGATTGAGCAAAACAATCTCTTTCTTTCCGTTTTAAGATGAGAGCTGAACTCACCTACAAACTTTACGATGAAAACTGTAACATGATCACATGCGTTGAAATCGTTGGCGAAATACGTTTAACCAATACCGATATATCACAATTGACTGCGGTGAATGACACGAAACCCTGCAAAGGCTGAAGCAAACCCTATCAAATTGTAAAAATGTTTTAACATGGATAATTCACTATTGTGTATGTTAACTCTATGCATGAATTCGAGCTGCATCGGTTGAAGTTCATAATATGAGCAATAGATATGATTTGCTTTTCCTAAATGAATGGGGCATGCACTGATCTTGCAAAAGCAACATCCGAATCCCCTTTGCACGGGAGGGGAAGCGGGTCAAACGTGAATTTACTGTGACGTGTCGGAAATATAGTTTCCAACTAATATGCGACAAAAGCGATACTCATGAAATTAGAACACACAATGATTGGGTCTGCCATTTCTGAACTTTTCTGTCACTGTGACTGCGTAGATTTACAGGTCACCATGGCCTACGGAGAGACCAAAAATGGCTTGCGCTGTGCCGCTCACGGCCTTACTAAACACTCCATTCCCATTATAAGCCAGAATGAATACGATTGGGAGCACAATTGCCTCGGAGTAGGTAAACAGGTCTTCAAAATGCGCACTTTCCGTTTCTACTTGAGGAAAATAGGCACCATAAGAACGCAAACCGGATGCTGTGTATTAGCCTGCACCAAACTAGATATAACAATTATGTGAGGCTAACTTCGGCAGAACAATTCCGCAATCCTTATGCCTCTTCAGCGATCATCAGAAGTAGGGAGCCGGTGTAATTAACTTGTTGACTTTCGTTAGCTAGACACCTTACCGACATTCATAACAAGCGCAGTCAGACAGAAGATATCAATTAGTAAACACAAACAATGCAAAAAACTAAATACCCCAGCATACATACAGACAAGCTACGGCGATGGTGTGGCGTGCGTGCCATACATACCGCATTTTCGACCTAATGCAGTAATTGGAATCGAAAGCAACGAATTCACCAAAATTGAAAATAACCTAGAAAAATTGCTCTTCGTCTATTCGATATTGACCTTTCGTGGCCAGGTTACTATCTTGTCCGATCGGCTTGACTGAGGCATTTAGGACCGCAATTGCCTCAATACCAGGCACTAATGAACAACGAATAGTGAAGTTATACAGGTTAAGAAGCGTTGGTTTACAAGTCCCTGTTAAATAGTTAGTGGGGATGTCGAAATAACAATAGTGATAATAATGATATCAAAACGGTTAATATATCAAAGATGAAAATAAGAACATATACTTTGCTCCTCCGTAGTCCTGCAATCCGCTTAGATTCACAGCACCCGCAGTTAACATCAAATAATTCCATGATAAACTCCAGGTGTAGGATGCAGACGTAGTTCTAAGTGACAAAGTGTAAGTGGATGAGTGCATCCTCCAACCGTCTGTTAAATACTGTTACTGTCAGTGCAGGGACAACCGAATCTGGGAGAGCATTCCACGAGGAAAAAACACGAATGGGAACGAAATTGCTGAAGCACTCCAGGCGGCTATACTCTTCTGCGAGGTTCAATGCGTGGCCTCTCAGATTTGTATTGCTGCTGAATTGAAGTAAAGGGTGACACACATGATATGGGTCTCGCAGAATCAAGTAGACCATAATTAGTTCGCCTCGTAGTTCACTGAATACACAGAACCTTTTCAAGCACTCTCCGCGTATGAAAGATTGCGCATTTCAATTACGTTCTTAGATGCCCGACGTTGTGGTTGCTCCAGTGCATTAAGGTCGTGTTTCAGCCATGGATGCCAGGCTTGAATTGCTTATTCGACATAGGGGCGAACACTCGCACTGAGCGGTTGTCGAAATATGGAGCTGTTTATTTGTCCAAACGCCCGTCGCAACAGCCCGACGTATGGGTTCTTAGTCTTCGAGACCTTTCCTGATTGTCTGAAGCAACCTAAGTCTTCGAGAACCAGGACACACAAGTCAAGTTCAACAGCTGAGTTTTGCAGTATAGTCGTTTCGACTGGAAAGTACCTTGCATTTATTGATGTTGAAATGCAGTACGTTTTGGTTTGTCCGTTGATATACCATATTTAATGCATTCTGAAACAAACGCTGGTCAGCGATCACCTGGATCCTGCACCAGATCTTGATATCGTCGGCAAACATTAGAAGCATGAAGTGATTCCCTGTACAAGCTCATTAATAAACACCAAAAACCAACGGGAACCTAGTACTGAGCTTGGTGGCACACCAAACTCAACTTGGTTGGGGTCCGATACAGAGCTCTTAAGGTGATCAACGAATCTCCGTTGAAGTGGAAAGTTGGCAATCCAGCTTAAAAGTGGGTCACCGATACCATAATGCTGGAGCTTAGAGAGTAGTATCCGATGGTTTAGACGACCGAAAGCCTTCCAGAAATCTAGATAGAACACATCAACCTCTTCGCCAGCGTCAGCTGACTCGGTCCAACTACTGCGTGTGATTAGTAAATTAGATGTGTATGACTGCCGTCGGCGGAAACTGTGCTGCTCAGGCGTGATGATTTTGCAGTTTTCCAGATGGCACCCCAGTGCATCGGCAACTAGGGATTCCATGACCTTAGATTGTGTGGAAAGCAGGGATACTGGGCAGTAGTTGAGGGCTTAGATCTGCTTTCACCTTTATGTGTCGGAGTTATTATTCCATGCTTCCACATAGCGGGAACGTGATCCTGCTCTAAGTTGAACTGAAAAACTGAGCTAAAGATCCTATCAGTTGACTTGCATCTAATTCCAATGCCCCTGGACAAATGGTGTTGACACCCGGCGGGCTGTGTTTTCGTAAATATGTCAGCTTTTGCAATCAACCTCCGCGGTAAAAGTGATGTGGGTTAGTCCTGGCGAGGAGACAACAACGGCTGGAAGATAGCTTGGTGTCAAGACCCTCTGAAAGTTGCGAGCATATTGCATCCGCAGCGCGTTTGCTGTCTCCCTATCTATTCTTGTTTGGCCATCAGCCGTCCTGAGTAGAGAAAATCCTTGTCTCAACTTTGGTAGTTTATTGACATGCTTGAACAGCAGTTTGTGTTTGGAACGGAGGGTGCTTGCGATGTTCTGCTGATTGTGACTTTATCTTCTCTTAGCTGTTGAGTATAGTGGTTACCTTGGGCTGCATAGTTGTCCGAAGTTTCTGGTATTAAATGCCCAACGTACACTTGCCACGCTGCGTTGTGTAACGTCATCCATTTTCGAGTTCTGCTCCTAATGAAAGAAATGGATGTACACTTTTGCAAACTCTTATCCCTAAAGCCTCTGTAATCAGCTGACTGTATTTGTTGACGAACTCTAGCCAGGTGACTTCCCGGAGATCCTTTGGCAAGGAGCAACCACGTTTAGCCCTGACCAGCTTGGCTAATCTATCGTAGCTTGCGATGGTTCGCACAGTCTCATCGTGCTCCTTCCGAGATTCCCATAACCGACGAAGATGAAACTGACGACTGCGTGATCACTGCAACTCAACGGGCGGTCTAAAACCAACACATTAAACATATGCTCCTCGTTGGTAATCACGAGATCCAGCACAGAAGGCTTATTTCCTGTGCTGAAACGAGTGGGTAAACTGTTGCGAATGTAAATAGGAACAGTGGTTTCGAGATCTTATAGATTGACTTTGAATTGTGTTTTTATCGTGGCAGGAGTTTCTACCCAATGTACCTTGAAATCACCCACGATAAGTACGTGAGTGTACTTTCGTTTTAAACTTCATCGTAAAGCAGCCCCTAGGTGGCAGTCGATTTCAGGTGTATAGTTAAGGAGCGGTACACTAAGAAAAGAAGACAGGCTTCTCCGCATTTTAACTGCAAGCGGCACCAAAGAGAGTCGGCGAAACGCGTGTCTGAATCAGCCAAGGCTTCCCATCGTAAGTCGCTTCAGTAATACAGGATTACCCCTCCTCCTATGGTGAGCCTAGTTTCCGGATCAACGACGTCGCCGGTAGCAAAACTTCGGCGTATGTCATTCCCGTATGCACCCACGTCTCAGTGATACCAATGACATCATATGACCCGGAAGCTTGGTGATCTTTCATTTCGGCCAGTTTAGTAAAAAGACCCTGAGCATTCGTATACAAGCAAGTCAGTTTCTCAGTCGCTATGAGCCCGCAGAGGGGTTGTGGGGTCAAGTGTGGGAGAATACCGAGCGATGGGAGTTTGGCAGTTACTCGGTTTCTTTATGGGATAATGATATCTAGTTTGCAACTTGCTTCGGCCGTGGTGCGTCTAAATCTTTGTTTAGAATTACATCAGTGTTAATTAAAGCAGTAGTCAATTTATGCTTCCTGTGCATTTTTCGGTACGCTTGCTACTTTAGGTGCTTTAATATTTGAACTATGCAAAGCTTCTGCGACCTATAACCGAAGTTCAAAAGGCAGACATTTCCGCATTTTTCGTCATCGATCCAAAACATCCGTTGCTTGTTGCTCTAATCAAACCACAAGTCTTGGGATTCTAGTGCCGCATCCTCTATGATTTGATGCGAAACGTATCCTGGCGA
Source organism: Dicrocoelium dendriticum (assembly GCA_944474145.2). Lineage (NCBI taxonomy): Eukaryota > Metazoa > Platyhelminthes > Trematoda > Plagiorchiida > Dicrocoeliidae > Dicrocoelium > Dicrocoelium dendriticum. The sequence continues at coordinate 12,004,961 of OX104063.1, read as the reverse complement.
ACGACAGCGCCACAATATTATCCAAAGAAAATGTTTTACGAATGCACTGCTACCTTTCTAAATCTTGCTTTTCGGTCTCTTGAACATCGATAGAAGGATGTTCTGGCATGCCACGTACAAAGATTGTGTTCAGGCAGTCGTTCTTGCTGTGTCCCTCTTCTGTGTTTCTTTTTGACTGCCGCGCGCTCCAAGGGACACAGTCATGGATACATATCCCACAGGATCCGTCTTTTAGCGCGCTTGCGAAGCGAAGAACGTTTTCTACGTCGGTGGGGAATCTAGTGTTACTCGAATAAGCCTGGATTCTTCTTAATGTTGTGCTTTCGGGTGAACGAGTAATTCGTACTAGGTTTATAGGTTTGGCTTTGACACTTATCAGCCAACACAATGAGTTTCATTGGTCTTGGCCGTCCGATGACTTATCCCGCAGTGTGACAGCAGTAGATTCAGGGACATTTGAGCATACAACAGTCCAAGCACTATGGGTGGATCTCTTTTTCGTTGATCTACAATGTAGGGTATGCGTTTGTCCTGACTTGCTGACAAGTGTTAATTGTTTACTGTTTGTCCCTCTATCCGCGTTAACGGTGTTTGCAACAGAAGGGACAACAACGGCGGACATTTGCAGCAACCGCTGCATATGTAACATGTTTCGGGGGCTTTGTCTCCAGAAGAGTCAGCTGTGCTACAGGTACCGAGGGTTGCTGTTAGACTGCTTCATCCACGTTAATGCACGACGTCAAGCCTAGTCGAAGTTGCTTAACCAGACGTTTCGAATGGTGCTTGATTTTTCTTGTCATGAGCAATGCTTGACTATCGTAGATACCGTCAAGTTTCGCTCGGCGTTCTACCAATGTTGGAGAAGACAAGGGAGATGGGGACGTGGCTGATTGCGGTTCAGGGGAAGCGGATTGTGCAACATTCCGTTGCTTAGAAGCCGCTACGCTTCCCTGGTGCATACTCGCTTCCATTTATATCTCCTTATCGGTTATCCTCTGATTGGCTGCTGCGGTTAACCGGTCGCACATCTGCACTAAGATTAGCAAGCATTTGACGCCTGCTGCTGCTCTGATGTGCTGCTGCATAAGAAGAACAAGCAGACGGAGAAGATTGTTAATCATGACGCTTATTCAATTTTCGTTTTACTTGTATTTATTCTCCATAGTGGCTACGTGTTCTTTAATACAAGATCCTGCCTGATCTTTGGATTTATTGCCGCATTGAGACTTCAAATTGGCGACCCTGCCTTGGAACAGAACTATACCATGCAGAATCCAGTGAAACACACCGGTGGTATGGATAATTCCGAGGTTACTAACCCTATTGTCAAATATGCATTCTTTGGATTCGCTGTTCCAAGTTTAGGAAAAATTGTCAATAATGTCTACAGCTGCAGCCAACGTAGAACTCACAACTACACCGGAAGCTTTTGTTACTGGAATGCTGTATAGTGGCTACCCGGAAAACTAACACCGAAGGGGAATTGTGAGATTGTTATCTGGCCAAGGTTTTCGACATTTTCATGGATATTAATATCCTGGAGAGCAAAATTAACACCGACACGTTTGCAGCTATTCCTCAACTGCTGAGTCGTCAAAGACTTCCGACAGAGCTTCGCCAGCAATTCCATACGCATTATCGGCACCCGTGTGAAACCGTTGATGCCTACCTCAGAGTATTACGCTAACTTGTGCGTGTTGCTTACGTAAACGAAACAGTGGAGCAATGCGAGTAGCGGGTATTGGAACAGTGCCTCAAGCGTGTTCAGACCCCTTCCGACAAGGCGGAATTGCTGCTTTGCCCCCTTGGGAAACTTCATGAAGCTCTTTAGGTGAGTAAATTGTTGGAAAACGTGGATGCGGCGATGAGCACAACTTTTACAAGTCCGGCTGTGGCCAGCTGCTTAGTCGCAAAGACACAGCGATGGAATTACATGCAAGTCGAACATGCGATGGCAATATTCATGTTATTCGTCAACATGGAGACCAAACAATTGAAGACATTTGTACATGCCCCAGGGTCACAGACCGGAGTACCAACTCAGACGGCCAATTTAACGACCACAGTTTCCACCGGGCCCCGGGAGCCCTGACTGCAACCTTTTACCCGCAAAACGTCCCAGACCGTTTCGGAATGGTAGAACAATTTCAGGTAAGTGTGATGACGTACAAACTGATTTCCTGCAGGCCATTTTTGCTCGTCAAGGACTGCATCAGCACTAAAATAAGAATTACTGATCGAAGGGGTTCGGTTAATTTGTCTCATCAACACAGGTGCATGTAAGATCCTAATCAGATCTAAACTGACTAACTAGCTACTAGAACGCGTATGCGCTTCTTGTCGCTACCGCCTAACTGCCGCTAATAGAGAATTGCTATCCGTTTGAGAGTCCTTAACGGCACGGGTTGACATTGCTTACCAGAGCTCTTCCCTGGGGTTTATTGTTGCGCACCAAATTCCTTTTAATGTTATTGCTGGGATGGAAATGCTGCACCATTTGAAATATCGATTAGATCTAACCAGTTTTCAAGTGGTCACAGACAATTGTACCGTATTGTTAAAACCTTGCGAAACTAATAGTTTAAAGGGTTTTACAATTTGCGCTGATACCGCAGACAGCGAAAAATACATAAAGGGCTTTGTCCCGCACATCCGACCTAGTCACTGATGAGCAGGCACTGTAGTAATTCAAAAACATGTTACGAAACCACTCTGACGCATTCGCATGACGATTTACCGACTTAGGTAGGGCCAATCTCGTAAAATATCAGAAAAACACCGGGATGCACTCCCGATTAAAATTCCCTCAAGACATATCCCATTACATTGGCAGACTTTGTTAAAGGTTCACAAATGAAATGCTGCCAAAGAAGGTATTACGGCCCCATATTTCACCATGGGCAGCCACGGTTTTTCTAGTGAAGAAGAAGGACGGTGGCTTCCGACTATGTGTAGACTACAGACGATTAAAAGAAGTTACGCGAAAGATGCATTTTCTTTACCTAGATTTGACTACTTATTTGAGGCGCTGGAAGGGCCTGCTTACTTCAGCACGTTGGATCTGGCGTCGGAATATTTGTAAGTGGTGGTTGAAGAAAGTGACAAGGCAAAATCTGCGTTCATAGGGCCATCAGGCTTTTATGAATTTTAAACCATGCACTTGGGCTTAGCCAACGCCAATGCAACTTTTCAACGCAGGATGCAGTAGGTCTTGAATGGATTAATACAAGAGAATTTTCTCGTCTACTATGGTGGTGTCATCGTTCATGGAGAAATGAAACACGAACATTTGAACAACTTTGCAGATGTGTTGAAACGTTTAATTAAGGTAGGCCTGAAACAGACCATGAAATTGTCACTTACTACGGGAAGACCTAGTACATCTGGAACACATCATCTGGAGTTCGGGCATCCGAAGAGATCCTAATAAGACTGAACAAGTGAACTCCTGGCCAACCCCTAACGACACTGAGCCACTGCCCAGCTTTCTCGGGATGGCATCATATAACCGACGATTAATCCAAATATGTTCTACTATTGTCAAACGATTGAATGCATTGCTGCAAAAGCGTCGAGCGTTCAAATAGTCCACGGGCTGTAAGGAAGCATTTAAATGCTTCTGGGGGTCTCTTTGCTAGACACCTGTACTAGTGTACCCTGATGTAACACCGTTGTCTAAAGAATTTATTTGGGATACGGATGCTAGTGACAATGAGTTAGGAGCTGTATCGTAACAGAAAGGACCAGATGGGATAGAGAGAGTCGTATCCTATAGAAGTAGAAGCCTCAGCTTTAGAGAAAAGCATTGTTGTGCTACCAGAAAAGAAAGGTTATCCCTCGTGTTTTCATAAAGCAGTATCGACATTATCTGTTTGGACGGTGATCTGGGGTACGGATCGAGCATCAGTCCCTTAGTTGGCTACAAAACTTTAAGGATCCTGAAGAGCAAATCGCTTGTTGGCAAGAGCTTTTGCAGGAGTACGACTTCGGATACAGACGAAAAACAGGTAACGAACACGCGAATGCAGACGCATTATCTGCAATTCTTCTTCGCCATCGCGGCGACTGCGCTTCGTGCAACGTACAACACGTAGCCATGGTTAACATACAGAGAGCAGAATACGCACGGTGGAAGATGGTACAAGCAAATTACGCTGATGTTTCAATAATTTACGAATGACGTCTTCGCAGCGTTGATAGACCATCGAGTAGAGAGATGGAAGGAAAAAGCTGCGAAACACGTCGTTTGTAGGCTGAGTGGGACGAGCTAGTTAGTGGAGAATGTGTGTTATTATTCGACTCCGGCCCGACCTATGCTAGAAGAATCGCGGTCCCACAGTCGATGATTAAAGAGGTGCTAATCGACCTTCAAATTAACTGGGACGCTCGCGGATTAATAAAATAGATTTAGCGGCACGGCTCCACTTCTGGTGGCCACACCGGCGGCCAGACGTAATCAACTTTTGCCTGTCTTGCGAGAACTGTGGTTCTTTTAAACACCACCCATTCGTCAACATCGCCCCATTGCTACCTATGAATGCCGCATACCCTAACAAGATGTTTGGTGTTGACATCCTAGGACCATTGCTCCTGACACGGCGTGTGCACCGTTTCATCCTGGTCATAGTGGATACTTTCACCAAATGGTGCGCGACTGTGCCGGTTGCACAAGCTGACGGGCTTATAGGAGCGACAGCGATAGTCAATCATTGGATTTGTCAGTGGGGGCACTAGGACAAATACATTCAGACAGAGGCTCCTACATTAAGAGCGCGTTGGTACATACAATGAGACCGAGACTGAATTTAAGAGCAAGTAGAAAGGTTTCTGTACAACTCTGTAAAATTACGAAAAATCAAAAACGTTAAGTTCTGAATCATCATCCGATGTGTCTGGTGCGTTAATCGTTTATCCTTGTTCGGTTAGCAATTTGTATTAGGGTCATTATTTCCGGGCATACAATGTCTTCTTTTGGCATTGTATATGCATCGTTTTACAAAAGCACAGGTTTCCGAAATAATCTTCGATACGGGTTTTCAAACACTTCACAGAAGCGGCCTGTATTAATCCTTCTGGTAGTGTATTTCATAAGTTTACAATTCTTCGTTCGATACAAAGCTGATATGATACTTTGTTCATACTGGGGACCCTGAGTTTTAACGTTGTTCTCGGGTGAAACATTGGCCGCACTATGTGGAAGTGATTTAAGTGTAGTACTAAATGGGTCAGAATAAGGTCAACTCTTACTTTGCGATAGGATAGTGTGTAGAATCCGAGCATTTCACAACGTTTTTCCTACGAAAACTTTCGCAGACTCGGAATCAATCTAGTTGCGATATGCTGTATTTTCTACAACTTTTCAGTTTCCCACTGGGTTATCGGATGGTTAGCTGGGGCACCATATACAAGGATTAGTCTAATGAGCGAGGTGAGTAGACGAGGGACGGTTTCTTAGGACCATGTGGAGAAACTGTGTCCTAATGCCCAGAGCAGATGAAATCCCGCTTCAAATTGGGGCGAACAGCAATAATGGATGATTTATACGAGTTGCTGGTGAAATTTTGGGAGTAGAGAGCTGTCCCGACAGACTGGCTTCGCTGCATCGTTGTCCCATGTTTCAAGAGAGACACTCGTTTGGAATGTTGCTGTAAAGAACGACTTTTACCCCCAACTGACCCAGCTCCTCCGCCACAGAAGAAGCCCGGACACTGTTATGTTGGTGGAGGATCTGAAAGCACAAGTTGGAAAGTTTTCCAATGATGAAATACATCTGGGCCGTCAGCACGGTGTAGAATCCCGTAATGATAACGGTGAGCGGTTACTTCATTTGTGTAAAGATACCCGCTTATTTCTTGCGAGCAATAACTTCCGACACAGTACTTGCCGGAGGTTCACTTGGCGCCCTTTAGCCTCGAACCAGCCTTAGACGCAGATCGATCACATTGCAATCAGTTACCGCTGGAGAGGCTGCATCCAGAACAGTCGCTCGACTTGGAGCACGTGTGTTCACACCGAACATGCACTTGTATATGATGACATACGGATGTGTTTTGGCGGACGCCCACGACGACGCTGTGAGCGCATTGACACCAGCCAACTGACAAAACCAGCTATTCTGAATGCGTATCGAAGTACGCTGATATGCGAGTTGAGTAAGCGCTCACTGGAGACAATTGATGGTCACTGGTTACACGTTCACCAGACCTTACTAGCAGCGGGCAAATCCTTATGTGGTATGTCTAATAGCCAACATAGATATTAGGTCTCTTCACAGCCGCTGGAACTTATCGACACTCGCCGGCATATTCCAGCTGGAAGGGAACACAATGAAACTCGCAAAGAGCTCCGGGCAAGCATCCGTGCTAGTCTGAAGAGAGACCGCTAAACTTGGTGGTCTCATCGTGTGTCGGAGATGGAAGTGGCCACTGACTTTGGCAACCATCATAAGTTATTACGTCGGATACGGGAAACGGGCAGTAGGAGGCCTGGTGTTAGTGAAACAATTTGTGATGAGAGTGGACAGCCTATCCACAATTTGTCAAAACGTTTGGAGCGTTGGGCTGAGCATTTTGAAAAGCAACTTAACCGAATAGAATTATTCAATTCTTCGCCGAGAAGTGAGCCTCCGGCTCCATGGGCTGTCCATTGGGATCCACCCTCTCGCTCGTAACTCGAACGTGAGATTGGACTGATAAAGTTAAATAAAGCTGGGGGACGGGGTGATCTTCCTCCAGGCCTCTTCAAATTCGGTGGCTCTACCCTTGTTGATCCTTTACATGAATTACTAGTGAAACTGTGGGAGCAGGTAACTGTGTTAACTGACTGGAGCCGCTTCGTTATTGTTCCCATCTTCTAAGGCGGATCGCGCTCGGAATGCGGCAAACAGAGAGGAGTCAGTCTGATCTCCATCACCTCCATAATCCTTCAACCACTGACTGGCGCTCGTGAAAGCCAGATTCGTGGGGAGCAAGCCGGATTTCTTCGTGGTTGTGGCTGCATCGACCACATATTTGCCTTGCCTCAGTTGCTGGAACCTTATCACACATATTGGCGGCCCACGGTAATCGTGTTCCTCGACATCAAATGTGCCTTTGATTCGGTTGCTCGATGTGCCCTTTGGAAGTTTCTATTCATGAAAGGTGTGCTCGAGAAATATGTAAATATTATCCAAACATTATACGCGCGTAGCACGGGCAGAGTGAGGGCTTACGGCAAGCTGTAGCCACCCTTCAATATTTCCAGCGGTGTGAGACAAGGATGCCCGCTGCCACCTTTTCTCTTCAACAACGCTATTGACGAGGTCATGGAGATTGCGTTTACATGATATGACTTAGAAGGTGTAGAGCTACTCCCAGGAGCATGACTTCTTGACTTGGAGTGTGCGAACGACATTGCCCTCATCTGTGACAGCTCACAGACGTGTCAAGCCGCGCTGGACTGATTAGCACTGGCTGTCAGCCGCTTCGAGCTTTGCTTTGCACCATCGAAATGCAAAGCTTTCCTCCAAGATTGGCACAGATCGCCTCCTGCGCTGACCCTTGGTGGGGATCAGCTAGAATTCGTTCGGGAATTCAACTTCCTGGTAAGTTGTATCAGCGTCCTCGGGATCGAAGACGAGATCACGAACCGTAGAGCGAAAGGTCGAAGTGCTTTTGCTAAACTTCGCCACCTATGGCGGCGGCGCGACATCACCTTTGCCATGAAGGGTGGAGTGTACAATGCAGCGGTACGTTTGACCTTACTTTACGGTTGCGAAACCTGGCGCCTATGATGGGTGGACATGAAGAGGCTAGTTACTTTCGACCATCGATGCCTTAGCAGTTTGTTTCATGTCTGGTGGGAACACCGCGTGAGTAACGAGCGTGTTCGACCCCTTGTTTACGGCACAGAAAAGGGAAATGAGTCGCTCAGCACCGTCATTTCACGCACCAGGCTCCGCTGACTGGACCACCTGTTGCGCATATCAGCACACCAATTTTCACGACGTGCATTGTGTGCTCACCGGGGATGTGGATGGAAGAAGAGGAGAGGTGGCCAAGCGATGACTTGAACAAGAGGAATGAAGGCCCTCACTTCGGAGCTGTCCTCGGTTGGAGCGTCACGGCTCCCTGGTTTGGGTCCGAAATAATATGAACACGTTTGGCTGGATACACTTGCTGACATGGCAAGGAGCCGACCTCATTGCCGTTCCTGCTGTGAGTTTCTTTGCCCCTACCCATCCCTTTTAGCCTCCCCGCCATCTACGATCTCATTTCGTAGCGTAACACATAATACTTTTTCTTTGTATCTAGTAGGCGGCTGTTAGATTACCGGAACGATGCCCATCCGTTGCTGGTAGCTCAGCGGGCATGTAACTGTTGTAGTTATTTTCCTTTTCTTTATGTATTGCGGCACTGTAGCTGAGGTGTTTCCCACATCTAGCTGACGTGGATAATGAGGATGATGATGATGCTGCAATCATCGAGGGACCAGTCTGACCTTAGTTACCACTAATTTGATTTCCTCTGTCGTTCTGCACAGTCTGACTGACGTTCGTGGAAGCCAGATCCGCAAAGAGCAAGCAGAGTTTCGTCGAGGTCAGGACAGTATCGACTACATCTTTAGTTTGCCTTACTTTTTGCAACACAGCCACGGTTGTCGTGTTTCTAGACATCAAAGGTGCCTACGACTCGATTGATCGATGTGCCCCTTAGAACTATCTGCCGAGAAATGGTGTGCCTGATAAATAGGTAAATATCATCAAAGCGTTGTACGCGCTTGTTTCAGCAAGTGTGAGGATTAATGGCAAACTGTCGCCACCCTTCAGTATCACCAGTGGTGTGAGACAAGGTTGCCCGCTGTCATCATTCTTATTTAACTTCGCTATTGACGAAACGATGGAAAGTGCGTTCGTTAGACACGAGCTAGAAGGTGTGGAGCTAGTTCCTGGTGAGCGACTTCTTGACTTGGACTATGCGGACGATAATGCCTTAATGTGTGACAGCTCCCGAAGATGTCAACCTGCACTGGACCGATTAGCAATGGCTGTCAATCATTCGGGGTTACGCTTTGCTCTTTCAAAATACATAGTACTTTTCCAAAAGTTGCAGAAACGCACCCCTGTGTTGACCCTTGTTGGTGATCAGTCGTTAAGGAATTCAAGTATCTGGACCGCTGTATTACCACCCGTGGGATCGAACCATGTAGCAAAATCTGACGTTACTTTTTCCAATCTCCGCCACCTGTGGCGCAGACGCGACACAACACTTGCCTTGAAGTTCGGCGTTCATAACGCAGCCGTCAGTTCAACCCACTTATACGGTTATGAAACCTGGCCCATCAGGTCTACAGACATAAAGTAGTCTGTCACATTCGATCATCGCGGCCTTCGCAGCTTAGTTCGTGTCTGGTGGGAGCACTGTTTGAATAATGAGCCTGTTCGTTGTCGTGTAGGTGCAAGAAGAGCGAGTGAACCGCTCAGCACCATTATATCACGCATTAAGCTCCGAGGGCCGGGCCACGTGTTGCGCATCCCAGCACGCCGACTTCCGCGACGTGCATTGTTTGCGCGTCGAGGGTGCGGTTGAAAGAGGAGGAAGGGAGGTCAAGCGATGACTTGAAAAAGAGAAATGAAAACCCTTACTTCGAAACTAGCGTCGTTTGTTGCATCACGACTGCCTGGTTGGGGTCCAAATGACCAGGAACACATTCGGTTGGACACAATTGATGATTTGGTGAAGAGCCACCCCAATGGCGTTTGTGTTGTGTTTTTGTCCATCCCCTCCGTTTAGGTTCCCCCTCCAATCCCGATCTCCTTCGAATTGTGTACTACAATATCTAACATTACACTACCCGCTTTTGAATATTTGTAGTATAGCTATTTTAGCTCATATATTTGTTGCGACACATTAGCTGAGATTCGTTTCGCAACTCACGTATATTGATGCTAATGTTGATGTATCAATCCAACTTCGGGAAGCAAACCATCATGTCTTCAAGTTCAAACTACTTTGCCGAGTGTAATTTTACCGGTACCTGTTGTCGATCAATTTGCTTCCCTAACACCGCTTGCAATGCGACCTTCACTTCGCTGAAAGATCACTCCTCCTTTAACCAACGTGATAGCAAATGCGTCCTTCTTGTTCTGCCGGTAAACAACGTGTCCAAGCTCCGTTAGCAAGTTGGCATCTCCCTTGACTCAGTTAACAGCCGCAATTGCCCTGAATCGTCAAACCAAGCCTCTGCATCTCCTTTTGCAAATTGAGCAGGCCAGGTTCATATCATACCGATTAGTCACTTCACCAATGTAGCGATCAGTAGGGGTGCACACTCTTATTTGCCAACGCACAACGGGTTCACTGGCTAGCTCACACGCGCGCACGTACAGAGGATATTTCCCGATCACCACACATTGTCAGTTCGCTCAGTGCCACACTCATGCCCCGACTTCAGTCGTTCAGTGAAGTCGTCGTTCTCAGATTTGTTTTCGTGTCTTCGCTTCCGCTCGTCCTTTTCTGACCGTCGTGGATTCGATCTAATGCGCTTGACCTAATTCTCTCCTTGTGATTATTCCTGGAGGCGCGGCCAAACGCTTATCTCTCCGGAAATTCGGGTTGTCCTCAACGATATCTCCCACTCTTCTCATTCTTGGCCTGACATCGTTTGTCTTTCGTTAACTATTATAGGCTTGTCATCTAAACCTCGAACTGCTTTGTGGACTTTCGGTACTTGTGTCCTTGTTCCTTTTTATCTTCCCTATTATTCGCGGCTTGTTCGTTCTCCCTGTGATTTTTGCCTTTCGTACCACTAAAATATTACTAAGCGAACTTCACGTTTCACATTTCGGTGTTCGCAGCGTCGAACAACTGAAATCCTTTTGCGTCACCATCCCAAGGTTGCACTTTTGCGAGGGTTTTCAACAGGTGGTCTTCAAGCTTATATGTGCTAGTGGGCCTGTGACATCCATAAAAATTTATGCACTTGTTTGCGTTAAACTCAATTAGCTTTTTACTCATGTAATAGAGACGTAAGCGAAGCTAAATTTGGGTATCGACTGAGAATTGATCGGCCAGCAATGACCAGTCCGCGTAAAACGAATCTAACTATACCGTCAATATGATTGACCCGTGGAGTGGAACTCACTCACACTGGCTGAAAACCGGACGCACAAAAATGGGCGCTCTTGATCTCCTAAATTAGCATGTTTCGGCTACCTATAAATACAGTTACATTATGGTGTAGATAGACTCCCTGTTTACCGAGCCTTGGTCTTCTGTATTCCGTCGCTTGGGTTGGCGCCTGACTGAGAAGTCAGATAGTCGCAGTCTCATAGGGCAATTAGCAACAGCACAACAGTCGTCCGTGGCAGAGAGCAGAGGTAAAGTAGACGCGTCAAAACATCATGGTTTTGCAAGAAAGCACTTTACAAAGAATACACTTTTCGACAAATTTGTTCAGGCATTTACTATAACAAAATGTAATGTTTACGCGTATCCAGATGATAAGGAAAAATAGGGGAGCAATAGGATCACGACTATCAGAAATGCAGAGCCACGATCTATAAATTCGTCGATCGTTTGTGTGACAGAGCACCAGATGATTGCTTGGTGGAATGCCAAGCGTATCACTCGATTGCTGTCAGCCACTAATGGATATATGTTGGATAGTTGATGATAGTCCATACAAAAGATACACTTGTAACAAAGCCCTCTGTTTGCACAATACCGGTCGTGTTATTCTAATTGCAATCGCATCGGCCGATAGTAAGATTTCATATTGACCATTCAAAAGCACTGAGTAAGTCTGGTTAGTGCTGGTCGAGATTATTCTGACTAGCACTTGCCCGCGATATCCTGACGCCTTCGAGAAAAACCAGGAAACGCAAATCCATAGCATACTTAAAGTCGTTAGTAAAGATCCGATATAATATTGGTCCAAACACCAACTTGTGGAACACATTAGTTCATATCAATATGGTCAGAAAAACAGCTGGAAACCAAACGCGAAGCCATTGCTGAAGACTGATGGTTCCAATTCATCCATGGACGATGTTCCCAATGCTTTTCATCTGCAGGTTTTGCAGATGGCTGCGGTAATCTGAGCGGTTCATGGCTTTAGAAAATTCGCGGTACACAGAAGCATGCAGTTATACAGCTTGAAGAGCAATGCTTTGGAATTCCCGTTGGTTGGTATGAAAAGCATGGCATAAGTTATGTCACGCCGTGATCCTACACTCCGTGTAGTTTTACAGCATCTACATTTACCAGCAAAAATTTCAAGTTATATTCTAGGATTAGGATGGAGACATGTTGTTAAGTAACAAAATGTAAGTGGATGAATTGCTTCATCCTATCGTCTTTTAAATATTACTAAGGTGGATGCGGAGACTACCGATAGAGAATAAGTTACAAGCGAACAGAGTAGAACTACCTATGGAATCCCAGACGTCTAGATATTTTCCGTGCTGGGCAAAATATCAGCTACCTTGCTTTTAATACTGCGCTTGCTCAGTAGATAGGTGGTGCATTACTCATGCTGACAGAATCCGTCTTGTTCCGGCACGAATATACTAGATCTTTCTAAATAGCCCATTAGCGCCTGAGCGATTATCGATCCCTTCACTAGAAGAATCACTGCATGATAGTTGGTGAGCTATGAGAAGATACCACTTTAAAATGGGGGTAATCATACCCAGCTTCCACAGGCTATGAACCAGTGGTTCATCCAAACATCTTCGGAAAAGTAGTGTTAATTGCTTAGCTATGGTTTAGCTGCCAACATCAATAATTTCTGGGGGATATTGCCAATGCCAGGGAAAAATGGGTAAGCAATGATGGCATCTTCTTCAAAACGGTTGCTAAACTAAAAGTTGCGTGTGTATATACTGGCTTCTGTGGGGAAGGACATGCATGTGACATTTTGGTGGCACGTGGGTAATTTGCTATATACTGGACGCGTAGAATACTGGCTAAATCCTTGGTGGTTCGGTCACATCCAATTGTCTAGATGAGGGGGGTGCACCAAGTTTTACATTCAGGAGGCTGTCCCAACTTTGCGCAGTTGCTTGTTATTAGTGCAGACCTTTCCGCTAGGATCTGCTGGTGTAGTAATTCGTCCTCACGGGCAATATCGGTTCAGTTATTATTTTCATAGAAAGCAGCAGCCCCGATTAAACTTCGCAGAATAATCTGCGGCGACGGAGAATCGAACCTTGGCCTCACAGATTACCGATCCGTTGCTCTACCACTGAGCTACCGAGGGCTGATGATCCGGTGCGCAATTTAATACATGACCTGCTTGGTTCGCGACGTATTATTATTATAGAGTAACTCGTTGTTCCGATTGTCAGGATTAGGTTTCGCTATGTACACATACGTTTTCGGGCTCTGCTCGGAATGAATAAAGATGCTCATGCAGAATGAAGAAGCCTGTTTACCGATTAGGATTTAATCAAATCACTGAACTTAGCAGAAATCTCCATCCAGACACTATCAATACAACGGCCGTCCGCAAACTCCCAGATGGTTTTAACCAATAAGATCTGTTCGCATGTCGTTTGCTTACTTTGTCCGACGCAGTTTCGTAATTTCGTTTGGATTATTCTTCATAACACATTTAGCCGTGTGTTATTTTTATGTTATCATAGCCCAGGATGACTGTCCATCTTCGGCTTCAGGATCATGAGCTCTTCGTTCTTGAGCACAAAATCAGTCACAGACGGTTTATTTTCCGCCCTTAATCGGGTGAGCGTACCCATCTAATTTAAGTGCCGAATGCTTGATAAAAGATTTGTAGGTCGGCGTTCAATTGCTCACTGCGTTATCCTGGAAATTCCAATATATGAATATTGAAATCCGCAGAGATGAGAACATGGCTGTATCGCCGTTGTATGACGCTCCCCAAGGTTAATGTCAAGTAAGAGTCCAACTCTGTGGTACACATTGGGTGCAGATTAAAACTGCCACATTGAAAGTGTCGTTACTTATTAGTCGAAGGCTACACCAGAATGTGAATGTGATCAGTGTTTCTGGCTAGTTCATTAGTTTGCACTGCAGGTCACTTCGGTAGTATACAAATATTAAACCATGCTTACTTTTGCGAATGTTGCGAAGAAGGGACGTCGCATGTATCTCGAGTTCAGAAGCGGGAATTTCTTGGTGCAATTAACTTTCCTTTAAGAATACTAGAACCTAGGCTTGTAATGCTGTTGTGTTTCAAGTAGCATACCACTGAACGCATAACAGGACGACTTTTTGGAACAAATAACATCAATACACAAGGGTTTCATTGTATGGGGATATGCATCCGAACCGACGGTCGGCTCAGCCATGGAGAAGCAAGGACAGGCCTACTCAAAACAATGTTAACGTTTGCGATTTATGACAACAAACCAGTGGCATGGGTGTATAAACATGAACAGGATAAGTTCAGCTTCTTTTTTTAAAATGCTCATGAGCAATTCACGTAAATGTGCCAGAATGTGTGAACGACAAAAGCATGCTTTAGCGTTACCCATTAAAGCATAACGGTGTACAGGATGACGTAGGCGGTTGGATCGTCGCAGGTTTATATTTGTTTGTGTCACACACAGTGCCCAAGTAGTGTTCACCTCTTTAGCTATATAAAGCCGAAGAGTTGTATGCAACTGCCTTTCATTTACTGTTGTTCCATCTATTAACTTTTATGTCCGTGGCATGAGAATTGCTTCTATACGGGTCCGTGGTCAGCTGTTTATGCCTCTCCTCCAAGAAATGAGTAGCCCCGTGTGATCGAATGTCCTCCAGCGCGTGTTTTCCCAATCTGTCGGTATTTAGTTTGTTGTTTAACTTGTCTTTCGTATTCTGCTTCGTCGGTACTTTATTCAGGTGTGATGGCTAGGTTTAAACGAGTTCGAATTATGCTCCTTAGCGTTAATTCGGACGGATCTTCGTCGTTGCAGTGTAGTGTGTTGTTATAAATAACTCTATAGAAGACACAAAGTATTGCCCACAGATCTTTCCGAAAGCTGAAGAACTTACAAAGGCACTTTTAAAGTAACTAAATATGAAAATAAATTGCATCTTTCTCAAAGATACAAGACGCAAGCCAAACGGATTTGCTGATCATCATGTACAGCTTACTCAGACGTAAGAGAGAATATTTACATTTTACATTGCAGTACCAAGAGAAGATTTGTGTTGCTTGATTATTCAAAAGTAATAAACATGTGAAATGCATAGCATAGGAATGATTGCAGGCGTAACCAGCAGTTTAAATGAAGTAATACGACCATCCTTGTAACGGTCTCCTAGGGAATCGCATCCATGGGGTGTAGTCCCTCGATAGGTTTCATTCGCACTTCCAAACTACAACTGGGCCTGTGCTGATGCAGAATTATGGCAAGTAATCCTTTATTATGTTGATCAGGTATTTTTGCCGCTTATAATTAATAAGTCATCATCGTAGAAATCCTTTTTACGGCGGCTAACATATGAAAAATGCCGTTAATATTTGGACTCGTTTCTGAATCCAGCAGCTATGTCATTCTCGCCAGTGCATTTGTGGTGCATGGTTTTGAGTGGGTGTAATTAATTGCTTGAAAGCTTGAATACCTTACCTCAGACGATCTGCTAATGAAAAGCAAAGTAAAACAACGGAATCGAATGAAGACTTCAGTCAGTAGATGTTATAAGCTTTTCTATTGTGTGACGTTTTCTGGCAGTTGTCCGTGGCCGTTGGTACAATCAATGGGAGAGCTCAAATAAAGAAAGTGTTTTCGGCAACACTATTGAACTAAATTTAATTAATGCAGCTCCTGAAATATTTTCAGTTGGTTCTATCGGGCGAACCCTATCGGTTTGGGCTTACTATACTACTAGTAGCGGCAGGATTGCACGACAATGTTTTTAATTGTTTGGTACCATTAATACTTAGGAACTCGGCGTACTCATTGATTCTACCTGAAGCCAATTACAAGTGACTATTTCTTCCGGCAACCCAAACTTTGCGAATCATTAAGGGGTTATTTAGTACTGACAGCTCTACTGACATCCCCGCACAAATAGCCTAAGGCCATTTGCTGTAAAAGCTTGCAGCAACCAGCATTTTGCGTTTCAATGGAAATGCATCGCTGAATTAGCCCAGGATATCAATGGCACTTTTTGCACGTAGCTTATGGTGTAATCAATAGGTTGGATTGGATAGTCCAGCGGTCCTCCACTTTTATCACATATAATTTTCAACTGATCAATTGTACTAAGCCGTTACTCACTGCGCGATCATAGCTCTACGCGAGCAGACAACATCCGCCCGAAGTCACTGAAGGCTGTGGTCAACAAGCTAACTGAAGCACTGTCCCAGTTATTTCAAAGGTGTTTTGATGAACAACAAGTCCCCACTACGTGGTAGCGTGGCATTATCATCCCAATTTTTAAAGGCTGTAACCGTTCAGAGCCTGCAAACTATCGCCCAGTGACCCACCTACCTGTGTTCGCGAAGGTGATGTAAGCGATCATCGCTGAGTGCTTAATGGACTACATGGAAATATGTAACCTCTGGCCACCGCAGCAGCACGGCTACCGTCAACACCGGCCATGCAACACCAACCTACTGAGTACACAAGGTAGTTGGACGGAAGTGACTGATGCTGGGGTCGGAGTTGACGTCATTTATCTGGACTTCTCCAAAGCTTTCGACCATCTGAATCACCGCATCCTACTTCAACGGCTACAGAGCTACGATATCGGAGATCCTGTACTTGGTTGCACTGGCAACATTTTACACCAACGGCAGCTTCATGTACGCGTTAGGGAATCACTCTCTAACCCGATTGAGATAAAATGTGGTGTCCCACAATGCTCAGTTCTGGGACCGCGCTTATTCCTGGTGTTTTTCAACAATCTGGCAAGTGTTATCGCTTCAAATTTCCTACTTTTTGCCGATGAAGTCAAGATATGGCTAGCGATTAGTAACAATAAAGAGCACGATGTATTCCAACATGACCTAGATTGCATGTATGCATAGTCAAAGAGGAACCTGCTTCAATTGAACGTAGCTAAGTGCAAAGTGATACATCTGCATCACCAGCCGGTGGGCGCTTACAAGCTTGGAGACCACACCTTGCAGATGGCCGCTCAAGAGCGTTACCTGGTTGTATTTGTACAGGAAGATCTCAGGTGTTCAAAACAAGCAGAGTAGGGGACGAGAACCGGCAATCGACACTTCGGTCTTCTTCGCAGAGCGTTCGGTCGGTTTGAACCCTCAGTCTTTCCCTAAATGCTTAATGCCTATGTGTGACTGCAAGTGGAATATGCTATTAAGGCGTAGCAGCCGTGGTATAAACAGGAGCTTGCTGCTCTCGAGACTCCCCAATGAAGGGCAACAAAGAATGTCAGGGGTTTCTTTCATCTGCGCTATCAGCCTAGACGGAAATCTCTGAGAATATACAGCAGTCGATATCGGCTTTTGCGGTTAATCTGGTTTAGCAGATTCTGAAGAACCCAAACCACATTTGCCGTCCACTGCTGGAATAGAACCACAACACTAAACTAAGAGGTCATCCTCTGAAACAAAAATACAGTTTAGCTGGCTTGAATGCTGTAGAAATTTATTCTCCTTTTGCGTGTGCCAGCCTTGGAACGTCCTCCCTAATTATGTCGTCTCTGCTCTCAATCTGACGGTGCTTAAAACACGAGTTGACGACGCGTTGTCTCAATTGCATTTCATTTTATGGCTTGTTAGCCAGGGGCTACAAAACGCAATCAAACGATGTCTTACCAAACTCTCAACCAATGGATTTTATGGATGTATACGTTTAATACGCGAAAATCTCCGCTATTCTACATAACTCTATGGTGAGTCCAGCAGGACGCTCTTCACTTTATCATGCAATTTACTTTTCGCAATAATTTTCATCCCACGGGACTTGTTAAGCAATGCTTTTTTACCCGTAATAAACCATGGTTCCATTGTTCCATTGTCAGGCGTCGCATTCTGACACCACGGCCTGGGCACGGGCATTCAACTTGGACCACCAGTAGCAGTGGCGTTTCCAAGACCTTTGTGCGCGCATTCAAGAACGGCCGGGAAATGTGTTCTAGGTGTAAACTACTGCTCACATCTCACTATATAATTGCTTACAGGATACAACGCTTGTCGAAGGGAGCAAAATAAGAGTAACTCAGTTTGATTTGTCTCGCGATTCAGACGTGAAGTAGCTAAGTATTGATAAGATTTTATCAGCACTGTAACGCTTTCACTGTTCTTTCGGATCCGGTCAAGTGATAATGGCGACTGCGCTTCATTTGGGAAATGGTATATCGTCCTCACCTCTTCCGAGTAGATACTCCCCTCTTCGTTAGATAACGGAATCCGCAAAGGGTATCCGCAACTTGGTTAAAATCGCGTGGAACGTATTTGATTCCATAATTACAGTTCAGTAAGATGCGGATGGCAACAGCTTAGCCTCAATATTTTCTGATCTTCGTTGCTAGGATTAACTAGGCTTGTAAGCGCAGAATGACAATAGTACAAAGTAAATCGACGCCCGAATAATTAGAAATGTCATTTCTCACATGTCAAGATGCATGCAGGTCGCTCCTTTTCGCCTGTGTAATAAATTCTTTCGGTGGTCGACAGAGTGCGTGCGACGGATGCACTTCCTTTCTTCTCACCACTGTGCGACTGGAGCAGAAATTTGCCTAACCCAAAATCCAAAGCATCAGTCGTAGAAAATGTTTGACATGTTCACTAATGGTCGCACCAGTAGATGTGGGCGCATTCATAGCCGGCATGGTTAGATAGGCATTTTCCTTGCAGAGACACATTGGGACTCCTAAATTAGGTGCGTCAGCTTCCACAGCGGTTCAGCAATATTCGCAAATCTCGATAAATGTCGGAGGTAATAGCAACATAGATGCAAGAAGCCTTTCCTTCCGAGTCCTTGGACCATTCCGGACAGTCAAGACTGGCTTTAGTGTTTTGCATTTTTAGTCTTATACAAGAAGTGAATATGACATGCCCAACAATCGTTAGTTCCGTGAAGGCGAAGAGACACTTCCTGCTATTCTGGCGAAGGTTTACATCACTCATCCTCTGTAATACGTAGTTTAGGTTAGTTAATGTTTAACGGGACTGATGTTAAAGACACCAAGATCATCCATATGCACAACACATCCTTTGTGGTCTGATGAGGACAGTACAATTTTCCGCGAAGCAGCTACTGCAGCGCTAAGGTCCATTAGTGACAACTAGAACTGATATAAGCCATTTTGATTGAGAAATCATTAAGGCACATGCTATTAAACCTCCAATAATCATGAATTTCAGGGCTGCTGACAAAGCATGCAGTTTTACCAGGGTTACAAGCCTAGGATGCAAAATAGTAAAAGGTCTGTGGTCCAAGCTCAACCGAATGGAGCGCCTTGCGTTTTCAACACTGTCCATTTCTTCAAAAACGATTCTGATAGTAAAACTGAAGAGGTTTGTGGTAAACATTCGATATTTCAAAGCTAAATTTAAGGAGCACAGGCTGTGTGGTTGTGTTGCGACTCGCCACCTCTATTGAGACCTCTGCTCACTTTGAGGTAATCCTCTGTCATTCCGATGTCGGGAACCGTATCCTGAATGGATATATTTTGGGTGTTCCTTTTTCCAACACTGACACACCACAACTGCGGTTTCGTCTTGGTTTACACTCTTCAGGTGGAGATAGCCTGACCTGGGGTGGAACTCAGAGCTTAATACTTCATGGCTGACGCCGTGAACACTACGCTGCTGAGATCCGCGAGCAACGCTTGGCACAGTGGAAAGTAATTCAAAGTAACCCAACCACACAGCGTACTGCTTAACTTTAGCTTTGAATTACTTTCCGCTGTGCCAAGCGTTGCTCGCGAATCTCAGTAGCATTGTGTTCACGGCGTCAGCCTTGAACTGCTAAGCACTGAGTTCCACCCAGGTAAGGCTGTCTCCACCTGACGAGTGTAAACCAAGACGAAACCGCAGTCGTGGCGTGTCAGTGTTGGGAAAAGCAACACCCAAAACATATCCATTCGATATTTCATTTTGCTGACCTGTTGATGCCTCCAATAGCGCCATTACTCCCTAACAGAGGCTTACCGTCAGGTTTAGCAATGTATGCGACTGCAGTGTATTTTCTGCTGTTTCGAAGGCACATGCAATCTGTAACAAAAGTGAATACTGGAACATCGTTACCCACAAAACTAACTGGTAAAGCTGTAGGAGATATGGTGCACAAGCAATTGAGAAAAATGCTGTTTGCAAACATGCTGCTGCACTAACGTAATAGGTTCTAACGCAACAAGCTCCATTTCCAGGTAATTGGCTTTGATTGGCACTTAACAAAAACATAGCGATTATCTCATGAGGGCAGCATTAGTTTGTGAGTAGACAAAGGAATCAAGTGCACAATTTCGCTAACACCAAATATGGTAATTTTGGTAATGATTAAAGAAACCTGTGGGTCAGTTGTGGGAGTATCCATACAAGAATTAGCAAGCGAACGACAAACTCGGGCAACATGTTCCGACTTAGCACAACTCCGACAATTCGCGTATTTTGCATAGCAATATACCCTTTTTGCACGGTGTTCAATAGTTCTCTAATGGCAACATATTTTTCCATCTGAACATCGCTTTAGCGCTAGAAATGGATACAATGGATCAGTGTTGGTGGCTGCCGTGTTTGGAGGATACAATTTGCTTTCTTCACTGACTGTAACCCTGCGCTAGGCATATCCCAATCTCCCTCCAAAGTGAGCTTATCTGCGTCCTGTTTAGTAGACTCACCTTGATCCGTGAATCCGACAGTAGAGATAGAATGTTGTAGCCAGCATATTTTCTTCAAATCTATTCCTTGGGACGTTGTCATAGTCCCATTTCCGATCCTGTACTCGACAGCTACATAACCTTGCTACAGTTCGGTAAGCTTGTTTGGGAGACCTTGTGCATTTGTGTACATATAGAAAGGCGTTTCTGACCTCAGTAATGAGACAGGGGATATGTGTTTTGGGTGCAGTTTCAGCCACTACTGGATTTTTGGTTGGGGCGGTGCCGAACTCGTTTGTGTCAGATCCCCTTAGCTCGTTATGATTCTTGAGCGTCTATGGTTGCAGAACGTACTGGGTGTGTACAGCTCTTATGTCGGCTAGCTAAATTATGCGATCCACACTTTTTGAGAAGTGGTTCAATTTGCTTATTAACGACGTATGTTGGCTTATTGGACGCTGCTTTGATCCGGAGCTATTTGGGTAGAATGCTGCGACCCGCATACCCTTGTTGAAGCATAACCTTCACAATCTTCAGGTCACCTCTTTATTTTGGTCATCTGCGCAATCTCAAAAATTGCACTACGATGGTTTCCACAGAGAGATGGTCTCTCAAATGTTGCACCACTGGTTCTGGCCGTGGGTAGTCCGTTTGCGCTCATTCTGACCTCCAGCCACAACAACGGTCATGGCTACACGCTCACAACAGAACTTCTTCCACTTCACCAGCGGATGTTAATGCAACACGGTGGAACCTCGGTTAACCGTAGTGCTTTGAGTTGAACTAATAATCTTCAAGTTAAAGAAGTATATACTTCTTTTAATCTTGACTACGCGAGGAGCGCCATTAAATGCTGGAGGTTAGTAATAATACAATAACTGATATGAAAAATTGCAACAGTTTAGTAGGAATACATATACATGTGTCCATAAATGTAGGTATATATGTAGGTGTGTTGCTGTAAATGTGTTGTTGTTCTTTTGAATGAGTTCAATAGCGTCGTTAGTGTCTAAAGGAATGTTTGACGTCTGTAGATAAGGTTGTCCGAGTAAGCAAGGGCAGTGTGTTTATTTAGTGCCGAGTCACATCCGCCATGTCACAGGGTTGTTAGACAGACTTTTGTGGCTTTCCATAGGGAAAACGTTTGCCAGACGAAACCTACCACTTTCTAGAACACTGTCGCCAAACTATTTGCTGGAACGGGTTAACCCGAAACACCCAGCTGGCACAACAGGAAGTTGTTCGGCTAGCCAGCCTTCGGGGGTGAAACTATTATTACAATCGGACTGATGGTGGTTTGTTCGGAAGAATTTATGCCAGTGATATTATTGTTAAAACTTACATGTGACGGAGTACTGAAGAGCTACCTGGTCTTCTTCCTTACATTTAGTTGGGAACCTAAGAAGAATCACTAAGGTTCACTATCTGTCACGCTTCTCCCAAGAAAGCGATGTTGAATTGCCTCTTATGTTTAAACATTTTCCACATCCTGTCGTGTTTTTGCTAAAATTCATGTAAAATCTTTATCAGTAGAATGACCATGCATACCACAAATTAAGATATAGATACCGTTTACAATTTTGCATTATCGAATAATTTACTGTTAACTTGGAACAATTTAAACGATACATTCCGAAGAAATTAGTATGCTGCAATTCATGATGGCAGATATAGAGACATGATGGAAAGTCACAGAATACTTCCATCCCAATAGCCTTTGACAGGGTTTCTTTTGCTGTTTATTTTAAAATCCTTGCGTTCTTCGATACGTTTCGATTCAATAGCTGACTGTGTGTGAATTTCTGTTTGCAACCAGGACGCAGAATTAATTTTTTCAAGCTTGACACATCCGCTGCAGGTCGGGTACTTCATAATGCACTTAAGGCAGGGTTAAGCGAATGGGTCGTTCACACTGTAGGCGCCATGAGGTACAAGCAGAGCAACTGAGCAAAAAGGGACACCAAATTTCTAATAGTTACTTTACTTTGCAATCGACAGCTGTGTTTGTTGGCTCGTTGTATACATATCGGTGGCTTTCTTTGGCGAACACAAATATTGCTTTGTGGTTTTCGATCCAACAAATTGTTTGCGTGTTTACTTCGGAAGTTTGGGAAAAATGTACAGTTGTGGTAAACTTTTACCCACACAGACTAGAACCAAGAGGTGGAGTGCAGTAAATAGCGTTAGTGAAGTTGGATCGATTGAGTGAAGGCACCTATGTTTGTGATAAGCATTATATCCGTAAAGCGACCTGAGTACAGTGCCAGAGAAAACGATCACACAGCCGCGTGTTTTAAGCTACGTTTGGACCTTGTTCCCATAGTTCGCCCGCGATAGCCTAGGCCCAGAATTTCTAAAAGAATTTTATTGAGACATAGCCTAAAGCAGTGTGAAAGGTTGCTGCCGTTGGATTAAGCTGACTACCACATGTAGCCTATTCATTACGATCGTAATTGTTCAGGAAGGAATCATATCGTCTATTGTACGTATTATTAGTGAGATACTCTATTAGAATCCGGGTCGTAATACGTAATGCGCAGCTTCGTTCCACCGAACAGAGAACACATTATTTACATTAGAATGATACATCACCCGGAATAGAAGTAAATGGTCACTTTTGGCCTGTTGAGCCCCAACAGATGTATTTCAAGATGTTTACATCTTTGGCAGCAATTAAGTGTACATGATTCCAGTATACCCTTAGTAAATTGGCATAGCACTAGCCACCTTGCTAACATGTCCCTTTTGCAAGTTAATAAGCACCAAGCAATAATATCCTACTATAGATGGACCGAAGCACTTATACAAGGCGATACCATAGTCCACAAGCCCATCAACGTACGGTCTTAGTCGTGACTGATTTGCTTTCGGCTATGCCCGTGAATCACAACCCCGTGATTGCAGACAGCTACCTGTCCATGAGACGGTCCAAATTGCCTTTTACCTGTTACCGATGTGGAAAATGGCATTTCTCGGCCGAGGAATGTCGTCATAAGCAAAGTATCTGCCGTCAATGTGGAAAATAAGGGCACTTGGCCCGAACTTGCCGATACAAAGCTGGCGCAGTAGTTTCATCCCGATTTCCAAAAAAAGCCGTGAAGATCGTCCAGTCATCGGACGAAGATGATCAACTATCCACGATTTGAAATGCAACGTCAAACCACTGTGTAATTCACACACACTACGCTGTGCAATTAAAAATGAGAAACTCGTTGGTTAAAATGGAAGTTGTTACCGGTACCTCAGTTATCATAATTAGTGCCGCATCAGTTAAAATATCGCCCAAATTACCCCTCTGTGAATCAACTTTGCAAATGTACACCGGGCAGCTGATAAATGTCCTGGTAAAATATAACATTCATGTTACTTATCATGCGGAGCAGCAGGCCATAGAGGCATATGTTATAACGAGCGCTTGTCCGAACTATCTCTGACCGGACTGGACTAAATATCTTCTGGTTACGCTAGAGACAGTGAAGTTTATGTCCATAAACCAGCTCTTGGAATATGTGCTCAAGGGACATCCTGATGATTTAGACGATAAACCGGGGAAATTGAACGGATAACACACTAGTATCAACTTTTGGCCGGAAATTTAGCCACGCAACTTCAGTGCATGCGCCATACTTTATTCATGAGATCAAAGGTCGAAGACAAGACAAAGATGTTGCAATCAGCAGGAACAATCGAGCCAGTCCGATACAGTGAGCAGGGAGTACCAATAATTCCGGTATTGAAGCCGGATGGTTTTATGAGTATTTGTAGAGACTAGAAACTAATTGTTGATCGTGTATGAAGAAATTCGTCACATCCAGACTCACTCCGACAGACACTACATACCCGGAAATGCACGGTACCCGCGTTTCGTCCTTTCTGGAATCGTAAGCAGTGTGCATTCCATCGGAACTTATTAGGGTTCGAACCCGTAACTCGATTTTGCCTGTCCGTGGTTGAGACCATTAAGCTACGGAAGACGGCAACGATCATCGTGAATAAATTACTAGATGTGGGTGGCTATTCTGTCCTCTGCACGGTAGTAAGGTGCAAGCGCGTGGATTATGAGCGCCGCTATATCACATCTAGTAACTTGTTTACAATGGTCGTCGCCGTCCCCCGTAGCTCAGTGGTATAAATCACGGACTGAAAACAGACGAGTTTCGGTCTCGAGCCTTACCAGCTTCCGATGGAATGCACGCTGCTGACGATTCCCAAAGTGAGGAAACGCGCGTGCAGTTCTTTTCCGGTCGTGTGACAGCTGTGTGATTTAGTCAAGTTGTGAGGAATTTAGGCCTAAACCATTCAACTCCACCTACTACTCCTCTCTAATTGTTAATAGTTGTTTATTTTTGGAAAATATCCCCTACCTCGGATAGAGGAATTACATGTTACGCTGGAAGGTTTACAAATGTTTACACATATCAAATTCAGTCACCCGTACTTGCTAATTAAGTGAGACGAGACCTCTCGCTCATGCCTTATGATAGGTACCCACGTGGGTATTCGCATATACAAACCACTGCCTTTTGAAATCAACTGAGACCCAGAGACACTCCATTGGATTGCGGACAACCTGATCAAAAAGATATTCCATTCACTTGCGCCTATCTTCGCGACATTCTATTTGCAACACGTGCAATTACCAAATAATTACAAACGCGATCCACTCTCTTTGAACGTATGTAACTGATTGAACTCAAACTGAAGATCTCCTAATGTATGAATTTTCAGATTCTTTTGTAACCTGGGTTACCGCCTTGATTAGAACAGAGTACACGTGTTATAAGAGAAATTCATGCTCATGCTTGTCGCAACTGAACCCAAGAATAAAGCTGAACTCTGTTTACATTGGGGATGTTTTCTCACTATCGTCAGTTCTCACCTAACTTCTCAACGGTATTCACAACCTTGTACCAACAGTTAAACAAGTAGAGGTCCTGAACTTGTGGTCCGGATAGAAGAAGGGCCTTCACAGATGCATAGAGTGTTTAGCGCCTCTCGCATCTTGTGTATTTCGATCCAAGGAGCCAATTCTGCTGCTGTGTAATGCTACTTCACGCGAAATAAGCGCAGCCTTTAGCCACCGGACAGACGACAGTTCTTCTCGTCCGATCACTATTGTTTCTCCCACCCTGCAATTCGCTGAATGGATGTTCTCTCAACTGGACACAAAGGCCTTGGCGATTATTTCCAAAGTCAAGCATTTCTTCCAGTAGTCTGAGATGACAGTTCGATATCTTCATTGACCACAAACCACCACTAGTTTGCTTCTGTGTGGGAAGAAAGATATTCAACAGATATCCTAGCTTTGAATGTAAAGGTGGGCACCACTTTCGTACGCCTATAAATAAAACGTTAGTTAGTAAACGGACCAAGTAATTGCATTGCCGATGCACTTAGTCGCAACCCGTAGCAGCATGGCATAAAAACGAACAGTGAACCCATGGACCTTATCAATCGGATGCAACATCTTGAAAAGCCACTCGACCTGAGTGAATTCGTGCGGCGCCTGACGGACTGGGATCCTGTGTTGTCGATGTTGGAATGGTTCTCAATGGTCGGATGGCCTACATGCACGTCAGACGAACTGAAACCATTCGCCTGGGTGTGCAATGAATTGAGTCCATACAATGGCTGTACATTTCGAGGCTCACGCATATTTCCATTAGACGAATTACGGCCCCAGTTGCTGAGAGAGCTGCACTATGCACATCCTGAAGTAAACATGAGGAACACGCTGGCACATGGTTACCATTGGGGGCCGAACATTAATCACGATATAGAGCGGCTGCTGCAAATTATGAGCAATTTCGAATAGACGAACTTCGAAATTCTCGTGGACCGCTCCGTCCATGGTGTTTTTCGGAGCGATCCTGGCAGCTGGTACACGCGGATTACTTTGGCACAACCAATGGGACGGTGTGTCTACTTTTGATTTATGCCCATTCTAAATTGATAGAAGTACAACCAGTTCCGCATGCGACTTCCGCAGCAACAGTTGGAAAAATGTGCTACCTATTCACCATTTTCGGTATCATATTGACGTTATGCACCCAAAATGGAACACAATTTACCGGTGAAGCATTTCAGCAAGACCTGAGTAACAACGGAATACGGCATATTAGGTCTGCGCCATACCATCCCGCGTCGAATGGAATGACAGAACATGCAGTGCTGACTGCTATCCAAGATTTCCTCAAGCAGATTAATGGAACTCTACAAACTACGTTGGATCAGCTGTTCTCTAACTTCACGACACCGACTGAGTAGAAGTAATGTTTGGCCGAGCACTACGAACGAGTCTGCATTACATTTTTTCGACCCCTCGAAGCAGCATGGAGTCAGTGTAGCGAAGATATGTGGGAATGACAAGATGCCAGGGGGAATGTGGCTCAATGATTTTGATTCGCTATAAGCAAGACTGCCTCACGGAAGCAAGCCGAAAAGCTGCTACACTTAGGTCCTCAACCATCAGCCAAGCAGAGCTACAGCTAAAGGACGACCTTGTGGTGCGCCGCCATTTTGACTATACCCAGTTAAGCTCAAACAAACCACATGAGCTGGATCAACAATCGGCCGCGCTGAGGTAAAATTTGATGGGGAATCTGTCGTACAAAACCAGGAACCGCAAACATAAGTGAACAACCCCAATTAAGGCGCTCAACCGGCACGCCTATGCCAGTTGCTGGGTATCAACACTGAACCTGCAGTCCTTACGAGGGAAGAGAACATCAGAGAATATCGGCGCTCAGACGAATGGTTGACAATGACCTTGGATTACCTTCCTTATTTCACTGGCTTTTTGTTTCGGCATTTCTAACCCAATTAACGGTTAACGGGTTTAATTAAACGTTTCCATACTAAGCGTGCACGTTCTGTTCCGTCTACTAGCTAAGGGTCGTACCTAACACTTGCATTTTCAGGTGTTTAGGGGTAGACAACGAGATTTAAATCACTAAAACATCAATGCGAATCCACTTCATCTGTGAAAACAACCAGTTCTGGGCGAATGCGTTTCAAAATTTGGTCGGATTAACCACATAATCCTTATGCATCCTATCGAGGTATAACCCTTTCTTTTCTTTTTCTGGACGTTTAATTCGCTTTTTCACATGCATACTGTAGTGGTAAATAATTATTCTTGTCGGAAGGGACCAGCCCAGGTGACATACAACTGGTGGATGAAACCGACACAAACTTTCAGAAATGACTCACATATCTAGAACTCGAGCAGTCATCTATTATCGACACTACTGTTATAGCAGTTGTTCGAAAATGAACCTAAAATTATTGCGCAGTTGCAAAATATCTTATTTTCTTATTAGTGACCATTACTATTACTACCTTTCTACCTCCACATTTGTTTTATTATTTAATATTTAGATTTTGGGCACGACAGGGTCCAACTTCCAACGCTAATAACTGTACCCATGAAAAACGCATTTCCATTGACTCTTGGGCCTGAACAATGCTTGACTTGAACGCATTATAGATGGTGCGGACTAGACTGCTAGTATACACACTACCTACAAACCAAAACAGATGGATTAACTAGGTGAGATGAGTTAGATTTATGTCAAAACTGCTTTAAATGCTATAACGTCACGCGACCGAATCGGGCATGGAAATGAGGGTGTAACGTATCTTGTGATGCCCAACGTCGAAGCAGGTTCCCAGGAGACAATTCCATCGATCGTTGAAATGCTTCAGTTACACATTTGGATTTTTCCATATGTAAAATTTGGACAACCAATCAAATATCTGAAAGAATCTCGATCAATTAGTACCGCTCACAACAGAAATAATTTAAGCATTACTCCGAAAATTTCGAACAAACAACTGTTCCATGCGATTCCTCTGTTCATATTGATCATACCATTAGAATTGAATAGTGCCTTGCGTTGTTCAAAAATGCACGGTTACCGTTGAATTTCTTTTCCACGCCATTTCATTTTATTTTCTGTATAGCAGGATAGTATCGATGTATGCATGCTCCGTGCCTAATATGGACGCAACTTCTCAATTGATGGGAAATGTACCGATTACGATTAGTATTATTATCATTCAAATTCGGTACAGCTAGTCGCAAAATTAAGGAGGGGGATGTGAACACACCCACTGCTGTTAAACGGCTCATCTGCTGTAGATTGCAGGTCAGACTGGTACAGCTACATATACTTTGTAGGTGGAGTGTAATTTACAAGCTATTGCCTTTCCCGGATTGAACGCAGAGCATGGATTTGAGCCGTTCGCGATCATTATTATCTATGCCGGCCTACCATTAAAACTGGAGTTGTATTTCGTACGGTGGTGCTAGTTCAACTTAGCATGCTGAACTTGCGTAAACATCAGAATGAAAACGGTTGGTCTGGTGTGACTATAGTTTTACGCCCATTGGCTCCGTCTACTCTAAACGTACAAACAACTCTCTTGCTTAGATCACACCACCTGTCGTTGTGTTTGTCTACCTAAAGGTTTGTCGGATGGGGTGGCAACCCTGGTCCAAAAGAATCAATTCATGCAGTAGACAGTAAAATTTGCAATGTATTTTGTTGTCGTTGGTTCGTCTCATACCTCAAATGAGTTGGATGGTATGAAGATAAACAAACCCTGGCCTGTAAATAAATACGCTCTTCCGCCCGGGACGATAGCATATTATTTGTGGCCATCGAAAATAATGGTCTCCTGGGCACTTATTTTCACGCTGGTGCTGCTTCACCTGACCCAACTGAGGGGGAAGAAATACTACAATGATTGCTGTGAGTCCAAAAACATTAAGATTTTCTTACTTGGTTTTCATTTTTCCATGTATGATTTGATTAACGAGAATTTCTGCTCTGTTGATAAGCTAAACCGTCGTACAGGTTGCATTTATGCTTAGAGCTTTTGACCTGTAAAACAAAGTAAGAAGGATAAATCTGACTTTCCGATGGTTGAAAAGTATCTGAATTCGCTTATCTCTATATGCTGACGACCTCTTTAATAAACCACGTTGGTCCAGTCACCTGATTGGTCAAATATAAGAGGTTATAACCCTTTTGAGCATGAAATTTACTGATAATAAATGTTGTTATTTTAACAATTGTTTATTTATATTGGGGTATAAGAACGCGATCAAATTACAAACTCAGCTTTTGCGATAATTAAGTCACCAGCTCAATTGCTACCACTGCAGTGGACTGCTTGCATCAGAGGTGGGAACATTGACGTTTTAGTATAGAAGTTAGCAAAGTAATCTGGGTATAGGGGGTCATTGCAATTTACAAACAAATATTTTACTTTTGCAGTGTGAATCATGGCATCTTTTCGTATAGTTAATATTTGCCAGCTATAGCCAGCTAATGCCTTCATAAAGTCTTTATTCTGGTGCACGTTTTGAGAATGCAGTTCATCTATCCACAATAGCTGAATTTGAGCTCTGTCCTCCTACTGTCTGATCGCGTGTGTGGAAATTTATTTGGGCTCTGGCAGTTGAAGCCTTGAAATGCAGTAGGATTAAATTACTGCCAGCTTTCCTGTTCACAAACCACGCGATCATAACTATAACATTCATAGAACGGAAGAACACTCGGAGATGTCAGCGCGTATTGCGACGCCGGTTTGGGTAGTGCTGCACACTGAGCTATAAGGTCCACACCACTCATATGATTAGTATACTATGTTATCCAAATGGGTCGAGGTAGAGTGATTGCTTTCTGTTCCTTCCTGCACTGTCGCTGTGCAAGATCTTGGAGATGAAGTCCGGCACATGTTTATGAATAGAAAGACTATCAACCCAATGCGGATACCTTAGGTTGTTCCTAATTGTAACCGACATGAATGTGTCCATGCCCTTCTTTTGCATCTGCTTTTCTTTTGACATACGTTATGGAGCTTCACGCACTCTGTTAGCACGACATGTTCCACTTCAAGCAATCCCATATTTTTTAGTTCTTCGAACAAGGTGAGGCTTTAAAAACGATAATCAAACACACCTTGTAACCATTATGTTTAATATCTTCGCAGAGACGAAGAACAACATCAGAACAGGCTCCTAAGACACTGACACACTCGCTTCCACTACTCGCTCCTTGTTACACTTCAAATTGGAAAACACAACCAGAACGACCAGCTCAAACCCACACATTGAGCCTCATGGTTTAGGCATCTTTAGGCGAATATTGCCTTAGCAATGTTTCGCATTTGCATAGGAATATCTGTTCATCAATTGGTTAAACTTCTTCTGGTCCAACAGCATCAAAATTGAACTTTGTAAGTTATCAATTACAGGCCTAAACTTGTAAAGCCTATCTGTATTGTTTGGGTTTTGTGCCACATTGTCTGCAAAGTGCAAAATCCTCCAATTCATTTCAAATCGATTCACTGGCATTACATTTGTGACAAGCTTCATCTTCAGACCATCTGAGGACCGAAATTATTTTATTATCTTGTATCTGACGTATGACATCACCATAATTGTTACTAGGACCGTTCTTAGCTTGGCCAATGTCAGACACAATTGCTCCATCCCACATTGTGTAGCACACGAAGTCGGTTAGCGCAAAATGAGTTCTTGCAATTCTTCATGCAACAACGTAAGAACATAGTCAACAGGGATTTCACAGCGCACATTTAGTGTAACTTCACAGTTGAACGGTGGAAGAGATCTATCAATATGAACTCATTATTGAAACACGTTTATTATGCTTTGGTTTGTTTAGAGGCATAACTTGCAGTTTTGTACCAGTACATATTTCATCAAATCAACTGCATCCTCTGAACTGGAGTGTGCTTCTACAATAAGAGCTTTCCGTGGTATTCCAGAGGTAAGACAGTTTTCTTCATCCCCGTCATTGTTTTCAGCAAAAGAACAGTCAGAATCCAATGGCATATATATTATGTTGGAAAATGAAATAAATAACAACTAATTATAAACTATCTTATAATAAATCACTGTTACAGCTAATTATGGATAATTAAATGTAGATGCTAAAATTTCGCAATTGTTATCTATATCGGAAAATGTGTGCACATAATAGGTGGGTGTTGAATTCTATGACCTTACTGCATGAAGAACGAATACAGTGAATATGTTTGCAACAACGTAGATAAACAGCCTCAAAAGAATAATTATGGTTCATGTAACGTTACACACTATAGGTTACTTAAATATAATTAATTACCGCGTTGCTGCTTTTCTGTAAAATGTTTTTGTGGATACAGTACATTTACGTGAATCATGTGCACCAGGTATCGACTCGTTCGCTATCTTGAATATACAGTAGAAATAACGATACATTTTACTGCACCGGCAAATGTGACATCAAACAGCGAATGTCTCTGCAGTGAATAACATGCAGTGGAGGTCATGGAAAACGTCTATGTAGCGGTGGAACGAGCCAACGACAGACGTCCACTACACGGATCTCTATGTGGCAAAGGGTTAGAGTAATTGCTTTGAACTTAACACTTGTGTCTGTCTAGTTTCCATGTGTTCACTTGTGACCTCCGTTGCTGTGTAAATTATCTCTACTTATCAGCTCCGGATAAAACTCTAATCAGTGCTGCCGTATCGGGATGCGGAGAAGATGAGTGCGATTTGGACGGTGGTGATCGCATCGCGATATCGATTGTTTTCAAGCCAAGTGAGAATACGAACACTGATTGATACTACATGCACCATGGGAGAGAGGCTTTGCATTCTTTGTGTTATTATGTGGCAATAGCCACATCCTAAACTTATGGATTTGTTTTGTGGTTGTTTTCTGTGATCGTTAATGGGACACTGGGTAAACATAGCATGTGAAACATGCTTGGAACTGCAGTGTATCCCCACATACTGTTTCACTTGTTCTGATAGACGTGCACCCCAGTCTTTCAGCCGTTCAATTACCCGTTTCATAGAATTGCTGTCTTGCACAGACTAATTTTTTCTATCCAGAACTAGCGGTCCATTCAGGTAGAGCCAAACTTTGCGGAATGAATACAAAGCCAATTATGTATGAAAAAAGAGTCGCAGCGATACCAGATATATGTGAATATATCAAACCCAATTGCCCAATGGAACCTGGTCGCGTTTATACGGATGAACATATCCTACGTACGGCGAACGTTTCGGTGAGACTATCCTTCACTCAAGTCACCTGTGATCACCTCTATAACCAGTGCTACATGCGTCTGATTTAGCGGAACATGGTACTTTTGTTGTGCACTTAAACTAAATTGACTCATTCTTGTTATTTTCAGATCAGAGCTGAAACGCACTACAAACTTTACGATGAAAAGTGCAACGTAATTACCTGCGTGGAATTCTTTTCCGAATTGCGCTCAACCAATACCAACATATCTGTAGTAACTACGGTGGACGACTCTGTGCCTTGCAAAAATTGAAACAATACATTGACTAACACAATTGCTTTTTAACTTTAATAACTCACCGTTGTATGTGTTCGTTCCAAATTGTTGGAGTGAAATTGTGAATTTGTAATGGACTGATAAGAAAACAAAACATATTGTGATCATTACATTTGATTTTATTATTCTAGTTTGAATGGATATTACATGCGCAGGCGTCTAAATTTTTTCCGCAAACAGGTATGATCAATGTAAATGTTAATAGATACCACCTGCAAGAAATTAAGTTTGAAATAACGTGCGACAGTGACAGCACTTATGAATGTTATTATTCTCACAGTTATGATTAACATGCAGCAAACGAACACTAATAAACACATTAACTTGGTGGCTAAATTATTCAAGGAATATGCCCATGGATGCGTAGGCAACAGATTCAGCGAAGAAATGTAATTTCCTTGATGATCATCAGCTTGCCACATATATAAAACTAGTAAAGTACTGCGACATTCTGAGAAGTGTAGCCTAGATTTCTTATAGTCTAAATAGTCAGTTATTCTGTAGATTCGACTCTCCAAATGAACCTGATGGTCGCGCAAACGCTCACACACATACACACACAAGCTCACCATAAAAACATAGGATCATTAATCCGTGGGAGTGTGGAATCAAAATAACTCTCCGCCCGTGATCGAAATGAACGGGAAATGAAACCATTGCAAAAGTGTTATCTGGCAATAGATTAGCCCGAACAACATGGAATCCGGCCATTTTCAATGGGGGCTGTATGTGGAAATGCGTAGCGTTTTAGCATACTGTGGAAAGTTTTAAAAACTTTTCTTGTCACAACTTGATCCTGTATAGCAATGAGGGTTAAAAAATAAAGCTGTCAGGCATATAGCTTTTCATTTCCACAATGCTGCTGGGTAATGTTCTGAAATCCGCTTCACCATACGTCTTGTCTTGAGTCTGAGGTCTCTTACTCTACACGTACAAGCGGATTGACATGAGATATGGAAATCGGACTGCGCCGGAAGTCTGTCCTTAAGATGCTAGGTAATAAACGACAAACGGGTACGCAGCAGGGATTAAACTGGCTACTTCATTTGAAAGTCTTCTCTTTAGTAACTTGACCAGAAGGCACATTAGAACAATGAACAATGAACAACGATTTATCACGGGATAAAAGCAAGTGCTTGACACGTCCCGTAGGATGGTTGAGGTGAATATGATGAAACCAAAATATATCTGGGTCATCTATCGAACGTCTGCCAAGATGAATAGTTTGATAAGTAACATCAGTGTAAAATTAAAATAAATTATCGAGCGTAAACGTTCAGAAAGACACTGGGGTGCAGTGATCATTGAGGTAAGGAGTGAGAAAAGTAAAATATGGTCGCTCACTTAGGTCCATTTGCTACATAAATCCTGTTGAAAATATGCTTGGCGTAATCCAAAATAGAGGAGTTTAAGTAACAAAATGTTGGGAGCTAAGAGTAACATCTAATCGTTTTTTGAAAACATCCAAGGTAGGTGAGGATACAACTGAGTCTGGGAGTGCATTCCAATGTTTGCAAACCCGAAGGGAAAAGTAATTACGTCGACACTCTAGACGGCTGTATTGTTCCTTCAACTTTAGGCAGTTACCCCTGAGCTGCGTGTTGTGGCTAAGTTTCAGCAAATGACGGCATACGTGGTTGGGGTCACTCAATATTTGATACGCTAATATGAGATCACTGCGCAGTCTTCGATAGCGCCCGCTGAAAATTCCCAGCAACTTCAGCCTTCGGTGGTAAGAGTGATGGCGCATACCCTTTACATTCTTTGTTGCGCTTCGTTGTGGTGCCTCTACCGCTTCTAGGTCGCGCTTCAACCAAGGTTGCCAAGCTTGGATGGCGTATTCAACATGCGGGCGCACGTAGGAATTGTGCATCATTGGGAAGATTGATGGGTCAAATCTCCCGAATGCTCTTCGCAGCATGCCGACATGCTGGTTGCCTCTTTTCGCAGCTACCTCAGCCTGTTTTGAACAGTTGAGGTCGCTCTGTACGATCACATCCAGGTCACGTTCCTGGGAGCTATTCTGCAGTCCGTTGGTCCCAAGTGAATAGGTGTAGTTATGACTATGGCGTAATTGTACGACGCGACATTTGTCTACATTGAACGGTAGGGCGTTTTGTACTGACCAGATCGACACGGTGTTAAGGTCGCACTGGAGCCGTTCATGGTCTTCTGGTCCTCTGATCCTTCGCCATATCTTGATATCATCAGCGAAAAATAAGAAATCGGAAGTAATTAATCTCGCCAAATCGTTAATGAACACCAAGAATAGACGAGGTCCAAGAACCGAGACTTGCGGTACTCCGCACGCCACATCGATTGCATCAGACAGTGATTCTCGGACTCTCACCACTAGCCGTCGTTCTTGTAGAAAATTGTCAATCCAACTCAGGATTGGGTCGCCAATGCCGTACTTCCGAAGCTTGTGAAGAAGAATGCGATGGTTTAAGCGATCAAATGCTTTCGAAAAGTCCAGGTAGATGACATCGACCCCTACTCCATCATCAACAGCCTCAGTCCAGCTATTACGTGCAATTAATAGGTTAGTATTACACGAATGCTTTTGACGAAAGTCATGTTGCTCTGGGGCTATTAAGTTGTGAGTTTTCCAGGTATTGCATCAACACATATGCGATGATTGATTCCATCACTTTGGATAGTACGGGAATTAGTGTTATTGGACGGTAGTTGGCAGGATCAGTGCGGCTACCTCCTTTATGAATAGGAGTAATGATCCCTTGCTTCCATACTGGTGGAATACGGTTCTCCTCTAGACATCGCTGATAGAAAACAGCCAGTGCTTTTGCTAGATCACTAGCTACCGACTGTAGAGCCTTTGGTCGGATGTTGTCAGCTCCGGGAGAACTGTGGATACGCAACGATTACAACTTCTTCAACACAGCTTCCGCAGTGATGGTGAGGTTTTCTAAACCAGATGGTGGAGTAGTAGAAATGAGGAGAATGTTTGTGCTCGTTACCTCCTGGAAAGTTCGGGAGTAATGAAGCCGTAGGAGATCAGTTGCTTCCACTGCTGATCGCGTGCACCCATCAGCCGTGACTAGTGCTGGAACCCCTCGCTTTACCTTTCGAAGGCCGTTAACGTGTCTGTACAGGAGTTTGCGATTCGTGCAGAATCGCTTCATTAACTTCTGCTGATGAGTGACCTTGTCTTCGCGGATCAGTTTCACACAGAAGTTACGATGGGTCACGTATGCAGTCCAGGTTTCGGCATTCGGGCAGTCCTGGTGATCTCGCCATGCCAAATCCCTCCGGGACATACATTAACGTGTCCTGCTCCTCAGAAATGAATTACGCTTGTTTTCAGGTTGGAAGGACTTCTGCTCTGATGCGTGCGCTACCAGTGTACTAAACGTCCTTGTAAATGTTTCCCAGGCAACATCTGGGAGGCATTCGGTTAAGAAGGTCCAAGATGTATCCTTAACAAGTTTAGACAACACATTGTAGTGGGTGACAGTATGCACTTTATCCTCCTCCTTTTCAAGATACTCCGCATAGCAAACATAGTCAAAAGAGTAGAGTAACATGATAACTACGACCCAGTGGTGTGCTTGTAACTATCCCGCTAACCATGAGTTCTTCGTTAGTGAGCACAAGATCCAGTATCGACGGCTTGTTAGCAGTTCGAAATCTGGTGGGAGAGGTTACGTGGTTGTAAAGTGGGTGGCTAGCAATAAGTTCTTGCAAGCAGGCTTTAAACTGCATACCGTCGGCTGCCGGCGTTTCTATGTCGTGTACGTAAAAGTCTCCCGCGATAAGAATGTGGGTGTAGGACTTGTTCAAAGCAAACTGGAAAACGTGGTTCAGTTTTGAGTCCATTTCCGAAGTTGAGTTTGGTGGGCGATAAATCACGGCTAGTAGACATGTGTCCTTGTTTCGCAACCATAGGCGAATCGGGAGCTCGGATTTCCGGGTGGTCGATAACTTCACATCGGAGGTTTGTGTTATAATAGAGAATCACACCGCCCCCCTTCCGATTCTATCGGTCCGAAGCAGTGACATACCGGGTAAATTGATCTCAGAATCGGTTATCTCAGGGTTTAACCATGTCTCTGTAATCATGACGAGGTCCCGCGGTTGTGAGGCATGGAGTTCTCTAAGTTCTGCCAACTTGCTTAGAAGGCCTTGGGCGTTTGTATACATGCAAGAGAGGGCTTTTGTTGTTAGGAGTTCATTGATAGATGCCAAGTTTGTGTTCGCTTTTAAGCCGGCCGTTAGGTGGCCGGCAATTAATCGTTTTTTGGTTTATGTATTTCAGTCGTGTTGCATAACATGATTAAGCGTTCCTGAACAGAAGTTTCACTGGTGCTGTGCTTCGTCCTCCTGTGTACCATGGGCGCAGTTGTGTTGGTCTCTCCGCAAGACTGTGCAGATAAGGAATTTGCTGCGTTTGCAAGTTCCGTTGAATTGCTTCCGACATTTGGCCGTTCGCCTGCTGCCTTTAGCCGGATCTCTGTTGGCAGCCTAGCTCGAAACTTTAACCAGCTATCCAACAGAACTTGCGTCATTCCCTCGGAGTGTAGTATTACTTTAACTAGCCTTGGACCGCAGCCCTTGTAGTTAGGTGATGACGAGACTCTTGTCAGGGATTTGGCAATAACGTTCTCAACAGAGAGTGCTTCGCGGATGTAGCACCACTGCTCTCGGTCATGAGTTTGTGCATCGTGATCAAAAGAATGGAGAAGCTAAGGAACACCATGAACAAATATTGTTTTCTTGCTGTCTCTATTAGCAATGCCGCGTTGGTCGACTGCTTCTTTTGAGCGATCTTTCCAAGGTAGATCAGGCAATATGCGCACTCCGCTCGGTGAGTTGCGAAGACGAACTGCTGAGAGCAGGACAGCCTCTGTCTCATCTGCTGAGTTTAGTGTTACTCGAAGAATTCGAGGTTCACCAGAGTGCACTGAGGTCGGGTGACGCGCTACGCGTTGCAGCATTGCAGGCTCAACATGAATGTTAATTGCCTCGCAGATGAAACTCCACTGGTTGCGATCGTCTTGCAACTTGCCTTTAATTGTTCCAGATTTGGATTCGGGAACATTGGTGCACACGAGAGTTAACGCAGCATGGTTTTGTCTAGCGAGTGTTGGCTTTATACTTTTTGCCGGCAATTCGCGTTATTTAGAGGACACCATTGGAGTTGACGGTGAAAGCTGCTTTGCGCCACACGTGCTCGGTACTGAAAATGGACCTATGTGTGTCCCTCCCGGTGGGGTTGTCGAGGCAATCGATGCGTACGTTACCTGCTTGTTATCTGCACCGGATTTCCTACGGCTCTGAGCTGTCGGCGTCATGGATGAATCTCCAAGTGAAGCCTTTATGGTTGGAGAAGTGGAAGCAGGCATGTTTGGGGCTTGCACAAATATGGGAGTGAGGTAACCCAGTGGATTTAGAGTCACAGACGCTGCAGTGCGGTTGGAGCGTCTAGCTCTCTTCTTTGGTTTAGGCTCAGAGCTTACTTTGGCCGGGTGAGATATTATCGTGGCCGTATTTACCTCCGGGGGAGGGATCTTAGTATTTACAAATTGCGCGATTATTTCAGTCATCCTATCGCACTTTTTCATGAGCAAAGATAAGCAGTTGACCACTGGAATGACTTGACATGTTGGGCAAAATCAAATTGTGTCAGCAACTTGGTTTGTCTGTCTCACTTCTTGGACAGATTTGCCTACACATTGCGGACAGTATGATCTAATGCAACTAGAACAGGTAATACTGATCTTAAGCACTTTACTGCAGTTGTCTGCGCAACATAAGCGATGTTGAACCATTGGAATGCTACTCGTCCTCTTATTGTTTACAACAAAGCCTATCTAAGCGCTCGCCTTGATAAGTGTACTTTGCGCAAGGGGTGACACAGGAACAAGTCAGAACACGCACACGAATAGATAGATGTTCAACCAAACCAAGGTCAGGCGTAGAGGCAGATGGAGGTCGTAACGCGCAGACTGTCGGATTCAGCGATCAATCGACTCGCAGTGGTACACACACACCCACACAAAGCGGCAGCGTGTGTTAATCGGCCTGCCTTAGGCGACGATGCAGGTGGAGCGCTGATAAGCGTCCCTAGAGCTGCTCAGTTGACGAGCGGAGCAAAATGGCTGTAAGTTTGTTATGCTGCAACTTACAGGGATGGTTGCCGCGTAGTTGGGGAGTCCACAACTTCTTCTTCCGAATGAGACCAAAATCTTTTCCGAAAGACCGGTTTGATGTAGTTACACAAGTGGAATTCGGCAAAGAATATGCCGAAAACTGGGAACTGGAGCGAGAGTATAATCCACACAGGTTAGATCCAGGAGATGGAAAGCACTGAGTAGAGCTCGTGGAACTGGTTCGAAAGAGCACAAGCACAATATTGTGTGTGGAGAATTAGAGTGGCCACAGAGCGCAAAGCGAGAGACGAGTTAAAGTGCGGCCGCACGTTAGGGTGTCCCAAGCATTAACTTACTACCCTATACTACCAAAGCTCAGTAACGAGACCACCCTAGTCCCATTTAATCTAGGCGACTTCGACGAAAATTGTGCGCTAGGTACATATAACTAATAGAATAACTGAAAATTAGGAAGTCATTTTGGACACAGCGGCTATGAGTATCTATTTAGGATCGAGTGATAAAAAGACGACGTAATTTATCTATTTGCGTTGTGCAGAAAATGCTTCAGCATACATCGAAAACCACAGGCTCTCATGTATTGCGACCTCCGGGATGATGGAATGACAGGTTGTTTCTAGCTGGGTTATCTCCATGTGTCGCCTGATTGGAGTCAGCCTACCAGTTTAATAATTGAGTGTCACGCAAATCAGCACTCACGATGGACTTAGATCAAGCAAGCTGAAAGCTTTCTTACAGAGTAGGATTCGAACATGCGTGGCCATAGCAATTTCAGTTCATAGAGCCTTATATACCTCACTTACAGAGTCGTATTGAAGGAACAAGTTGCCAGAGAACGGGAGGACGATGTGCAAACGTAGTAATAAGCGAACATATTGGACCAGGTGTAGTTGATCAAAAATATGACAATGGTTTGCTTAGGGCATGTTAGTGTACGGAAAATGTGACAATCGGTTTCACTCTCACTATCAGAGGCAAAATATAAAGAGCGAAACGATAAATAAGGCGTAAATGTCCAAGAGCGATGAAAGATGCAGCTACACAGAGAAAGTTCTACTCGCTGCTTCCAACCAGTATTCAGTATTCACAAGTTACATACTTACAATATCCGCGTAAAGCTTGATGTTGTAATGTTGACAGAATGCTCTACACCAGACATTCTCAAGGGAATTTATATGAACCCCATTGAGCATAGGAAACCTTCGGGGATCCATGGGATGCAAAATGGTTTTAGGGGGGCCGTAGGGAGCCGTGAAGTCAATAGTGGGTTGCGTTAACATAAAGAAAAATTATTTTAGAAACAATTTCCAACAGTCTGTCTTAGTAGCTTAATATCCCTTGATCATTATCCATAAGTGCAATGGAAAACACGCCACACAAATGGCTCTTTACGAAGGTTTGCAAGCCAGACCAGACAGACTTTTGTTGCAGGACTTGCGGAGTTCCGGGTAACTTGCGTATATTTCTCCAGCTTCACCTCAGGCAGACAATCATCAAATGGTGAATCCTACTGTGCAAGTAACAGCCTAGCAGACTCCAAACTTTTGATACCTAGCCGCGGTGAACGCACTGAACTCTCCTCAGCTCACTGCAGCATTTACCGTACGAAGCTACTCTGACACTAACGGAGCTCTCCTCAGGACACTACCATTGGGTCTCAACTCATGCGCTGGTAAGAATTGCTTTATCTTTGGGTCACAGAACACTATGGTTATGTTACGCAGTTTTCCTCTTCAGTCCCAGTTTCCTTGCATATATTGCGTCTGATCACACTAGCCCGCAGCATACCAAAATCAAGTGACTTTCGTAACAAACAGTTCAGCTGAAGTCTTCAAATTGAAGAGCACTTTTGTCAACTTGCATCATGTGTGTGTACATCTGATTTTGGTGATGTGTATATATAACATATGAACATAGCATACTTCTCATAAGACTCATAATAATCAGCTTCCCTGTACACATGCAATTAGAGCCATGTTTGGCAATAGGCGAGGCGCTTGCTTATTTTCGTTGTTAACACTTCCATGCAGGTTTATTGTACCATCCGGAAATTTCTTCCCTGTTTGTCACTTCTGTCCTTCCTTTTAAACTGTTTTCATGTTTGGTGTAAATTTTCCGCAGTGAAGTTGTGTCCACCGCGCATTGTCATTTGCTGTTTTCTATTTGCATTTCCCTTGTATTGGCCTTTTCCTGAATCTTTAATTCTGACATTTTAGATAACTACCGTATTTACACTATCATTCTCAGAAATGACACTTGAGTTGCCATATAAAATATTTGGAGAAATAAAAAATAAATGGTTCATGCTCCTCAGTGTGGGGCACGTTTGCAAGTAAATGAGCATCGTACTACAAAATGTATGGTCGATAATTGGACAAACATATCACAAATTAACCAGTAGCATATTGGATGTATATTTGTACATGCGTAAGGTAGTCTGTCTAATGAATTCGTTAATGTGACATTAGATTTATGATTTTGTGAGATAGGCTCGCCAACCTAGGAATTCATCCAAGTAACCCTTCGAAGTAGATGACGTTCATGAAGTGCGAAATATCCACCGCCAATTCAAGAAGCAGTGCATTTATTAAGTGGTAATTCACATCCGCCTACTGTATCAATTATACTATGGGACCTGATGAGCATGAACTCTCAAGACGAAGTTCAAGATATTTCGCTCAGCAACACAACCGTATTCAGACGAATACATGAGATGTCAAAGGACATAAAAAGTGCTATTGTTACTTTATTATATTCCGTAAAATTTTGTGTCACACGTGGATGAGTATATTTCACGACACTGATCACGTGGCATACATCCGATCCTACTATGGTGAAGATGCTGTTTGCCAGAATTAAAACCAATACAAACTGCTAGTCTCTATCCAAGGTAGTCAGTGGTTATCTGAATGAAACATCACAATGCAGAACATAGTTGCAGGAGCAACAGATGTTGCTACGGCAATGGCCTGAAGATATAATTCATTCCTTGCACAT
This sequence comes from Dicrocoelium dendriticum, assembly GCA_944474145.2. Classification (NCBI taxonomy): domain Eukaryota; kingdom Metazoa; phylum Platyhelminthes; class Trematoda; order Plagiorchiida; family Dicrocoeliidae; genus Dicrocoelium; species Dicrocoelium dendriticum. Next base: position 11,962,702 of record OX104063.1, on the reverse strand, counting down.
CTAAGATGTGTTCTCCATCTGTTCATACAATTCACTGTTTGATTCATCGTGAGCGCCTAGTAGTTAAGAACTTCAGGGAGCGCTTAAGATTCACTCTCTAATGTTATAATAATAATCAATAAGATCAAATCGCACCTTCTTCAAAATCATCATTTCCAGCAGTTTGGTGAGAAGAACAATGATGGTTAACAGTTCTTCTATTGCATAAAGTGGTTACATGGCTCTCCAAGGGCAACTATCTGAGATGTTTTGTTATACCCTGGGACACCATCATCATATCTCCTACTGGAACTGCTTATGAAAGAAAAATCTTAACTGGTAATCCAGATATATTTATCTGGCTAAGCTTCTTAAAAAAATATTTGTTCATTAAAACTATTCGACGCAAGTTAAGTAATCTCACATCAATCGATGAAGAGGACTTTTAATCGCCTATCTTATAAAGCTGAAATTTTATGTTCAAAACATCAGATGTTGGTATTTTTCACGGTTCTCAATTCTAGCTACAGTCACGTAGGTGCTAAAGGATGACCAGTTGATTGTTTATGTCAGTCGTTGTAAACAAATCCGAAGTTAACTAAAATACAGCTTCCTTGACCTGGTTGTCGTGGAAATCCTAGTTTTGAATTCAGTACCATTGGATATACAGCCATAAAAAATTGGAAGCATAATCCAAGGAATACTTACAGAGATTAAGTGGCACACTACCAAGATCTGAATTCACGCTTAATAAAGGATTTTTTGATAAAATTGATTCCTGGAACTGATGTCCCAGACAGATAAAACGCTGACATATTTCCATGAGTTCTATCTCCATATTTTGTTGAATGTGGATTTAGCAGAGTGGTGTCTTTAACAAAAGTAGGAACAGCAAGATGAGAGATTTGACTCTCGCTAGCAAGTTCAGAGCCGGACAAAGTAAGATTGATCAATAATTAGAAGCTCAAGAAGCGTTCATATTTCTAGATGTGTTGATAAGAATTTACCTTACCTCTTAATTCAGCACATGCATTACAGTTAGAAAATACACTAATAACAAGAATTTAAAATAATAATGATGATATTTTAGTAACTATTTAGAACAGGTTATATACTGCGGCAAAAGGAAAGTTTTTGTTGCTACCAGTATCACAACTGACGTTTGTAAGGAAATGAGGAGCGATTTCAAAATTAAAATTATCTCATAGCAACAAACAAGTAGTATTATGCTCACTAGATACCACATATTTTGCCTATAAAGTGTTACGGATTGAAGAAATTATAGCGATCAAAGATGTGGGGCATGATAAATGGAAAGGTTCAAAAGGGAGCCAAGTTGCATAAAGAATGCCACATCTAACAGAGTTAAGCCACTTTAAACCGACTATATTTCAGTATGGCTCTTGTTTAAATAGAAGAAACAGTCTTCATTCATTAATTGAAATGTAGCAATTAAAATAAGCGACACATCTCTGATTGTGACAACCCGAATCGAGGAGACAGTACATTAAAAACATTTTGTAAAATCGGCGAAATATGGGATAATATTTAGCCGGGAAATTCGTTAGAGCAGCCGACCGGACAACAGAGTAAATGTTTACCTATGATAGTTTTAAATAAGGCGATAATGGCGAAATTAACACTCGTTAGAATCTGATAATAATTGAACGATTTTATTGTCCTAAAAAAGGTAATAATGTAAAGCAGTATAGCTATAAACAAAACATTTCAAAAATGACATTTATAAATATACTTGCAAAAATATGAAGGCAAAATAATTGAATAGAAAAGGGTAATAGCTTGACAGTTAACAAAAATACGAGTTAAATAAGGAGAATTAAAATTAAGACTAAGAATGATAACATAATTTCCAAAGTTTTAGGATGCAAATCGGTTTATCTATAAGCCTGAATTTAAAAAACGTATTAACATTGAAACAAGGGCATTTGCAGGTCAGAAGAAGTACTAACGATTTAGCTTGGCATTTTAATGCAATTCGAAGAATGATCACCTGGGCTAAACCAAGTCCGTGAGAAAACTGTGGTTACAGTTTGTAAAGGTTCAGAGATTAAACTGGTAAAACAATGAGGTTGGAGCTATTTCTGTCGATCCGTGTTCGAAGATTCCGCTTCAACCTGATTCCGTCCGTCAAAGATGTATTGATTGGCCGAGTTTAAACAGTTAAGCACGCGGTCGGCAGTTCCACGCCGTCTATTCTGTTTAGGAAATATGTAAACTTGGAGATTTCTATCTGCTCAGCAAGTAACTTTGGCTTTTCGTTCTTGCTTCCCAGCTAATGAAATCCACAGTGTCGCAGTCGGTTGCGTGTCCCGAGTCTGGTGCATGTATCACTAGCGCCGAATGTTTGAATACGGCTTTGAATTCCAGCTCATTTTTGGTGAACGCAAAACGTAACTTTAGTGTTATGCTGTCCTAGTGCGTAGTTCTCTTCCTGGTTGACCCAGGTAGACTTACGCACAGCGCCAGCAAATAATTTTTTAGACACAATTGCTTGTCCTATCATTTGGAGGTTGTTCGTTCAAAAGCACCATTGCTGAATGCATTGTTTGAACTCGTTGGAAAGCCACACTTATCATCTCCTTGTTAAATACCTGCCGCATCGCTCCAGTGGTTTTCTCTCTATAACTGATTCTCACTGTCCCAATCCATTCCGTCGTAGGTTGTGAAGATGGGTTTAGCGCTCTCTGCAACTGACGTTTAAGTAACCGCCTCGGATATCCACTACCTATTGATCAGTTCATTGTCTATTTCCGTCCGGTTCTCCAATCCTCTCCCTCTAGACACAGAGTCGGAGTCCTATGAAACAAAGAGGATACAATCGCAGCATACACGTGTTTCGAATGGTTTGAATCATCATGTAATATTCCAGCAGTATCTGTTGGTATTCGACACATCGTTGCTTTTAGCACTCCTGCGTTCCTGTGAACTAAACGGTCAACGAATGGCAGTAGACACCCGCAACAGTATAGTTGCATCGTAAATTTGTGTTCTCAATTATGGAGGTCAGGTAGTTCATAAATTCCTCTTTCTTATCCATTTTAATGTAAACAGCATTCTGCAATACCACGGAATGCCATCATTGCAGAAGCATACTCCAGTTCAGAGGATGCAATCGATACGATGAAAGATGAAATGGCAGAGAATTTTCCCTTTGTGCCTCTATAAAAATCAAAGCAAACTGTGGATAGATCAATAAGGACACTTCATACTGATAGATCTCTCCCACGGTTCACCGATAAACTTACACTAAATGTGCGCTGTGAAAGTCCTCTTGACTATATTCTTACAATGTTGTATGAAAAAACTCCAGAAATCCGTTTGTGCTAGCGGAATTTTTGTGTTACACAATGTGGGATGGATAAATTGTGTCTGACAGTGGCCGAGCTTAGATCGTTCCTAGTATTAAATATGGTGATATCATACACCAGATACAACAGAATAAGAAAGTTTCGGTCGCCAGATAGTCTGAAGAAGAATCTTATTGCAAATGTAATGCCAGTGAATCGATGTGAAATGAATTGGAGGAGTTTGCACTTTGCAGACAATGTGGCACAAAACCCAAACAATACAGATAGGCTTTACAAGATCAAGCCTGTACTTTATAACATACAAACGATTTTGTAGCAGCTGGAACAGAAGAACATTAACCAATTATTAAATAGATACTCCTATACCAATGTCGAAATTTGATAAGACAATGTTTGCTAAAAAAGGTCTAAGGCATGAGGCTCAATCTGTTGGTTTAAGTATGTTTCATGGTTAGGTTTAGCAATTTGAGATGTAACAAGGAGCGAGTGGTGGAAGGGTGTGTGTCAGTGAATTCAGAGCCTGTTCTGATGTTTTTCTCCGTCTCTGTGAATATATTCACCATAATCGTTACAAAGTGTTTCGATAAACCTTTTTTCAAGCGTCGCATTGTTCGATGAACTAAAAAGGATGGAATTTATTTTACTGGAACATGTCATGCTAACAGAATTCATGAACCTCAATCACGGCTGCCAAAAGAGAAGATGCGAAAGAAGGGCATGGAGGCATTCACGTCGGTTGCAAAAAAGAACAACAAAAAATTTAAGCGATGGCTTGATAATTCTTCTATTCATTAACATGTGCAGGAACTCATCATCAAAACCTTGCACAGCGACAGTGCAGGAAGGAAAAGAAAGCAATCACTCTACCTCGACCTATTTCGACAAAATAGTATAATAATCACATTGATGGTGTGGGCCTCATGCATCAGTGTGCAACACTCGACTCAAACCGGCGTCGCAATAAACGCTGATATCTCCGAGTGTTCTTCCGTGTTATGAATGTTATAGTTGTGAACCCGTGATTGGTATATAGGAAAGCTGGCAGTAATTTAATCCTACTGCATTTCAAGGCTTCAACTGCCAGAGCCCAAATAAATTTCCACACACGCGATCAGACAGTAGGAGGAGAGAGCTCAACTCCACCTATTGTGCAAAGATGAAGTGTAGTCTCGAAATCCGCACCAGAATTAAGCTGTTATGAAGGCAGTTGCTGGCCATAGCTAGCAAATATTAACTATGCGGAAAGATGCCATGATTCACACTGCAAAAGTAAAACATTTTTTGGGAATTGCTACGACCCACTATACCCAGATTGCTTGGCCAACATCTATATTAAAACTTGAATGTTCCCACCTCTGATGCAAGCAGTCCACTGCAGTGAAAGTAATTGAACCGTAGACTTAATTATCATAAAAGCTAAATCTGTATGGTAAGTGCTTTCATAAAAACCAAAACGATTGGAAATTGTTAAAGTATTAATATTTAATATTACTAAAAAATTGCAGCGTTGAAGGGCTAAAACCTCCTATATTTGCCCAATCCGGTGACTGAACCCACGTGGCCTATTAAAGAGGTTGTCAGCATATAGAGATAATCGAATTCGAATCAATTCAACTGTCTGAAAGTTAGAATTAATCTTTTTAGTTCGTTTTATAGGTCAAAAGCACTAAACATAAATGCAAAGTGTGCGACGTTTGAGCTTACCATCAGTCCAGAAATTCTCGTTAAGCAAATCATACATGAAAGAAATTCAAACCAAGTAAGGAAACCTTGATGTTTTTGGACGCACAACAATCATTGCCATATTTCTTCTTCATTAGTGCAGTCAGGTTAGCAGCAGCGTGAAAACATTTGCCCCGGACAGCATAATCTTTGATGGTCACAAAAAATATGCCATCGTTCTAGGCGGAAGAGCGTTTTTGTTTATCTACACAATTTCCAACTCCTTTGAGTTTTGAAATGTACCAAAAATAACAAAATACATTGTACGTTTTACTGTTTTTTATGAATTCACTCTTTTGAATTAGGGTTGCAAGTACAACCGGCAAACGTTTAACTAGACAAACATAACGGCAGGTGATGTGATTTACACAAGAGAGTTGTTCGTATGTTTAGAATGGACAGATCCATTGGGCGTAAAACTATAGTCACACCGGACGAACCGTTTTCATTCTGATGTTTTTGCAATTCCCACATGTTAAGTTGAACTAGAACCACCGTTCGAAACACAACTCCAGTTTTACCGATGGGCCGACACAGATAATAATGATCACGGACAGCTCCAATCCATGCTCTGCGTTCAATCCGGGAAAGGCAGCAGCGTGGAAATTTCACTCCTCCTACAAGGTATTCGCAGCTGTACCAATCTGACCTGCAATCTACAGCAAATGAGCTGTTTAACAGCACAGGGCGAGTTCAATTTACCCTCCTCATTTTCGCGAATAAACGTACCTAATTTAAATGATAATAGTACTAATTGTAATTGGTACATTTCTCATCAATTGAGAAGCTGCGCCCACATTTGGCACGGAGCATATATACATCGCTTATATTTTGCGATGCATAAAAAAAACACCAAGAAGTGGCGGAAGAAACACTTTGAAAGATAACAGTGTATTCTTGAACAGCATAAGGCGCAATTCAATTCTAATAGTATGATCAATATGAACAGACATATCGCATGGAACAGTAGTTTGTTCGAACTTTTCTGAGCGGTTCTTAAATTATTTCGGTCGGGAGCGGTACTAGTTGATCGATATTCTTCCAGATGTTGGAGTGATTGTCAAAATTATACATATGCACAAATCCAAATGCTTAACTGAAGTAAAAAAGCAATCCATGGAACTTTCTTTTGGGGACCGGCTTCGACGTGGGGCATCACAAGATGCGTTACACCCTCACTTCCATGCCAGATTGGGCCGTGTGCCGTTGTAGCATTTAAAGCAGCTAAGTCATATATCTAACTTATCACACCTAGTTAATCCATCTGTTTTGGTTTCTATATTGTGTGGACACAATCAGTCTAGCCCGCACCATCTATCAGGAGTTCGAGTCAAGCACTCTTCACGCCTGAGATTCAAGTCAATGCGCCTTTCATGGGTACAGTTATTATGGTTGGAAGATCCTGTTGTGTCCAACATCCTATTAACAAAGAAAACAACATATCTGGAGGTATAAAGGTAGTAATGGTAAGTGTCACTAATAAGAAAACAAGATATTTTGCTACTGTTCAAGTATGTTAGATTCATTTTCGAACTACTGCTATGACAGAACTGTCGATAACGGATGACTGCTTGTGTTCTAGCTATGTGAGACATTTCTGTTTGTGTCGGTTCATCCATAAGTTGTTTGCCACTCTGGGCTGGCGCCTTCCGATACGAAGAATTATTGATCACTAAAAAATGAATGTGAGAAAGCGAATAAAAGGACAATAAAATGAAAAGAATGGTTTATACCTCGATAGTGCCATCTATGGATTATGTGGTTAATCCGATAAAATTTTCAAATGCAATCGACCAGTATTGGTTGTGTTCATAGGAGAAGTGGTTTGGCACCGATGTTTCATTGATTTAAATCCAATATTTTACCCCTATCCACCTGAAAATGCAAGTGCTCCTTATATTCCGTAGCTGGTAGACGGAACAGAACACGCACGCGTAGTATGGAAACTTTAATTAGACTCGTCCAATGTTAATGTTCCTAGAAATGCTGAAACGAGAAGCCACTGAAATAGGGAAGGTAATTCAAGGTCCTTGTTCACCAGTCATTTGAGAGCAGATGTTCACGAATAAATGCTCAACTGCATACGTGACACCTCTCTTAACTGGTAAAGACTGCAGACACCGTGTTGATACCCAGCAACTGACTTAGACGTACATTTTGTGAGTCTTAATTGGGGTTATTCGCTTAGGTTTGCGTTCAGTGATTTATGCGTCAGATTCCCCATCCATTTTCGCATCAGAGCAGTCGGTTTTCGATCTTGCTCATGTGGTTTGATTGAGCGTAACTGGGTATGATCAAAATGGCTACGCACCATAAGGCGGTAATTCAACTGCAGCTCCGCTTGGTTGACCGTTGAGGACATAAGTGTTGCAGCTTTCCAGCTTGCTTCCGTGAGACAGCCTTGGGTATATCGGATCAAAATCATAAAGCCAGATTTCCAATGACTTCTTGTCATTCCCACACTTCTTCGCAACATTGACACCGTTCTCCTTCGAGGGTTCGGAATACTTAGCGCAGTCTCGTTCGTAGTGACCTGCAAAAATTAACTCCTGGGGTGACTTCGCTGTTGACTCATCCGGTGTCGTGCGGTAAGAGAACAGATGATCCAACGTAGTTTGTAGGGTTCCATGAGTCTGCTGGAGTGGAATTTGAGTAACAGTCAAAACTGCACGTTCTGCTATTCCATTCGAAGAGGGATGGTATGACGCAGATGTAATGTGTTTTATTTCATTGTTACTCAGGCATTGTTGAAACTCGTCACCAGTAAATTGTGTTCCGTTTTGGGTGCGTAACGTCAATGTGATACCGAAAATGGTGAATAGGTAGCGCATCTTTCCAACTGTTGCTGCGGAACTTGCATGTGGAACTGGTTTTACTTCTTTCGATTTAGTATGGGCATAAATCAAAGGTAGACACACCGTCCCATTGGTTGTGCCAAAGTAGTCCGCATGTATCCGCTGCCACGGTCCTCCGGCCAACACCATAGATCTAGCGGACCGCGAGAATTTCGAAGTTTGTCTATTCGAAATTGCTCATAATTTTCAGCAGCCGCTATATATCGTGATTAATGTTCGGCCCCCAATGGTAACCATGTGCCAGCGTGTTCCTCATGTTTACTTCAGGATGTGCATAGTGCAGCTCTCTCAGCAACTGGGGCCGTAATTCGTCTAGTGGAAATATGCGTGAGCCCCGAAATGTACAGCCGTTGTATAGACTCAACTCATTACTCCCACAGGCGAATGGTTCCAGTTCGTCTGACGTGCATGTAGGCCATCCGATCATCGAGAACCGTTCGAACATCGACAACATAGGATCCCAGTCCGTCAGACGGAGCTCAAATTCACTCAGGATAGGTGGCTTTTCAAGGTGTTGCATCCGATTGATAAGGTCCATGGGTTCACTGTTCGTTTTTATGCCATGCTGTTACGGGTTGCGACTAAGTGCATCGGCAATGGTATTACATGGTTCAATTACTTACTAACGTTTATATGTATAGACCTTCAAAGGGGTGCCCACCTTTTCATTCAAAGCATGGACATAGATAAAAAAAATAAAATAAACGTTTTATTCCTCGACACTGCGTGGCACAGACCAATTGAGTGGTCTTATTGACATGTACAACGTGACAGCATAATATAATTAGTTTTACGTGTTTCGTTCAGTGGTTTCCACATGAGCTTTTAAGATGATTAGTAGTGTGAAATTACTAGAGAAATAAAGAAACTGGGAACAATAATAAATGTAGATTTCACGAAAAGTTTAAGTAAAGTAGTACGGTGATCCATGGAACTGTCCTCAGGGGGCTTGTTTCCATGCAGGGTATACACACCATGGGTTTCACTCGCAAAATAGTAATTAGGCCATCATACTTGGTATTAATGTATTTTTTGCATAGATTATAGGCGATGAAGCCTCAGCCCGTTCCGTCATGCGGATCAATCAAGTGTGGCACTTTTGTTTTAAGCCAGTGAGCCAGTAGCAATATGATTTGCATGGGTATACCACTTTATTTTGGAAGCTGTAATCCGTCACCACCAGAGATCAGCACAGTCATGACAAACAATGAAACAAGGAAGAAGATATAGTATGAGGAATTAAAAAACATACTTATGAATACAAACGCTTGCCGATAGGCCAAGCACAATTTGCTGGAATAGCTTGACGAGTGACGAGGATGGTACAGAGAATTCATCTTGAAAGACGTAGTGCGGCTAAGGACCAGTACGTCAAAGAAGAAAATGGAAATGCTAAGACGGACTGACAGAAGTAAGATCGTTTATAAATACATACCCAAGAATTTAACTACATAAAAGTAATCTTATAATATTGAACCGAATAGAGGATATGGTGACTTTCATATGTACCCAGGACCTTTCTCATACAAATCAACTACAGTCACCGTTTGGCTTAGTGTTGACCAATTACTAGCAACAGTCAGGTGAATATTAATCATGCGTCTGAATTGTGGATAGATAGTGCAGTTTCTAACACCCGATGGAAGTTTGTTCCATATTAACGCATATCTTACGGAGAACAA
>OX104063.1:11864196-11953044 GCA_944474145.2 Dicrocoelium dendriticum | reverse complement strand
CGAGCTAGGCTCGAAGAGTGGTTCCATGCACTCAGTGTGGAGCGGACTACGGTCCAGCCACCGCCTTGTGTGCGCCTGATTCCCCAAATACAGCGTGCTTGTGTTTGCCTGTGAAGGAGTGTGGGCCGGCTCCGTTGATGAAACGTGGCTCCCATCCACATGCCTCCCGGTCTTATTCCTTCGGGTTTACACTGGATATGGGGTATGTGGTTGGAGCTGTGGGTGGTGCAGCGCAAGCCATCCATGGTCCCTCTGTAGGCGCAGGCGTCCTGTGGCTTGCCACAGTGACAGGCAAATCCGAAACCGGATGCCGCCACCATGTGGCTTGTCCATGCTGAGGCTGATGTTGCATTCTTGATGCTTCTTCACCGCAGTTGGGCTAAACCAACTTACACTTAAACTAGGTCTTTTTAAGCTGGATAAATTTCATTCCGCTTTATTTGGTTTGTTCTGCCTCCCTGAATAATGTTCTATTAACTGGCCACGTTGCTTACACTAATTGCGCTTATCTTCGATACTTTTGTTGCATTTGTAGCATTTTTAAGTAACTTATGGACATTTCTTACTTATCACGGATTTGTTGTTAACGCACTTACTTCATATGGTAATTTAGCGAAGAGTTATGCCACCGTATCTGTATGCATTATTGGATTTATTTTATTTCAGCTTGTCGTTTAAAGTGAATGGCTGTAGTTTGATATCCCTGGTATGGTTGCGCTTGATGTGTATGTTGACAAGGTGCCTACCTGTCTATTACCCACTACATCGTTCATACTGACTCCAGGAGACAGTTGGTCGTTGCTGGAGGGGACGGGGTGCACGGTTCTTGTGGCCGTGCTAGGCTCAAAGAGCGGTTCCATGCACTCAGTGTGGAGCGGACTACGGTCCAGCCACCGCCTTGTGTGCGGTTGATTCCCCAAATACAGCGTGCTTGTGTTTGCCTGTGAAGGAGTGTGGGCCGGCTCCGTTGATGAAACGTGCTTCCCATCCGCATGCCTCCCGGTCTTATTCCTTCGGGTTTACACTGGATATGGGGTATGTGGTTGGAGCTGTGGGTGGTGCAGCGCAAGCCATCCATGCTGAGGCTGATGTTGCATTCTTGATGCTTCTTCACCGCAGTTGGGCCAAACCAACTTACACTTAAACTAGGTCTCTTTAAGCTGCGTAAATTTCATTCCAGTTTATTTGGTTAGTTTTGCCTATCTGAATAGTCTTCTATTAGCTGGCCACTTCGCTTACGCTAATTGCGCTTACCTTCGGTAATTTTGTTGCGTTTGTAGCATTTTTGAGTAACTTGTGGACATTTTTTCCTTATCACGGATTCATTGCTAACCAACCTACTTCATATGCTAACTTAGCGAAGAGTTATGCCACCGTATCTGTATGCATTATTGGATTTATGTTATTTCATTTTGTCGTTTCAAGTGATTGGCTGTTGCGTGCTATCCCCGGTGTGGCTGCGCTTGATGTGCATGTTGACAAGGTGCCTACCTGTCTATTACCCACTACCTCGTCCATACTGGCTCCAGGAGACAGTTGGTCGTTGCTGGAGGGGACGGGGTGCACGGTTCTTGTGGCCGTGCTAGGCTCAAAGAGCGGTTCCATGCACTCAGTGTGGAGCGGACTACGGTCCAGCCACCGCCTTGTGTGCGCCTGATTCCCCAAATACAATGTGCTTGTGTTTGCCTGTGAAGGAGTGTGGGCCGGCTCCGTTGATGAAACGTGGTTCCCATCCGCATGCCTCCCGGTCTTATTCCTTCGGGTTTACACTGGATATGGGGTATGTGGTTGGAGCTGTGGGTGGTGCAGCGCAAGCCATCCATGGTCCCTCTGTAGGCGCAGGAGTCCTGTGGCTTGCCACAGTGACAGGCAAATCCGAAACCGGATGCCGCCAACCATGAGACTAAGTGAGCTCAGTCGGTTTCTAGGCAGCCTTCACCTGTAGGCCACAATGTATGGGTTACTCAGTCGTGTAAATTAATAGTTGATGTTGAGGTGGAATGAATAGATACATGGATAAATGAATGAAGAGAGGTTTGTTCTGTAAAATGTTAGATATGCTCAAACAAGCAAGATGAAAAAATTACGGTTATGTACAAACTATAGGACCCATAGTGATTAGCAGAGCATACAGATAGTCACTCGACTGTTGTCACAGGTATAAGAAGGAAAGAAAACGCACTGGAATAAAATCGCGAACGTAATCTAAGGCATAACTTAATGGTTGATTTCGAGGAGACAACAAGAATGTATAATAAAAGTATCCAGAAATAAGAGTCCAAGAGATCCAAGGCAAAGTGGGAAGTTTTTGAGAAAGATCAAGCGAAGTAATACGATCATCTCTGGGACTGTCTCACTGCGACCTACTTCCATGCCGGGTAGTCTCTCGAGAGGTTCCACCCGCACCTCCACACCCCATCTGGTCGGGTGTCAGTGTGGCTTAGAAGTAGGTTACCACCACCGATTTCGGTTATCACTTGGGCTTCTTTATTTTGTAAGCTAGCCACTCAACCAGTCAGTCCGTTCAACACTCATGGTTTGCCGTGGATGTGCACATGATGACCCAATTTACCAGAATTGACGGCATAGGACACCAGGTGTGAATGCAACACTGCAGAGTATAGCGTTATTCCTTTCGCTCAGCAACCATTTATATGTATCCGGGGATGTTTGGCTATTCGCCTTTTGTGACCAACGGTGAAGAATAAACCAAAGAGAATAAAGTTGTGCAATGAGCTAAAGATAAAACGATAGAAATAAAAAGAACATAATTGAACACAGCCTATTGCATGGTAGTGGAGTATACCATCATATTGGTTGGTGTGATATGCCCTAAGAGAAGTTAGAAAAAACTGCTTCAATTTATTAATGGGTTGGCATCGCCTCTCAAAACGACTTAAAGGTATGAAATGCCAGGTCTGCATAGTCGATAGAATAGTTAAAACCCATCAGAGGTTAGAAATAAGCGATATATGGGTATTCCCTAGTCACCTGAAAGGGGACCTCCAAGATAGGCACTTTCGAGCAGAACCGATGTGGTGCTGGGAAGGGGTGAAGTTGCATAATCTATCCCAGATTGTTTGGGCTAGAAACAGTTATCACATCTATAGGCACTTGAAAACCGAACGTATTCATTATATTTGGCATAGTAAGCAAACCATCCAAATTCATTTCAAATTTGGCTGCAATCTCGCTTACTAATAATTTTAATGACGGTCTGTTCCGTAAATGGGCATACCTTATCATGCATAAATTTGGAACGCAGTTTCAGTATCTTCTTTTGTGTGGGCAATATGTGACCTATATTTCTCATAGGATATGCCGAAGAATTTTAGTAGATGAGGGCTATTTCGGGAGTCTGTACTGAGCAACGTATAAGATCATAAAAAAAGAACCAGCGTGTTTCTCAGCCGGCGTAACCACAGAGGGTCTAATTGATAGCGATAACAACCGTCTTCATAGCTCGTAGCGGTAGATAGTCCAATGAGAGTTTTCGTAAATGACCGTTGGATATTTTCTAGAATTCTCCGAATTGTCCTACCCAGGTAACTGTGGATGGTTGTGAAGTACACTAGCGTAGGGGTAACACTGTGCTCCAAACTTTCTTGTAGTGTTCTGGGAATGACGTAGTGGTGTAGGATTTTGGTTGCCTTGCCTTTGCTACCTGGTACGAGAAATGATCGGAAAACCTGAGGGAGGAGGAATATTTTACCCCAATGTCCCTTATTGAAGTGGAGCTTGGCATGTTTGTACCAGCGGAGGTGATAGAGCCTTCAGGTGTGCAGCATACATATCCTAGCACCGGCGAATTATCAGCAGCAAATGTCATGAATCAAGGCTTACTGCACGAATTCAGTGCAGCTGAATTCTCATTTCAATCCCTAAGGCCCAATTCGAGACCATTGGGTAGGAATGAATAAACGAGTCCAATAGCATCCTCAAAGTGTTATGGTTGTCCGTGTGTTATCGAGTAACATACGGTGTTTATAGAAATTGAGAAGATAAGTGGTCCAAGCACACTGCCTTAGACCATACCACTTGTGACTTCCTTTGAAGAGAGGAGGTTTTAACCGTCTGTAACTCCTTGAATCCCAATAGAAAATGGGTGTCGCCCGAACGAAAACACTGCACTGCTATGACGCATTACGACGTTACTGCATCATCAAGCATCGAACCATTGACCATTGTGATGTTAGGGTAGCGCTTGTAACTAACATTCCAATGGTCCCGGGTTCGATGCCTGCTAAATCCATCCGATGAGATGTAATCAGATCGAAACGCGTCATATTAGTGCAGTGCTTTCCGGCGGGCAACACCCAATTTTTTATGTGCATCCGTCATCGTCCTCGTGATCGTAATATCAAGGTTCACTTCAATGGGAATCACGGTCAACATTGAGATTGCGCGTCGCAATCCATCCACACAACGTGTACTTCAAAATGACCCACAACATCTTTGGATCCATTCTTCCAAGTAGGATTGGAACCAGCTTAGCAATGGCTTGCTGATTCCGTAAGAATGCTGTATGGACTGCAATGGCTTGTGTGGCACACGATCGAGGGCATTTCGCAAATATATCAGGATGGCGCCAACCGACATGGCACAGTCAACAACGGATGTTACATGTTCAAAGAATTGTGGTTGACGTGTTACGCTGGATCGCTTCTCAAGAATGTCCTATTGCCTGATGTTTATCATGTCTAGGCTTGTAAGGAATGAAACAAGACCAGTCTTGACGATTCGCTCCAGAGCCTTAGAAGCGGCTGCAGTATGATTAATAGGGCAATAATGTAGTATTGCAGTTCGTGGGCAGCATTTGTGTTTTAGTGTTGTGGAGGGAAGCACCCGCACTATATATCAAGAGTGTAACTATGTTAAGCATCAATCAATGTATATTTTTACCTCCAAACTAGATAACAGCTGGGGATATACCATCCGGTCTCTGCAGAAACGAGGGTTTTATGGAAAGTATACCCCAAGGAAAATCACTTAGGCTTTTGGGAATATCCGAAAGTGATTCATTTGCCTACCGTTTTAAGAAACGAAATGATATACTAGTATTATCATTGAAGTTTGCGTAATACCAACCGAATGTATTACATATTAGACTAACAGTAGCCGTTATTGTGCTATCTAGAGTCAGGTTTTGAATTACATAATAGTGTTTTACATTCCTCTTTTTAAGTAGCTTTACGAGTGTTTGCGCCTTATGTGGATTATTTGGCGCTCTGTTTTCCTAGTCGATTTTTGCTTGCTGCGATTGATGGTCCAGCTTCAGTGAGTTTCGTGTATTTGCATTAAAGTGACAGAGTTTTTAAGTATACTGTGTTGTGACGTAAGTTGCTTTTATTTAGTACTGGTTTTAATCCTTGACAACTTGTGACTACCACTGGTATAGGTGTTTATCCACAAGGTGGGTGCTAGATGGATAGTACATATAGTAAAATAATAATACATAATAATGGGTCAGCTGTACTCCGTAACGGCGCTTCGCTGCCGTGCGACCACCAGCACTCGCACGAGGGCTGAGTAGACCGCGAGGACGCCCATTCCTACGCGGGTTCGAACCCGCACCGGAAGTTTACGAGACTAGCTCGTTACATCTAGGCAAAATAAATAAATAAATAAATTCATTTTTGGGTAACTTTGGATAATGGGTTAAGAAGGATCGCTCCCAATTCATGGTAATGAAAAAGTTCTCGTAGGTTGCCCAATCTATGAGGTGGATGCGACGAACAGGCTTATCAGGCACGTGCTTTGTGTTTGCTATTTTGACTTGTATGCTGTGGTGCATAATATTGTTGTTATAATTGAGGGAAACGCCTCTTTTATGGTTCCGTAGATGTCTGATAAGGTTGCCACTGCACGATTGGAATACGCCTCCGGTAACGGCTTGGAACGCTGGCCAATCGAACGGATTTGCGTTGACATAACGGCGTTAGCTTAGCCCGGGGTACGCGCTGGTGAGACGGAGATTGAGCGAGCGTGAGAACGATCCTAGCCGCACGCATTCGGGTAGACGCTGAGCCCCCGGAACGGACGCACACGAGAGGGGGTTACGGTAGACGCGCGTTAGTGACAGACGCGAACGCTGCCCGGCTAACGACGCACACAAAATCACGTGACCGACCGACTCCCACTGAGACGAAGAGGGAAAAACGCAAGTGGACCGCTGAAGGCCCTTTTACGACCAACAAAGGGCGAATCACAGCCAATGCTATGGGTCATTAAGTTAGGGAAAATTGCTACCACGACAAGGTGGTAGTTTGTAAAAGACCATTGTCAAAAGGTGCGCAGTTGGGCCGCGTCTCGGAGTGGCTGAACGCTGCTGCGTTGTGGGGAGGAATTGAACCTCGCTTTCCACTGCCATTCTGCCGGGGTTTCTGGCGCGTTTTTACGGGAATATTTGACGGGCCCGCAACAATTGTACTCTAACTGCATTGTCAATATTTACTAACATTGACGAGACGCCCATGGTGGATAGTAGATCTAATCTGTTGGCTCTTCATGCGGGTTCCTTGACATGCTGAATACAAGTATTGATCAGAATATTGTGGATTATTCTCACGAGCCCCAGGGACATTGTTATTGTTGGGGTCGTCCGGACACTATGTAGTAAGTTGAAATCCACATGTACACCTAACTTTGTCGGAAGTCTTAGAAGCAATAGTAATCGCTTTAATTAGCTGTTCATTTTGGTGCCTGGTAGCTCAAGGGAACTATAACTACAACCCAGCAGAATATCGCTAGAGGGGTGTATCAACACTTATGAATCTTATAGGTCAGTAAGAGCCTGTTGATGGACTGTGACATATATATATATATATATATATATATATATATATATATTGCAAACAAAAAGCGAGTGGCTAGTAAGCCTGTTAGTCGCATCCGCCTCCGCGTTCACTCCGCCAGTCTTTTCACAACTGGTAAGAACCAAAATAACATTAATATGCTGGTTACTTATGTCTGAGTTGAACCACGTTGCAAAGATGAAGACGAAATGGGAGGTTTTAAGAAAGCCGATGGTTGTATGCACATGCAATTTGAGTAGAAGGAGGTAAATGTGCTCATATAGAACTAGCCAATACGGGGAGGATTAAGTGGATTCGTTTACCAACCCTATTACCGGTGCATCGTGGCAGAGGTATTCTAGGTTTGAAGAGCTCTAAGTTGTTTTGACTCCAATGAAGTAGGTGTTTTATTAGAAAAATTATCGGCTGATTTATCAGTCCTATCGTTGAAAATCCCAAGAGTGGTGGATAACCTTAGGGAAATGGTGTCCTAAGAAAGGGTTTTGATGTGGTTCCATGGGAAGGGTTGGCGGTGGGGCATTTGGTAGTAGCTGTTGGAGCTATTGAGAGATATTCTTCCTTTGAATATGCAAGGTCCTGTAATTTTCCATATATCTGTCGCTGGCTGAGATAATATGTATGTTAATGTGCTGTCCACTTTTATCCGGACTGAGCTGTGGGATGGGATACGGCCAGTCGATTTTCTAACACTGGTTCTGCTGTGAGGTTCGGTGTATCTGCTTGGGCCACTGAATCGTTTGTCTCTCATTAACTGATTTAACGTTTTAATTAGCTGCTGTGGTATGTGGTGGCGTTGTTGGTTAGGCATTATCATATCGTTTCATAGGAGAGCGATACCCTGGTTTTTGTGATTAACTCTCGGACGTGATGTGCTTAATTCATGACAGGATTTCCTAAAGGTTATTTCCTTGCAATTTCCTATAGTCTTACTAGAGAATTTAGCTCTGCGGTTCTGTACTGGAGGAGACACAGGTAATGCATACATAGCATCTTTTTATCCGTGTGCTATTTGCAGCTGGAACACACGACATGGGGTTGATTACTGCTTCTATCTCGGTATGACTTTGGTTCCGGTGTTGCCTAATGCTGTTGGTTCATTCAGCAGGTGCAATGATGTTTAGTGCACTATCTGCAAGGATAAAAGTTTTAATAGGATGAGAATTATTAGGGGATACTAGTGGTGTTATGTCAAGGTCTACATCACTGTCAATTCGATAGCTTGGTGAGTCAATATGTGTCCCTTAGTGTTGCCTTTCCTGAACAGCAAGACGTATCCCCAGCGGTGTTTCTTCGTGCCTGACCAAAATCTTCTTGAATTCAGTATTTGTAAAAATTAGCCATTTGGATCTCAGATTAGTCATAGCAGTTGTTTCATCTGGGAACTTCAGAAAAAGCGAGCATGATTTCCGTCTATATTTTTCCAGTCTCAGACAAACGCAGTTAAGTCGATCCATATAGCAGGCTGTGAGAAGGGCATTATTAAATTTTCTTTAGCTAGGAAAGAACCAGCCATACATAATGTATCGCCGTTCACGTTTTCTGAAGATTCGTTTAATTCACAGGAGAAAATTTGAACGCAGTTTGTGCTAAAATCACTGAGTTTGCTCCTTAATAGAACTATTTCGTTTTCGATTGGATTATACTTTTCAGCATTTCGGCTAGGATGCTAGGATCATCTCCAGTGTGCTTGGCTGCTGCTTCCTGATTTTCCATCCTAATCGAGGGAGCGTACATTTTTATCAAGGTAACTGTCTGTTGCAATGAATGCACAGATAATCGGTGGGGACAAGATAGTTTGAGTTTTGAGGTCTGATGCTCTTAGAACGTATACAGAAGAGTCCCACGTGGGATAAATTGCTAAAGGATGGCTATGCGCTTTTAATAATCTATCACAGAACTGACGGGTTCATTTTCAGAAGTGTTTGCTGCGAAGCCGCAATGGTTGTTGAGCGCTGATTCGCAGATCCTAGTTTCAACCTCAATCCCACGTTTGTTGGAAGGACAGGCGAATGTCGTAACACGTTGCCACATTCAGTTCCTGTTCCGCTGGCCTGATCTACAATGAGCCTACAAGTCAAGGCCAATATCGGCGGAACCTGTGTTATTCTGGCACTATGAATACGTAGCTCACAAAGTATCCCATGGACGCCTCTGTAATAATGTCTGTTATTAGTTTGGATAACACCGTGAGGAGAGCGATTTCAGTTAAAACTTGTGGATGTTTGTGAGTAGTGTTATGTTCGTAAAAGTGGAAGTCACGATTAAACTTCACACAACAATCTGCCTCGACGGGGAATCGAACCACCGTCCGACGAATTTCCGGTCCGCTGCTCAACCACTGAACTACCAAGGGCTGGCGATTAGGTGCGTAATTTAATACATGACATGCTTGGTGCGCGACGTATTGCCAATGAGCTCACAGTATCGGTCCTGGTGTTGCAGATTGGCTCACTCACTCGTCACTTCCCAATGGACCGAAGTATCTTCCCTTCTGATGTCCAAAGGGCGATGGTAGATTAATGGTGGATGTTTGTGAGTAGTGTAATATTCATGACTGCTACCTTCTACGAATATTACACTATGCACAAACATCCACAAGTTAATCTACCATCGTCCTTTGGACATCAGAAGGGCAGATACTTCGGTCCATAGGGAAGTGACGAGTGAGTGAGCCAATCTGCAACACCAGGACCGATACTGTGAGCTCATTGGCAATACGTCGCGCACCAAGCAGATTTCAGTTTAGTACGATAGCTCAGTGTGAATCTCCGTCATGTAAATATGACTAACTATACCATGTTTCAACATTGTCGCGAAATGCAATTAATCAAAGCATAACTGCAAGAACCGGCCTAGTGCTTCGGGGAAGTGCAAGGGGGTCGTTTTAATGCCTTGTGCAACGGACAAATGCCAGTATTTCGCATGACACTGAACCGTACCATATGTTCCAAACCTAATCTCCCTGTTTCGCTACCCCTGAATCTCATCAGCTGATATTTTTACTGCTTGATTGATCACACTATTGATGGGTTTGTTTTAAATACCGTTTGATTGAATTGCTTAGTCGGCTGTGTAACCGGATGGACTTCAGTTAATTGTTGCCGGCAGTTGCTTGTTTGAACGGCCTGTGTTAATTTCAGAACAGAACTACTGTACATTTTGTGATGGACATATTCAAGGTCGGTATATAACTTGTTGCCATAACCCTTTGTAAAAATAGCACCGTATCAACTTCTGGCCTTTAATGCTGATTTGAAACGGGAGTGTTACGCGTAGCTTGAATTCACCGCCGATTTATCGGTAACATTGCCATACTAGCCAGGATTACTAGTCTTATATTCGGATCTTGTACGATACCGTCAAGCAGGTCAGCACAGAACGCTGGAAAGTTTGATGCAAATCAAGTTGAAACCCTTATTGTAGCCGCAGATGATTTTAATTCCCGCTCTGGTTTGCCGGTTAGTAGTAGGACAAGGGACAGCAGTATAGTTTTGATGGACTCCGATGCTTCGAATATTGCATTGAAACTAGCCCAATGGAAGAACAAGAGTTGATGGCTGAATTGGAAGTGGAGCGTTATACTCGCTTACTACTGGGAAGGACAGTGTCTGTTAACAGGTTGTTAGAACCACATGAGGACGCAAAGGAATATTGCGAACGACATTGTAATACTATCGGAGTATATCGAGCTCCTCCAAAGGAATACAAACCATTGCCTATTGTCTCTGATCAACCCTTCCGTGTTGGTTGTCAACTGGACCTCCCCAAGCTAGAAGTTAAAATTTTGATATTAATCCTGCCACGCATTGAAATTTCATGAAGCAATTTGAGTACTTCGTTGAGAGGCGGGTTCAAGGTAACGGGCAAGGACTCTTATATTTGTTGTACTACTGTCAAACTCGGGCGTTTGAAGGTATCAGCAAGTGTGTTATGTTGTCTCCGAACCAGGCTTACATTCGAGCTAAAACGAACCTTTCTGATTTATTTGCTCAGAATCATGTGGCCGCAGATCATTTATTGACGAATTACCAACGGCTCTAAGGCCGCTTACAAATGATGCCGAAACCATTTCACTTCTTTCACTAAATACGGGGAATCGTCACATATTGTTGAACCAGGTGAAGTTCCTTGCTGATCTAGATTTGATTGCATCAAGCGAAAGAATCCTACGGCTCTTGACAACGAGCATGAAAACATAATGGGCGCGCATAGCCGATACCATGCTGCAAGATGAGAGAGAAACCACATTTAAATACCTGTCTGAGTTCGTCTCTTCTAAAGCCCGCATTATACGCAGTAGCTACGAACAGGTAGCATCAATGCCTAAATTAAGCCAGTCTTGTTACCGAGGTTCGCCTATCGCGGCGCGCAGAAGGAGGGAGTTTAGCATCAAACAGTGTGCTAAATTCGGAGTGCAAGCGAATTCAGTTTGCCTTGTTTGTGGTGGTCAAAATGGTACTGCGATGTGTCGAGAATTTCTAGCTTCCAGGGTACCCAATAGGCAAAAATTACTAAAACAGAAGAAAGGATGTTATAAATGTCTCGGCAGTAGTCAATTGGCCGCTTCTTGAACATCGGATGACATGTGTAACCACTCGGGATGCAGGGGTCGTCATCACTTACTTGTACACCCGGAGCGCAATGAGGACTCGATGTAAAAATGCTGAGCTGTTTTACTGCTTATTTTTCAAGAATGGAAATACTGCTGGGCATAGTACCTGTGCGTCCACAGGCGCTCTGAGACCATTGAAACTTACGCGTTGTTGAGCAGTGGGTTAGATGTAACGCTGGTACAAGGAGATTTGTTAAATGAACTTGGAATAGTTTCCACCTGAACCGTTAGAAATTAGGACGCTGGCTGGTGCGTTGTTGGCCGACGCATGCTTTTTCGTTTTCCATTTGAGCTCATTGAGTGGTGAAGAGATGATTCATGTTCCCCATGCCTACTGCATAAAGCATTTGCATTTACAATCAGTCAAAGTTCTTACTAAAACTATAGTCTATCTCTGGCCACACTTCAAATGTATACAATTTAGTGCGATCCAAGTTAACCGTGTGCGAATTTAAATCGGAGCTGATGTACAGGCGACACATTGGTACCTAGAATAAGGAGCCGTGAGAGGAATCAGCAATTTCTAGTAAGAGACCCACTTAGATGGGCATTGATTGGGAAATAGCATTTTGGAGATTCATTTGTCTCGGTAAATTATGCACCGTGTGCTTCACAATCCGCGGAGGGTCAACCTTACTCGATATATGATAACGAGCTTGCCAGTGTTGGTTCTAAAGACAGGGCGTTATCCGTCGATGAGAATTCACCAGCAACTTTGATTGGATAAGAAATTGTCACGCAGGACAAGTTCAACGTGCCAGTGCCCGTGATGAATAAGTACGCCGAAGAGTAAGTTGTTTCCATCCCGGCGGCCTCCCAATTCTCCTCACACCAGTCGCCACTACAGAGAGACAATGGAACAATAGACGAAGGGTGTATTACGGGTAAAGAAGCAATGCTTAACGAGTCCCATGGGAAGGAAATTATTGCCAAAAGTAAATTTCATGACAAAGTGAAGAGTCTTTTATTGAAATAACCATACATTTATGTAGAACAGCTGCGATGCTCGTGTATTACAAGTATGAATCCATGAATCCATTGGTTTGGAGTTTAGTAAGACACCGTTTGATTGTGTTTTGTATCCCCTGCGAACAATTCATAAAATGAAATGCAAATGAGACAAGCCATCGACAACTCGTTTTTCGTATGTCACCAGATTGGGAGCAGAGACGACAAAATTAAGGAGGGCTTTCCAAAGCTGACACACTGGGAGGGAACAGAAATTTCTACGACATACAAGCCGACTATGGTGTATTCTCAGTTTCAGAGGATAAGCTTTTAGGTTAGTGTTGTTATCCGTTTCCAGCAGAGGACGGCAACTGTGGTTTAATTCCTTCAGAATCTGGTAAGCGATTTGAGATCCGCCCGCGAAAGTCGAGATCGACGCCAAAAATTCTTAGTTTTCAGTCTAAGTTGATATAGCAGATGAAAGTGGCACCTGACCTTCTTGGTTGCCCTTCGTTTAGCAGTCTCGACAGCAACGAGATCTTGTTTCTGACACGGCTGCCACGCCTGGATAGAATATTCCACGTGCGGTAGCCAGCAGTTGGGGAAAGATTGAGTGTACAAACCGACTGAGGCTGGCTTGCCGAACAACTTCCTCGTGGTGCCACCTGGGTTGTTCGGGATTATCCCGTTCCAGCAAATAGTTCGGCAACAGAGTTCTAGGACTTGGTGGGTTTTCGCCTGGCAAGCCTTCTCCCTATAAAAAGCCACATATGTCCGTTTCACAACACCGTGACGTGGCGCATGTGACTCGCCACTAAATAAAGTCACTGCCCCTTGCCTCTCTCTGAGTGGCATTGTAATTCAAGTGTGTGTTCAACCCCTGGTCCTATGCGGTCCTAAAGGCGTTTGAACCATTTATTTGGTCACCGGCTCGCAACGTGTTGCGATACCCTCATATCGCCATGCTGCCTTGTAGGTTAGATCCTTGATCAAAGGCTCGGGGTGGGGCCCCCTAAGACAATCCTCTACTTCGGCCTGGGCAACCGGGTAGCATCTCGCCTACAGACAAACCATGGACTTACAACCACAACCATTCACCCGTTCTCTTTTGTTGCTACCATGTTACACACTCATGTTACTGTGTCAACTGCACAAGCACACGCCACCATTTTACCTACCCTTCCCTTGTACCATTCACACACATTTTTACCTGATTCCTCTATGGCGATCAACCTCACCTACACGGAGGAACCTGTTCTTGTGACATCTACCAACGCAACCACACAGTGATCAACAGAGAGCTGCCAGCCCCAAAGTCTCCCATCTTCGCTCCTGCAACCAGGAACAAATTTCAAACTTGCAGCCTTCAACGTACGCACATTACTGCAGATCGGTCAGCAAGCTGGACGTGCAGGCACGCTAGAGACCCTTAGAAGTGATATCTGCTTCCCGAAAGAAACACGACTCCAAGACTCTAACTCGGTATACCAGCTGACGTCACCGCTCCACCCACGCCCCCACTTCCATCTATGCTTCTCTAATGACGCCGGTTTTGCCGCATCTGGGCAAGCTGGTGTTGGAATCGCCCTCAGTGTTAGAGCCGAGACTGCTTTGATTGACTGGATTCCGATCAATGATCGTCTTTGTGCGATGAAGCTCCATGGTTCTTGTAAAGTTGGCAGACGTCGAGTCGAAAAGCGTGCTCTCTTCGTGTTCTCTGCCTACGTGCCCACTAACTGTAGCTCGGACAACCGTAAAAGACCAGTTCTACCAGAACCTTCATGAGCTGCTCCTAAGGGCTTCTAGAACAGACATCATTGTTTTGGCAGGTGACTTCAACGCGCGTGTCGGTTGTCTGCCGCCATGTGAGGGCCACCTCGGGGGCCCGCATTGATATGATGATGTTCGCTCAGACAATGGAGAGAGACTGCTCAGTCTGTGTGCTGATCATCAACTATTCCTCTCCAGCACCAGCTTTCGTCATCCAAGACGTCAGTACGCCACTTGGTGCCCCCATGGTCAACCCAGCGCTGGCAACAGATTGACCACATGGCTATAAGTCGCAGGTGGCGCGGCAGCGTACGCGACTGCCGATCAGTTTGGTCAACATGCGTCGATATCCATCATGCACTGGTATGTGCGAGCGTTTGCATGCGTTTCGGTGGTTCGCCTAGGTCCAAACACACCCGACTGAAGACCTACAAATTAGAGGACCCAATGGTGAAGAAAGAGTAGCAACAAAGGCTCCGTGAAAATCTCGCTCTCTCACACATACTGGATGTTGATCAACACTGGTCAAGTCTGCACACAAGCTTTGCTGTCTGCCGGTTTGTCCAGGTGTGGCCTCGCTCGCTTTACTCCCAAAAGCTGGATCACCGGAAGATCCTTAAGATTGCTGGATCGCCGACGGGCGGTGCCTGCTGGCGCAGGGTTCAACGAACACTGCCGGTCTAGTACGCACCACTTGAAAGCAAGCGATCGGTCTGATGGTGAACCTTGGTGGTCAAAACAAGCTGATGAGATGGAAGCCGCTGCAGCAGCTGGCAACTTCCGCCGCCTATGTTACCTCATCAGTGCCACTGGTTGTCATTTCCGCGCTATCAGCCAAGGGATTGGCGAATCAGACGGCACGAAGATCACCAACGTTCACAGGCGATTGGGTCTCTGGGCAGGGAATTTCGCTTTTCAATTCAACCACCCAAGACAGCCCCCTGTGACACTTCCAACATTAATAGCTGATGCTTAGCCTTTCTCCATAGCCCCCCAAATGAAGCAGAGATTCGAAATGCAATCCAATCTTTGAAATGCCCGAGGCTCCGGGTGCCGACAGCCTACCACCGGCTCTATTCAAAGATAGCGGGCTGCACTCGTCAGCGAAATACTATCGCTGTTCACGAAAGTTTGGTGTGAGAAGAAGGTTTCGAACTCTTGGGGGAAAGTGGTCATTGCTCCGATTCACAAGAAGGGCTCCCGCGACGATTGCTGCAACTACCGCGGAATCTGGGTAATCTCTGTCACATCCAAACGCTTCGTGTCGGTCCTATTTCGCAGGCTTTTAACGACTAGAGAGGAGTTTTGTCGAGAAGAACAAGCCGGATTTCGTCCAGCCGGCGGCTGCATCCACCAAATCTTCACGCTTCGCCAACTTCGCGAACTTCGTCACGTCCACCGGCTGCCAAAAATTGTAATGTTGTTGGACATCCGAGCGACATTTGATTCAGTAAGTAGATCTGCGTTGTGGAACTGTTTACTGAAGAAAGGTGTGTCCGACAAGTTTGTAACCGTCTTGGAGGAACTTTACAGTCACACGTCGGGTAAAGTCAGGGCTTACGGCATTTGCTGTGACCAGCGGCGTTCGCCAAGATTGCCCTATTTCACCTTTCCTCTTCAATTTCACCATCGAAGAGGTTGTCCAAAGAGCACTGAAAGGTGTCCAGGACTGCGGGGTGGAGCTCCTCTATGGAGACAGAGTCACGGACTTGGACTACGCCGATGATATCGCCTTGCTCGGCCAAGACCCACAAACCGTCCAGAGCGCTTTAGACCGCTTGGCGATGGACACGTTTAAGTACGGATTATGCTTCACTCCGGGAAAATGTAAAACGCTGCACCAGGACTGGCAAGTGCCTAAACCCGCACTCACCATTGCTGGAAATGGTCTGGAGCAAGTCCCTTACTTTACTTATGTAGTGATTTACATCACGACTGGTGGTGGTGTTGGATATGAAGTCTCACAACGGATTGCATTCCTCAAACTGAGACACCTGTGGCGTCGTCGTGCTGTCAATCTCAGGCTCAAGGGCAGGATGTACATTGCTTCTGTACGTGCAGTACTCTTGTACGGCTGTGCAACGGCGTTTTCCGTGGAAAAACCTGAAGCGACTGTCAATCCTCGACAATCGCTGTCTACGAAGGATTGCTCGGGTGTGTTGGCAACACCACGTAAGCAACACAGAGGTGCGAGACCGAGTGCTTGGAACGAATAGTGCCAGTCTTCAGGACGTTATTCTCCGACATCGCATGCGTTGGCTCCGACACTTTCTGCGCATGAGAGCCAATCGCCTTCCATGTCGAGCGCTATTTGCACTCCAAGGGAGCGATGGGAAATGGTGTCGCGGTAGACAGCCAATGACGTGGAGAATTAGCATGAAGAAGACAACCTCAAGTTTGGCTGCGGTCGGGCCAGTCCGTCTTCCACGTTGGGGACTAGGAGATGCTGAATCGCAGTGGTTGGAAACAATAGACGTCATCACCCGCAACAGACATCAGTGGCCTCAGTGTTGTTCTGCTCTTACAACCCAAAGCTCAAAAAACAAAAGCAAAATATTCGAAATGGCACATGCAAAACCAAAAAATCATTTCCCATATTGTTCAATAGCAGTTCATGTTCCCATCTTCTGCATTTTTATTCTTCTGCCATGGTTCTGATGGCACAAGGTCTGTTGACAGACTGTGAATATATATACATATATATATATATATATATATATATATATAGCGACAGAAGGCTCTGCGGATCGGGCCCAAGTGCTGATTGCCGCTTTTCGTCGCCTTCTCAGCTTGCTTTAAACACCCAAGGTCTTCCTGTACCAATAAACCCAGGTCGCGCTCCTAGGAGGCCTACTCCAAAGTGTGGTCTCCAAGCTTGCAAGCGCTCACCGGCTGGTGACGCAGATCGAGCACCTTGTACTTAGCTATGTTCAATTGAAGCAGGTTCCCATTTGAGAATTCATAAAGGCAATCTAAGTCACGTTGGAGTAGATCGTAATATGCATTGTTACTAATCGTCCTCCATATCTTGACATCATCGGCGAAAAGCAGGAGATTTGTGGAGAAAACTCTTGACAGGTCGTTGATAAACACGAGGAATAAGCGCGGTCCCAGCACTGAGCTTTGTGGGACATCACATTCCACCTCAGTTGGGTTAGAGAGTGATCCCCTAACGCGTACTTGGAGCTTCCGTTGGTGAAGAAAGTTGCCAATCCAACCAACTACAGGATCTCCGATACTGTAGCTCTGTAGCCTGTGAAGTACGATGCGGTGGTCCTGGGGGTCGAGAGCTTTGGAAAACGTCCAGATACATGACGTCGAGTCCGACCCCATCATCAGCCACTTCCGCTCAAATACCTCGTACAATTAGTAGATTTATGTGCATGACCGGTGTTGACGGGAGCCATGCTGCTCCGGTGCCAAGATGTTGCATTTTTCCAGGTAGTCCATTAACGCCTCAGCGACGACCGCCTCTATCAACTTCGAGAGCACAGTGAGTAGTGTCAATGGGAGATAAATTGCAGGATCTGAACGGCTAACCCCCTTAAAAATTGGTGTGATGATGCCACGCTTTCACATAGGGGAGACTAGCTGTTCATCGAATCACCTTTAGAAGAACTGTGACAGTGGATCAGCTAAATTGGGGGCCTCAGCTTTCGGTGCTTTCGGGCGGATGTTGTCTGCTCCCGGAGAACTATGATCGCACAGCGAGAGTAACTTCCTTAGCACAATTGATGGGTTGAAAATTACATATGGAAACAATAGTGTTTATAATGTGCATGGCATTATGGGACAGGTAGAGGCTGCTATTTCGAAAACTGTGACGTATTGTAGTCGAAGGTAATTAGCTGCATCTTTGGCGCTTTGTACTCTACCGCCTGTCGTTCGAAGTGGAGGGATTCCATGCTTCACTTTACGAAGATTGTTGACATGCCTATGTAGCAGTTTGTAGTTTGCCAGGAATTTTTTGGCTAAGCACTGATGATAAGTTACTCTGTCCTCACGGACAAGTGCAGTGTAATGGTTGCAATGTGTCAGGAAATTGCCCCAAGTATCTGAGTCGGGATCAATCATGTAGGCACGAAATATCCTCGACGACAGACTCAAATGCGTCTGTTAAATCTCGTCAGGCCAAGTAATTAAACAAACCAGATTCTCTATGGTTCTGCGTGGAATGCTCATCTAACCCACTGATGATAGTAATATGCCCATATTATTGTGTTGGGGCTGACAGCTGAGGCTAATGGAATCGCCTTCCTCAGTGTGATCGATCCGGCAATCGATCGAGTGGGCAGGTGAGATTTTAAAATCACAGTTACTTGTCTTTTGCCTGAGACATGTGAATACAGCGCTTGTATGCATAACCGGTGTGGTTTCTATTTTTTGACTTCACTGGCAAAACCAGGCACAAATCATGGTTTTTGCCAGGCAGCCGTCAATCCCGCTACCGACTGCTGTACAGATGACGGAAAGCACGCTGCCGGACAACTTGAGAAACTGGAAAACGAAGTGGACGGATTTCGTCATGCTGACTCATTTGGATTCCTTTCCGATGCCTTACCAACTTGCTATGTTCAGACTCCCTATTGGTGACGAAGCCAGAAGTGTACTTGAGACTCTGGAGCGCGGTGATGCGGAGGAGCAGGAGCCGGACATTTCAGAGATAATTAAGAGATGTGGCGTTTGTTGTGAAGGTCAAGCAACTGAAACGTACCAGATATCTGCTTTTTGGTTACAATCGCCTACCGGATGAGTCAGTCGAGACATACCTTAGAGAATTGATAGCTCTGGCGCGAACTTGCAACTTCTGTAACTGCATGTGGGACACTCTGGTAGGCGACCGCATCGTAATCGGCATAGGAAATGACGACCTCACTCGAAGCCTTTTGAGGCAGGAAAACCTGTCCAAAATTCACGACAGTTCCAGCATTTGAGGGCAAGCACAACAGAACGACTGTGCAGTATCGAAGACCAAGGAATCCCTATCTTTACTATCCGAGCGGTAGGTGGCCAGCTGTCATTTTTGGGGTCGGAAACATCCAAGACGGAAGGAGCGCTGTCCAGCTTGGACAACACCTGCATGAACCGTACAAAGAAAAACCATTTCGATCGTTGTTGCAGATCGGCCAACATCAGTGCGGTAGACAAGGAAAGTTAACACACACACAGGAGTTCTAAATATACAACATGGAGCAAATTGGAGGGCAGAAGTGCATTTTTGCTACACGGTTAATTTAAGGACTTCCAGTTGATTTTCAGCTCGATTCGGGGACACCGTTAACCTTCTGCCCGAGAGACATTGAGCGGGAGTAAAAATGTACTGAAGCACCTAATTGTCTCTGGAAGGTGTGGAGCTACTCCCAGGAGAACGACTTCTTGACTTGGAGTATGCAGACGACATTGCCCTCATCTGTGACAGCTCCCAGACGTGCCAAGCCGCGCTGGACAGATTAGCACTGGCTGTCAGCCACTTCGGGCTTTGCTTTGCACCATCGAAGTGCAAAGCGTTCCTCCAAGGTTGGCAGGAATCGCCTCCTTTGCTGACCCTTGGTGGGGATCAGCTAGAAGTCGTACAAATATTCAACTACCTGGGAAGTTGTATCAGCGCCCTTGGAATCGAAGACGAGATCACGAACCGTATAGCGAAAGCTCGGAGTGCTTTTGCTAACCTTCACCACCTATGGCGGCGGCGCGACATTACTCTCGCCCTGAAGGTTAGAGTGTACAATGCAGCGGTATGTTCGACCTTACTGTACGGTTGCGAAACCTGGCTCATTAGATCAACCGACATGAAGAGGCTAGCTACGTTCGACCATCGGTGCCTTCGCAGTTTGGCTCACATCTGGTGGGAACACCACGTGAGTAACGAGCGTGTTCGACGCATTGTTTACGGCCCAGGAAAAGGATCTGAACCGCTCAGCACCGTTATTTCCCGCACCAGGCTCCGATGGCTCGGCCACGTGTTACGCATGCCAGCCCACCGACTCCCGCGACGTGCGTTGTTTGCTCACCGGGGATGTGGGTGGAAGAAGAGGAGAGGTGGCCAAGCGATGACTTGGTCCAGAGGAAGGAAGTCCCTCACTTCGGAGCTAGCCTCGGTTGGAGCTTCACGGCTCCCTTGTTGAAGTCCAAAAGACTGTGAACACGTTTGGCTGTATACACTTGCTGACATGGCAAGGAGCCGACCTCAGTGGCGTTCCTGCTGTGAGTTTCTTTGTCCCTCCCCATCCCTTTTAGTCTCCCCCTCCATCTACGATCTCATTTCCTAGGGTAAAACATAACATTTTTTCTTTTTGCCTAGTAGCTGGCTGGAAGCTTACCGGAACGATGCCTATCCGTTGCTGGTAGCTCAGCTGGCATGCAACTGTTGTATCTATTTTTCCTTTGTGGATTGCATTATATGAATGTATGTATTTCTTTCATGTATTGCGGCACAATAGCGGGGGTGTTTTCCCACCTCTAGCTGATGTGTATAATGATGATGACCTAATTGGCTCAAAATGTGGAACGGCTCGAGATTACAACCGAAAGGGAATGCTATCGGAACACCAGCTTGAGTTCCTGGTTGTGTCAGCAGATCTTCTGCCCATCTTGGGCATTGATTCCATCCAGTGCCTTGGTTTTGTTTCATTTAACCATGATCTTTTTGTTTACTCGTGTCAAGCTGATGCAGATATTGTTCTTTTCTATCTTGCCGTGTTTGATGGGGTTATTGGGAAATTCGTTGGATGCGCTCATTTATCATTAAACCAATCTGCAAGGCCAGTAGCACTCAGCCAATTATATTGTAATTGGTATAGAGTTGAATATATATATATATATATAAATATATATATATATATATAGTAGCGCTGCCAGCTAGAAAGGTGCCCATACTATGAGACCGTCGCAACGAGACTGGACCTAAATGTGGTGCGACTGTTTGCGTATGTCATTGACCCATTGAGCTGTACTGGGTGTTGCCTCCGGGCACCTTGAGAGCTACTCTTACCAGGTTGGTCAATGGTGAGAGGTCAGACAAACTCAGTCTCCTGGTCCTCCAGGCTGGGGGTTTGAAATGGGATGGCGTCCATTTCTGTAAAACTAAATCACTGCCACCCCGCTGCCTTGCGGACAGGCTTTTGAGCCAAAGGCTTTGGATGAGGGCTCCAATCGTCCTCCTGTCTAGGTCTGGGCGCCCTGGCAGTATCTCAGTCCACATACAACCATGACATTTTCTTTTAAACATAAACTTCATCCTGCATCGGCCGTCGCGCAGACTATCAAGGGTCGCCTTATCTGCTGCATACAGCAGGGCGGATAAACGAAAACATGCTACTGCTGGCGCCTCCCTTCTTTCTTTTCCACCTTCTTCTCTTACTCCCATCCCGAACCCCATTACTAACCTTCCTTCTATAATTCCCAGCTTAATTGACAGCAACCGAAGAGCCACTGGAGTAGAACCAACTGCAGCCACCATCCCATCGCACCTATCGGACGTCTATCGGAAAAAGTCCCTTATAAGGCCACGCTGTCCCGTTTCCATGGCGACATTCAACGTTCGAACTCTAAGAAAAACAGGTCAACAGGCTGCACTCGCACGCAC
Source organism: Dicrocoelium dendriticum (assembly GCA_944474145.2). Taxonomy (NCBI): domain Eukaryota; kingdom Metazoa; phylum Platyhelminthes; class Trematoda; order Plagiorchiida; family Dicrocoeliidae; genus Dicrocoelium; species Dicrocoelium dendriticum. The sequence goes on along the minus strand of OX104063.1, from coordinate 11,931,314 downwards.
CTTGGACACACTGGGTATTGATCTGTGCTGTGTGTCCGAAATTAGGATCAATGACTCTAACAGAGTTATTGAATTAACTGCACCCGGCTTATCCTCCTGTTATTGGTTGCACACATCCGGAGACGCCGATGCAGTACTCACGGGTCAAGCTGGTGTAGGTATCATTCTCAGCTCCAAAACTGTGCCAACGTTGGTTGATTGGATTCCGGTGAACAGCCGTTTATGTGCAGCCCGTTTGACGACATCAGCTAAGGTGAATTCGCGAAGTAGTACAAAACGCTGTTTGTTTGTGATTTCCGTTTATGCTCCCACCGACTGCAGTTCTAATGCAGTCAAGGACACTTTCTATCACGAAATGAACGCCCTCCTACGCAGTGCTACTAGTTCAGATATTATAGTACTTGCAGGGGGATATGAACGCACAAGTAGGGCGTCTGAGCTCTTCAGAAGCTCAGCTGGGTGGTAATTATGGACTTAACTCCGAACGGACTGACAACGGCGAGCGTCTGCTACAACTGTGTGCGGAGCACCAGTTGTTTCTTACTAGCACTGCTTTTAGACACAGTGGGCGCCGAAGTGCCACTTGGCGTCCACCTGTAGCTGGCCAGCGATGGGCCCAAATTGACCACATAACCATAAGTTACAGATGGCGCGGTTCCATTCTGGATTGCCTCTCGTACTGGAGTACCTGTGTTGACTCTGATCATGCCTTGGTGCGCTGTCGTTTCTCCATGAACTTTACCGGAAGGCGCACAAAGCGTCCCCTACGATTGGCAACGGAGAAATTGTCCCAGCCCTCGGTCAGGCAAGCCTATCAAGACACACTGCATACCGAACTTCCGCTGTCTTTTCCTAATGACACTGAACTTCAGTGGAATAGGATCTCGGTTGCCATGCACGACGCAGGAGCATCTGCTTGTGGCACTATCCATTGTCACCGCACCAGTCACTGGATATCCGAGAGGTCCGTGAACCTGTTGGAAGCTAGAATACACCTCCCGGCTGGTTCTGAACACAATGTGACCAGACAGGCTATTAGGCGTGAAATAAAGCGGAGCCTACGTGCTGACAAGGAAGCCTGGTGGACCAGTCCGGCTCAAGAAATGGAGGAGGCAGGAGCAGTAGGCAATTACCGGAAGCTCTTCCAGCTAATCCGCACCACTGGTCCCAGAAAACCAGGCGTCAGTGAGACAATCAGAGACAGCGCTGGTGCGCTGATACTCAATAAGGAGCGCCGTATGGCTCGTTGGGCTGAACACTTTGAAGATCAGTTCAGCTGGCCCCCGGATCCCGGACCTCTTCCTACTCAGGTGATGCAGGACGTGCAATAGACGGTTAGTTTATAGCCTGGGTCGGAGGCCGAAGTCCGAAACGCGATCGCAGCCCTGAATCTTTTTCTTGCCACTGGCCCGGATTCCCTCCCACCTGCACTATTTAAGGATGGATGTGAGGTCCTCTGCAGGGCACTGACCCTATTCGAACGTATCTGGAACGAAGAGAGTGTCCCGGCTAATTGGAGCGAATCGATTATAGTGGTAATTTACAAGAAGGGCAGTCGCGACAGGTGCTAGTGCAGCGCCACGCATACCGCAGACCGACAATAGCTGTGTTCCTCGATTTCAAGAGTGCGTTCGATTCGGTCGATCGATCGATTCTGTTCGAAATACTTGCACGGAAAGGTGTTCCCACGAAATATGTGAACATACTTCGTGCTCTATACCGAACACTACAGGCCGCGTCAGGGTCTATGGTGTCCTACCGCATAGCTTTTTGACTACAAGTGGCGTTCGTCAGGATTGTCCGATTTCCCCGTTTTTGTTCAATTTCGTCGTGGATTCTATCATGGAGTGTTCCCTTGCGGAATCTCACGATGTAGTCTTTGAAGTGCTGCCTGGTGAAAGGTTAGTTGATCTAGATTATGCGGACGATATCGTCTTACTATTCGACAATGTTGTGGCGGCACAATCAACCCTGAATAGCCTCTCTGTAGTGGTACCATTATTTGGTATGCACTTCGCACCTTCAAAGTGCAAAGTTTTGCTGCAGAACCACCAGCCACTTGATGACCCCTTGACGCTTGCTAATGAGGAACTGGAGGGGGTGGATCATTCCAATTATCTTGGCAGCTGCATCAGCAATGATGGGCGCATAGAAACTGACATAAGCTCACGCATTGCAAGTGCCAGATTTGCCTTCTTGAACCTGCGGCATCTTTGGCGACAGAAGGGAGTTTCCATCCGTCTGAAAGGCCGTGTATACAAGGCCACAGTGAGGGCCGTTCTGCTCTATGGTAGTGAAACTTGGCCCCTTCGGTCTGAAGATCTGAGGCGCCTTCAAGTCTTTGATCATCGTTGTTTGCGAAGCATTGCTGGTGGTGGATGGCACCAGCGTATCCGCAACGATGATGTGTGTAGGCGAGTACTAGGTAGTGATAATCATGCTAGCACGCCAGAACAATAGATAGCAATGAGTAATTTGGTTTGGCTCGGGCACGTGCTACGCATGCCTGGTCACCGCTTACCTAGGAGGGCCTTGTTCAGTCTACCAGGTGTAGGATGGCGCAAGGCTCGAGGTGGACAGAAGTTGACTTGGCAGCGGGAAATGAAGTCACTGACAACCAAACTGGGTACCGTTGGTCCGTCTCGCCTTCCGGGTTGGAGTCCACGTGACTCACCTTGTGATTGGCTCGAGACTTTGCAGGACATGGTTCGCAGCCGACACCAGTCGCGCGTCTGCTGCCGTCTTCTAATCGGATTGCTTGTTTAAAGTATGTTTGGTGCGGAGTTATCTGCGGGGTAATGGCTGATTATGACGCGGGGCAGTGAAAGCCGCAAGGAAGCTGGCTCGCCGATGCCGCCTTATCTTTGCACGATAGCCAGCTGTTTGTGACGGTATGTTGTCTAAACAAGGTGTATGCGCCTTGACCCTGAATGTTTGCTTAGGGCATTAAGGTTTTCAGGTAAGTCCCCCTTCTCTCCCTCTTCTTATTCTTTATTTCATAGATCCTCATGGTTGTATGGCAGCGAAGCATCAGTTCAAATGGCTGGTGTACTGCTGTTGTTGTTGTTGTTGATGATGATGAGGATTAAAAGAACTGAAGCGTTTGTCCAGTTTGGGTGTCGTAGCCAAGGTCGATGAGCCGACGGATCTAGTAAGTCAAAGGGTAATCGTCACTGAGAATTCCGGTGATTTGCGTGTGTATCAACCCTAAACCGTTCAATGTCTCGCTCAGGAGAGAGTACTGTACCCTACTGAGAATAGACGACATGGTAGTAGAGTTATCAAAGGCAAATATGTTCACAAAACTTGACCTCACTTCAGCCTTCTGGCATGTAGCCCTTGATGGAGAGTCTAGCTGTTTGACTACATTTGGAAAGCCTTTTAGCCGTTTTAGGTGGCTTCGTCTACCTATCGGTTTGAAGGTATCCAGTGAGATATTTCAGAAGCGGTTGCTGCAAGCATTGAACAATCTGCCCGGAGTCTTTTGTGTTACAGAAAGTGCTAGTTTTTGGTGCAACTCTAGAGGAACGTGACCGTCACTTTCACCAGTCTCTACAACGTTGTACTGAAAGAAACATCAAACTAAAGCGTGCGAAATTCGAGCTACGCAAAACAGAAGTGGCATTTAATGGGCACGTGCCGAGTTCAACAGGGTGGAAACCGGATCCGGGAAAATCAGGGTCATAAACGAGATGGATTTCCCCACCGATGCAAAGGCGGTTAGAAGGCTAAACGGAATAGTCAACTACATGAGCCGTTTCCTTCCACGACTAGCCGATGTGATGATACCGATTCGGAAGTTGACCCATAAGGTTGAAGCTTGGTACCAAGATTCTGAATAAGGAAATGTCTCTAGAAAGATCAAGGACTTAATTACGAAACCGCTTGTTCTTGCCAAGTTTGAACCGTCGTTTCCACTCGCAATTCAGTGTGGCAGTAGTCAATCGGCATTGGAGCTGTGCTTATGCAAAGCTACTGCTTCAGCATTCCCGTCTTCTTATTCATCGTCTTACGCTTTTGCTCCCTTATGGTCCCGTTCCAACTTCACTTTTATCCCCCCAGTTTACAACCCCCGATTTTTCGCCTTCCCTCATCATGAGTTGCTAGGCGTTTGTCTTCTAGTTTCAACTCACGTGCCAACGTGGAGTGTCACTCCTGTCCTGTCGACAAGCTCATGCCCAACCAAACGGTGACTCTAGTTCATCGGCTTCAATTTGGAGTCCTCGATTCTCCTTCAGATTAGCATGCCTCTAGGTACACACATTGCTACGGATCGGTCAACAGGCAGCAGTTGCCCGAACATTGGAGACCCTCTCGATCGATATCTGCTGCTTATCGGAGACCCGCCTGAAGACTCGAGCTCTGTGCTCACTCTGCGAACCCCTTCAGGAGACACCAGCAGCACTTTCTCATTGCGCCTATCCGGTGACGATGCAGCTTCGAGCACCAGCAAAGCCGGTGTTGGCATTGCCCTGTGTCCCCGGGATGAAGTTGCTCTGGTTGATTGCATTCCAATCAGATTGGCTGGCTAATTCAAATCTAGGAAGTGGCGCAGGTCTAATGGGTGTCTATTCATCATTGTTGCCTAGGCGTGAACAAACTGTAACGATGCTTCTGTAAAAGACGACTTCTATCGCCAACTGAACGATTTCCTTCGCCACAAAAGAATCTCGGACACTATTGGGCTGACTGGGGATCTGAAGGCTCAAGTTGGAAAATTATCCACTGATGAATTGCACCTGGGCGGCCAACATGGTGTAGACTTCCGTAATCATAACCTTGGACGATTATTTTTGGGAAAAAAGCTCGCTTATTTCTTGGGAGCACTAACTTCCGACACAACACTCGCCGCATGGTGACTTGGTGCCCGCCAGCATCGAAACAGCCTTGGACGCAAATCGATCACATTGCAAACAGTTATCGCTGGATAGGCTGCATCCGGAACTGTCGCTCGATTTGGAGCACATGTGTGGACACCGACAATGGACTTGTATTTGTTGACATGTGGGTGCATTTTGGCGGACGCCCACGAGGACGCTGTGAGCGCACTGACACCAGCCAACTGACGAAGCTAGCTGTTCTGAATGCCTATCAAATTACGCTGACATGCGAGTTGAGTAAGCGCTAATTGGAGACGATTGAAGGCCACTGTTCATATGTTCAACAGACCTTACTAAAAGCAAACAAATTCTCATGTGGAAAGTCCAATAGTCAACATGGACATTAGGTCACTTCGCAATCTCTGAAACTTATCGATGCTCGCCGGCATATTCCAGCTGGAAGCGAACATATTGTAACTCACAAAGAGGTCCGGGCAAGACTCCGTGCTAGCCTGAAGAGAGACGGCGAATCCTGCAGGTCTCATCGTGCTTCGGAGATGAAAATGGCCGGTGCTCTTGGTAACCATCAAGAGTTATTTCGTCTGATACGGGAAACAGGTATCAGGACACCTGGTGTTAGTGAAACAATTGGTAACGAGAGTGGACATCCTACCCACAATTTGTGAAAAAGTTTGGAGGATTAGGCTGAGCATTTTGAAAAGCAACTTAATCGACCGGAATTGTTAGATTTCTCGCTTTCCAGTGATCGCCCTACTTCGTTGGCTGACCCTTTGGATCCGCCTTCTCGTTCAGAAGTCGAACGTAAGATCGGACTATTGAAGTTAAATAAAGCCGCGGGACCAGATGATCTCCATTCAGCCCTCTTCAAACCGGGGAACCTGCTCTTCTGAATGATTTATAGGAGTTACTAGTGAAACTGTGGGAGCAGGAAATTGTCCCAACCGACTGGAGCCGCTCCGTTATTGTTCCCATATACAAAGGAGGCTCGCGCTCGGAATGCGGCCTCCATAGAGGAATCAGTCTGATCTCCATCGCCTCCAACTTACTTGTCTCTGTAATCTTTCATAGACTGACTGGCGCTCGCGAAACCTGATTGGTGAGGAGCAAGCCGGGTTTCGTCGAGATTGTGTTTGCATCGACTACATCTTCACTTTTCGGCAGTTCTTGGAGCACTGTCATGCATATTGGCGACCCACCGTCGTCGTATTCCTCGACATAAAATGAGCATCCAATTCAGTAGATAGACGTGCACTTTGGAACTGTCTACTCAGGGAAGGTGTACATGAGAATTATGTACATATTATCTGATCATTATACGCGCGCAACACGGGCAGAGTGAGGGCTTACGGAAAGCTGTCGCCGCCGTTTGGTATTTCCAGCGGTGTGAGTCAAGGATGTCCGATGTCACCTTTCCTCTTCAATGTCGATATTGACAAAGTCATAGAGATCGCATTTAAAGGACACAATTTAGAAGGTATGGAACTACTCCCAGGAGAACGACTTCTTGACTTGGAATATGCAGACGACTTTGCTTTCATCTGTGACAGCTCACAAACGTGCCAAGCGCCACTAGACAGATTAGCACTAGCTGTCCGCTGCTTTGTACGTTGCTTCGCACCATCAAAGTGCAAAGAGTTATTTCGAGATTGGCAGGGATCACCTCCTACCCTGACCCTTGGTGGAGATCAGCTAGTAGTCGTTCAGAAATTCAACTACATGGGAAGTTTAATCAGTTCCCTTGGCACTGAAGATGAGATGACGAACCGGATAACAAAAGCTCGAATTGCTTTTGCTAGTCTTCGCCACCTATGGCGGCAATGCGACATCACTCTCGCCCTGAAGGCTAGAGTGTACAATGCAGCGGTACGTTCGATCCTAGTGTACGGTTGTGAAACCTGTCCCATGAGATCAGCGGACACAAAGAGGCTAGTTACATTCGACCAACAGTGTCTTCGCAATTTAGCTCACATCTGGTGGGAACACCGAGTAAGCAACGAGCATGTTCGACGCCTTGTTTACTGCATAGGGAAAGGAAATGAACCGCTCAGCCCCGTTATTTCGTGCATTATGCTCCGATGGCTAGGCCACGTGTTACGCATACCAGCCCACCGACTTGCTCGACGTACGTTGTTTGTTTACCGGGGGGTGTGGATGGAAGAAAAGGAAAGTTGGCCAAGCGATGAGTTGGTTGAGAGGAATGAAGGCACTCACTTCTGAGCTGTCCTCGGTTGGAGCTTCACGACTCCCTGGTTGGGGTCCAAAAAAAGATGAACACGGTTGGCTAGATACACTTACTGACCTGGCTAGGAGCCGACCTCAGTGGCGTTCGTGCTTTGAGTTTCTTTGTCCCTCCCCATCCCTTTTAGCCTCCCCCTACTACCCCGATCTCATTTCGTAGTGTTATATAAGTCTACATCGTAATTTGTCTTGTTGATTAGTGGCCTGCTGCTAACGTTCCGGAACGATGCCCATCTGTTGCTATTAGCTCAGCTGGCACGTAGCTTGTGTATTTATTATCCTTTTCTTTTATATATTGCGGTACAGTAGCTGAGAAGTTTTACACCTCTAACTAACGTGTATAATGATGATGATATGCAAAGCGGCATGCTTGTCGATTTTCACAATCGCACGCTCACAGAGGCCGAGCGTCGTTACTCACAAATTGTGCAGGAAATGCTGGCACTGATATACGCCGTAGAACGCTTCAACAATTACACGTTCGGCCGCAAAACAATTGTCTTCACTGACCACAAGACACTTGTATCCATCGCTAGTAAGCCACTCAATGTCGTTCCACGCCGCCTGCAAAGGATGCTCATTTGTCTGCAGAAGTATTACTTGGATATATTCTGCCGACCAGGGTCCCAGATATAGATTATGCACAGGTTGTCAAGGCGGCACCTGTAAAGCAAACCGCAAATGGAAGAAGACTCGGATTTTGTCCACGTAACACAGTTAATCGCGGTTACTAAGGAAGGTTTGCAGCAGCTCCAACGGTGCACGGAGGAGGACGAACAGTGCACGCTACTGAGGCAGACGACAATAGACGGAGGGCTCGAAGACAAGAAAAAATATGTCTAAAGTGTTACCTCGGTTCTTTCATTTTCGCGATTAACTCTTCACCCAAGACGGATCAATATTGAAGGACAACAGGAGAGTGTTTTCGAAGGCTTTGCAACATTCAATGCCGTAGCTGGTACGCTATACACATTTGGGAATCAACCATTGCGTGGCAAGAGCACGTGAGCTGATGTTCTGGCCAGGAATGCCTAGCGAAATGCGTGGTTGCGTATCAAACTGTTTAAGATGCAGGACACAGGATGTGCGCCAGCCGAAGGGGCTAACGATTCTTCATGATGTTCCTGATAGGCCTTGGCAGATGGTCGCATTGGACAATTTTGTTTGCGACGAGAGTAGCTTTTTATTGCGCTCGACTATTTCATTGACTACTTCAAGATTGATATCCTTACATCAAGCTGCGCGCAAGCCGTAGTGAACAAGTTACGGCGTCTATTCGCTCGATATGGAATCCCCGAGGTGGCGATTTCCGACAACGAGCCGCAATTCAGTAGTGCAGAGTTCCGCGCCTTTAACAAGAAGTGGGATTTTCGGCATCGGTTCATCAGCCCGTACCACAGCCAACCAAATGGGAAGGCTGAGTCAGCAGTGTAGAAAGTGAAGAAAGTACTTATCAAAGCCAAGTATACCCACGAGGATCCCTACACAATGCAGTTGGAGAGAAGAAACACACCGTCTACCGAGATCGAAGTAAGACCGGTGCAGCGAGTATTCAGTCACAGAACTAGAACGCTGCTACCGGGAGTTACAATGCTGCTACAGCCCGAGATAGCACCGGACACTTCTGTGCACAACCGACTACGGAAATGAATGCTAAAACAAAAGAAGTACTATGATCGTGGATGGAGATGCCTCCCACCCTTAGCCGTAGGAGAAGAAGTATGGGTGCAACCAATACCAGACTCGAGAGAACGTTGGCGGAGGGGAGTGCTGGAGGATCGCAGGGGTGAAAAGAGTTGGGAAATCAGGATCGGGAGCAATATAATTAGAAGGAAGCGGGCGCAAATTCGGAGAGCACGTAATGGTCGGACTCCGCAAAGCGAGCATCTGCAGCAGCAACAAAAAAGGGTACCTGAAACCTCAACCCGAGACAGCAAGCGTACTCGCTGCGGAAAACCGTACGAAACTCATTGCAAAACTTATTAAAAAATGAAAAAGGAAGGGTGATGTTGAGGCTGACAGCTGAGGCTAATGGAATGGCCTTCCGCAGTGTGGTTGAGCAGGCGAACGATCGAGTAGGCAGGTGAGTTTTTAAAATCAGATTTAGTTGTACTTTGCTTGGGACTGGTGAATACAGCTTTTGTATACATTGCCGGTGTGTTTTCTTTCTCTTGGCGCGGCTGGCAGAACCAGGCACAAACCAATTATCTCGGAAGTACAACTGGCTACCAGCCAAGTTTGAAGAGTTGGTGAACACCAAAATCATCACGTACTGGGTAATCACAGTGGACTGTGCAACCCAAGCCTCCCCAGTAAGTGCTACTCCTATCCTGAGGAGAACGGTTAGTAACACCGTAAGCAACACGACACCTAGAGTGCAGAACATCAACAGCTGTTCCAATGCCACACCTGGCTCACATTTGACTAAGGCGGTTCCCAATTTGATCGGAGTAACTACACGTAAGGCTATTTCCAATCTCTAAATGAAGTGTGTAGAAAAACAGCAAGCCGCTACTAGCGAAAGTTGAGTTACGGTTGCTTCCAAGAAGATCCGTCATTTGAAATTAACATCGCCTCCAACTGGATCGGCAACAGAAAAGCGAAGCGGAGTTCTACTATTGCAAGCACCACCGGTTTACTGCGGTACATCTTCAAATATTTCAATCACTAACCGCGAGATGTATAAAGGTGTAAAGAAACAACTACCTGTACTGAGCGTACTGTGCTCCAATGTCCCAGAACCAAACTCGACGTCAGTAAGATGCGGGAAGCTGGATGACCACAAACAGTGGGACATTATTATTTACCTAATCGGGTTGTACTGATGTCTGCACACCTAGTGTGTATTACGCGACACCCAAGCTCTAAGCATTTCGGAGAGCCAAGACTTCTGGATGTTGTGCTAAATTCCATCGCTGTAATAGGATCAATCCTAGTGTCGACAGGTAGTCTCAAAAATGAGCACTGCTACATCCGTATCTTTGCAAGCATCGCATGGGGTGAGCGTTATCGAGTTAATCGCAACTTAGAAGATTACCGGAAGGAAACTAAAGCCAAAACCATACTTTTTTATGGGGTTTATAAAACTGAAGCATGTAATGAATATGAAATAATAACCCATGACAAAGAAAAATGTGGTTATATTCGTAGAACATTCTGCTAGAGAAATCCGTGTCATGACTGCGCATCTCACCGAAATACAAAGGAAGTGGGCCGAAATTGGTAAAGGTGGTCCTACAGTCAAAACATATGGTAGCACGCAGTTAAGACGCTGGTACATGTTCGGCTGGAGGCTGCCATCTGAGCTTCGGCTGAAGACAGTCAGCTATATGCCTCCAGGTGATGATATATCACGCAACTAACCAAACGCGATGAGATCTATAAAAGAACAATGCACCAGCAGTATGCCTAATGAGCCTATACAATCTGTAGGCGAGGATACTGACCAGACACCTTGCACTGAAGGTAGAAGATTAGACACGAGACTAACTACGCGAACGATGAATAAGACGTTGAACCCTTCTCCAATACACTCCGCAAAATCTATTAGTCGCCGGCCACTCACTGGTCGGCAAAACGTCACATTTGAATTGCACAACCTCCGAAACAATGCTTAAATCTGCACAACACTCATGTATGTACGCTAACGCCTAAGCGCTCCTCCGTAAACGTATCAAACTTTGGATCCGTCAGGTTCCGAATATTTGGGACTTAATTTCTATTACCGAAACTTGGTTACACCAAAACTTGATTGTTGCTGAGAATGAGATAGCCGGTATGTCACTCACCCGGAACGACCGCACCAACAGAGGAGGTGTCGTCCTACCCTACTACCGCAGCTATCTGCAACGCGCAATAGTTGGTGATCTGGGACACACGTTACCGACTCACGCTGTTGCCGTCTCCGAGGAAAACACAACGGCGCATGTCTCGCAGTTGTCGTTTACCGCCCCCAACATCCAGTACGGAAATGGATGCCCGATTGATACGTGTCCTGAACAGAGTAACACGCACTACGTACCGCCACATTCTCATCTTCCGGGTCTTCAAACTACACGATCTGGAGGTGTCGGCATCACCCAGTGAAGAGCTCAAAGTCAACTTGAATGCACTGATCGTCAATATTCGCTTGAACGATCATGTCACCACGCCCACTAGCTTCAGGACAGCAAACAAACCGCTCATATTGGACCTCGGGCCCACGAATAAAGAGCACATCTTAATGGTCCCGGGTTCGAAGCCTGCTATCTATATCTGATGAGAGGAAATAACCTAGAAAAGCGTCATAGAGTGCAGTGGTTTCAGTCGGGCAACACCCAATTTGCTGATGCTTCATCAGTTACGGTCCTAGTGATCGAATGGCCAAGGTTCACTTCAATGTAAAATCACGGTCCACTTGGAGATTGCGCGTCGCAATCCATCCACACAACGTGTACTTCAAATATCCTTTCCAAACTAACAATTCCCTTGACAGCGTTTGGATAGAATTCAATGAAAGACTAAGTGACAGCTTCAAAAGAGCGACAAATTTAAGCCACCTCCTCCGGCGAAAATGCCTTTAATTCTAAGGAGCAGGATTCAAAAATGCCTCTAATTCTAAGGGGCAGGATTCGAAAATGCCTGGCGATAAGAGCTACAGCATGGCATGCTGTCAGGGTTAACCCCGATTCAGAGAATTGGGGAACCTCCGGATTCACTGCAACCATTACACTGCACTTGTCCGTGAGGACAGAGTAACTTATCATCAGTGCTTAGCCAAAAAATTCCTGGCAAACTACAAACTGCTGCATGGGCATGTCAACAATCTTCATAAAGTGAAGCATGGAATCCATCCACTTCGAACGACAGGCGGTAGAGTACAAAGCGCCAAAGATGCAGCTAATTACCTTCGACTACAATACGTCACAGTTTTCGAAATAGCAGCCTCTACCTGTCCTATAATGCCATGCACATTAGAAACACCATTGTTTCCATATGTAATTTTCAACCCATCAATTGTGCTAAGGAAGTTACTCCCACTGTGCGGTCATAGTTCTCCGGGAGCAGACAACATCCGCCCGAAAGCACCGAAAGCTGAGGCCCCCAATTTAGCTGATCCACTGTCCCAGTTCTTCCAAAGGTGATTCGATGAACAGCTAGTCTCCACTGTATGGAAGCGTGGCATCATCACACCAATTTTTAAGGGGATTAGCCGCTCAGCTCCTGCAATTTATCTCCCATTGACACTACTCACTGTGCTCTCGAAGTTGATAGAAGCGGTCGTCGCTGAGGCGTTAATGGACTGCCTGGAAAAATGCAACACCTTTGTACCGGAACAGCATGGCTCCCGTCAACACCGGTCAAGCACCACAAACCTACTAATTGTACGAGGTATTTGGGCGGAAGTGGCTGATGATGGGGTCGGAGTCGACGTCATGTATCTGGACGTTTTCCAAAGCTCTCGACCCCCAGGACCACCGCATCTTACTTCACAGGCTACAGAGCTACAGTATCGGAGATCCTGTAGTTGGTTGGATTGGCAACTTTCTTCACCAACGGAAGCTCCAAGTACGCGTTAGCGGATCACTCTCTAACCCAACTGAGGTGGAATGTGATTTCCCACAAAGCTCAGTGCTGGGACTGCGCTTATTCCTCGTGTTTATCAACGACCTGCCAAGAGTTTTCTCCACAAATCTCCTGCTTTTCGCCGATGATGTCAAGAAATGGCGGACGATTAGTAACAATGCATATTACGATCTACTCCAACGTGACTTAGATTGCGTTTATGAATTGTCAAAGAGGAATCTGCTTCAGTTGTGCATAGCTAAGTGCTTGTTGATCCATGTGCTTCACCAGCCGGTGAGCGCTTACAAGCTTGGATACCACACCTTGGAGAAGGTCTCTCAGCAGCATGACCTAGGTGTATTCGTACAGGAAGATCAAGGGTGTTCAAAGCAAGCAGAGAAGGCGACCAGAACCGGCAATCAACATTTTGGCTTTTCGCAGAGGCTTCGGTCGGCTTGAACCCTCCATCTTTCCCAACTGCTTAGGACCTAATTGCGTCCGCCCCTGAAATTTGCCCTTCAGGCGTGGCAGTTGCAGCAGAAACAGAACCTCATTGCCTTCGGGACTGCTAAACGAACGGCAAACAACAACTTCAGGGGTCTCTTTCCTCTGCTGTATCAGCTTATACTGGTATCTGTAAGAATGTACAGCGGTCGATATCGGCTTTTTCGGGCGGAGCTCATAATGTTTTACCAAATTCTGATGATCCCAGGCCACATTTGCCGTCCGCTGCTGGAATTGATCCACAAAACTAACCTAAAATGTCATGCTTTGAAACTGGCTGGTACATTGTTGTTCGACGCATGCGCTGTCGTTTTCCAGTTGAGCTCCTTAAGTGGTGAAGAGGTGATTCATGTTCGCCATGCCTACTGCATAAAGAATTTGCATTTACAATCAGTCAAAGTTCTCACTAAAACTGTAGTCTGTCGCTGGCCACACTTCAAGGGTATACAATTTAGTGCGATCCAAGATAACCGTGTGCGAATTTAAATCGGAGCTGACGTACTGCGGCGCATTGGCACCTAGAACAAGGAGCCGTGAGAGAAATCAGCAATTTCTAGTAAGAGACCCTACTTAGATGGGCGTTGATTGTGAAGTAGCATTTTGGAGATTCATTGGTCTCTGTAAATTATGCACCGTGTGCTTCACAATCCCTGCAGGATCAACCCAGATCAATGTATGGAAAACGAGTTTGCCAGCTTTGGTTCTAAAGACGGCGAGCAGCTTTGATTGGATAAGAAATTGTCACGTAGGACAAGTTCAACGTGCCAGTGCCCGTGATGAATAACTACGCCGAAGAGTAAGTTGTTTCCATCCCGGCGGCATCCAATTCTCATCACACCAACTGCAACTACAAAGAGACAATGGAACAATAGAAGAAGGGTGTATAACGGGTAAAGAAGCCATGCTTAACGAGTCTCGTGGGATGGAAATTATTGCCAAAAGTAAATTTCATGATAAAGTGAAGAGCATTTTATCGAACTCACCATAGATTTATGTAGTATAGCTGAGATGCTCGCGTATTACAAGTATACATCCATAAATCCATTGGTTGGGAGTTTAGTAAGATACCGTTTGATTGTGTGTTGTAGCCCATGCGCACAATTCATAAAATAAAATTCAACTGAGACAACCCATCGACAACTCGTTTTTTATATGTCACCACATTGGCAGCAAAGACAACAAAAGTAGGGACGGCATTCCAAGGCTGACACACTGGGAGGGAAAAGAAATTTCTACGACATACAAGCCGACTATAGTGTATTCTCAGTTTCAGAGGATGACATTTTAGTTTAGTGTTGTTGTTCGTTTCCAGCAGAGGACGGCAACTGCTGTTTAATTTCTTTAGAATCTGGTAAGCGATTATGAGATTCGCCCGCGAAAGCCGATATCGACCGACAAAAATTCTTAGAGTTTTCAGTCTAAGTTGATATAGCAGATGAAGTTGGTACCTAACATTCTTGGTTGCCCTTCGTTGAGCAGTCTCGAGAGCAAGGAGATCTTGTTTCTGCCACGGCTGCCACGCCTGGATAGCATATTCCACGTGCGGTCGCCAGCAGTTGGAGAAAGATTGAGTGTACAAACCGACTGAGGCTGGGTGCCGAACAACTTCCTCGTGGTGCCACCTGGGTTGTTCGGGATTATCCCGTTCCAGCAAATAGTTCGGCACCATAGTTCTAGGATGTGGTAGGTTTTCTCCTGGCAAGCGTTCCCCCTATAAATAGCCACAAATGTCCGTTTCACAACACTGTGACGTAGCGCATGTAACTCGCGACTAAATAAAGTTACTGCCCCTTGCCTATCTCAGAGTGGCATTGGAATTCAAGGACGTGTTCAACCACTGGTCCCATGTGGTCCTAAAGGCGTTTGAACCACTTGTTTGGTCACCGGCTCGCAACGGGTTGCGATACCCTCATATCGCCATGGTGCCTTGTAGCTTAGATCCTTGCTCAAAGGCTCGGGGTCGGGCCCCCTAAGACAATCCTCTACTTCGGCGTGGGCAACCGGGTAGCATCTCGCCTACTGACGAACCACGGACTTACAACCACAACCATTCACAGATTCTCTTTTGTTGCTACCATGCTATACACTCACGTTACTGTGCCAACTGCACAAGCAAAGGCCACCATTTTACCTACCCTTCCCTTGTACCATTCACACCCAGTTTTACCTGATTCCTCTATGACGATCAACCTCACGTACACAGAGGAACCTGTTCTCGTGACATCTGCCAACTCAACCACACAGTGTTCAACAGAGAGCTGCCAGTCCCAAACTCTCCGATCTTCGCTCCTGCAACCCGGACCAAAGTTCAAACTTGCAGCCTTCAATGTACGCACATTAATGCAGATCGGTCAGCAAGCTGGATTTGCATGCACGCTAGAGACCCTTGGAATTGATATATGCTTTCTGAATGAAACACGACTCCAAGACTTTAACTCTGTCTACCAGCTGACGTCATCGCTCCACCGACGCACCCGCTTCCATTTACGCTTCTCTAATGACGCCGAGTTTGCCGCATCTGGGCAAGCTGGTGTTGGAATCGCCCTCAGTGCTTGAGCCCAGACTGCTTTGATTGACTGGATTCCGATCAATGGTCGTCTTTGTGCGATGAGGCTCCATGGTTCTTGTAAAGTTGGCAGACGTCGAGTCGAAAAGCGTTCTCTCTTCGTGATCTCTGCCTACGTGCCCGAACACCGTAAAAGACCAGTTCTACCAGCACCTTCATGAGCTGCTCCTAAGGGCTTCTAAAACAGACATAATTATTTTGGCAGGTGACTTCAACGCGCGTGTCGGTTGTCTGCTGCCATGTGAGAGACAACTCGGGGGCCCGCATTGCTATGGCGATGTTCTCTCCGACAATGGAGAGAGACTGCTCAGTCTGTGTGCTGATCATCATCTATTCCTCTCCAGCACCAGCCTTCGTCATACTATAGGTCAGTACGCCACTTAGCGCCCCCCATGGTCAACCCAGCACTGGTCACAGATGGACCATATAGCTATAAGTCGCAGGTGGCGCGGCAGCGTACGTGACTGCCGATCATTTTGGTCAACATGTGTCGATATCCATCATGCACTGGTATGCGCGACCATTTGCTTGCGTTTTGGTGGTTCGTCTAGGTCAAAACAGAGCCGACTGAACCCCTACAAGTTGGGGGACCCAATGATGAAAAAAGAGTATCAACAAAGGCTTCGTGAAAATCTTGCTCTCTCTCACACTCTGGGTGTTGATCAACCCTGGTTAAGTCTGCACACAAGCCTTGTTGTCGGCCGGTTTGTCTAGGTGTGGCCTCGCTCGCTTCACTCCCAAAAGCTGGACCACGGGAAGATCCTCAGTAGTGCTGGATCGCCAACGGGCAGTGCCTGCTGGTGCAGAGTACAACGAACACCGTTGGTCTAGTACGCACCACTTGAAAACAAGTCATCGCTCTGATGGTGAACCTTGGTGGTCAAAACAAGCTGACGAGATGGAAGCCGCTGCAGCAGCTGGCAACTTCCACCGCCTATGTTACATCATCAGTGCCACCGGTTGTCATTTCCACACTATCAGCCAGAGGATTTGCGAATCAGACGGCACGAAGATCACCAACCTTCATAGGCGATTGGGTCTCTGGGCAGGGAATTTCGCTCTTCAATTCAATCATCCAAGACAGCCCCCTGTGACACCTCCAACCCCACTAGATGACGCTTGGCCTTTCTCCATAGCCCCCCAAATGAAGCAGAGATTCGAAATGCACTCCAATCTTTGAAATGCCCGAGGCTCCGGGTGCCGACAGCCTACCACCAGCTCTATTCAAAGATAGCGGGGGTGCACTTGTCAGCGAAAATCTATCGCTGTTCACGAAAGTTTGGTGTGAGAAGTAGGTTCCGAACTCTTGGGGAAAAGCGGTCATTGTTCCGATTTACAAGAAGGGCACCCGCGACGATTGCTGCGACTACCGCGGAATCTCGGTAATCTCTGTCACATCCAAACGCTTCGTGTCGGTCCTACTTCGCAGGCTTTCAACGACTAGAGAGGAGTTTTGTCGAGAAGAACAAGCCGGATTTCGTCCAGGCCGCGGCTGCATCGACCAAATCTTCACGTTTCGCCAACTTCTCGCACTTCGTCACATCCACCGGCGGCCAACGATTGTAGCGTTTTTGGACATCCGAGCGAAATTTGATTCAGTAGGTAGATCTGCGTTGTGGAACTGTTTACTGAAGAAAGGTGTGCCCGAGAAGTTGGTAACCATCCTGGATGAACTTTACAGTCGCACGTCGGGTAAAGTCAGGGCTTACGGCAGCCTCTCTTCTTCATTTGCTGTGACCAGCGGTTTTCTCCAAGACTGCCCTATTTCACTTTTCCTCTTCAATTTCGCCATCGAAGAACTTGTCCAAAGCACACTGAAAGGTGTCCAGGACTGCGGAGTTGAGCTCCTCCATGGAGACAGAATCACGGACTTGGACTAAGTCGATGATATCGCCTTGCTCGGCTACGACCCACAAACCGTCCAGAGCGCTTTAGACCGCTTGGCGAAGGACACGTCTAAGTACGGCTTATGCTTCACTCCGGAAAAATGTAAAACCCTGCACCAGGACTGGCAGGTGCCTAAACCCGCACTCACCATTGCTGAAAATGTTCTGGAGCAAGTCCCTTAATTTACTTATATAGTGAGTTACATCACGACTGGTGGTGGTGTTGGATATAAAGTCTCATTGCATTCCTCAAACGGAGACACCTATGGCGTCGTCGTGCTGTCAATCTCAGGCTCAAGGGCAGGATGTACAATGTTTCTGTACGTGCAGTACTCTTGTACGGCTGTGAGACGGCCTCTTCGCTGGAAAAACATGAAGCGACTGTCAATCTTCGACAATCACTGTCTACGAAGGATTGATCGGGTGTGGTGGCAACACCACGTAAGCGACACAGAGGTGCGACACCGAGTGCTTGGAGCGAATAGTGCCAGTCTTCAGGACGTTGTTTTCCGACACTTTCTGCGCATGCCAGCCAATTGCGTTCCATGTCGAGCGCTATTTGCAATCCCAGGGAGCGCTTGGAAATGGTGTCGCGATAGACAGATAATGACGTGGAGAATTAGCATGAAGAAGGCAATCTCGAGTTTGGCTGCGGTCCGGCCAGTCCGTCTTCCAGGTTGGGGACTACGAGATGCTGAATCGCAGTGGCTGGAAACAATAGACGTCATGGCCTCAGTGGCCTCAATGTTGTTCTGCTCTTACCACCCATTTAATACACACAAAGCTCAAAAAACAAAAACAACATATTCAAAATGGCGTGTGCAAAACAAAAAATCATTTCCCATATTTTTAATAGCAGTTCCTCTTCCCATCTTCTGCACCTTTTATTCTTCTGCCATGGTTCTGATGGCACAAGGTCTGTTCACAGACTGTGCATAAATAACTATATATATACACCGACTGAAGGCTCTGCGGATCGGGCCCAAGTGTTGATTGCCGGTTCTCGTCGCCTTCTCTGTTTGCTTTGAACACCCGAGATCTTCCTGTAACAATAAACCCAGGTCACGCTCCTAAGAGGCCTTCGCCAAGGTGTGGTCTCCAAGCTTGTAAGCGCTCACCAGCTGGTGACGCAGTTGGAGCACCTTGTACTTAGCTATGTTCAATTGAAGCAGGTTCCCATTTCACAATTCATAAATGCAATCTAGGTCATGTTGGAGTAGATCGTGATATACATTGTGACTACTCGTCCGCCATATCTTGACATCATCGGCGAAAAGCAGGAAATTTGAGAAGACAACTCTTGGCAGGTCGTTGATAAACACGAGGAATAAGCGCGGTCCCAGTATTTGGAGCATTGTCTTACATATTGGCAATCCACCGTCGTGGTGTTCCTCGATATAAAATGTGCATCCGATTCGGTAGCTAGACGCGCATTTTGGAACTGTCTACTCAGGGAAGGTGTATATGAGAATTATGTATTATCTGATCATTATACACGCGTAACACGACAGAGTAAGGGCTTGCGGAAAACTGTCGCCGCTCTTCGGTATTTCCAGCGGTGTGAGTCAAGGATGTCTGATGTCACCTTTCCACTTCAATGTCAATATTGACAATTCATAGAGATTGCATTTAAAGGACCCGATTTAGAAGGCATGAACTACTCCCAGGAGAACGACTTCTGGACTTGGAGTATGCAGACGACTTTTCTTTCATTTGTGACAGCTCACCAACGTGCCAAGCGGCACGGGACAGATTAGCACTAGCTGTCAGCTGCTTTGTACTTTGCTTTGCACCATCGAAGTGCAAAGGGTTATTTCGAGATTGGCAGGGATCGCCTCCTACGCTGACCCTTGGTGGAGATCAGCTAGTAGTCGTTCAGAAATTCAACTACCTGGGAAGTTTTCTCAGTTCCCTTGGCACTGAAGATGTGATGACGAACCGTATATTAAAAGCTCCAATTGCTTTTGCTAGTTTTTGCCACCTATGGCGGCAATGCGACATCACTCTCGCCCTGAATGGTAGAGTGTACACTGCAGCGGTACGTTCGAACCTAGTGTGCGGTTGCGAAAACTTTCCCATGAGATCAGCGGACACAAAGGGGCCAGTTACATTCGACCACCAGTGCCTCCGCCATTTAGCTCACATCTGGTGGGAACACCGAGTAAGCAACGAGCATGTTCGACGCCTTGTTTAATGCACAAAGAAAGGAAATGAACCGCCAAGCTCCGTTATTTCACGTATTATGCCCCGATGGCTGGGCCAGGCGTTACGCATGACAGCCCAACGACTTGCTCGACGTACGTTGTTTGCTTACCGGGGGATGTGGATGGAAGAATAGGAAAGGTGGCCAAGCGATGACTCGGTCTGGAGGAATGAAGGCCCTCACTTCTGAGCTGGCCTCGGTTGGAGCTTCACGACTCCCTGGTTGGGGTGCAGAAGACGATGAACACGGTTGGCTAGATACACTTACTGACCTGGCTAGGAGCCGACCTCAGTGACGCTCCCGCCGTGAGTTTGCTCCTCCCTCCCCATCCCTTTTACCCTCCCCCTCGAACCACGATCTCATTTCGTAGTGTAATATAAGTTTACATCGTAATTTTTCTTGTTGCTTAGTAGCCGGCTGCTAACGTTCCGGAACGATGCCCACCCGTTGCTAGTAGCTCAACTGGCATGCAACTTTTGTATTTATTATCTTTTTCTTTTATGTATTGCGGCACAGTAGCTGAGATGTTTTACACCTCTAACTAACTTGTATAATGATGCTGATATGCAAATGGGCAACCTTGTTGTTTTCCACAGTCGCACGCTCACAGAGGCCGAGCGTCGTTACTCACAAACTGAGCAGGAAATGCTGGCACTAATAGACGCCGTAGAACGCTTCAACAATTACACGTTCGGCCGCAAAACAACTTTCTTCTCTGACCACAAGCCACTTGTATCCATCGCTAGTAAGCCACTCACTGTCATTCCACGCCGCCTGCAAAGGATGCTCATTTGTCTGCAGAAGTATTACTTGGATATAGTCTGCCGACCAGGATCCCAGATGTAGATTATGCACAATTTGTCAAGGGCGCACCTGTAAAGCACACCGCAAATGGAAGAAGACTCGGATTTTGTCCACGTAGCACAGTTAATCCCGGTCACTAGGGAACGTCTGCAACAGCTCCAACGGTGCACGGAGGAAGACGAACAGTGCACGCTACTGAGGCAGACGAGAATAGACGGAGGGCCGGAAGACTGGAAAAAATTGCCCAAAAATTGTCCGTTCTTTCATTTTCAAGACGATCTCATCACCCAAGACGGATTAATATTCCAGGGCAACAGGATAGTGGTTCTGAAGACTTTGCAACATTCAGTGCTGTAGCTGGTACGCTATACACATTTGGGAATCAACCATTGCGTGGCAAGAGCACGTGAGCTGATGTTCTGGCCAGGAACGCCTGGTGAAATACGTGATTTCGTATCAAACAATTTAAGATCTAGGCTACAGGATGTGCGCCAGCCGAAGGGGCAAATGATTCTTCATGATGTTCCTGATAGGCCCTGGCAGATGGCCGCACTGGACATTTTTGTTTACGACGTGAGTAGCTATTTATTGTGGTCAACTATTTCAGTGACTACTTCTAGATTGATACCCTTACATCAAGCTGCGCGCAAGCCGTAGTTAACAAATTACGGTGTCAATTCGCTCGATATGGAATCTCCGAGGTGGTGGTTTCCGACAACCGGCCGCAATTCAGTAGTGCAGAGTTCCGCGCGTTTAGCAAGAAGTGGGATTTTCGGCATCGTTTCATTAGTCCATACCCCAGCCAACCAAATGGGAATGGCTGAGTCAGCAGTGTAGAAGATGAAGAAAGTACTTATCAAAGCCAAGTATACCCACGAGGATCCCTACACAATGCAGTTGGAGAGAAGAAACACACCGTCTACCGAGCTCGAAGTAAAACCGGTGCAGCGCGTATTCAGTCGCAGAACTAGAACGCTGCTACCGGGAGTTACAATGCTGCTACAGCCCGAGATGGCACCTAACACTTCTGTTCACAACGGACTACAGAAATGAATGCTAAAACAAAAGAAGTACTATGATCGTGGATGGAGATGCCTCCCACCCTAAGCTGTAGGAGAAGAAGTATGGGTGCAACAATACCAGACTCGAGAGAACGTTGGCAAAGGGGAGTGCTTGAGGGTCGCAGGGGTGCATAGAGTTGGGAAATCAGGATCGGGAGCAATATAATTAGAAGGAAGCTGGCGCAAATTCGTATAACACGTAATGGTTGGACTCCGCAAAGCGAGCATCGACAGCAGCAACAAAAAGGGCTTCCAGAAATCTCAACCAGAGACAGCAAGCGTACACCCTGCGGAAAACCATGCTAACCTCATTGCAAAAGCTTATTGAAAAAAGAAAAAGGAAGGGTGATGTTGGAGCTGACAGCTGGGGCTAATAAAATCGCCTTCCGCAGTGTGGTTGTGCAGGAGAACGATCGAGTAGGCAGATGAATATTAAAATCAGATTTAAGCACATGCGCGAAGAATATTCTTTTCGATAGTTCTTATCAAGCGTGTACAATTATGAAGCAAAACTTTTGGAGAGAATAAAGCTCGAAGAGGCCTGTACAGAGAGCAATCAACTCATTAACTGGGCAATATGAAAACTAAATCAATGATTTTATCATTTGGATTGTCGCACTAGGAAGCAGGTGATCAAGGTAGGTGAAGTTCAATGCCAAGGCACTTTCAGAGCCAGTAGCAGTGTGCGCTGTTTGCACAGCTATGGTTTTGGAACTTTGATTGCTTGGGACTTGTGAATACAGCCTTTGTGTACATAGCCGGTTTGTTTTCTTTCTCTTAGCGCGGCTGGCAGAACCAGGCACAAAACAATTACCTCGGAAGTACAACTGGCTACCAGCCAAGTTTGAAGAATTGGTGAACACCAAAATCACCACGTATTGGGTAATCACAGCAGATTGTGCAACCCAAGCCTCCCCAGTAAGTGCCACTCCTATCCTGAGGAGAACGGTTAATAACACCGTAAGCAACAGGACACCTAGGGTGCAGAACATCAACTGCTGTTCCAATACCACGCCTGGCTCACATTTGACTAAGGCGGTTCCCAATTCGATCGGAGTAACTACATGTAAGGCTATTTCCAATCTCTAAAGGGAGTGTGTAGATAAACAGCAAGCCGCTACTAGCAAAAGTTGAGTTACGGTTGCTTCCAAGAAGAGCCGTCATTTAAAATTAACATCGCTTCCAACTAGATCGGCAACAGAGGGGCGAAGCGGTACTTCTCCAAAAATTTCAGTCACTAACTGCGAGATGTATAAAGGTGTAAAGAAACAACTACCTGTACTGAGCATACTGTTCTTTAATGTCCCAGAACCAAAGTCGACGTCAATATGATGTGAGAAACTGGATGACCACAAACAGTGGGACATTATTAGTAACCTAATCGGGTTGTACAGATACCTGCACACGTAGCGTGTATTACGCGACACACATGCTCTAAGCATTTCGGAGAGCTAAGACTTCTGGGTGTTGTGCTAAACTCCATCACTGAAATAGGATTAGTACTACTGTCGACAGGTAGTCTCAAAAATGAGCACTACTGCATCCGTATCTTTCCAAACGTCCCATGGGGTGAGCGTTATGGAGTTAACCGCAACTTAGAGGATTACCGGAAGGAAACTAAAACCAGAATCATACTTCTTTACGGGGTTCCTAAAACTGAAGCATGTAATGAACATGAAATAACAACCCATGATAAAGAAAAATATGGTTATATTAGTGGAACATTCAGCTGGCGAAATCCGCGCCATGACTGCGCATCTCACCGAACTACAAAGGAAGTGGGCCGAAATTGTTAAAGGTGGTCCTACAGTCAAAACATATGGTAGCACGCAGTTAAGACGCTGGTGCATGTTCGATTGGGGGCTACCATCTGAGCTTCGGCTGAAGACAGTCAGCCATATGCCTCCAGGTGATGATATATCACGCAACTAACCAAACGCGATGAGATCTATAAAAGAAAAATGCACCAGCAGTATGCCTAATGAGCCTATACAATCTGTAGGCTAGGATACTGACCAGACACCTTGCACTGAAGGTAGAAGATTAGACACCGGACTAACTACGCGAACGATGAATAAGACGTTGGACCCTTCTCCCATACACACCGAAAAATCTATTAGTCGCCGGCCACTCACTGGTCGGCAAAACGTCACATATGAATTGCACAACCTCCGAAGCAATGCTTAAATCTGAACAACTAACATGTATGTACACTAACGCCCAAGCGCTCCTCAGTAAATTTATCGAACTTTGGATACGTCAAGTTCCGAATATTTGGGACCTAATTTCTGTTACCGAAACTTGGTTGCACCAAGACTTGATTATTGCTGAGGTTGAGATAGCCGGTATGTCACTAATCTGGAACGACCGCCCTAGCAGGGGAGGTGGGGTCCTACGCTACTACCGCAGCGACCTGGAATGTACAATAGTTGAGGATCTGGAAACACACGTTACCGACTCACTCTGGTGCCGTCTCCGACTAAGACACAACGACGCATGTCTCGCAGCTGTCCTTTACTGCCGTTTCAACATCCAGTCCGACAATGGATTCCCGCTTGGTACGTGGCCTGAACAGGTAACACGCACTAGGTACAGCCACATTCTCATCTCCTGGGTCTTCAAACTACACGATCTGGAGGTTTCGGCATCACCCACTGAACAGTTCAAAACAGACTTGCATGAACTGATCGCTAATATTCCTTTGTACAATCATGTCACCACACCTACTAGATTCAGGACAGCAAACAAAGCGTTCATATTGGACCTCGTGCTCATGAATGAAGAGCTCACAGTTGACAAGTCCATTATGTCTCAGTGACCATGTGGCGATAATATTCAAAAACGTGTGTTCTACAGAGTATCCATTTGAACATCCAAAATAACTTATACAAGTACAAGCCACTGCGTATTGTAAGAACTCATCAAAGTAGCTGCTTTGGAATTATCAACTAACAGTTCACTTGACAGGGATTGGAGAGAATTCATTGAACGACTAAGTGACAACTTAAGCATTGTATCAAACACCAAGCCACCTCGTCCGGAAAAGAATGCTTTCTATTCCAAGGGGCAGGACTCGAAAATGCCTGGCGATAAGGGATGCAGCATGGCGTGCCGTCATGGCTAGCCCCGGTTTGGAGAAATGGGGAAACTCCTGACCCATCGCAACAATTGCACTGCACTTGGTCGTGAAGATGTAATTACGTATCAACAGTGTTTAGCCAAAACTTCCTGGCAAACTACAAACTACTACCTAGGCATGTCAAGAATCTACATAAAGTGAAGCACGGAATCACTCCACATCGCACCACAGGCGGTAGATTACAAAGCGCCGAAGATGCGGCTAGTGACCTGCGACTACAATACGTCACAATTTTCGAAGTCGCAGCCTCTACCCGTCCCATAATGTCATGCACATTATCGACTCCATTCTTTACACATGTAATTTTCAACCTATCAGTTGTGCTAAGGAAGTTACTGTCGCTGCGCGATCATAGTTCTCCGGGAGCAGAAAACATCCGCCCGAAAGCACCGAAAGCTGAGGCCACCAATTTAGCTGATCCACTGTCACAGTTCTTCCAAAGGTGATTCGATGAACAGCTAGTCTCCACTATGTGGAAGCGTGGCATTATCACACCAATTTTTAAGGGTGTTGGCCGTTCAGATCATGCAATTTATCTCCCATTGACTCTACTCACTGTGCTCGCGAAGTTGATAGAAGCGGTCGTCGCTGAGGCGTTAATGGACTAACTGGAAAAATGCAACATGTTGGCACCGGAACAGCAGGCTCCAGTCAACACCGGTGAAGCACCACAAACCTACTAATTGTACTAGGTAGGTGGGCGGAAGTGGCTGATGATGGGGTCGGAGTTGACGTCATATTTCTGGAGGTTTTCCAAAGCTCTAAACCGCCTGGACCACCCCATCGTACTTCACAGGCTACAGAGCTACGGTATCGGAGATCCTGTAGTTGGTTGGACTGGCAACTTTCTTCACCAAGGGAAGCTCCAAGTACGCGTTAGGGGATCACTCTCTAACTCAAATGAGGTGGTGTGTTTTGGCCCACATGCCTCAGTGTTGGGACCGCACTTATTCCTGATGTTTATCAACCACCTGCCAAGAGTCTTCCCCTCAAATCTCCTGCTTTCCGCCGATGACGTCAAGATATGGCTGGCGATTAGTAACAATGTAGATCACGATCTACTCCAACAAGACCTATATGGTATTTAGAAATTGTCCAAGAGGAATCTGAGGTGCCAGTGTTGGGATAAGCAACACTATAATTTTCATTTTACTTACGGTCCTCGTGCTCGGAATGACCGAGGTTCACATCAAGGGAACCGAGGTCTCAATAGAGGTTGCTTGTGGCAACCAAACCACCAGCGGATTCTTCAAGTTTAACTTTGAATTCGTTTCCGCTGGACCACGCGTTGCTCGCGGATCTCAGTGGCATAGTGCTTATGGCGTCAACCATGAGCCACTAGGCTCTGAGTTCCAGCCCAACTCAGACTATCTCCAACTGATGTTTCCCAACCAGGACAAAACCGCGGTCTTGGGGTGCCAGTGTTTGGATGAGCAACACTATAATGTTTCCAAGAGGAATCTGCTTCAGTTATGTATAGCTAAGTACAAGTTGCTCCAGCTGCGTCACCAGCCGGTGAGCGTTTACAAAAATGGAGACCACACTTTGGAGAATGCTTCGCAGGAGCGTTACCTGGGTGTATTGGTACGGGAAGATCTCGGGTGTTCAAAGCAAACAGAGAAGGTGACGAGAACCGGCAATCAACACTTTGGCCTGATTAGCAGTGCCTTCATTCGGTTTGTACACTCAATCTTTCCCCAACTGCTTAACGTCTACTTGCGACCGCACGTGGAATATTTTATCCAGGCGTGGCAACCGTGCCAGATCCAGGATCTCGTTGCTCTCGATACTGCTCAACGAAGGGCAACCAAGAATGTTAGGTACCAACTTCAACTGACCTATCAGCTTAATCCGAATATTCTAAGGATTTACAGCAGTCGATATCGGCTTTTGCGGGGGGATCACATAATCGTTTACCAGATTCTGAAGCAACTAAACCACAGTTAATGTCCACTGCTGGAATCGAACAACAACACTAACATAAAATGTCATCCTCTGAAACTGAGAATACACTATAGTCGGCTTGTATGTCGTAGAAATTTCTTTTCCCTCCCAGTGTATCAGCCTTGGAATGCCGTCCCTAATTTTGTTGTCTTTGCTGCCAATGTGGTGACATATAAAAAACGAGTTGTCGATGGGTTGTCTCAGTTGAATTTTATTTTATGAATTGTGCGCATGGGCTACAACACACAATCAAACGGTATCTTACTAAACTCCCAACCAATGGATTTATGGATGTATACTGGTAATACGCGAGCATCTCAGCTATTCTACGTAAGTCTATGGAGAGTTCAATATATGGCATTTCAATCTATTATGCAAGTTAATTTTTGCAATAATTTCCATCCCACGAGACTCGTTAAGCATTGCTTCTTTTCCGGTAATATACCATTCTTCCATTGCGTTGCTGATTTAAGCCTTTTTGGAGAAAGCTTCAAAGGTTTCCATACGTACCGCCATTGCCATTCGCGTGAGGAATTTGCTATTAGTATGTCGTCAATAGATGTCTAACTGAAGTCTTAGACATGACAAACTTGATCGATTTAACGTGTAAATGTTTGCACGGTGTTCTTTAGACCAAAGATCATGCGCAGAAACGGGAACAAACAACCCTATGTACTCACTGCACTTTTGGAGATGTCCTATTTGAATACTAGAATTTGGTTGCAAGCGCATACCAAGACGATGTAATCCGCCAGACTTGCATTTGGATCCACGATCTGCAGGATCGGATAGCGATCAGTCGTGGTAACGTAGTTTAAATTACTGGAGTCCCCATAAGGAAGCCAATCTCTTACCATCTTCTTAGGAACCACGTAGAGAGATATATACTGACTGTTGGATGTTCTGATGATACCAAACTGAAGAATGTAGTCAAATTTAGGTCTTTCGGCACATAACTTGTCAGAGCCGAATCGTCTTGGTCGGGCACTCCTCGGCGGGCCGGGCGAGATAAGGTGATGAGCAACCTCTGTCGTGACTGGTCGAAGCGTTGCAGGTGGTCATACTGGTCGCTGGTATTCAGACAATAGGTTCGCAGAATCTGTAGTTACCTCGGCGATTCGGAAAACCGGGCTAATAATCGTGGTCACTGTTAGAACGACTTCAATCTCTAGATTATTACGTTCGTCTAAGAGCTTGTGTAGACCAGTATCAAGAAGCGGTCCAAAATGGCGCAAGGAATCCATACCCGTGATTGCGAACGGTACAGGCGCGACCGTGAAAACGGTGAAAATCTCGATGAAGAGTGAGGTCCAGGTTCGTCATGCGCTGACCGGATGAAGCTACCGGATAAACGTTAGCGGCACGCAAGTTTAACGTGGGATTTGTATGCTTGTTGCTCGCATTCGCAGAGATGACGCCCAATTCCGCTCTCTTGCAGATGGCAAAGTGATGGGAGAACGTCGATCCATGACCTAAAACATGCGGTCTGTTTTGTTATTGTTGAATGCTTTGGGCATGCTAGTATGCAAGCTGTTCGTTTTCCCTGAAACAATTGTGTCTTGCCTAACGCAGGGAACCCGACAACGGCTAGCTATTCTATCAGCTTGACAGTATTACCAACATAATTCCTCTTCCTCCTCTTCTATATATATATATATATATATATATATATATATATGTATATAGTGTTAGCGAAAGTGAGCACTCGATGCTTTTACCTGTTCAGTAAACAGGACTGCCCTTACCTGGTTTCCTGTGTTTTGACGTGCAAACCAAAATCAATCGTCTAGGTATGATACCTGATTCAGCGTCACAGGTTACGGTGGTGCGAGGTGTTTTCTACAGGAAGTATATTTCTCAGTTGCTTTTGAATCCTGCCACTTACACGTGTGCCAGCTATTTCAATGGTGATGATCAGATACAAATTGTGCAGTTGAGGCATACTTTTCAAAGACCGACATTAAGTCTCTGTTAGGGTGTCACGTCATGGTGCTATTGAGTGTATCCCCTTCCTTTAGCAGAATGAAAATTTCTCCTGGTAAAATCAAAACCTTTCAGTTGAAGTACCCTGGTCTTTTGCGTAGAGATATTGGTAGGGTGCCACATGCCATGCATCGTATTTAGTTGAGCGCGGATCACGAGATTTTTAATATTTCGCAATTCACGCCTGTAACTCCGGCAAAACTAGATGTCCTGTCCAGAGCCCTAAAAGTTGTGGTCAGCGATGATTTGCTAGAACCGATACAAGGTTCCAAATAGACTCATGTAATTGTTGCTTTTCTAAACGAGGTGGATCTATAGGCGTGTGTACCTACTAACGGATACCTACTAAGCATATAATTGTCCACAAATTCCCGCTATTTTTTATCGAGGAGCTGACAGTCAGACGTGCAAAAGCTAAGCTCTTCTCAAAGCTTGATATTCAAAGTGGATATCTTCACATGCCACTGACTCCAAACTGCTTGTGCTTTGGCACTTTTCTCAAGCAAGATGGTTTATATCAATACTAGTTTTTGCTAAACGGCCTTAGAACTGTAGTACCTGCTTGGCGGAAATTTGTTCGCTGTCCTTATCTGACCACAAAGGATGTGTTGTGTATGTGGACGACAATTGTGTCTTTGACTGCAGTTCCGTCGAACAAGGAATAATCTAAACGATATATCGCATAGGATGAGTAATCTAAGACTTCTCCAGAATACGAGAAAGTCCCTGTTCGTTTTCACGGAAATAGAGTTTGTTGGACATATTATCACAGCTTCTGGTATAACGCCTAATGAGCAACATACCAGAGCCATTTTTGACTAACCAACAACAAGATCCAGAAGTGACACAATTTGTGGGTTGGTGTTCCTATTACCCCCGACATGTATCGAGGTTTGCGACTATTGCTGTAACGCTGCCGAGGCTGATTCACTCAAATGAAGAGATCTTATGAGCCGCTAAACAAGAAAATTATTATCCGACCGCAGGCGCTATAATTGCCTCCACCTATACCACTGCGACCTTAAGTAAGCAATGCCCAATTTTTTTCAGCAGATGATCGGATGTTGGATTAGACGCAGTTCTGTTCCTGTTGTAAAGTGGCAAAGGGGAAAGTAAATGCATACGCCACACGAACTCTGTCTGCCATCAAAATGAAATTATTCCGCTGGCGAAATGTGCACTTGTATGTATTTGGGAATGCAAGAAATAGCATTTTTACTTATACAGATGTCAATTTACCTTGCGCACTGATCAGTCTGCACTTAAAATCTTACTTAACCGTGGTAACGACGGTTGTGTACCGGTGAGGCTAAGCCGTTGGTATTCACGCCTAGTACACTGTGATTACGAAGTCAAATATGTTCCAGTCTGTTTTAACCAAGTTGCGGAAGCGCTTTCGGGACTTCGACTATCCAGCGAAGAGCAGAGTGAAAAGTTGGAAGATTATATCCCACCTTTCAAATGGAGCGTCCTCGGTTTTAACATTGGACAAGAAACAAGAGAGCAGACAAAGTCACAGTGCTGCCAAAAATTTTAAATACTTAGCTATTTAAATAAATTAACAAACTTGTAAATTCCACGACGATGCGGAAAGGTGTACTCTAAAAGGAAAAGGTGGAGATTTGTTGCCTGAGTTTCACGCCATTGTATTGATTATATTTCAAAGTTAAGTAAGAGGACATTTTGCAATGTTGGATAATCAAAATCGTTTGGCTGTGTTTTGCCTCCTGTCCTTGAACCAGAGCTTTCACATTCACAGTGAAGATGTTCAGACCGAGGAAAAAGGAAATGAAATGATTTGGGATGTGGTCCGAAATGTTATATATATATATATGTTTTGTTTCATAATTCATTCTGGCGCCATTGATTTTTTGTATGGGTGTTATCCAGTGATTGTGATGTCCCGAATATACTAATCACATTTTGGACGGGTAGCTCCCTACCAAGCTCAAGCTTAATATTCCACAGTATAAAGCATGTTCTGATATCCCTTAGATATATTTCCAAATCTTTGAGCAGTGAACTATAAAAACGTTCTGTGATCCCCGTAGTACATTTGGAATTGTGACATTTATCTGTTGGTTGCGGATCGGGCATCTGCTGTTTAAAGACAGGCGAAGGCAGTCATCAGAACTGTGAAATTGATGGTTTATATCTCCGCATAGGAAACATAGTTTCAACTTTGTTCTCCGATTTCAGACTACCACAAATCCAGGGTTATCACACTCTTCTAGATATTTCATCCTTAAAGAATAGCAACATAACTTTCTCGGGAAGCGTCTTTGAAGTATCTCAAGAGCATGTTTGACAAGTTTTCGCAGAGATTATCTACCCAATGAGCAGTATTACATGCAAGACAATTTATATGTTTGTAAAACTAGTTACTAAATTCCGTGCCGAAAGATGGATGGAATATGCTTCTGATAGTCTTGATCGCTTTCGAAAATTAAAACTCACAGTTTTCCGAAAAAGTAAATTGACCTGAATATCTCACCCTCAATTCACGAACTGCGCTGCTTTGCGAGGTATATGAGACTTACAGTAAAAGACTGTCTGGCGGTACTTGGCATTATGTAGACCAAATGTTATCCTTGTCCACGGCAATTGACATCTGTCACAGTTGGGACCAGGAATCGGGGGTAGATAGATCATTTTGAATGAGATGTACGGCTGTCTGGGTAGTTACAAGCTTTTGTAAGTAAATAACATTCACGTCATCGGCGAACGAAAAGATAACAATAGGTCCAATTCTCTGGAATACATCGTAACATAAACAAGAAAATAACTGGACCAAGTGCATTTCTTGAATTACTCTACTGGTGACTGCTTGCGATTTAGATAAATGGTCGTCAGTGCGCACCCCTGCTTTCCACCAAATAGACATGAATAAAACAAAGAAACATAAGCGCTTCAAGGTTCACCGCCTAAAGTTTTTGAGTAACCTTCGATTAAGCACTATATGCAAGGCGTTTTGCATATCTAGGAACAAAATTACAACAGTCCTATGTCTACGGCAGTGGTTTAAGAAGTCTGTCTGGCTTGTTGCACAGGATCGACCTTGCATAAAGCTGTGCTGCGAATCGCTGGTGAGGTTAGCCTTGTTCAAGATAATAAGTAGTTCAACTTTCACTATTTTTTCATTATTGTATATACGACGAGTGTATGATTGATGCGACGTAAGCTTTTAACTTCGTGAGGCCCTCCATCTTTTGTCTCTGAATAACGACAAACTCTTTCAACGAGTAGGATATACTCCGTTTTTGAAAGCGAGTGTAAAACTGTTGAACAATAGCGGAGGTAATACGCCCCCACTAATTTTTATTAAACGGTAAAGGGTTCCATCAGGCCCTGCTCAAGTCGAGAGGCGAAAGCGAAAGGCTTGCTCAGTGATTTACGCAATAGTGAATTCCATTGCGCATAGAATTTCACTGATGTACGGAGTGTTAAGTTCTGGTGTGTCTGATGCTTTATTAATCATTGATTCGGCAAAATAAACTCCGAAATGTGCACAAGTAGCATCTGGTGCATCTAAGTATGTTCCGTAAGGCGCGGTGAAAGAAGTAAAAAGGTTGCTGCGACGCGAACTCCGGACACCGAATAGTTTAGCTAGTTAATTTGTTTTAATATGGCCATTCAAAGCTTTATACTCTTCTACAGTGTGAGTTTTGTTATGTTGTTGGCTCAGTTCTTCTATGATGTTTGACTGCTGGTGTAACAGCGCGAAGGCAGAAATCAACCTGATATTCCACCGCATCTTTTGAAGATTAATTGCTTCCTTTAACACTAAGCGATTGGATTTATGTTGCTTTTGGCTAACCATTTTTAACGGCACTGCTGAAAGATGCAGAAGCCAGTTACACTAGCAAAGTGGTCTGTTGCTTGTTGAGGACTTGAAGGGAGGAAGTTGTTCCAATTCACCGAACGAATCAGGTCCTAGCTCGAGCTCTAGTTGACACACGATAACGTATTTGACGTTACACATCGGCCTTGTGTAGTCTTAAGCAGCATTTGGCTACCCGAGTATTACCATCCCGAAATAGATCATGAACCTTAATACTGATTACAAAAATGCCCAAATAAAACTTTAGATCCAGAGTACTTTCACCTCGGGTAGGTTTGGAGACGTGTTGCTATTGGCCATGTATTTGCATACAGATCTTATTTCGAAATTTTATAGAAGTTCTCATGGACCATGTAGTCGATAGCAGATTGAAATTATCTCACATACTCTTCTGAATAAACGGTAGGATAGCGGTACATTCAAATGCAGACGTCAAATGTTCTCGGTCCTCTTGTCTGCAGTTTGGTGCGCTGTATGTACATCCCATGAGCAACTGTCGCTGAATAATCGATACCGCAAGTCCTAGTGATTCCCGTACATCGTTCATTATTGGGTTCACGAACGCTGACGCGGTGAGCGAATTTTTCAGAAAAATTAAGCAACCTCCACCTCGATGACTATGCCGATTTTTCATAAACTTGTCGTACCAGAAAGTAGTTAGGTGCTTGTCAGATATGATACCATCGAATCAAGCTTTCAGGATATTTCATCAAAAGAAATGAGCTTAGCGTGTGAACCTTAGTATGAAGAAGACGAGTGTTTAGTAAAAATAGCGAGATAGTTGTGAGATATGAGAAAAACTGTAAAAGCTGGATTATAAACAATATGGTTTCAAGCGGTGTGTCTGAAGGCAGGCTAAAAATTGTTGAAACAAAGCAAGTATAGCCCAAGTTGCAAGATGAGTTGGAGATGGTCTCAGTGGAAGGGGTTGTGACTGAGTACGGCTCTCTAAAATTTGTCCGCAGAAAAGAGTCCAAAGTTGTTGTTGTAATTTATGGGGGCAAAAGTATTAAAAGGAGGGCTTCTTACTAGTTCGCTTTGGATGCTGCTTTGCAAGTTTGTGCCATCTATATCATGTTACGGCTAGGCTGTTAATTGCTGGAGGCATTGATAGAATTCACTGGGCAGCTGTCTTTTCTATCTTTGGGTACCATCCACTTACGTGGGTTCGATGCACAAGTGTCCATTATACGCGGGGAAGGCATACTGGAGTCAAACCATACGTCACAGGCCATATATTTCGCGTAATTCATTAATGGGGCAGGATAGTGGGGATATACAAATGTGACGTATGTAAGATGCAAAGATGGTGGAACGTCCGTTATAAGTTTATGACCAATGTATGGATGGCTATCTTAGTAAAATCAGGACACAGGGTGGCCTAATGTAGCTTGCGACAAATCTGGGTTAACCGTCGTTTTACTGTAGATCAATTTGACTGGATCCAAAGATATTCCTGACAAGCTTAGCCATTGGCCAGAGTAGAATGTAGGCGGGATATGACGGGTCGATACATTAGGTAGCGGTTTTGTTTGCATCTATGATTTAGCGAGCATTACAGTTGTTATGCGCTGAACCACATTGTTGTCACTTTGCATGCAGGAACCAGCATTATTAAAGCCTATGTGAATGCCAGAACAAATTTTCCGGCATGAAACCATACCAAAAGCATATGACCTGTAGATTTCAGTCAATTTGAACTTGATCATCTTCTCATGCTTAACTGCGAAACTGCCGCCTGGTGGAAGTCTTCCAATAATCACTTTTGCACTTGACCTTGATTTTTGTTCTGAAATGTCATAATTTGATGTTCTACTCGACAAGGCACCATGGGCAAGCCGCGTGAACATTCTATCTGAGGTACTTCCATTTCATACGCACTTCGGCACCAGATGTCTTCCGTATGCTAATGTACTGTGAGAGGCGAACTTTTGGTTATAACCAGAGCACTTATTCCGGCAGTCTTTGAATTCGCACATCTAGGCCACGGAGACATTGTGCAAACGAAATGCTGGATACACCAATGCTACTGGGGGCCGAAGTTGAATTCCACCGCCTAGGTTATAGATCAGGAATGAGACGCCTGCCGACAAGCGGATAAAAGTGCATGGTCGTTGGGCGCTCCAATCCAGACTACCGAGTATTTGATGTAGTTACAGACAAAATTGTTAATGAGATTATGGGCCTAGTTAGTGATACCTCTCCACCGAAACGAAAAGGGCTAGTTGCTTCCTGCTTCTGCAGCAAATGACCGGAGGCTATTTTGTGTGGGGAGGTCACTACAGTCGTCATTAATAAATAGCTCAGTTGCTTGTTAGCAAGGTTTGGTTTGCCGGAAGAAATAATCAATTATTCGGTCTTAGTTGCTAAACAATGAGCACGTCAAGTTCCTGAGGTGAGAATGTATCAGACACTCAAGAAGCTTGCCCTAAAATCCTGTCTATAATGATCTAGTCGAATGTCTCATTCGTACTATAAAAGTGTGAAAGTTCGCCATCTTTCGGGCGCATCGTGTGACGTTACGTTGATGTCCATTTTAGAGGTATTTAGAACCGCACCCCACCCTGAAATGAGGAAAACCCCGCCCGAAATAATGCTATAGAGAAGGACTCGAACTCCGTTAAAGGCAGCTATCAACCCTGAAGAAAGCGCCAACCAAGCAGAATACAAAAGACGACCTGAATACCAGTCTAAATACTGGTGAACTGGCAAAATCTACCACAAAGCTATATTCGTTCTTCTGGGGCTACCCTTTTATTGCAAGGGTGGCCGGCGAATCAGACCGCCGACCCGTATAGAATAAGTTTTCACGTCAGGGACTTTCAAGCTGATAGATGGAACAACAGTGAATGTAAGGCAGTTGCAATGATCTCTTTCCCATCTTGTGCCTAAATAGGCGGACACTTTGCGACACAGTGTATGACACAAACAAATGGGAACCCGCGAAGATCCGAACGGATGCGTCGACCCGTACACAGTTCTACTTTATTACTTAACTCTTAATGATGCATTTTGTCCCTAAGACTTTCTGGTACATTTACATGAATTGCTTATAATCCTTTCAACAGACGGGCAAAAATTTCGTGTTCATATTCATTCACCCATGCCACTGATTTATTGTCATAACTCGAAACTGGCGTGTCATTGCTTCTCAATGGCCATTAAGCATGTCGCCATAGGCTAAACCATTGTGCATGAAATTTATTGTAACCATGCAATCATCCGGTTGCGGTACTTTGCCTCTACGGATACAACAGCATAATATGTCTGGGATCTAACATTTTTACCAGAAACCCGTTTCAGAAATCCCCTAAGTCCAAATTGCGGTACGTGGTACGCCACCTCTTCGGAAAGATTGCTCCAGCAACGGCTGTGGGGAAATTTTATACTACCGCAGTGACATGCAGTGTAAACAGGTAGGCGATCCGAAAACACTGATCATAAACGTGCCATGGTGCACTGCGGCAAAGGCAGGACGAGAGTCGTTGTCATACCAAGTCCACCACAAAATGGCACTTACCGGAGATAAGGCTTAGAGAGGATCCCATGAGGACGATCCAGCCGATTGCGGACAGCGCCGGCCTGGTTGTATTATGCTCGTGTTCACGTCAGGCAGGTTTACTTTGTTCGTACCCGGTTGAAGTTGTTTTATCCTTTAAATATTGGTGTATTCCCTCATATTAGTGAACTAAATTTAATTACCTAAAAATACGCGCAAGTCAAGTTTATTTTTTGTAATTTAACATTACCTGATATAAATTAGGAATTATGCAAATGTTTAAAAAAATGCAAATAGCGAAGAGAGCACATTTCAAAGGTTTTCAGCAAGCCACTAAAATTATGAGAAAGCAACAAGTAAACCAGTATCATAATAAAAGCTAGATTGAGGACTGCTGCTGTTTCAACGAAACCGGTATATTGGATCGATACTAAGACCGGTCCAATGCAGGCAGTCTACACAACCGACGTTACGCTGTCAGCGCGAATATCAAGGAACATTCGCGGGATCAAGGTAACAAAAGGGCTTACACTAGGTATTTCTGCTTGCATAAATCAGGCTGGATCAGCATAATAACGATCGCCTCAGCCGTTTTTAATAGATGCTTTCTGAACTGTTTAGAGCGACGCAGCGGTACGGAGAAGAAAATGCTGAACGCGTCTGCTATCCAGTTTTCTTGTCCACTAAGAAGAAAATGCACCATGATAATGACACTGCTGCTTCTAGACAAGCCTCTTCGTAGCGACTCAGAACAGTGTTCTGCTACCCGTTTTAGCAAGCACGTGTTCCTGTGTCAAATATATCTTGCACCACAGATGCAATTAAATTGACACAGATGATTTGGACTGTACCGGGAGTCTGTCGTTCAGATGTTGCGTTCCAAATGGAGCAGTCTGCGTGAGCACACACGGGTAGACGGCTGGTTATGTTTCGGCCACTGCGCTTGAAAATCTTCTCTTCAGTAAGTCAAAAGCGGCATCCCCTTTAAATGGAACTGAGAGAAAAACGTCCATTTTTGTACATTCAGCATGGTTTCCAGACGCAACTGGATGGTAACGTGCTTTTTGTTAAACGGAACGGAATATCCGGTCCCTTGCAATGTTCTGAAGATGCGATATTTCTCTACATCAAGTGTTTTCGGGCAACAGATTCTGGCTTCACGATAGTGCAAGCAACGATCTGATGCTTCCTTGGCGATACTGGAACCTAAGCTCTTGCAGCCGACAGTCTCAGCGTTTGGTTCCTACCTCAGGTACTTGAATCACTTCAAGTGACGAATCTCAAAACAAACCTCTGCATTGTTTGCTGACTCGAGTGACACTAAGCATAGAATGCGAATCGGGAGTACCGTTTATAAAGGTGGATGGAGAGGGCAACTGAACTGAAACTGGAATTAGGCAGCCCATCTGTCCATGCGTCTCTGCAAACTAGCGACTTGTGTTCCGTCCGCTTCATATATGATCTTGCTGATACAAGTCCTCCTGTGTCCATTGGTCCGAAGGACCTTAAACAGGTTCTGGGTGTTTCCAGCGAGGGCGACACCCTCAATCGCCAAGTCGCATTAGGACAAACAAACTTCCCGTCTGCAGCGAAGGCTAGCTTTGAGTTGCGTGATATTAATGCGCAGAACGTCACTCTGGTCTGGATTAATTGTGAGCGTTCGGCGGCCACCGAACAGTGCTAGAGAGCGCGCCAATATCCAAAGTTTCAATGCGGGATGAAATAGCCTACACATTCATCAGAATGAACAATGGAACAATGGCTTATTACGAGTAAAAAAGCATCGCTTAACAAGTCCCGTGGGATGGAAATTATTGAGGAAATCAATTGCATAATAAAGTGCAAAGCGTTGTGGTGGACTCACCATAGACTTATGTGGATTAGCGGAGATGTTCGCGTATTAAACGTATAAATCCATAAATTCATTGGTCAGGCGTTTGGCGATACACCGTTTAATTGCGATTCGTAGCCCGTGGCTAACAAGTCATAAAATGAAATCTAAGTGAAATATTGCATCGTCAACACGTTTTTTAAATATCGTCAGATTAGGAGCAGAGACGATGAAATTAGGGAGGGTGTTCCAAGGCTTACACACGCTGACAGAAAAGCAATTTCTACAGCATTCAAGCCGGCTATACTGAATTGTCAGTTCCAGAGGGTGACCTCTTAGTTTAGTGTTGTTGTTTAATTCTAGCAGCGGACGGCAAATGTGGTTTGGGTTCTTCAGAATCTGGTAAACAATTACAAGATCCCCCCGCAAAAGCTGATATCGACTGCTGTAGATTCTTAGAGATTTCATTTGAGGATTTCGTTGAGGAGTCTCGACAGCCACGAGATCCTCTTTCTGCCACGGCTGCCACGGCTGAATAGCATATTCCACGTGAGCTCGCACGTAGGCGTTAAGCATTTGGGAAAATATTGATGGTTCAAACCGACCGAAGGCTCTGCGAAGATGGCCGAAGTATTGATTGCTGGTTCTCGTCGCCTTTTCTGTTTGCTTTGAACACCCGAGATCTTCCCGCACCAATACACCCAGGTCACGCTCCTGAGAAACCTTTGCCAAGGTGTGGTCTCCAATCCTGTATGCGCTCACCGGCTGGTGACGCAGATGTATCACTTTGCACCTAGCTATGTTCAATTGAAGCTTGTTCCTCTTTGACAATTCATAAATGCAATCTAGGTCATGTTGCAGCAGGTCCTGTTCTGGCTTGTTACTAATCGCCCGTCATATCTTGACGTCATCGGCGAAAAGCAGGAAATTTGAGATGACTCTTACCAGGTCGTTGATAAACACCAGGAATAAAAGTGATCCCAGCACTGAGCTTTTTGGGACACCACATTCCACCTCAATTGGGTTAGAAAGTGATCCCATAACACGTACTTAAAGCTTCCGTTGGTGAAGGAAGCTGCCAATCCAACCAAGTACAGGATCTCCGATTCCGTAACTCTGAAGCCGTTGAAGTAGGATGCGGTGATCAAGGCGGTCGAAAGCTTTGGAGAAGTCCGGATAGATGACGTAGACTCCGACCCCGTCATCAGCCACTTCGGTCCACCTACCTCGTGCAATTAGTAGGTTTGTGTGCATGACCGGTGTGGACGGAAGCCGTGCTGTTCCAGTACCAAGATGTTGCATTATTCCAGGTGGTCCATTAAAGCCTCAGCAACGACTGCTTCTATCACCTTCGCGAGCACAGGGAGGAGAGTCACTGGATGATAGTCTGCAGGATCTGAGCGAGTACCGCCTTTAAAAATTGGTGTGATTATGCCACACTTCCACATAGTGGGGACTTGTTGTTCATCAAAGCACCTTTGGAAGAACTGTGACAGTGGATCAGCTAGCTTGTAGGTCACGGCCTTCAGTGCCTTCGGGCGGATGTTGTCTGCTCCCGGAGAACTATGCTCACGCACTGAGAGTAAATTCCTTAGCACAACTGATGGGTTGAAAATTACATTTGTAAAAAATGGTGTCGGTAATGTGCTTGATATTATGGGACAAGTAGAGGTTGCGAGTTTAAAAATTGGGGCGTATTGTAGCCGCAAGGCATTAGTTGCTTCTTCTGCACTTTGTACTCTACCGCCTGTAGTGCGATGTGGAGGGATTCCATGCTCCACTTTACGAAGATTATTGACATGTCCATATAGCAGTTTGTTATTTGCCATGAACCTTTTGGCTAGGCACTGTTGATAAGTTGCTTTGTCCTCACGGACAAGTGCAGTACAATTGTTGCGACGGGTCAGGAAATTGCCCCAAGTCTCTGAGTCGGGTTAATCTTGTGGGCACGCCATGCTGCATCCCTTATCGCCAGGCATTTTCGAATCCTGCTACTTAGAATTGAAGGCAATTTTGCGGGACGAAGTGCTTTGGTCTCTGCTGCTCTGTTGACAATGTCGCTGCATCTATTAACGAACTCTGTCCAAACGTTGCCAAGGGGACTGTTGTTTGCGAATTCTCAAGCAGCTGCGTCGACGAGGTCTTTCAATACATGGTAGCGTGTGATTGTATGAGTTAGTTCCGAGTGTTCAGATGGATACTCGATAAAGCACACATAGTTGCACTCCGTTACTGCATGGTCACTGAGACCTAATGAACTATCCATCAATAACTTGTCAACCATGAGCTATACATTCGTGAGCACAAGGTCCAATATGGATGGTTTGTTTGCTGTTCTGAATCCAGCGGGCGTGGTGACATGATTGTACAAAGGAATATTAGCGATCAGTTCATGCAAGTCTGCTTTGAACTGCTCACTGGGCGATGCCGAAACCTCTAAATTGTGTAGATTGAAGTCCCCGGAGATGAGAATGGGACTGCACGTAGTGTGTGTTACTCTGTTCAGGCCACGTAGCAAGCGGGAATTCATTCCCTGAGTGGACATTGGGGGCGGTAAACGACAGCTACGAGACATGCGTCGTTGTGTTTTAGTCAGATGCGGCACCAGAATGAGTCGATAACGTGTGTTTCCAGATCATCAACTATTGTACATTGCAGATTGCTGCGCTAATAGTGTAGGACCCTACCTCCTCTGCTGGGTCGGTCGTCCCACATGAGTGTCATTCCGGCTATCTCAACCTCAGCATCGGTCACCTCTTAGTGTAAGCAAGTTTCGGCAATAGAAATTTAGTGCCAAGCATTTGCCACCTGACGTAGTCGAAGTTCGGTACTTTTACTGAGGAGTCCTTGGACGTTAGTGTACATACATGAAAGTTTCTCAGATTTAAGCAGAGTTTCAGAAGTTGTACAACTCATACGTGAAGTTTCGCCAACCAGTTCGTGGCCGCCGACCAATCGTTTTCTCGATGTGTATTTGGTGAAGGGTTTAACGTCTAATTCATCGCCCGTGTCGTTTGTCCCGTGTCTAATCTGCGACGAACAGTGTAAGGTGTCTGGTCAATATTATCTTCTACAGGTTATATGGGCTCATCCGGCACACTACTGGTGCACTCTTCTTTCATAGATCCCATCCCGTTTTGTTTGTTGAGTGACATATCATCCCTAAGAGGCATATAGTTAAAGTAAGTATAAGGTAAAAACCGAAAATGTGGGTTTAAAAATAATCCAAATCAACAAAGCATTTGGTACCAATAGACAATTTATACTCATTCCAGAAAGCAGAAACTAGTGGAACAAAAAAGAAAAATAGCAAAATGGGGAACAAAAGTCAGTGCCTGACGGGACTCACAAGGAGGAGGTGCACATTAATTAACTGAGACACACATTCGTGGATACACCACACCCTCCACAAGAACACACATGTATATCGGTTTAACGAAATTTCGTGAGGGCTGGTGAGCACAAATTTTGCCTGCGTTTCGTCGTCACTAAAGGAACAGAATACACATGAAGTAACGCAGTTGACGTAATACATCCCTGAGTAGCATTTATAATTGGGTAGCTTAGGCGCATAAATGACAAAAGCCTAAGGAGGAATACGTGGTTGACAAGTTCAGAGAAAGATATTGCTAGCTGTATTCCAGCTTAATGTATTGGATGGCCAATTTCAGCTGGTAAGCCCTCAGATTTGTGCTGTGCCCAATTTTCCGGAGGTGGCAGCAAGCGTGACCGGGGTTTTTCAAAATCTGGTTGGTATGTCAGAATGAGGTCGTCCTGTTGGCGGCGACAGCTGACGCCTTACATACCTAGGGATTTCAGTCGCAGATGGCATGGCGGGTGGAACAAGTCCTTCAAATTTTTGTTTGTCATTCGTTGTGCGGTATCCAGTGCAACCAGATCGACTTTTAACTAGGCGGGTTTTGTTAATGTGGTCCGGAACTGGGAGCAGCTGCACTCATGTGCTGACGTGCAACCGGTACGCTGAATTGCTAACG
Organism: Dicrocoelium dendriticum; assembly: GCA_944474145.2. Classification (NCBI taxonomy): domain Eukaryota; kingdom Metazoa; phylum Platyhelminthes; class Trematoda; order Plagiorchiida; family Dicrocoeliidae; genus Dicrocoelium; species Dicrocoelium dendriticum. Next base: position 11,889,435 of record OX104063.1, on the reverse strand, counting down.
TCTAATGACGCGAATTGCTTTGCCGGCAGGGGTGAGATGGGACACAGACGCCACATGTGTGCCTAGGATCGCAGATCGCACCGAGCCGTTGGGCTGTGAGAAGTGGACGTTATCCAGACACCACAGCCGCAATGAATGCGTCATGCCTCGACCGCATGGCACGCCGAGCCGTTCAGCTGTGAGAACTGGACGTGAGCCGGACACTACATAGCCGCACTGAACGTGTCATGCTTCGATCGATCGGTAGTCGGCCTTCATGCAGGTGAAAAGCCAGCGAAAAGGTTTCCTGTGAAGTGGCTAGTAGAGCGCTGTGCTAGCAATTGAGAGAAACAGCTTTGTTGTATGTGATGACCGGTCAATGGACGCCGTATTGCTATCGCCACAAAAGCTGTTATCTCCTCATGACTGGCTTCTAACAAACCCGTAAGCTTTTAGTAGGCTGCTTTCGCTGCTAAATGCAATCATACTGCCGAGAGCACTGTAGTGCAACAGAAAACATGCTCTTTCAGTATCTTGTAACATTGGATTTTATGGTTGTTTTAACCTTCGAAACGTCCATTTGTTTTACTGACTGAACGTCCGTTGTCACGAACCGTTTTGGTGAGTCCCTCGCTGCACGTTTCTCGCTCCGTCTGATTCGCTTCTTATTCTTGTAGCCTGTACAATATACGTTGGGTTCAATCGCTTCCGACTTCTATACTGTCGTATTTGACACGTCTTACGTGTCATTGCTTACCGACTAGTATCCCAGGCTCCGCCCAACAATTGGTGACCGCATGTCAGGAACACGCCGCCCGCCATTTTGCATTTTCATTCTGGTGAGCTCGTTCCAGTGGTTTTGTGATGCATTACTTGTGATCATATTGTTTTCTAACCTACCACATATTTTAGCTGCTTTTTGCAATGGATAATCTAGAGGATAAGCGGTCTCCATGCGCGGTTAACGCCGTTCAGGCTGCCATGGTCAAATCGGTTGCATTGGCCCCTGCTTTTTGGGAGAATGATCCTTTATTATGGTTTTGCATTTAGAATCCGCATTTTATATTTGTAAATTTCTTCTGATTTCGCCATGTATAACCAGTTAGGATCTTGTCTTCCTTATAGTATATCCTCGCAGGTGAGAGACATCATACTTTACCCTCCTCTAGTAAAGAAATTCGAGACACTTAAACAGGCTATTATTCAGCGAATCACGCCTTCTAACAAGGTCCGTCTGCAGCAGCTATTTAGTGATCTGCAGCTCGAAGATAGGATGCCCTCAGCCTTGTTGCGCGAAATGCAACAGCTCATCGGCGCGTCCAACATGGACGTAGGGATTCTCCGCGAGCTGTGGATGCAACGCATTCCGGAAAGCACACAGGCTATCCTTGCAGTAGCAAGTGACTTGCCCATCACTGCAATTGCAGATCTAGCAGACCGCGTCATCGAACGGCACCAGCCAGAGACTGAAACCAAAGCACCTAAGCAGCTTTGCGCTGGCGAAACCACAACGACAGCCGCAACTAGCCTTCCGTCGGCAATAGACGCATTATCATTGCAAATAGCGTCGCTTCAGCGCCAGATCAAAGAACTCACCTTAAAACGTAAGCACTGCAACCGCGCTGGATCATCGCACCGTCGCACAAAACATGATGCCTCAGGTTACTGCTTTTACCACTAGCGTTTCGGCACTAAAGCCCGTAAGTGCGTACAGCCGTGTAGCTACTCCGTTATAGATGATCTGCGACGCCGGGCTGTAATGACTGCGAACGTCGGCAAAGCTCAAAGTCGTCTCATCTACATTAGGGATTATGACTCCGATACCTAGTTCTTAGTTGATACCGGGGCGGAAGTCAGTGTCATTCCCCCCATGCCAGGTGAGCCTACAACTTCTCTGTCGACAGGTCCCAGCGCCGCCTATGGCAAGCCAATAGCCACCTATGGTCATCGGTCACTTACCCTGGACCTAGGTCTTCGGCGCACGTTCCGCTGGGTATTCACTGTCGCTGCAGTCCCCTTTGCCATCAATGGCATTGACTTTCTCAGGCATTTCGACCTCTTGGTCGATGCGAAACGCCAGATGATAGTCGACACTGCAACAAAACTCAGCGTACGTGGCATCACCGCCGATGTCACATCTATATCCCCGGTCTATGCATTTCCTCAGACCTCGCCAGACTACGCTAATCTCTTTTCTCAGTATCCCAAGCTCGTTCAGCCAATGAACGCAGCTTTGCCCGTGGCAGCTCAAGTCATGCACCACATACGGACGAATGGCCCAACTGTGTCATGCCGTCCACGCCGACTGTCGCCTGAGAAACTAAAGATAGCTAGGGCGGAGTTTGAGCACATGCTTGAACTTGGAATAATCCGCCCTTCGGAAAGCTCTTGGTCCTCGCCCCTGCAGATGGTCCCCAAGAAATCTGGTGACTGGCGCCCTTGCGGTGATTACCGCGCACTCAATCGCCTAACCGTCCCAGATAGGTATCCCATCCCACACATGCAGGACCTTACCGCATGCCTCACAGGTAAGACGATATTCAGCAAGATGGATCTGGTTCGCGCCTATCACCAGATACCTGTGGAAGACAATGACATTGTTAAAACAGCCGTAATCACACCTTTCGGTTTGTTTGAATTTTTAAGGATGCCATTTGGACTGTGCAACGCCGCACAAACCTTCCAACGCTTCATCCACGATGTTACTCGTGGCCTAGACTTCGCGTATTCCTTCCTCGATGATATCTTAGTAGCCAGTTCATCGGAACAAGAGCACCTCGAGCAACTTCGAGCTCTATACGCCCGACACCTCAACGTGAACAGACTAGAGATGTGCAAATGCACAGCGGACTCTCTACCTGCACTCACGTCTTCCTCCGCACCGACGCAGTGCGGCACCCTCTCCAGCCTCCCTACACTGGCCCTTTCAGAGTTCTGCAACGGACTCCGAAACATTTTACTATAGACCAGAATGGTCACCGAACAACCGTGTCCATCGACCGCCTCAAAGTGGCTTTCTTTGACGAGCCACTTGCAGTCCATCCTGATGCTCCCGCACAAGCACCCGCACCTGTGGTGACTTCCCGAGCACTGGATAACCCGGAACCCTCCGTACCCCGTGACCTGCAATCTATCCCTCCACAACCCCAAGCAACCGACCGACCCGGTAGACAGGTCAAACGTCCGGTCCGTTTTTCCGATTTTGTAAGCGTTTGCTATTTCCTTTAACACGCCTTTTTCGTCTTTAATGGTTATGCTGCGTCTCACCCACAAACGTTTTGCAAAATCGACAAATATCCAAAACATTTTAAAAACCTAAAAAGGGTATTTTCTTTTCTCATGCATGCCATGTTCCGTCTCCGGAGTAAAGCCACTTTCCCGATCCTTGCCCACCCCCTCTGAGTTTTACTTTCCAGAAACTCAACCGCCGGAATTGCCCAGGCAACCCTCGAGTGGCTCGCCAACCGGCTCAACACAACCCTGGAGTGACTTGCCAGCCGTCCCAAAGCCCCTTCCTCATCCAAGGAACAGACAGTCGCCCTCGACCGCAGACACTCACGAACGGATTGGTCCCAAAACGCCGCCCAGGCATTGCCGACAAAGACGCCGGATTACTTCGTGGGGCGAGGACGCCCGCATACCTTCGTGGGACGAGGACGGCCGGATTTCTCCTTGGGACGAGGACCGTGGACTAAAGTGCGGTGGGGGGAGTGACACCTCCCAAGCGCACCATCGGGTCTGCAGCAATGGAAGGTCCTGTCGGCCTTTTATCTGGACTAGCCAGTTTTTTTGCAGTCCGACCAGTCCGCCCCGACGGTCCACCGATGATGCACTCTGGTCCACACGATCGTCATAAATAAAACTAACAAAGCCTGGACCCAGCGAAACCTGCTACACAACCCACTTTGGAAACTCTTACTCAAGCCTCTGCAAATATTCGCATCCCCTCACCTACCATTTTCCCCCAGTAGCAGCTCTATCGAAGGCCACATCCTGCAGCCTTCTAGGGGGAGGCCCTTGTAGTGCAACAGAAAACATGCTCTTTCAGTATCTTGTAACATTGGATTTTATGGTTGTTTTAACCTCGAAAAGTCCATTTATTTTACTGACTGCACGTCCGTTGTCACGAACCGTTTTGGTGAGTTCCTCGCTGCACGTTTTTCGCTCCGTCTGATTCGCTTCTTATTCTTGTAGCCTGTACAATATACGTTGGGTTCAGTCGCCTCCGACTTCTATACTGTCGTATTTGACACGTCTTACGTGTCATTGCTTACCGACTAGTATCCCAGGCTCGGACCAACAGCACATTACAAGCGTACGGTTTTCTTCACATTACCATTTCAATCGCGTGTGTTACAGCTGAAAATTCACCCTTCATCGGTTCATAAGAAGGATTTCTTAACTTGACTTGACGTGACAATGCGCTTAGGTTTCAGTATGCCCCGACGCACTGGTGGCACCATTATACAACACACCAATTTAGTTATGAATGCAACTATTGCCCTCACACTCAGACGATTGGTAGTTGTAAAATTGATCAGACCTTCTCTGTGGTGTTTTGCCTCTACAATGGAGTATCCTCATTATCTTTATACACGTAAGCTAGAGGTGTAAAGCACCTTAGCTACTGTTCCTCAGTATATAAAAAATGAAAGTAAATACAACATTTGCATGCCAGCTGAGCTACTAGCAACGGATGGGCATCGTTTTGGAAAGCTACCAGCCGGCTACTAATCAACAAGGAAAATTACGATGTAAACTTATATTGCACTAGGAAATGAGATCGTGGTTGAAGGGGGAAGCTAAAAGTTATGCGGAGGGAGGAAGATACTCACGGCGGGAGCGCCACTGAGGTCGGATCCTACACAGGTCAGTAAGTGTATCTAGCCAAACCTGTTCATCGGCTTTCGGACCCCAACCAGGGAGCCATGAAGCTTCAACCGAGGCCAGAAAGAAGTGAGGGCCTTCATTCCTCCAGACCAAGTCAACGCTTGGCCACCTTTCCTATTCTTCCATCTCCATCCCCGGCGAGTAAACAACGCACGTTGCGGGAGTCGGTGGGCTGGCATGCGCAACACGTTGTCGAGCCATCGGAGCCTAGTGCGTCAAATAACGGTGCTAAGCGGTTCATTTCCTTTCCCTGTGCATTAAACAAGACGTCGTACATTCTCGTTGCTTACTCGGTGTTCCCACCAGATGTGAGCTAAATGGCGGAGGCACTGGTGGTCGAATGTAACTGGCCTCTTTGTGTCCGCTGATCTCAAGGGACAGGTTTCAAACCCTTACACTAGGATCGAACATACCGCTGCATTGTACACTCTATCCTTCAGGGCGAGAGTGATGTCGCATCGCCGCCATATGTGGCGAAGACTAACAAAAGTAATTCGAGCTTCTGATATACGGTTCGTCATCTCACCTTTAATGCCAAGGGAACTGAAACAACTTCCCAGGTTGTTGAATTTTTGAATGACTTCTAGCTGATCCCCACCAAGGGTCAGCGTGGGAGGCGGACCCGGCCAATCTTGGAGGAAAGCTTTGCACTTTGACGGTGCAAGCAAAGCCCGAAGCGGCTGACAGCCAGTGCTGATCTGTCCAGTGCCGCTTGGCACGTCTGGGAGCTGTCACAGATGAGGGCAATGTCGTCTGCATACTCCAAGCCGAAAGCCGTTCTCCTTGGAGTAGCTCGATGGTTACAATCCGAGGGGATAAAACGGAAGTTAACACGGGACCATAAGAGAGAAGAAGCGTAGGAAGGCGAATAAATAAACGGGAAGGCTTGAGCAGTGACATCCATACCCCTATACATCCTGCTCGGTGCATTAGATACGGAATCGTGAATTACCCTCTGCGGTGGCCAGAGCATCAAGAATTTCTTTGGAGGGAGATCCCTTGTATTGCGTGGGTAGGATAATGTCCGTTTGCCCAGGCCTAGATAGGAGAACGATTAATGTTCTCAACCCAAACTCTTGGTTCAAAAACCTGTCCGTAAGGCAGCGTGGTTGGCATTGGGCTACAAGGAGCCCGTTTTAAGGAATAAGGTGCCACCCTCATTCCAGCCCCCAGCCTGGAGGACAGTAGGCTGGGTTTGTCTGGCCTATAACCATTGAACCATCTGCTATGAGTGGCTCTGAAGATGCAAAAACTCCACCCAGCATAGCTCAATGGCTAACTGATTCACACAAAACAATCGCACCACGGTAAGGTCCAGTCTCACTAAGATGGAGAATATACATTTATTCCTTTCCTTACGTATATTTAGATGAGATGTGTCCCATGTCCGTAAATATCAACGAATAATATATATATATATATATATATATATATATATATATATATATATATATATACGGTATCTGGTGCTCACTAACGAAGCACTCATGGTTACCGGGATAGTTACAAGCACACCACTGACTCGTAGTGCTCATGTTACTCTACTCTTTGACTATATATGCTATGCTGAGTATTTTGAAAAGGAGGTTGATAAAGTGCATAGTGTCAAGCATTATAATGTATTATCTACGCTTGTTAAGAATGCATCTTGGACTTTCTTAACCGAATGCCCCCAGATGTTGCCCGGGAAACTTTTACAAGGACGTTTAGCACACTGGTTGCGCATGCATCGGAACAGAAGTCCTTTCAACCCGAAAACCAGCATAAGTCATTTCCGAGGAGCAGAATACGTAAATTTATATCCTGGAGGAATTTGACATGGCGAGAACACCAGGACTGTTCGAATGTCGAAATCCGGACTGCGTACGTGACACATTGGAACTTCTGTGTGAAACTGATCCGCCAAGACAAGTTCACGCATCAGCAGGAGTTAATGAAGCGATTCTGCACGAACTGCAATCTTCTGTACAGGCACATTAACGGCCTTCGAAAGGTGAAGTGGGGGCTCCCAGCACTCGTCACGGCTCAGGGGTGTACGCGATCAGCAATGGAAGCAGCTGATCTCCTACGACTTCTTTAGTCCCAAAATTTCCCGCAGGTAACGAGCCTAACTATTCTCATCCTTTTTATTACACCACCATCGGGTTTAGACAACATCACCTTCACTGCGGAAGCTGTGCTGTAGTAGTTGTCATCCTTGCGTATCCACAGTTCTCCTGGAGACGACAACGTCAGACCGAAAGCCCTGCAGGCGGTAGCTAGTGCTCTAGCAGAACTGCTGGCTGTTATCTATCAGCGATCTCTAGAAGAGAACCGTATTCCACCAGTATGGAAACGAGGGGTCATCACACCCATCCATAAAGGAGGTAGCGGCACTGATCCTGCCAACTACCGTTCATTAACCCTACTTCCTGTACTATCCAAAATGATGGGGTCAATCATCGCAGATGCGCTGATACAGTTTCTGGAAAGCCACAACTTAATAGCCCCAGAACAACATGGATTTCTTCAAAGGCATTCGTGTAATACTAACCTAGTAATTGCACCTAATAGATGGACTGAAGATGTTGATGATGGAGCAGCAGTCGATTTCATCTACCTGGACTTCTCAAAAGCGTTTGATCGCTTAGATCATCGAATTCTCCTTCAGAAGCTTCAGAAATACGGCAGTAGCCATCCAATCCTGAGTTGGATTAGCAATTTTCTGCACTAACGACGGCTAGTATTGAGAGCCCGAGAATCATTGTCCGATGCAATTGATGTTGCATGTGGAGTACCACAAGGCTCGGTGCTCGGACCTCGTCTATTCTTGGTGTTCATTAACGAGCTGGCGAGAGCAATTGCTTCCTAGTTCCTATTTCCGCGGTTGTTATCAACATATGGCGAAGGACCAGAGCACCGGACGACCACGAACGGTTCCAGTGCGATGTTAGTGTCTAACTGGTCAGTTCAAAAGGCCCTAGCATTTAACTTAGACAAACGTCGCGTTGTATAATTACGCCATAGACATAACTACATCTATTTACTTGGGACAAACTGATTGCAGATCAGCTCCCAGGAACGTGACAATGGTGTGATCGTAGCGAGCGATTTCAACTGTTCAAAACAGGCTGATGTAGCTGCAAAAGGAGGCAACCAGCATGTCGACATGCTGCGAAGGGCGTTCGGAAGATCTGACCCATTAATTCTCCCAGTGATGCACAATTCCTACGTACGCCTGCATGTTGAATATGCTATCCAAGTTTGGCAAACTTGGTTGAAGCGCGACCTAGAAGCGATAGAGACACCGCAAAGAAGAGCAACAAAGAATGTAAAGGGCCTGTGCTATCACTCTTACCACCAGAGGCTGAAGTTGCAGGGGATTTTCAGCGGACGCTATCGAAGGCTGCGCGGCGATCTCATATTATCGCATCAGATATTGAGTGACCCCAAGCACGTATGCCGCCATTTGCTGAAACTTAGCCACAACAGGCAGCTCATGGGTAACTGCTTAAAATTTAAGCAACCATATAGCTGTCTAGAGTGTCAACGGAATTACTTTTCTCTTCGGGTTTTCCAACCCTGGAACGCACTCGCAGAGTCAGTTTTATCCTCTCCTACTTTGGACGTTTTCAAAAGACGACTAGATGTTGCGCTTAGCTCTCAGAATTGTGTTAACTGAACTCCTCTATTGTGGATTACGCTAAGCATGCTTTGCTACAGGAGTTATGTATCAACTGGAACGAAGTGAGCGACGTTATGTTACTTTTCCCCGGCCTACTATCAACGATATTTCCATCCCAGTTTATTTTTGAAGGTTTTTACTACATTTTTAAAAAAGTTTACACTGATGTAAATTATCAAAGTATTCATCTCGGCAGATGTTTGGTAGATGACCCAGATATATTCTGATTTCATCATATTCACCCCAACTATTCTACGGAACCTGTCAAACACTTGCTTTTATCTCGTGAGGAATTATTGTTCATGGTTCTGTCATGCCTATGAAAGTGGCCTTGCAACTGCATGTAAATTTGTAAACGTCGTGTGAATGGCTGGACAGAGGTAGCTGCGGTTTAACCGAAGGTGTGGGAATGCGCGTCGTTGTGTATACCAGTACGGGTTGCGCCGCGGGATACACTCGTGCAACCGCGGATTTAAAACGCCGTTGAAATACTTGGCCTACTTCCTCTCTTTTAAACGGTAGTTTCAGTGTGACTTTAAGCTTCGGCAGGGTGGGCAACTTCTCTTTCTCCCTTCTTCTAGGGTGTTAGTGAGGAATTGCACCTCTTCATCTAGAGTGTCTGGTGGTGCAGATTTTTCTTGCTCTGTCAAACCGGCGCGGTCTGCACCAATCCCTGTTTGTAGGGTTTGGGTACGCAAGTCCAAAAATTCGGATACTGTCCCTTCCACGTCGACTTACGGTATACCGATCTACCTACTGATCCATCATACCTAGAGGCACACAGACACAGCTTTATGGGCTGCTAAAGTTACACAAGTTGAATGTCCCAATAAGGCTAATATTATCCATGAGCAACTCGCCGCAACACAAGCTGGCTAAATGGCTAATAGCAATACTGGAGTCAGTTAAGAACTCAATGGTTAAGCACAGCTTAAAGGACACGTTCGGACTAGTGGAACTGTTGGATGGTGTCCAGCTGAATGGAAAGTCTATGGCTAGCATCGATATAGTCTCACTATTCACCAACGTACCACTGAAAGGGACTATCCAGATCATATGCAACCATGTGATTGAGAGCCAATTAGAAGTGGTTATTCCAATGTCCGAAATGGAACGGCTCCTGCTGCTAATTACATCGAATTTGAAGTTATATTTTCAAAAGCAAGGGTTTCGGCTGGTGGACGGTGTTGCAATGGGTAGTCCACTCGGACCGCTTTTAGGGGATATTTTCATTGCTCACCTTGAAAATCAAGTCAAGGACGAAATCCACCAATCCGTGCTATTTCGTCGATACATGGATGATATATTGATTATTTGTGATCGAGGAACAAATAACGCAACTGAGCACCAGATTAAATAAGCTGTATGGAAACATCTGGGTGACAATAGAGCGACAGAAGAATGAAAGCATGCCATTTGTTGACGTACCGATTGAACGCGGAACTGTTGCATCGGTATACCGTAAGCCGACGTGGAAGGGACAGTATCCGAATTTTTATACTATGTACCCAAACCCTACAAACAGGGATTGGTTCAGACCCCGCCGGTTTGACAGAGCAAGAAAAATCTGCAATCCCAGCCACGCTAGATGAAGAGTTGCGATTTCTCACTAACACCCTAGAAGAAAACGGGTATCCGAATTGGAAAATTATAGTGTCGCGCATCCCAACACTGGCGCCCCAAGACCGCGGTTTCGTCCTGGTTGGAACTAATCAGTTGGAGATAGCCTGAGTTGGGCTGGAACGCAGAGCCTAGTGGCTCGTGGTTGACGCCATAGGCACCATGCCACTGAGATCCGCGAACAAAGCTTGGTCCAAATCCGAATTCTTTCATCGCACACTTCAGTAAGAAGAGGGAGAAAGAGAAGGTGCCCACCCTGCCGAATCTTAAAGTCACACTGAAGCTACCGTTTAAAGGAGATGATTTAGGCCAAATATTTCATCGGTGTTGGAAATCCGCGGTTGCACTAGTGTATCCCGCGGCGCAACCCGTACTGGTATACACAACGACGCGCATTCCCACACCTTCGGTTAAACCGCAGCTACCTCTGTCCAGCCATTCACACAACGTCTACAAATTTACATGCAATTGCAAGACCACTTACATAGGCATGACAAAGCGCCAGTTGCGGATGAGGAGCGCGGAGCATATCCCAGCGTGGCTCAGGAATCACATTTCGTACCTAACCCCGTCCACCACCTAAGTTGCGCAGCCAAAGCAGGCAATTGGCCAAACTTTTAAGAAGCCTGCTTCATCCATCGTCCGCCATCTCCTGACCGACAAGCACTGTGTTGACCTCACGCTTATGTTCAGTGTTAGCTACGCATCGAACAACACTCATGCGCTGCGATACGCTGAGGCGGTCGCAATCAAACAGCTTGACCCTAGTCTGTGTGTGCGGAGGGACGCATTCATCATACCGACTGTACCTTGGTAGTAAGCCAGTAGACAGCTGATGATTTGAAAAAGACGTATGTGCGCGTGTTTGTGGGTGTACGTACGTCGGTGAATTTGCCGTTTCAACTTTCTTAACTCTTCCTATTGCTATTACTTTCACGTGTTCTTTAGTACGCACTAGAGAATTTGCAAAGTAATTTGTCCGGAATTAACTCGTGCAGTGCTTTGGTGTTAAGGATTTTACTGTACATATAGATATATATATATATCCATGGAATTTAGAATGAACAATAAGAAATTGTACGTAACATGCATAAAGCTAAATATACATGTTTACAGACGCTGACAAGTTGTAACATGTTGAGCGGTCTAAAAGTTTGAAGTCGTTCAAATGTTTTCTGCATATCGAGTTACATAACGACAACTGATTTTTCAGCATCAACAGCCATGGTTGCGTGTCTACTAAAGTCACACACGACCGGACAAGCAGAAAACCACGTTTTGTTGATGGCATTTTCATCTCGTTCTTAACGATTCGTTGTATTATTGTTAACGTTATGCGCATGTGGTTAATCGTTTGGGCGGTTACAACTTCACGAATCGACTCCCAATTTTGTTGAAGGATGATTAACGACGGTTTCCATTGCGTTGTGTACACATCATTATTTACTAATAGCCAAAACAAGTTGAGTAGACGCAAACATAATTTACTAGCAGTCTTTTTAAACAAGCCTGTGGGCGACCCATCAGGTCACGAGTTGAAAGATTTCATCGGTGGCATGATCTGTTCCATAATTTACGCACTGGTGACCTCGTGTAACACAAGCATGAACTGCTATGCAGTGCATACATCGTTGATAAGGGTGTAAGAGAGGTATTAAATATTCAGCAGAGTGCGCACTGAATGCTCCATACATAGCTGACGGGACGTCAGTGTATGCTGCGTCCTGCAAGACTACCTAATTTAGGAGTCTGGTCCGGTCAGACCGACGTACTCGGATGAGGCTTGATAAATCGGAGCATTTGTTCGTGCCATTCGGTGTTTCTTCTTTTAAGGAAAGTTTGTCGCTCCAAGGTTGTACCCACGGACGCCGCGGATTGTTGCTTTGCCGAGCTGTATTCTACTTTTGTTCTGAGAATAGTGTGTTAACCGTGTTTTCTTCATGTTAATTGTGCACGAATACTTTGCATTTGGTGTATCTTTCCATCTGTGCGAATTTGGCAGATATTCTCCGGCTACTGTCGGGGCTCTCGCTGATTGGTTCAACTGTCTTCTGTGTCCACCACATTGGATTGTTCTACAGCAATCTAACCTTTATCTGCCAGACCAAAAGCTTGACCGACAAAGTTTGGATTCAGCATGCCAGTGTATAGGTTGCAATGAACGACTTCCGCAAGTCTGACAGTCACAAAGGCACGTCCTGGTCGCCCACGGAAAGCTAAGCCCCAAGCCTCCGAAATAAACGTTAGTTGTGGCGTAGACTGCTATGGAATGTCTGTTCAATTTGGAATAGAAGGCAAAACTGCCGAAAATACTTCCATCTTCGATGTGCACTCTTTAGTCTCAGCCAGATAAAAAGGCTTAATGGTACGACTGATTCCCTCTGGTTCCGCACTTAGTGTGCTTCTCTTCCACTTGTTAGATGTATAACTGCGTTGGCGCAAGAGTATAATATGCTGACAACGATTGTATAGCAGGCAGCAGCCGTGAAAGCCGTCTCACATGAACCAGACAAATCAGTGCCTTGAACTGGATGCTCAACATCATGTTCCAATTCAGCGCAGTGTAAGGGTAACGATCCAGATTTAGCCACCCCGACACCAGCGGTTGCTCATAAAGATGCCATTGCCACACCTTCTTCAACAGAATCACGTACCACACAGAACACTGTCAAGGGCCCGACAACGTCCGAGTCCGTGGTTGCTACCCATATGATAGAGGCACCTCCCATCGTAACCCCGCCAGTTGCCAAACGAAGTCCTACTACCAGTACCACCACAGAACTCAACACCACATCGTTTGTCCAACCGGAGAAAGCAGTCACTGGTCTCTCCAAAAAGGAGAACATGAAACACTGCCAAAATGTTCTGACTGTTATATTCTCTAATGTGAATGCATCCAGGGTGAACTCCGCCAAAGATAGGACACTAGACGACAAAAGCAGTGGAACACGGTGTCAACTAATAGGGGTTTAAGCTAAACCAGTCAATATGATGCTTCTCATCCGTCACCCATACTCAGTACACTACGTTAACCGCGGTTACTCTATACCATTTCCCGGCCAAGTTGTCCTCTGGGGCAACAGAAATAATCTGAGGGTGCATTCAACATGAATCTACTCAATTAATTTGTTCCGTGCATACGCCAGTCACTTGTGCAGGTGTGTAGGTGTGAATGTATAGCCCGTCGCCTTCAGCCAATTGGACCTCAGACGCACTAAGCCATAGGGGTGCAGGTGGGCCGCTTCAGCTCATACGCACGGAACAAATTAATTGAGTAGACTCATGTTGAATGCACCCTCAGATTATTTCTGTAGCTCAAGAGGACAACTTGGCCCGGAAATAGTGTAGTTAATACTTCAGTTAGGTAATGATGAAGAGGCAGTTCTCTTGTCAGCCACTCGCCACCGTATCACCACATGCAATGTTTGAATTTTTCCAGATATTTCTTGGAGCGAACGACATAAAGGCAAGTAAAATCCGGACGACTCCCGTACACAACAAGACGCAAAATATATCCTTGTTTACGGTGCTTCCGAGCTCCAGACATTAAGCTAGCTAGAGGTCAAAGCGCATGAGTGGGATGAGGGGTGTTTTATTCGTGAAGTGCTCTCACTCGAAAACTTTATCCCTAATTTGACATCAAGGTTACCGCTATCACACAATCACAAAGGGTGGGGTTCCAGAATGATAAAAGTATCATTGCACTGCGGACTGATGGCAGGACATGTGCTTAAAATGTGGCACAAAAACGTAAAATGTTGCCATCCGAAATAAGTATAACAGCGATGGGCACCGCGTCACAGATAGACAAGGTAACGATATAATTCTGTCACCATGTAGCTCAGAACGGAGACAAGGCCAAAACACACCGGTAGCTGAAGGATGACAGGATGGTCACCCACTTGTTCTCGCTGAGAGCTCTATACAAAAACCTGAACTGGTCCTAGGGCCTGGGTCATCGGTGCTACTAAAAATGACCGGCAGCCGAACCCGCCGGGGTCGGCATAAACCCTCAATGGAAATTAGCATTCACAAACGCGCTTCTGACCACCGATGCCCTCACCTGGTTGTACACCAATGCACAATTCTTCTCAGAAAGCTAACGGAACATTTTTATGCGTCGGGTCTCTACGATCTGGGACCTAGTAATGATAACTGGAAAATGGCTGAACACGGAGATCACGGAAGCTGCGATTGTACTACCCGGCATGACTTTATACGAAAAGATCGACCTAGAAAAGGAGGGGAAATGCTCCTGTATTATCCATCCGGCCAGCATGTTGATATCATTGAGGACCCAGAAAGGCAAGTCTTCAATTCGTTTTGGTCTGATATGCACCTAAGATGTGGTGAGGTGGGTTTACTAGAAACAGTTTGCAATCCACCAATTTCCACCTTGGAAATGGATCAATGTCTAGCTTCTGCGATGAATCCAGTACTGTCACGATCATGTAGTCACGTCTTCCTGGTGGGGGATTTCAACCTGCACCAATTGAAGTTCAAGCATCGCACAGCGAACAATTCAAGGCTGATTTGCAAGAGATGATAGCCGATTTACCCTTGTACAACAAGATCACCTCTTCCATGCGATTCCGAACGGGTGACACTCTTGTGTCCTCAGGGCTCGACTGAGTGGCTTCCTAGATTGTGCCACGCGATTCAAAAGACAAACCACTGGACGAGTAGTATATTGGCGAACACAGAACAGGCCGAGATGGGATGAAAACACACCGATCCAGTTCAAATCCCGGAAGTGTGCTCGTTTCTTGTTATATGCCTCAAAGCAACAAGGGCCGTGTGAGTGGCGTGAAACAAGCGATAGTAACAAATGTTCTGCAACATGGAAAAACACTAGTCTGCTTGTAACGGAGCCTGTTCTGATGCGAGGCACATGGTTCCTTGTGGGAAATCGCGCACTTACCTTTCCGAATAAGTCAATTTGTTTCGTTTCTGTGCGCATTTGACTTTGGTCTGTATGAAATTCTGTTTTTCCATCCAAGTTACAAGATTTGGCCTGAATCAGTGGCGCCAACTCGACTTGATTCTCAGACAGCGCGATTTTCCTTGGAGCATGCCGTTCGAGACCTAACAGACACACTCCGTTTTGGACCATGTGCTGACCAACGAGGAATTAATGGTCGAAACCGTGACAATTGCTGCAAAACTTGGCCTCAGCAATCATGCGATTTTCCTCTTTCGTTACTTCTGTTACTCGGATTATATCAGTGCCATGCACGTGGTAACCTCTGTCATTACACATTACGATATCCTGCCCAACATTATTCAAGAAAGCGAATGGTCCTTCCTGGCCGAGAAGCCGCCCAATATCGTCTGGATGTTGTTCGTTACCCAATGTACTGAGCTAGTGACAAATGCGTCAGAAAGCAGGATCCTTTGCCCGAAGCAAGTGAAATCGTTCCTGAGGAGACGTACTAGAAAATGCATGGACTTAAGGGAATCAGCCTGGAGCGGTTACAAAGTCTGTCCAAGTAACCTGATCTGGGAGACATACATAACCCAAGGAAAGCACTGCGTCAGTTTGATCCGCGAAGACAAACTCCAGCATCGACAGAACTTGGCGGTGAAGTTCATTACAACTCCCAATTTGACATATAAATAAGTCAGCAAGCTCAGCAGATTGCAGCGCGGGATCCCGGTTTTACGTGTAACAGATGGTCTTGCGCAAACCGCACAAATTGCGGCCAACATGCTTCTCCAACAATTCATTCATACTTTCCGGAGTGAACCATCATTTTATCCGCTTTCGACACAACTTCCATCGCCACCAGGGTTAAACCACGTATTATTCATGGCAGAAAATATGATGAAAACGCCATTGTCATTTAGCGTACACAGGTCATCTGGCGTGGACGCCATCAAACCAAAGGCATTGGAGACAGCGGCCATGAACCTCGCCAATCCATTAGCTCGGTTCTTTCCACATTGTCTTGACGAAATGCAGATTCTCACAATGTGGAAACATGGAGTAGTCACTTTTATTTCTAAAAGTGGTAATCGTTCGGAGCCCTCGAACTACCGTCCAATCACTCACCTCCTAGTTTTATCCAAAATAATGGACCGTACAATTGTAGAGGCCCTCATGGGCTATCTTAAGAGCAACAAACTCATAGTGTCACAGCAACACGGATTCCGCCGAAATTGGCCTGGCAATACAAACTTGCTGCTACCCCGAGCAAGCTGGACAGAGTAACCCGATGCCAAGGTGTGAGTCGACGTTGTGTACCTGGACTTCTTGAAAAGGTTCGATCGTTTGGACCACCGCATTCTTCCTCACAAACTGCGAAGCTATGGGATCGGTGCCCTTATACTCGGTTGGGTCGGCAACCTCCTCATTCAAAATCAGCTGAATGTGAGAGTCCGACCAAATTGATGTGGCATGCCCCAAGGATCTGTACTGGGGCCACGCTTATACCTAACATTCAGTAACGATCTTGCTAGTGAACTGCAGTCTAATTTTCATTAGTTGCAGATGATCTCAAATTTTGACATGGTATCAGGACATCTGATGATCACGTGGCATTGCAGAGCGATATCGACAGGGATTATACGTGGTCATCCGATAAGCGGCTCCAGTTCAACGTGAGTAAGTGCAAAGTCCTAAGCGTAATCCATCAGCTTAGCTATGAATATCGACCTGGGGACCAGCAGTTACAACGTGCTTCTCAGGAAGACGACCTCGAAGTGATCGTGCAGGATTAGCTTGGCTGCTGGACACGGGCTGAAAAGGCATCAAAAAGAACCAGTCAAAATTTTGGACTCTTACGGAGGGCTTTTGGACATTTCGAGCCATCAATCTTTCCGAAAATACTGTCCGCCTACGTGAGGCCCCACGTAGAATATCAGATCCAGGCCTTGCGTCACTGGCGTAAGCGCGACGCTGATGCACTTAAAGCTGCACAATGTAGAGCGACCAAATGCGGTAGAGGATGGTTTCATCTCTCCTACCAATAAAGACTGCAGTCCCTGAGATTATACAGTGGTGAATATGGACCTCAGCGAGAAGGCCTAATCATGGTTTACTTACTACTGAAGAACCCAACTTACCCATGTCACAATCTGTTGCAGTCTAACCATAATGCCAAAGTGCGTGGCCATTAGCTCAAAGTGACTACGCACTACAGTCGGCTTGATTGTTGACGTATGGTTTTCTTCTTCCGTGTGTCCCGTGCCTGGAATGCCCTCCCGAATCACGTTATCCTTGCCCCTACATTAACGTTATACAAAGGCGTCTCGATGGAATGCTTTCCAACTTTCTTTACTTGATATAGTCCGTGCAACTTGCAGGACGAAATAACGCAAACGTTAGCTGTGCTTAACGGCCCTTTCCGCAACATAACGTTGAGAATACATTCAGAAGCGTCTACTTGAGTAGCCTGGATGTATATAAACTGGATTAACACACCGCATCTGTCAAATGAAGAAACAAATGTGTGAGCGTTGTCGTTTCCTTTTTTATTTCTCACGAATTTACTGAAATATAAGGGTACTTTGTACTAGTTCTTGTGTACTCATCCCATTCCTACTTCAAACTATCGTTATGCAGTGGTGCGTTTAAATTGGTGGAGGAATAAAACAATGAGTTACTTGTTCGATGATCGTTTGAATTTTATTTTTTACTTAAACCATCCTATGAGACTTGTCAAGCACATGCTTTCTTACCCGTGATAAATCATTGTTCATCATTGTTCCTTGTAATGCTGTCTATGGTTCCAGATGACAGCAAAAGTAGAGGGAAATCTGATATGAACAGAAACGCAAGCCGAAGGTGCTAGAGCTTACGGCTTAATTGCAACGAGAGTGGCCTGTGTTGCCTATCATAGAGATGCTTATATCACAATGGAGTCAAGCAGGCTTAGTGAGACATGAGCGAGGCCACTCGGGACCACCACCGATGCGACGGGTCCTGCAGAGAACGCAGGCAGAACCGTCGCAGCTTTTGTAGGTAAGCTGCATTCCATTTACTAACCGCGTGCTTGCATGCTAAGTCTATTTATTGCAGGTAGTGGATATTCAATTTTGTACAGATGCTTTCCTTTCTCAAATAAATGTCCACCTGTACGCTCTTCTACAAACCTACACAACTCGCTTAAGCCAAATATAGTTAATTTCGATAATATTTTCGTGTTTGTGTCATTTAGGTAAAATATACTTTCTGACCTCTTAAACTCATCTCGGATCCTTTGTTAACAACTCATTTCATATGCTCATTAAATTAAGGTTTATGTCACCGTTTCCTTATGCATTACTCGATTTATTTTCTCTGTTAGCTTTCTCTCAAGTGATTGGCTGTTGCTTGATATCTCCTATGTGGCTGCGCTTGATATGCATGTTGACAAGGTGCCTAACTGTCTATTACCCACTACCTCGTCCATACTGGCACCAGGAGACAGTTGGTCGTTGCTGGAGGGGACAGGGTGCACGGTTCTTGTGGCCGCGTTACGATCAAAGAGTGGTTGCATGGACTCAGTGTGGAGCGGACCATGGTCCAGCCCCCGCCTTGTGTGCGCTTGGTTCTCAACTACAGCGTGCTTGTGTTTGCCTGTGAAGGAGT
Organism: Dicrocoelium dendriticum; assembly: GCA_944474145.2. Taxonomy (NCBI): domain Eukaryota; kingdom Metazoa; phylum Platyhelminthes; class Trematoda; order Plagiorchiida; family Dicrocoeliidae; genus Dicrocoelium; species Dicrocoelium dendriticum. The sequence goes on along the minus strand of OX104063.1, from coordinate 11,870,710 downwards.
GTGGGCCGGCTCTGTTGATGAAACGTCGCTCCCATCCACATGTCTCCCGGTCTTATTCCTTCGGGTTTACACTGGATATGGGGTGTGTGGTTGGAGCTGTGGGTGGTGCAGCGCAAGCCACCCATGGTCCCTCTGTAGGCGCAGGCGTCCTGTGGCTTGCCACAGTGACAGGCAAATCCGAAACCGGATGCCGCCAACCATATCTTCCAATGGGCGGGAGAGCCTATGATGCGCCGAGACTGGTAGTGGTTACATCCTGACAGATGATCTACCAACTGCTGCTAAAGTTGTGCCACTGGCTCATGTCCTGGACGCGTCCTGGACGCATCCTGGTGGCGATTGCTGGGTGGGAGTTGGGGTACGCCTTTCTCCCAGCTAAAATCTAGGACACCAATCCGCATGAGTCAGTGAACTGACCACGTGCTAGACCCGCTACCTTTCGGGTGTACATTTAATCGAAGGCTTTGGCTGAGGACCCGAGTCGTTCTCTTGTCAGGTGTGGGCGCCCTACCAGTATCCTAGTCCATCCTCTTCTGATGTTAGGAAGTGGTCGATGGCCCTCTTCCCGTAAAACCTAGCCATGGGAGACAACAGGTTTACGGGTTATAAGCTCACAGCTCGATTGGCGTAGGGCACGAGTGCCACGCATTGTCTCTGACGGTGGGAGGACACCTCCGGGTGTTCAATGGTTTGCTACTGCCCGCCTCTAGCCAGGTAGCCCCTGGTCAAATTGGTGCAAACACGCCAAAACCCACTTGCGTCTGGTCGTGGTTGCAGGTTCGTATCCTACTACGGTCGCAAAACATATATAAATCGTTCCAGTACCTCAAAGGCTGCATGTAACGGTCGTCAAGCAGGTACCAATCTGTCTATGTAACCACATTCCCTAGCTGGATCTGCTCCCTACTGTCTTGTGTGTCAGGCTACTAAGCCAAATGCTCCGGGCGGTGACCGAGCAACGGAGCGCACCAAGGGACGAATCTTATTTACATGCGCCACATGATCAGGCATGCAAGGGGTACGATAAGGATGTTTTTGTGCATATTTTCATTTGGACTTTCTGTAGCCGGATGCTACCAGTTCGCGGACATTCTCAGATTTGGTTTTCGGTGCAGGTTGTTGGTGCCTTGACGGTGGCTAGTACTCACAACTTGGGATTAGGCCGTGTCTTTTTTCCTGGTGGTGCGGTAGGTGGCCTTCTCGGATGCGCATTCGTAGCCGTGTCACCACTGACACACTATGAAGTAGTTACGGTCGTGACCGCTTACCGTGCTTTAGCTTTGCATGCAGCGAAAATAGATGATCATGTTAACAGACTTTCAGAGGTCGTGCATATACCTTCCCATAAGCTGAATCGCCAACAATCTGCTTCAGCAGCAATCGATGCTCAGAGTTCGGAGCTCCTGCTTTGACTCAATAGAAGTGGAATGTGGTGTGCCTCAAAGCTCGTTGATGGTGTTTAGCAATGATGACACAGAGGTACTTGCATTTAACTTTCTGATATTTGTCGATAACCACAAGATTTTGTCCAAGATTCAGGGAGAATACTGACCTGCAACTGCTTCAAATAGATGTAAACACGGTACGTCAGCTGTCCATCCGAAATTCACTGCATTTCATTGTTAGTACATGCAAGATGTTATCTATACGACACTAGGGCAACCACTGCTACAGGCTCGGAACGCATGTGCTTCAGCGAACTGCCACCGAAAGTGTTTTGGGCGTACTAGTCCAGGATGATCTGGGTTGTTCCAGGAAAGCTGCGATAGCCTCCAAAACTAGTAACCAACAAGTGGGGCTGTTACGCGGGCGTTCGGACAAATAGACCGCTCTACCTTCCGGCAGATGCTTAGTGCGTATTTTCGCCCTCATTTCGAATATACCATTCAAACTTGGCACATGTGGCTGAAAGACAACCTTAGTGCATGGAGCAGTCCCAACTTTGAGTATCAAAGTAAAGTATTGGAATGCATCATCTTCCATACAAAGAAAGGCTGGAACGAAAGGGGGTGTTCATTGGACGCTACCGCCGCTTACGAGGTGAATTGCTGGGGGGGAGTTTAATTCTGCACGACCCACATCATATGTGCCACACCTTACTGCAACTCAGCATTAATACCAAGTTGAGAGGCCACTCACTAAAACTGGTCGAACAGTACAGCCGCCTGGATTGCCGCAGTAATTTCTTTTGCGTTTGCATGTGTCACCCGTTGAATGGTCTTCTAGAATCGGTCATTGCTGCACCATCACTATCCATAATTACAAGACGTTTGGATGACCCACTTACTCACCTAGACTTTGTTTTCTAATACTAAATCTCCATCTCACTCCTGGAATATACTTTGGATTTATTTGCTGTTATATGTCTGTGCTGTGCAACCACAGGGATGGAGGGAATACACCGAAACAAACGATTTGCTACGCGTTTGAAGGTATATAACCCACTGGTTTTTATTTTTCTATAACCACGCAAAACCACCGAACGGGACAAGTAAAGTATTGTTTCGTAACCCGCATAAATACATTGTTCAATGTTTATTGTTGGTGTGACCCTTGCAATTGACACATCTGCCGGAGAAATCCAAGACTGCGTTCACCGATATTTCCAGCAGTTGGCTCCGTTCTTTCATGGGAGTTCTCGTTGTTGGGGTACGCCGCTTTAGGTTAATGACTAGATGCATTGTTTGGCTAATCTGATGCAAAGCATAGTTTAGGATTGGCTAACGGTTGTCGAGTTCTGCTGCAGTTGGCTTCGACGTGGACACTGTGCTGGCCGTCGCACAGTCCACAAACATTTTTAACATTTCTTTGCCAGCAGGGAGATGTGGGTTGGATCCACAAGTGGTCCGATGGAATGTGCACTGCTGAGGATTCACGAACAGATGAACCCACCGTAGAGTACTTTTCGGGTCGTGTATAATGGCTATCTGATGAAGTTTAGATGTAATGATTTTCTATCTATAAAATTCTACTTACTTTTCTAATCCCTTGTAAAAAATTATTTCGTATTTGTTGATGCTGCTGCTGAGGCTCATTATCCGAGACTTACCTACTTGCACGTGGCATCTAGATGACATTAACCTTGTTTTCCCTTTTATACAGTATGGACTCAGATGTGTGTGCATGTAGGACCCCTCCAGCTTCGAATAGCAAAAGCTTTGTTATTGTTCGTACTCTGTCCAGTATTATTCTCGGTGTATTTCGAGTTCACAAATACACAAACAAATGTGGAGTTAACGCATGTAAAGGTGTTTATTTAAGTTAAAACATTTGTGACAGATAATAGACTTCGTTTCAGTCTTTGCAGGGCTGCGAGTTATCCACCAGAGGCACTTTTGTTAGGTCCTTATTGGTTGAACTTAATTCACCAATGAATTCCACGCAAGCGATCATGTTGCATTTTTCATCGTAAAGTTTGTAGGTTGCTGGAGCTCTCAGCTGATAACGGTAAGAATGAGAGAGCTTCAATTAAGGGCGAATTAAGAAGAGTAGGATATTACACTGGCTGCAACGCGTATGACACATGTCACAGAAGTGAACACAGGTAATTTGCAAGAAGGATTGCTCACCGAAATATTTGGTGTGCGCATGACGTGTTCATAAGTGTAAACACGACCAGGTTCCATCGGACATTCGGGTGTCATCTTCTCGCATATATCTGGTATCCTGGCGGTTCCTGGGTGGCACATTACTGGCTTCGATTTATACACGCACATTTTAGCCTTTCCTGCATTTACTGTTATTTCTGAATGGAAACAAGTTGTATTGCTTAGATCAAGAATTCCATGGAGCGTAGCGACGGAAAAGCGTCAAGTGTGTTAAATCAACGTAAACAATCAGCGCACATCAAGCTGAACAACTGGAAGCAGAATGCGAGGACAAGCTACAAAGTTTGGAGCAAGCAGCACCTGGTTTCCTTAACCTGAATCCAATGCACAGTCAAAGCAAACAGCCTAAAAACACAGCCAGTTGCCATCCCAAAAACTTGGAGTTCAGAATATCCCTCCCATAAAGCATGCAGAATTAACCAGTTGTCATATTCTCACTTGTTTTGAAATCAATCAATATTGTGATGAGTTCGCCCCCTTTGACATCACACTCATCTTCTTCACATCCCGAAATGGCGAAATTGACGAGAGTTTTATCCGGAGCTGTTAGGTAGGTATAATTTAAAAAATAGGCAAGGCCGTTAGAGTGTACGTGGAAACTGTAGCTAGACACGTGCTCAGTTCAGAGCACGTACCGTAAAATTTAGGAAATTTGACCACTCAAGGCAATGAACCAAATTTGGCAAATTAATGAGGTGATTAGTATATTGAAGTGGTTACTTTCAGAGACGCCATTCAGCAATTTAAAGAATACGTCATCATGCTTCTTACTTTCTTTATAATATTAAATGTATGTATTAAAAACAGTATTTACAACCTAAGTGGTTGAGTATCAAATCAGATAAGAGAAGTAAGCCATAGATTGGATAAAAATACGACAGTTAAAGCATAGGAGTCTCACCGCGATTGCGCAAATGCGTAATGTCCTTGGCCATATGCTGTAGCGTTTCGCTCCAGATGTGCTCGTGATCTTTTGGTCACCAACCCTAGAGTCGGCAACCGCCAGCTTCAATTCTTTCGCCTTATTGCATTGCGTGCATGCTTTACACTGGCCGTCTGGTTGTCGTTTCTAACCCTCACCTGCTCTCGCAAATAGGGTATGTCGTGGCAGCCATTGGATAGGCATAAGAAGCACATGTACAAGCCACCGAAGCGTCCGCAGTGAAATGATGATGTTCATCTATCCGTGGAATTTGTCAAGTTTGTTTACTCGCTGATGGACCTCCTCATTACCTATGTGATGCTGTCATGGAACTCTAGCAATATGTCGCAGGTCGAGGAGATCGAAAATAGCTGCCTGACGTCAAATTTGCGGACGGTCTTTTTTAGTCGTTTCGCAGCATTGCTGGCACCGCTGCAATGTAGACTTGTCGCTCAAGAGCGAGACTGAGATCACTACGAGGTCACCGGTAACGGAGGTTATCAAACATACTGTAGCATTAGTGACACGCAAGGAGTTCTCCTCCGTCAAACAGCCAATCCTTTGATAGCTCCCAAGATAAACTAGGTTTTGACCACTTTCAGTGGATGTCTCGAAAGTGTAAGCGAATGAGATGCATTCGGCTAGTCCTCTAAATGGACCCAAAGGATAAACCCAGGTAGGAAGGCGGACATCTCTAAGCTAAGCAGTACATACGGGGTGGTCTGAGAGGACCCAGAGAACACAGCGATGTCACCCGCATGCCCCAAGTCCAGATGTCGGTCTGCCGGGAGCAGTTCAACGTCGAAGGACTCAGCGACTTTTAGGGCAGTAGCCAGGATCTCGTCCATGGAGCAGACAAAAGGAATGGGGTGTCCTGGTAACCCTGTCTAACACTGCATGTGGCACTGAAAGGGGGCGCAAAGTCTCCGCAATCACGCATCCGGCGCGAAGTTTGACGGTAAATGGCAAAACGAATGCAGGTGTATATCTTAATTACCTCCCTCTTCAGTAAGCAGGCCCTAAGTGACGCTCTGTCAACAGAGCCAAACAGCTCTTAGTGTCCAAGAGTATGACCGTGGTTGGTCGGTTGAATATGTGGTGGTTTTCAATTATTCGGCGGATCGTAAATACATGCTCGATGCAACAGCAACCCAAGCGAAATCCAGCTTGAATCGCACACAGGTGGTTTTCCCGTAGACAACCGAACATTCGCAAGAGTAGGGCAGCTAGCATTTTGGATGCAACACAGATGAGACTAGTCCCAGGATATATAAACTGTCAGATCTTCATTTTAGTTAACAAGTACGACATCCGCTGATTTCAAGTCGAATGCGATGGCTTCGGTAGTCCAAGTCTAATAGAAATAGATATCAGTTCATTGGTGAAAACAGACCACCATATGTAAGGAAGGAAGTTCATCTTGGCCAGGTGACTTGTTGCGCTTTGGCAGGAGAAGCTCATGGGAAACCTCAAATTCCGTCGGCGAAGAAGCATCTATGCATCACGGAGCATTGTGAATACCGAAAGATGGACTCGGTTGTGCCTGTGGTTAGTTGAGAATTCAGATTACTCTGGTCAGCGTAACAGAAGACGTTGCTGCTTGTGAATTAGCACGATATCAAACTTTGCAAAGTGAACATGTTTAGATTTAAAGGCGATATACGATGGCTTAGATTAAATACAACGTGCTGATTCATGCTGGAAAGTTCCAAAATTTGAACTAAAAGTGGAAAAATCGAAGTCAAACATAGAAATTCGAAGTTTATTCGACTCACAGCAATCACTGTAGTATTTCTCCCCTCTCAGGAAGGTCAGTTCAAGCATCAGGGTGAAAATAAGTGTCCAGGAGACCATGATCTAAGTTGACTGCCAATAATTTGCCTTCCTTCTGTGAGCAACAGCGTATTTATTTACACGCCCGACATTGTTTACCTTCACACCCGACAAGCTATTTGAGCTGTGAGCTGCAGGTGAAGGCAAAAAT
>OX104063.1:11782382-11863942 GCA_944474145.2 Dicrocoelium dendriticum | reverse complement strand
CGGATGTCGTACTTGTTAACTAAAATGAAGATCTGAAATTTTATGTATCCTGGGACTAGTCTCATCTGTGTTGCATCCAAAATGCTAGCTGCCCTACTCTTGCGAATGTTCGGTTGTCTACGGGAAAACCACCTGTGTGCGATTCAAGCTGGATTTTGCTTGGGTCGCTGTTGCATCGAGCATGTCTTTACGATCCGCCGAATACTTGAAAACCACCACATATTCAACCGACCAACCACGGTCATACTCTTGGACACTGTTACGTGTTCAACCAATGATCGCTCACTATGACCGTGAACCTGATTGACCCTACACACACACGTAGATAAGCACGCACACACGCACTCAAGGACACACCCTAACGTTCCGTGCTCTCATGTAAACCGTTAAGTGTTCAGTACACTGTGCGCCAGACTGACGCGTCTTCTTGCTTATTCGCTACGAGTTGAAATACGTACTTGCGATTAGAGTCCAGTTGTGATATCTGGCGACGAGGTCAACATGTCCATGACAAATACTCCACCGGTCTTTTGGTCGTGCTCTACCGACAAATCTTCCCTGGACTCGTGGCATAGATGGCGGAAAACCTTTACGGATTACTTGGAATTGCTTCCAATCTTGAATCCAGCAGTATCTCTTACTGAGAAAAACAAAGTGAAGCTCTTGAGACAGTTTCTTGGAGATGAGGGTCAAAGGTATTTCGATACACTTCGTGTTGATCAAATCTCTTCTACGATAGCCGGCGCTTTGGAAACCTTCAGTGCTCTTTGGGGTGCGCGTCAGCATGTTTTTACGGCTAGATACTACTTCTCGAAACTCTGCCAGAAACCAGATGAGAGTGTGAACGAGTTCATCGCTCGTCTACTACAAGCAGCACCTGATTGTAAATACAATGAAGTTGATCCAACGAGATTTGAAGAGACCATGTTACTCCGAGATTTGATAGCCGGAATCTCAGACCAGAGTAAGCGGGAGAAGCTCCTTTCACAAGATGATTGTTCACTGACCTGGGAGACGGCCTGCTCGATTGCCCGGCAGAGGGAACACCTTACACAACAACTCACAACATTTACGCTGAAGGACTCGTCAGATGAGCTGCGATTGATTAACACTACACCAAAACCAAAGCCACCTACTGGCATCAATTTGTTTGTGTGCTATGGTTGTGGTGAGCAACACAGATGTCTATCCGACTGCCGGCATCAAAAGACAGTATGTCGAAGCTGCGGGAAGATGGGCCACCTGGCGCGAGTGTGTAGATCGGTCAAGCGACGTTCAGGTGGGGCTTATCGAGGAGCAAACCCCATCAATACTGTAGACGAATCTGATGGCAGCGACCCTGAACTACATTCCATTTGGCTTAATTCCGCTTCTAGCATGCAGCCGGCGCCATACACTCTAGAGATTTACATTGAAGGACAAAAGGTACAGATGGAAATCGATACAGGAGCATCCGTGACGATAATCCGGGAAAACGTTGTAAAAACGCTCCCGAACTTATCCGCTTGCACTTCTGTTCTTCGCACATACACCGTTGAACCTATACGTGTCCTTGGTAAATGCTTCGTGAAGGCACAGTATGGCGACAAAATACGCACACTTCCTGTATATGTGATCCCTGGGGATCGTCCAAATCTGCTTAGAAGAGACTGGATACATGCTTTCCCGGATACAATGAATGTGGTAAAATTAGTCACCGAGATCTCCGGACTTGAAACATTACTTAACAACATTCAGCTGTTTTTCCGAGGAGCTTGGGAAGTTGAAAGAATTTCAGGCTGCAATAAAACTAAAGGAAGGCGCCCGACCAAAATTCATTAAGGCGCGCACACTACCGTACGCTATGAGGCCTAAAGTTGAAGAGGAACTAAACCGCCTACAGACTCAAGGTATTATTACTCCTGTACACTTTTCTGACTGGGGAACTCCAATTGTGCCAGCAACCAAACCGGACGGCTCCGTACGGATTTGTGGTGACTACAAGATAACCATAAATCAAGCATCCATGCTGGTCAGGTACCCCTTGCCACGTATTGATGACTTGTATGCAACACTAGCTGGTGATGAAACGTTTACCAAACTAGATCTGAGTCATGCATACTCGCAGATAGAGCTCGATGAACCTTCGAGGAAACTTACTACCATCACCACGCACATGGGACTATTTCAATATACTCGTTTACCTTTTGGCATTAATTCCGCCCCCGGAATATTTCAGAGAATTATTGACGATCTAGTGAAGGACATTCCTTTTGCGTGTGCTTATCTGGATGATATTCTTATCTCTGGATGCTCGAATACAGAGCAGCTTTGAACACTCGCGGTCGTGCTCGAGCGTTTGGAGCGAAGTGGATTCAGATTGAAAAGGCCTAAATGTGAGTTCCTTTCACCTTCCGTTTGTTACCTTGGATACCGGCTTGATAAACACGGTTTACATGATTTAAATGACAAGGGTAAACCTATTTTAAAAAGCCCAGAGCCAAAGAGTTGTGATGAACTCCGTTCCTTCTTAGGAATGCTATCTCACTATCGCCGTTTCCTGCCTAATGCATCGACGGTTCTATCGCCATTGAAAGAGCTGTTACAAAAAAATGCATCGTGGTGTTGGGGTTCCCGTCAAAAAATGCCTTTAATAAAGCAAAACAAGCTCTTGCTTCGCCACCAACGATAGTCCATTTTGACTCTAACAAGCCTCTCATACTTCAGTGCGACGCGTCCTCTTGGGGGGTCAGGGCTGTCCTGTGCCACCGCATGGACGATGGTTCTTTACGTCCCATAGCATATGCATCGCGCACCTTACAGACGGCGGAGAAGAACTACTCACAATTGGACAGGGAAGCGCTAGCCGTTATCTTCGGAGTTAAGAGGTTTCACCAGTATTTATGGGGAAACGTTTTCGAGCTTCATACAGACCACAAATCATTGATATCCTTGTTTGAGGAAAACAAAGGTATACAACAAATGGCATCACCGAGGATGCAAAGATGGGCTATAACCTGAGTGCTTATAGTTACAAGATTGTTTATATTACCGGCGTCAGCAACTGCACAGCTGATGCACTTAGCCGTCTGCAGATCACGGAAACTGCACATGAACACGACACTCCGTTCGAACTGGTTAATCTAATGCAACATCTAGTCACAACACCGATACGGAGTTCAACAATCCGTCAATGGACGGATCGAGACCTCGTGCTATCAATGGTGAAACGCTTTTTGAACATGGGTTGGCCTCCTGAAGGGACAGTTGAATTACAACCGTTTATGATTCGGAAGAACGAACTGAGTCTATTCGACGGCTGTGCCTTTTGGTGTTCTCGTTTAGTCCCTCCCACCAAAGCGCGTTCACAGATACTTAAAGAGCTCCATGATGCTCATCCAGGTGTGGCGAGGATGAAGGCGCTAGCGATAGGGTACTGCTCTCACGACGAACACAGAACAACCGGGGAAACTCAATTACGCCGATCGACCCGGATCCGCAAACCGATCGAACGTTTTCAGCCATGACTGTAAAGTCAGCCAAAACAGGGAGGACTGTTACGTGTTCAACCAATGATCGCTCACTATGACCGTGAACCTGATTGGCCCTACACACACACGTAGATAAGCACGCACACACGCACTCAAGGACACACCCTAACGTTCCGTGCTCTCATGTAAACCGTTAAGTGTTCAGTACACTGTGCGCCAGACTGACGAGTCTTCTTGCTTATTCGCTACGAGTTGAAATACGTACTTGCGGTTAGAGTCCAGTTGTAATAGACACTAAGCGCTGTTTGGCTCTGTTGACAGAGGGTCACTTAGGGCCTGCTTACTGAAGAGGTAGGTAATTGAGATATACATCTGCATTCGCTTTGCCATTAACCGTCAAACTTGGCGCCGGATGCGTGATTGCGGAGACTTTGCGCCTCCGTTTCGGTGTCACTTGCAGTGTTAGACAGGGTAACCAGGACACCCCATTCTTTTTTGTCTGCTCCATGGACGAGATCCTGGTTACTGCCATAAAAGTCGCTGAGTCCTTCGACGTTGAACTGCTCCTGGCAGACCGACATCTGGACTTGGGGCATGCGGGTGACATCGCTGTGTCCTCTGAGTCCTCTCAGACCACCCCGTATGTACTGCTTAGCTTAGAGATGTCCGCCTTCCTACCTGGGTTTATCCTTTGGGTCCATTTAGAGGACTAGCCGAATGCATCTCATTCGCTTACCCTATCGAGACGTACCCTGAAAGTGGTAGAAACCTAGTTTATCTTGGGAGCTATCAAAGGATTAGCTGTTTGACGGGGGAGAACGCCTTGCGTGTCACTAATGCTACAGTATAGTTGATAACCTCCGTTACCGGTGACTTCGTAAGGATTTCAGTCTCGCTCTTGAGCGACAAGTCTACATTGCAGCGGTACCAGCAATGCTGCAACACGACTAAAAACGACCGTCCGCAAATGTGACGTCGGGCAGCTATTTTCGATCGCCTCGGCCTGCGAAATACTACTAGAGTTCCATGACAGCATCACATCGGTAATGAGGAGGTCCATCAGCGAGTAAACAAACTTGACAAATTCCACCGATAGATGAACATCATCATTTCACTGCGGACGCTTCGGTGGCTTGTACATGTGCTTCTTATGCCTATACAATGGCTGCCACGGCATACCCTATTTGCGTGAGCAGGTGAGGGTTAGAAACGACAAACAGACGGCCAGTGTAAAGCGTGCACGCAATGCAATAAGGCGAAAGAATTGAAGCTGGCGGTTGCCGACTCTAGAATTGGTGACCAAAAGATCACGAGCACATCTGGAGCGAAACGCTACAGCATATGGCAAGGACCTTACGCATTTGCGCAATCGCGGTAAGACTCCTATGCTTTAAATGTCGTATTTTCATCCAATCTATGGCTTACTTCTCTTAGCTGCTTTGATACTCAACCAATTAGATTGTAAATACTGTATTTAATACATACATTTAATATTATAAAGCAAAGGAAGAAGCATGATGACGTGTTCTTTTTATTGCTAAATGGCGTCTCTGAAAGTAACCACTTCAATATACTAATCACCTCACTAATTTGCCGAATTTGGTTCATTTCCTTGAGTGGTCAAGTTTCCTAAATTTTACGGTACGTGCCCTGAACTTAGCACGTGTCTAGCTACAGTTTCCACGTTCTCTCTAACGGCCTTGCCTATTTTTTAAATTATACCTACCTAACAGCTCCGGATAAAACTCTCGTCAATTTCGCCATTTCGGGATGTGAAGAAGATGAGTGTGATGTCAAATGGGGCGAACTCTTCACAATATTGATTGATTTCAAACCGAGTGAGAATATGACAACTGGTTAATTCTGCATGCCTTATGGGAGGGATGCTCTGAACTCCAAGATTTGGGATGGCAACTAGCTGTGTTTTTAGGCTGTTTGCTTTGACTGTGCATTGGATTCAGGTAAAGAAAACCAGGTGCTGTTTGCTCCAAAATTTGTAGCTTGTCCCCGCATTCTGTTTCCAGTTGTTCAGCTTGATGTGCGCTGATTGTTTACGTTGATTCAACACACTTGATGCTTTCCGTTACTACGCTTCATGGAATTCTTGACTTAAGCAACACTATTTGTTTCTATTCATAAATAACAGTAAATGCAGGAAGGGCTAAAATGTGCGTGTATAAATCGAAGCCGGTAATGTGCCACCCAGGAACAGCCAGGATACCAGATATATGCGAGAAGATGACACCCGAATGTCCGATGGAACCTGGTCGTGTTTACACTTATGAACACGTCATGCGCACACCAAATGTTTCGGTGAGCAATCCTTCATTCAAATTACCTGCGTTCACTTCTGTGACATGTGTCAGACGCGTTGGAGCCAGTGTAACATCCTACATTTGTTAATTCGCACTTAATTGTAACTCTCTCGTTCTTACCGTTATCGCTTGCGTGGAATCCATTGGTGAATTAAGTTCATTCAATAAGGACCTAACAAAAGTGCCTCTGGTGGATAACTCGCAGCCCTGCAAAGACTGAAACGTAGTCTATTAGCTGTCACAAATGTTTTTAACTTAAATAACTCACCTTTGCATGCGTTAACTCCACATTTTGTGTGTGTGTTTTTTGAACTCGAAATACACCGATAATAATACAGAACAGAGTAGGATTAATAATTATGTTTTTGCTATTCGAAGCTGGATGGGTCCCACATGCACACACATCTGATTCCTTACTGTATAAAAGGGAAAACAAGGTTAATGTCATCTAGATGCCACATGCAAGTAGGTAAGTCTCAGATAATGAGCCTCAGCAGCAGCATCAAAAGATATGAGATAATTTTTTACAAGGGATTAGAAGAGTAAGTAGAATTTTATAGATAGAAAATCATTACATCTAAACTTCATCAGAAAGCCATCATACACGCCCAGAAAAGTACTCTACGGTGGGTTCATTCGTTCGTGAATCCGCAGCAGTGCACATTCTATCGGACCCCTTGTGGCACCAACCCACATCTCCCTGCTGACAAATAAATATGAAAATATGTTTGTGGAGCGTGAGACGGCCAGCACAGTGTCAAGGTTGAAGTCAACTGCAGCAGAACTCGACTACCGTTTGCCAATCCTAAGCTATGCTTTGCATCAGATTAGCCAAACAAAGCATCTAGTCATTAACCTAAAGCGGTGTACCCCAACAACGAGAACTCCCATGAAAGAACGGAGCCAACAGCTGGAAACATCGATGAATGCAGTCTTGGATTTCTCCAGGAGATGTGTCTATTGCAAGAGCCACACCAACAATGAACCCTGAACATTGTATTTATGCGGGTTACGAAACAATACTTAACATGTCCCTTTCGGTGGTTTTGCGGGGTTATGGAAAAATAAAAATCAGTGGGTTATATACCTTCCAACGAGTAACACATCGTTGGGCTGTTGAGGCGGGCGTTTGGACAAATAAACAGCTCCATATTTCGACAAATGCTCAGTGCGTATGTTCGCCCCCATGTCGAATACGCAATTCAAGCCTGGCATCCATGGCTGAAACACGACATTAATGCATTGGAGCAGCCTCAACGCCGGGCATATAAGAACGTAACTGGAATGCGCAATCTGTCCTACCAAGAGAGGCTACGACGACTAGGATTGTTCAGTGGAAGCTATCGCAGGCTACGAGGCGACCTGATTATGACAAACTTGATTCGGCGAGACCCACATCATGTGTGCTGCCTGTTACTGCAACTCAGCAGCAATACAAACCTGAGGGGCCACTCATTAAAACTCGCAGAACAATACAGTCGTCTGGAGTGCCGCAGAAATTTCTTTTCCATCCGTGTCTGTCACCCGTGGAATGCTCTCCCAGAATCGGTCGTCTCTGCACCGACACTAATAGTATTTACAAGACGGTTGGACGATGCACTCATCCACTTACACTTTGTTACTTAACACTATGTCTCCATCCTACACCTGGATTTTACCCTGGAATTACTTGTTGTTAACTGTGAGTGTTGTGAATCTAAGTGGATCGCAGGACTGCAGCTAAGCAAACGATAAGTCCTTATTTTCGTATTTAAAGTGTTAACTATTTTACTATCCTTTTCATCATAATTATTATGTCGATATCCCCACCAACTATCCAACGGGGCTTGTAAAGCAACGCTTCTTAACCCGTATAAATTCATTGTTCATTGTTCATTGTTTTGTTGTATTCCCGCGATCCCTGTTGTTACACAGTAGAAAGATGTAACAGCAAATAAATCCAAAGTTTATTCCAGAAGTGAGATGGATATGTGGTATTAGAAAACAAAGTTTAGGTGAGTAAGTGAGTCATCCAAACCTCCTGTAAGTATAGATAGTGATGGTGCAGAAATGACCGATTCTAGAAGATCATTCAACAGGTAACACACGCAGACGGAAAAGAAGTTCCTGCGCAATCCTGTCATTTTTAGTGAGTGGCCTCTCAATTTGGTATTAATGCTGAGTTGCAGTAAGGAGCGGCACACATGATGAGGGTCGTGCAGAATTAATCCCACCGCCAGCAATTCACCTCGTAAGTGGCGGTAACTTCCGCTGAGAACCCCCTTTCCTTCCAGCCTCTCTTCGTATGGAAGATGGTGCATTCCAATACCCTACTTTGATGCTCGAAATTGGGACTGCTCCACGCACTAAGGTCGTCTTTCAGCCAAGGGTGCCATGTTTTAATTGTATATTCGAAATGAGGGCAAACATACGCACTAAGCATCTGCCGGAAAATAGAGCGATCTGTTTGTCCGGACGCCCGCCGTAACAGACCCACTTGTTGGTTACTAGTTTAAGAGGCTTTCGCAGATTGCCTGGAACAACACAGATCTTCCTGGACTAGTACGCGCAAAACACTTTGGGTGGCAGCTGGCTGCAGCATATGCGTTCCGAGCCTGTAACACTGGTTGCCCTGGTATCGTATGAATTGCATCTTGCCTTTACTAACAACGAATTTCAGTGAATTTTGGATGGACCACTGATGTACCGTGTCTATATGCAATTGTAGCAGGTGCAGGCCAGTATTCCTCCTGAATCTTGCTCAAAATCTTGAGGTTCTCGACAAATAGCAGAAAGTTAGACGCAATTGCCTGTGTGGCGTCATTGATAAATACCAACAACGAGCTTTGAGGCACACCAGATTCTACGTCTATTGTGTCAGAACAGGAGCACTGGACTCTGAGCATCCATTGCTGCTGAAGGAGATTGTTGGCGATCCAGCTTAGGGGAAGGTATATGCACGACCTCTGAAAGTCTCTTAACATGATCACATATTTTTGCTGCATACAAAGCTAAAGCAAAGTAAGCGTTTTACGACTGTAACTACTTCGTAGAGCGTCACACGTGACACGGCTACAAACGCGCATCCGAGAAAGCCGCCCACAGCACGACCAAGAAAAAGGCACGACCTAATCCCAAGTTGTGAATACTAGCCACCATCACGGTAGCATCAAGCTGCACCGAAAAAAAAACCGAGAATGTTCGCGAACTCGTAGCATATGGCTACAAAAAGTCCAAATGAAAATATTCACAAAAGCATCGGTTTCTTACCCTTTGCATGCCTAAGCATGTTGCGCATGTAAATAAGATCCGTCCCTTGGTGAGCTCCGTTGCTCGGTCACCGCCCGGAGCATTTGAACCAATAGCCTGACACACAAGGCAGTGGGGAGCAGATCCAGCTCGGGAATGTGATTGCAGAGACAGATTGGGATCTGCTTGACGACCGTCACATGTAGCCTTTGAGGTACTGGAACGATTCATATATGGTTTGCGACCGTAGTAGGATACGAACCTGCAGCCACGGCCAGACACAAGTGGGTTTTGGCGGGTTTGCACCAATTTGACCAGGGGCTGTCTGGCTTGAGGCGGGCAGTAACAAAACATTGAACACCCGGAGGTGTCCTCCCACCGTCAGAGAAAAGGCGTGGTGCTCGTGCTGTACGCCCGTCGAGCTGTGAGCTTATAACCCGTAGACCTGTTGTCTCCTAGGACTAGGTTTTACTGGAATTGGACCATCAACCACTTCCTAACCTCCGAAGAGGACGGACTGGGATACTGGCAGGGCGCCCACGCCTGACAGGAGAATGACTCGGGTCCTCAGCCAAAGCCTTCCATTAAATGTACACCCGAAAACAGCAGGTCTAGCACATGGTCAGTTCCCTGACTCACGCGGATTGGTGTTCTGGACCTTAGCAGGCAGAAGCGCGAAACCCAACTCCCACCCAGAGGTCGCCACGAGGAGGCGTCCAGGACATGAGACAATGGCGCAACAGTAGCAGCAGTGAGTAGGCCATCTGTCAGGATCTAGCCACTACCAGCCTCAGCGCACCATAGACTCTCCCGTCCATTGTGATATAAACATCTCTATGATAGGCAACATATACCACACTCGTTGCAAGTAAGACGTAAGCTCTAGCACCTTCGGCGTGAATTTCGTTTCAAATCGGATTTCCCTCTACTTTTGCTGTCATCTGTGACCGTAGACAGCATTACAAGGAACAACGATGAACAATGATTCATCACGGGTAAAAGAGCATGCGCTCGACAAATCCCGTAGGATGGTTTGAGTAAAAATTAAACTTCAAACGATCGTTGAACAAGTAAATCGTTATTTTATGCGTCTACCGATTTAAATGCACAACTGCATAACGATGGTTTGAAGTAGGAATGGGATGGACACACAAAAATAGTATAAAGTGCCGTTATTGTTCAGTAGATGCGTAAGAAAGAAAAAAGGAAACGACAACGCTCACTCGCTTGTTTCTTCACTTGGCAGATGTGGCGTGTTAATCAAGTTTATATACATCCAAGCTACTCAAGTGGACGCTTATGAATGTATTCTTAACGCTGCCGGTCATTCTTAGTAGCACCGATGACGCAGACACTAGGACCAGTTCCGTTTGTTGTATAGAGCTCTCAGCGAGAACAAGTGGGTGACCATCCTGTCCTCCTTCAGCTGCCGGTGTGATTTGGCACTGTTTCCGTTCTGAACTACATGGTGACAGAATTATAATGATAAGTTGCTTGCCCAATGTAACATTGTCTATCTGTGACCCGGTGCGTATCGCCTTTATACGTATTTCGGATGGCAGCATTTTGCGCTTTTTGGGCCATATTTTGAGCATATGTCCTGCCATCAGTTCGGAGTGCAATGATAATTTTATCACTCGGGGACCACACCCTTTGCAGTTAGGTGATAGCGGTAACTTTGAGATCAAATTAGGAATAAAGTTTTCGAGTGAAAGCACTTCATGAATCAAACGTCCTTAATCCCACTCATGCGCTTTGACCTCTAGCTCGCCTAATGTCTGGAGCTCGGAAACACCGTAAACAAGGATATATTTTGCGTCTTGTGTACGGAAGTCGTTTGGATTTTGCTTGCCTTTCTGTCGCTCGCTCCAAGGAACATCTGGAAAAATTCGAACATTGCGTGTGGTGGTACGGAGGCGAGTGGCTGACAAGAGAACCGCCTCTTCATCATTACCCAACTGAAGTATTAACTACACTATTTCCGGGCCAAGTTGTCCTCTTGGGCAACAGAAATAATCTGAGGGCATTCAGCATGAGTCTACTCAATTAATTTGTTCCGTGCGTAGAAGCTGAAACGTCCCACTTGCACCCCTATGACTTAGTGCGTCTGAGGTCCAATTGGCTGAAGGCGACGGGCTACACACGAACACCTACACACCTGCACAAGTGACTGGCGTACGCACGGAACAAATTAATTGGGTAGATTCATGTTGAATGCACCCTCAGATTATTTCTGTTGCCCCAGAGGACAACTTGGTCGGGAAATGGTATAGAGTAACCGCGGTTAACGTAGTGTACTGAGTTTGGGTGACGGATGAGAAGTATCATCTTGACTGGTTTAGCTTAAACCCCTATTAGTTGACACCGTGTTCCACTGCTTTTGTCATCTAGTGTCCTATCTTTGGTGGAGTTCGCCCTGGATGCAGTCACATTAGAGCACATAACAGTCAGAACATTATGGCAGTGTTTCATGTTCTCCTTTTTGGAGAGACCAGTGGCTGCTTTCTTCGGTTGGACAAATGATGTGTTCTTGAGTTCTGTGGTGGTACTGGTAGTAGTACCTCGTTTGGCAACCGGCGGTGTTACCATGGGAGGTGCCTCTATCATATGGGTAGCAACAACGGACTCGTATGTTGTCAAATCCTTGACAGTGTTCAGTGTGGCAGGTGATTCTGTTGAAGAAGGTGTGTCGAACGCATCTTTATGAACAACCGCTGGTGTTGGGGTGGCTAACTCTGGATCGTTACCCTTGCACTGTGCTGAATTGGAACATGATGTTGAGCGTCGAGTTCGAGGCACTGATTTGTCTGGTTCATGTGAGACAGCTATCACGGCTGCTGCCTGCTCTACAATCGTTGTCAGCCTATCGTACTTCTGCGCCAACACAGTTATACATATGACGAGTGGAACAGACCTACACTCAATGCAGAACCAGAGAGAATCAGTCGTACTATTAAGCTTTTTTATCTGGCTGAGACTAAGGCGTGCACATCGAGAATGACAGTACTTTCGGCATTTTGCATTCTATTCTAAATCGAACAATCAGTCTACACCACAACTAACGTTTATTTCGGAGGCTTTGGGCTTATCTTTTCGTGGGCAACCAGTACGTGTCTTTGTGACTGTCAGATCTGCGGAAGTCATTCACTGCAACGTCTACACTGGCATGTTGAATCCACATGCTGTCGGTCAAGCTGGTGGTCTGGCAGATACCGATTAGCTTGATGTAGAACAAATCCAAGATGGCGGACACAGACCACAGTTGAACCAATCAGCGAGAGCTCCGACAGTAGCCGGAGAATATCTACCAAATTCACGCAGATGGAAAATTACACCAAAAGCAAGTATTGGTGCGAAACTAACACAGTAATTCTAAAGCATAATTAGAATGCAGCACGGTAAAGCAAAAAGCCGCCGCTTCCGGGGGTACAACCTTGAAGCGACAAACTTTCCTTAAAAGAAGCAACCCCGAATGGCGCGAACAAATGCTCCGATTTTTCAAGCCTCACCCGAGTACGTTGGTCTGAGCGGACAAGACTCCTAAATTATGTAGTCTTGCAGGACGCAGCATACACTGACGTCCCCTTAGCTATGTATGGAGCATTCAGTGCGCACTCTGCTGAATATTTAATACCTCTCTTACACCCTTATCAACGATGTATGCACGGCACAGCAGTTCATGCTTGTGTTACGCGACGTCACCAGTGCGCAAATTACGGAACAGATTTTGCCACTGAAGAAATCTTTCGACCAGTGACCTGATGGGTTAACCACAGGCTTGTAAATTTATGTTTGTGTCTACAACTTGTTTTTGCTATTAGTAAATAAGGATGTGTACACAACGCAATGGAAACCGCCCGTTAATCAACCTTCGACAAAATTGGGAGTCAGTTCGTAAAGTCGTAACCCCATAACCCATAAGCCACGTGCACATAATGTAGACAATACTAGAACGAATGGTTAAGAACAAGATGCAAATGTTATAAACAAGACAAAACATGGTTTTCTCTTTGCCCGGTCGTGTGTGACTTTAGTAGCCACGCAACCATGGCTGTTGATGCTGAAAAATCAGTTGTCGGTAAGTAACCCGTTATACAGAAAAGATTTGAACGATTTCAAAATTTTAGACTGCTCAATATGTTACAGGTTGTTGGCATCTGTAAACTTATATATATATATATATATATATATATATTCAGTAAAACCTTAACACCAAAGCACTGCACGATTTAATTCCGGACAAATTTCTCTGCAAATTCTCTAGTGTGTACTACAGAACATGTGAAATTAGTGGCATCATGAAGGGTTAAGAATGTTGAAATAACAAATTCGCCAACATACGTAACCCACATACACGCACACCTGCGTCTTTGTCAATCCATCAGCTGTCTATTTGGCTTACTATCAGGGTATAGCCAGTGTAACGAAAGCGTCCTTCTGCACACACAGACTAGGGTCAAGCTGTTTGGTTGCCACTTCCTAAGCTTATCGCAGCACACGAGTGTTGTTCGATGCTTAGATCGCACAGAACATACGCGGAGGGTCAACACCGTTTGTCGGTCAGGAGATGGCAGGCGATGGATGACGCAGGCGTCTTAAAACATTGATCACTTGCGTTCATTGGCTACGCAAGTTGGGTGCTGGACGGGGCTAGGTTCGAAATGTGACTCTTGTTCCACGCTGGGATATGCTCCACGATTTACGTCCGCAACTGGCGCTCTGTCATGCCTATGTAAGTGCCCTTGCAATTACATGTAAATTTGTAAACCATGTGTAGATGGATGGACAGAGGTAGCTGCGGTTTAACCGAACGTGCGGGAATGCGCGTCGTTGTGTATACCAGTACGGGTTGCGCAGCGGGACACACTCGTGCAATGGCGGATTTCAAGAGCCGTTGAAATATTTGACCTACATCATCATTTTAGAGGGTAGCTTCAGTGTGACTTTAAGCTTTGGCCGGGTGGGCACCTTCTCTTTCTCCCTCTTCTTACTGAAGTGTGCGATGAAAGAATTCGGATACCCGTTTTCTTCTAGGGTGTTAGTGAGGAATCGCACCTCTTCATCTAGCGTGTCTGGGGTGCAAATTTTTCTTGCTCTGTCAAACAGGGTCTGAACCAATCCCTGTTTGTAGCGTTTTGATACAAAACTATAAAAATTTAGATACTGGTCCTTGCACGTCGGCTTACGGGATACTGATCTACCTACCTATCTATCAGTCCTAGAGGCACACAGCTTTATGGGTTGCCAAAATTACACAAGGTGGATATCCCACTAAGGCCAATCTTATCCATGAGCAACTCGCCGCAACACAAGCTGACTAAATGGCTAGTGACAATACTGGAGCCAGTTAAGAAGTCAATGGTTAAGCACAGCTTAAAGGACACCTTCGAACTAGTGAAACTGTTGGATAGTGTCCAGCTAAGTGACAAGTCTATGGCTAGTATTGATATTATCTCATTATTCCCCAAAGTATCACTGAAAGTGACTATACAGATAGTATGCTACCATGTGACTGAGAGCCAATTCGAAATGTATATCCCATTGCCCGAAATAGAACGGCTCCTGCAGTTAAAGTACATCGAATGTGAAGTTCTATTTTCAAAAGCAAGGGTTTCGGCAGGTGGATGGTGTTGCAAAGGGTAGTCCACTCGGACCGCTCTTAGCGGATATTGTCATTGCTCACCTTGAAAATCAAATGAAGGACGAAATCCACCAATCCGTGCTATTTCGCCGATACATGGATGATATATTGATTATTTGTGATCGAGGAAAGAATAACGCAACTGAGCACCAGATTAAATAACCTGCATGGAAACATCAGGGTGACAATCGAGCGAGAGCAGAATGATTGCATGCCGTTCGTTGACGAAGTGATGGAACACAGAACTTATGGGCCGGTACGTAGATCAGTATACCGTAAGCCGACGTGCAAGGACCAGTATCTAAATTTTTATAGTTTTGTATCAAAACGCTACAAACAGGGATTGGTTCAGACCCTGTTTGACAGAGCAAGAAAAATTTGCATCCCAGACACGCTAGATGAAGAGGTGCGATTCCTCACTAACACCCTAGAAGAAAACGGGTATCCGAATTCTTTCATCGCACACTTCAGTAAGAAGAGGGAGAAAGAGAAGGTGCCCACCCGGCCAAAGCTTAAAGTCACACTGAAGCTACCCTCTAAAATGATGATGTAGGTCAAATATTTCAACGGCTCTTGAA
The DNA here is from genome assembly GCA_944474145.2 of Dicrocoelium dendriticum. Taxonomy (NCBI): domain Eukaryota; kingdom Metazoa; phylum Platyhelminthes; class Trematoda; order Plagiorchiida; family Dicrocoeliidae; genus Dicrocoelium; species Dicrocoelium dendriticum. Next base: position 11,848,710 of record OX104063.1, on the reverse strand, counting down.
ATCCGCCATTGCACGAGTGTGTCCCGCGGCGCAACCCGTACTGGTATACACAACGACGCGCATTCCCACACGTTCGGTTAAACCGCAGCTACCTCTGTCCATCCATCTACACATGGTTTACAAATTTACATGTAATTGCAAGGGCATTTACATAGACATGAGAGAACAATGATTTATCACTGAATAAAAACAAGTGCTAGACACGTCTCGTAGGATGGTTGGGGTCAATATGACAAAATCAAAATATATCTGATTCATCTACCATACGTCTGCTGAGATGAATACTTTGATAAATTACATCAGTGTGCAATTAAAAAAATCGAGCGTACACCTTCAGAAATACACTGGGGTGCAAGGATCGTTGATATTAGGCGTGAGAAATGTAAAATATGGTCAATCACTTGGTTCCATTTGATACATAAATCCTGTTGAAAACATGCTTGGCGTAATCTACAATAAAGGAGTTTAGGTAATAAAATGCTTGGAGCTAAGAGCAACATCTAATCGTTTTTAGAAATTGTCCAAGGTAGGGAAGGATACTACTGAGACTACGAGTGCGTTTCAGAGTTGACAAACCCGAAGGGAAATCTAATTACGTCGACACTCTAGACGGCTATATTGTTCCTTCAAATTTAAGCAGTTACCCCTGAGATGCGTGTTGTGGCTAAGCTTCCGCAAATGACAACATACGTGTTTGGGGTCACTCAATATCTGATACGCTAATTTGAGATCGCCGCGCAGCCTTCAATAGCGTCCGCTGAAAATCCCCTGCAACTTCAACCATCCGTGGTAAGAGTGATAGCACAGGCCCTTTACATTCTTTGCTGCTCTTCGTTGTGCTGCCTCTAACGAGTCTAGGTCGCACTTCAACTAAGTTTGCCAAGTGTGGATAACGTATTCAACATGCGGGCGCACGCAGGAATTGTACATCATTGAGAAGATTGGTGGGTCAAATCTTCCGAATGCTCTTCGCAGCATGCCGACATGCTGGTTACTTCTTTTTGCTCTGTACGATCACACCAAGGTCACGTTCCTGGGAGCATATCTGCAATCCGTTTGTCACAAGCAAATAGGTGTGGTTATGTCCATGGCGTAATTGTACAACGCGAGATTTGTCTACGTTGAATGGTAGGGCCTTTTGAACTCACCAGTTCGACACTGTGTTAAGGTCGCACTAAAGACGTTCGTCGTCCTCCGGTCCTCTGATCCTCGGTCATATCTTGATTCATCCGGGAAAGATAGAAAATCGGAAGCAATTGATCACACCAAATGGTTATTGAACAACAATGTTATGCGAGGTCCAAGAACCGAGTTTTGTGGTACCCCACATCACATCGATTGCATCGGACAATGATTCTCGAACTCTCAACGCCAGCCGTCGTTCGTATAGAATATTGTTAATAATTAATAACCGCAGAGCAACATGGCTTTCGTCAAAAGCATTCGTGTAATACTAACCTATTAATTGCACTTAATAGTTGGACTGAAGTCGTTGATGATGGAGCAGGAGTCGATGTCATCTACCTGGCCTTTTCAAAAGCGTTTGCTCGCTTAGACCATCGAATTCTCCTTCAGAAGCTTCGGAAATACGGTGTTGGCGACCCAATCCTGAGTTGAATTAGCAATTTTCTACACGAAAGACGGCTAGTGGTGAGAGTCTGTGAATCATTGTCCGATGCGATCCATGTCATGTGTGGCGTATCACAAGGCTCGGTATTTGGACCTCCTCTATTCGTGGTGTTCATTAACGAGTTGGCGAGAGCAATTGCTTCCGATTTCCTATTTTCGCGTATGATATCAAAATATGACGAAGGATCAGAGGATCGGACAATCACGTACGGCTCCAGTGCGATCTTAACACAGTGTTGAAATGGTCAGTTCAAACAGCCCTACCATTCAACGTAGACAAATGTCACGTTGTACAATTACGCCATAGACATAACTACACATATTTGCTTGGGACAAACGGCTTGCGGACCTGCTCCCAGGAATGTAACCACGGTGTGATCGTACAGAGCGATCTCGACTGTTCAAAACAGGCTGAGTTAGCTGCGAAAAGAGGCAACTAGCATGTCGGCATGCTGCGAAGGGCATTCGGGAAATGTGACCCATCCATCTACCCAATGATGCACAATTCCCACATGCACCTGCATGTTGAATACGCAATCCAAGCTTGTCAACCTTGCTTGAAGTGGGACCCAGAGGCCTTAGAGGCACCACAACGAAGAGCAACAAAAAATGCAAAAAGCCTGCGCTATTACTCTTATCACCGAAGGCTGAAGTTGCTGGGAATTTTCAGCGGACGATATCGAAGGCTGCGCGGCAATCTCATATTAGCGTATCAGACATTGAGTGACCCCAACCACGTATGCCGCTATTTGCTGAAATTTAGTCACAACACGCAGCCCAGGGGTAACTGCTTAAAATTGAAACAATAATATAGCCGGCTAGAGTGCCAACGTAATTACTTTTCCCTTCGGGTTTGTCAACCCTAGAACGCACTCCCAGACGCAGTTGTATCCTCTCCTACCTTGGACTTTACAAAAGACGACTAGATGTTGCTCCTTGATCCCAGCATTTTATTACCTGAACTCCTCTATTTTGGATTACGCCAAGCATGCTTTTCAATAGGATTTATGTATCATATGGACGCAAGTGGGCGATCAAATTTTACTTTTCTCAAGCCTAATATCAACGATCCCTGCACCCCAGTGTATATCTGAAGGTTTACGCTCCATCCTTTTTTAATTTTGATGCTATTTATCAAAGTATTCATCTCGGCAGACATTCGGTAGATGACCCAGATATATTTTGATTTCGTCGTATTCACCCCAACTAACCTACGGGACGTGTTAAGTACTTGCTTTTATCTCGTGATAAATCATTGTTCATTGTTCATCGTTAATTGTAAAAAAAGTTTAAGAACTGCACTGGAAAACCAGAAAAGATAGGTGTTCCATGCGATTCCGCTATACCTAAGGATCATAACATCCTAGTTGGATGATGCCGTACACCATACAAAAAGCTGCGATAGTTTTCTTAGCCATAAATTCATATTGTTCAAGCAAAAGGCATAGTATTAGCTGTATACATATCTTGTGCAAAATACGGACGCTGCTTTGGCAATGATGAGAAATATACCTACTAATATTATTATCATTATGTTGGGTATGGTTATACACGAGAATGAAAAGGATGAAGAGAACTTACCCTGAGACAGGTGTTGTGCTGTTAAACAGGTCTTCTGGGGTAGATGGCGGGCCAGATTTGATGCTGTTGCGAATGCCTTGGAGGTGGAATGCAGTTTTCGCGCTGCAGCCAATATCAGCTGAGACGCAGAGCAAGGCTTTGAGCCGTCTATGGTTATCGTTTGCTGTGTCAGCCAGTCGTTAAACCGTGGGTTGTTGTTCGAACAGCGGTGGTGCTTCAACTGTAGCACACGGGAAATTAACAAAGAGTAGAATGTAAACAATCGAGCTTGTGGGATTATAGTTGTACATACAGCGGTCCTGTCCACTGGAAAACACATGAACGACTGCCTAGTGGATATCTCACTACCGGTCATTGTACTGAATGTTGGAATATTTTTTGTCGGTTTCGTTTAGAACCCTGGTCTAGGAGAAGCAATTCATACAGCAGACAGTAACATTGACAATGTATTTGTGTTTTCGTAGTGCCTTGTTGTTTGCCTTCACCTGTATCTCACAGCTCAAATAGTTTGTCGGGTGTGAAGGTAAACAAGATCGGGCGTCTAAATAAATACGGTTTTGCTCACAGGAGGAAGGCAAATTATTGGCAGTAAACTTAGATCATGGTCTCCTGGACACTTATTTTCACCCTGATGTTTGAACTGACCTCCCTGAGAGGGAAGAAATACTACAGTGATTGCTGTGAGTCGACTAAACTTCGAATTTCTATGTTTAGCTTCGGTTTTTCTATTTTTAGTTCGAATGCTGGGATTTTTTGCATGCATCCGCACGTTGTATTGAATCCAAGCCATCGTACTTCGCCTTTCGATCTAAACATGTTCACTTGTAAAGCTTGATATCGAGCTAATTCACAGGCAACAGCGTCTCCTGTTACTCCGGCCAGAGTAATCTGAAGTTTCAACTAACCACAGGCACAACCGCGTCCATCTTTCGGTATTCACGGTGCTCCGTGATGCATGCATGCTTTTCCACCGATTGAAGTTGTGGTTTCCCATGAGCTTCTCCTGCTGAAGTGCAACAAGTCACCTGGCGAAGATGAACTTCCTTCTGCTCTCTTCACATACGGTGGTCCTGTTCTCACTTGTGAACTGATATCTCGTTCTATTAGATTTGCACTACCGAAACCATCGCATTCGACTTGAAATTAGCGGACGTCGTACTTGTTAACTAAATGGAGATCTGACAGTTTGTTTATCGTGGGATTAGTCTCATCTGTGTCGCATCCCAAATGCTAGCTGCCCTACTCTTGCGAATGTTCGCTTGCCTACGAGAAAACCACCTGTGTGAGATTCAAGCTGGATTTCGCTTGGGTCGCTGTTGCATCGATCATGTCTTTATGATCCGCCGAATACTTACAAACCACCACGTATTCAACCGACCAGGCACGGTCATACACTTGGACACTAACCCCCGTTTGGCTCTGTTGACAGAGGGACACTTATGGCGTGCTTACTGAACAGGGAGGTAATTGAGATATACATCTGCATTCGCTTTGCCATTTACCGTCAAACTTCGCGCCGGGTGCTTGATTGCGGAGACTTTGCGCCCCCTTTCAGTGCCACTTGCAGTGTTAGACAGGGTTACAAGTACACTCCATTCTTTTTCGTCTGCGCCATGGACGAGATCCTGGTTACTGCCTTAAACGTCGCTGAGTCCTTCGACGAGGAACTGCTCCCGGCCGACCGGCATCTGGACTTGGGGCATGCGGGTGACATCGCTGTGTCTTCTGAGTCCTCTCAGACCACCCCGTATGTACTGCTTAGGTTAGAGATGTCCGCCTTTTTAGTTGGGTTTATCCTTTGGGTTCAGTTACAGGACTAGCCGATTGCATCTCATTCGCTTGCCCTTTCGAGACAACCCCTGAAAGTGTTCGAAACCTAGTTTATCTTGGGAGCAATCTGAGGGTTAGCTGTTTGACGGAGGAGAACTCCTTGTGTGTCACCAATGCTACAGTATATTTGATAATCTCCGTTACCGGTGGCTTCGTCGTGATCTCAGTCTCGCTTTTGAGCGACAAGTCTACAATGCAGCGGTGCCAGCGATGCTGCGACACGACTGCAAAAGCCCGTTCGCAAATATGATGTCAGGCAGCTATCTATTTTTCGATCGCCTCGGCCTGAGAAATATTGCTAGTTTTCCATGATGGCATCACATCCGCAATGAGGAGGTCTGTCAGCGAGTAAACAAACTTGAAAAATTCCACGGATCGATGAACATCATCATTTCACTGCGGACGCTTCGCTGGCTTAGGCATGTGCTTCTTACGCCTACCCAATGGCTGCCACGGCATAATCTATTTGCGAGAGCAAGTGAGGGTTGGAAGCCACAACCAGACGGCCAGTGTAAAGCGTGCACGCAATACAATAAGGCGAAAGAATTGAAGCTGGCCGTTTCCGACTCTAGGGTTGGGGAACAAAGGATGGCGAACACATCGGGAGCGAAAGGCTACAACATATGGCCAAGGACATTACGCACTGGCGCAATCGAGGTGAGACTCCTATGCTTTAACCGTCGTATTTTTTAGCCAATCTATTGCTTACTTCTCTTATCTGCTTTGATACTCAACTAATTATATTGTAAATACTAAGTTTTTAATACATACATTTAATATTGTAAAGCAAAGTAAGAAGCAAGGTGACGTGTCCTTTAAATTGCTGAATGGTGTCTCTAAAAGTAACCACCTCAATATACTAATCACCTCACGAATTTGCCAAATTTGGTTCATTTCCTTGAGTGGCCAAATTTCCTAGTTTTTTCCGGTACGTGCTCTGAACTTTGCACGTGTCTAGCTACAGTTTCCACCTTTTCTCTAACGACCTTGCTTATTTTTTAATTATACATACCTAACAGCTCCGGATAAAACTCTCGTCAATTTCGCCATTTCGGGATGTGAAGAAGATGAGTGTGATCTCAAAGGGGGCGAACTCATTACAATATTGATTGATTTCAAACCACGTGAGAATATGACAACCGGTTAATTCTGCATGCCTTATGGGAGGGATCTTCTGAACTCTCAGTGTTTGGGATGAAAACTGGCTGTGTTTTTAGACTGTTTGCTGTGACTGTGCATCGGATTCAGGTTAAGAAAACCAGGTGCTGCTTGCTCCAAACTTTGTAGCTTGTCCCCGCATTCTGCTTCCAGTTGTTCAGCTTGATGTGCGCTGATTGTTTACGTTGATTTAACACGCTTGACGCTTTTCCGTTACTACGCTTCATGGAATTCTTGGCTTAAGCAATCCTATTTGTTTCTATTCAGAAATAACAGTAAATGCAGGAAAGGCTAAAATGTGCGTGTATAAATCGAAGCCAGTAATGTGCCACCCAGGAACCGCCAGGATACCAGATATATGCGAGAAGATGACACCCGAATGTCCGATGGAACCTGGTCGTGTTTACACTTATGAACACGTCATGCGCACACCAAATATTTCGGTGAGCAATCATTCTTTCAAATTACCTGCGTTCACTTCTGTGACATGTGTCATACGCGTTGGAGCCAGTGTAACATCCTACACTTGTTAATTCGCACTTAATTGAAACTCTCTCGTTCTTACTGTTATCAGCTGAGAGCTCCAGCAACGTACAAACTTTACGATGAAAAATGCAACATGATCGCTTGCGTGGAATTCATTGGTGAATTAAGTTCGCCCAATAAGGACCTAACAAAAGTGCCTCTGGTGGATAACTCGCAGCCCTGCAAAGACTGAAACGAAGTCTATTAGCTGTCAAATGTTTTTAACTTAAATAACTCACCTTTACATGCGTTAACTCCACATTTTGTGTGTGTATTTATGAACTCGAAATACACCGATAATAATACAGAACAGAGTAGGATCAATATCTATGCTTTTGCTATTCGAAGCTGGATGGGTCCTACATGCACACACATCTGATTCTCTACTGTATAAAAGGGAAAACAAGGTTAATGTCATCTAGCTGCCACGTGCAAGTAGGTACGTCTCGGATAATGAGCCTCAGCGGCAGCATCAACAGATATGAAACAATTTTTTACAAGGAATTATTAGGGTAAGTAGAATTTTATAGATAGAAAATCATTACATCTAAACTTCATCAGACAGCCATTATACACGCCCAGAAAAGTACTCTACGGTGGGTTCATCCGTTCGTGAATCCTCTGCAGTGCACATTGCATCGGAACGCTTGTGGCTCCAACCCACGGTGTCCACGTTGAAGCAAACTGCGGCAGAACTCGACAACCGTTAGCCAATCCTAAGCTATGCTTTACAGCAGATTAGCCAAACAAAGCATCTAGTCATCAATCTAAAGCAGTGTACCCCAACAACGAGAACTCCCGTGAAAGAACGGAGCCAACGGCTGGAAACATCGGTGAACGCAGTCTTGGATTTCTCCGGCAGATGTGTCAATTGCAAGGGCCACACCAACAATGAACATTTAACTGTGTATTTAGAAGGCTTACGAAACAATGCTTTACATGTCCCGTTCGGTGGTTTTGTGGGGTTATCGAAAAATAAAAACCAGTGGGTTATATACCTTCAAACGCGTAACAAATCGTTTGTTTCGCTGTATTCCCTCGATCCCTGTGGTTGCACAGCACAAACATATAACAGCAAATAAATCCAAAGTATATTCCAGGAGTGAGATGGAGATGTAGTATTAGAAAACAAAGTGTAGGTGAGTAAGTGAGTTATCCAAACGTCCTGTAAGTATGGATAGTGATGGTGCAGAAATGGCCGATTCTAGAAGCACATTCAACGGGTGACACACGCAGACGGAAAAGAAGTCCCGGCGGCAATCCTGTCATTTTTAGTGAGTGGCCTCTCAAGTTGGTATTAACGCTGATTTGAAGTAAGGAGCGGCACACATGATGTGGGTCGTGCAGAATTAAGCCCACCACTAGCAATTCACCTCGTAAGCGGCGGTAACTTCCGCTGAAAACCCCCTTTCGTTCCAGCCTCTCTTCGTATGGAAGATGGTGCATTCCCATACCCTACTTTGATACTCGAAGTTGGGACTGATCCATGCACTAAGGTCATCTTTCAGCCACGTGTGTCATGCTTGAATGGTATATTCGAAATGAGGGCAAACATACGCACTAAGCAGCTGCCGGAAAGTAGAGCGATCTATTTGTCCGAACGCCCGCCGTAACAGACCCACTTGTTGGTTACTAGTTTTGGAGGCTATCCCAGATTGCCTGGAACAACGCAGATCATCCTGGACTAGTATGCCCAAAACACTTTCAGTGGAAGCACATGCGTTCCGAGCCTGTACCAGTGGTTGCCCTGGTGTTGTATGGATAGCATTTTGCATTTACTAACAATGAATTGCAGTGAATTTTGGATGGACCACTTATGTACCGTGCCTACATCCAACCGAAGCAGGTGCAGGTCAGTATTCTCCCTGAATCTTGCACAAAATCTTGTGGTTATCGACAATTAGCAGAAAGTTAGATGCAAGTACTTGTGTGTCATCATTGCTAAATACTATCAACGAGCTTTGAGGCACACCACATTCCACTTCTTTTGGCTCAGAGCAGGAGCTCCGAACTCTGAGCATCGATTGCTGCTGAAGAAGATTGTTGGCGATCCAGCTTATGGGAAGTTATATGCACGACCACTGAAAGCATGTTAAAATGAGTATCTATTTTCGCAGCATGCAAAGCTAAAGTACAGTAAGCGGTCACGACTGTAACTACTTCATAGTGCGTCAGACGTGACACGGCTACGAATGCACATCCGAAAAGGCCGCCTACCGCACCACCAGGAAAAAAGACACGGCCTAATCCCAAGTTGTAAGTACTAGCCACCGTCAAGGCACCACCAAGCGGCACCGAAAACTAAATCTGAGAATGTCCGCGAACTGGTAGCATACGGCTGCAGAAATTCCAAATGAAAATATGCACAAAAACATCCGTATCGTACCCCTTGCATGCCTGAGCATGTGGCGCATGTAAATAAGATCCGTCCCTTGGTGCGCTCCGTTGCTCGATCACTGCCCGGAGCATTTGGCTCAATAGCCTGACACACAAGACAGTAGGGAGCAGATGCAGCTCGGGAATGTGATTGAATAGACAGATTGGGATCTGCTTGACGACAGTTACATGCAGCCTTTGAGGTACTGGAACGATTCATTTATGTTTTGCGACCGTAGTAGGATACGAACCTGCAACCACGACCAGACGCCAGTGGGTTTTGGCGTGTTTGCACCATTTTGACCAGGGGCTACCTGGCTAGAGGCGGTTAGCAGCAAACCACTGAACAACTTGAAGCGCCATCCCACTATCAGAAAAAATGCGTGGCGCTCGTGCTCTACGCCAATCGAGCTGTGAGCTTATAACCCGTAGACCTGTGGTCTCCCATGGCTAGGTTTTACGGGAAGTGGGCCATCGACCACTTCCTAACCTCCGAAGAGGATGGACTAGGATACTGGCAGGGCGCCCACACCTGACAGCAGAACGACTGGGGTCCTCAGCCAAAGCCTTCGATTAAATGTACACCCGAAAGGCACATGGCCAGTTCACTAACTCATGCGGATTGGTGTCCTAGATTTTAGGTGGGAGAAGGGCGTAACCCAACTCCCACTCAGCGGTCGCCACGAGGAGGCGTCCAGGACATGAGCCAGTGGCACAGCTTTAGCAGCAGTGGGTAGACCATCTGTCAGGATCTAGCCACTACCTGCCTCGGCGCATCATAGGCTCTCCCGCCCATTGTGATATATGGTAGGCGGCATTCGGTTTCGGATTTTCCTGTCACTGTGGCCAGCCACAGGACGCCTGCGTCTACAGAGGGACCATGAGTGGCTTGCGGTGCACCACCCACAGCTCCATCCACACACCCCATATCCAGTGTAAACCCGAAGGAATAAGACTGGGAGGCATGCGGATGGGAGCCACGTTACATCAACGCAGCCGGCCCACACTCCTTCACAGGCAAACATAAGCATGCCGTATTTGGGGAATCAAGCGCACACAAGGCGGTGGCTGGACCGTAGTCCGCTCCACAATGAGTGCATGGAACCGCTCTTCGAGCCTAACACGGCCACAAGAACCGTGCACCCCGTCCCCACCAGCAACGACCAACTGTCTCCTGGAGCCAGTATGAACGAGGTAGTGGGTAATAGACAGGTAGGCAACTTGTCAACATGCACATCAAGCGCAGCCACACCGGGGATATCAAGCAACAGCCAATCACTTGAGAGAAAGATAACAAAGAAAAGAAATCGAGTCATGCATTAGGAAACGTGACAAAAAGCCTAAATGAACGAGCATATGAAATAAGTTGTCAACAAAGGATCCGAGATAAGTTCAGGTCAGAAAGTATATTTTACCTAAATGACACAAACACGAAAGTGTTATCGAAATTAACTACAATTGGCTGAAGCGAGTTGTGCTGGTTTATAGAAGAGCGTACAGGTGGACATTTATTTGAGAAAGGAAAGCATTAGGACAAAATTGAAAACCCACCACCTGCAATAAATAGACTTAGCATGCAAGCACGCGGTTGGTAAATCGAATGCAGCGTACCTTCAAACGCTGCGCCGGTTCTGCCTACGTTCTCTGCAGGACCCGTCGTCGCTTCGGAAGTGGTCCCGAGTGGCCTCGCTCATGGCTCACTAAGCCTGCCTGACTCCATTGTGATATAAGCGTCTCTATAATAGGCAACATAGGCCACACTCGTTGCAATTAAGCCGTAAGCTCTAGCACATTCGGCGTGAGTTTCTGTTCAAACCAGATTTCCCTCTACTTTTGCTGTCATCTGTGACCATAGACAGCATTACAAGGAACAATGATGAACAATGATTTATCACGGGTAAAAAAGCATGTGCTTGACAAGTCCCGTAGGATGGTTTGAGTAAAAAACAAAATTCAAACGATCATCGGACAAGTAACTCATTATTTTATGCCTCTACCAATTTAAACGCAGCACTGCATAACGATAGTTTGAAGTAGGAATGGGATGGGCACACAAGAAATAGTATAAAGTGCCGTTATAGTTCAGTAAATTCGTGAGAAATAAAAAAGGAAACGACAACGCTCACACATTTGTTTCTTCATTTGACAGATGTGGTATGTTAATCCAGTTTATATACATCCAGGCTACTCAAGTGGACGCTTCTGAATGTATTCTCAACGTCATGTTGCGGAAAGGGCCGTTAAGCACATGCTTAAGTTTGTGTTATTACGTCCTGCAAGTTGAACGGACTATATCAAGTAAAGCAAGTTGGAAAGCGTTCCATCGAGACGCTTTGTATAACGTTAATATAGTGGCAAGGATAACGTGATTCGGGAGGGCATTCCAGGCACGGGACACACGGAAGAAGAAAACCTTACGTCGACAATCAAGCCTACTATAGTACGTAGCTAGTTTGAGCTAATGGCCTCGCACGTTGGCATTTTGGCTCGACTGCAACAGATTGCGACATGGGTGAGTCGGGTTCTTCAGTAGTAAGTAAATCATGATTAGGTCTCCTCGCTGAGATCGATATTCACCAACGTACAATCTCATGGACTGCAGTCTGCATTAGTAGGAGAGATGAAACAATCCTCTAACGCGTTTGTTCGCTCTAAATTGTGCAGCTTTAAGTGCATCGGCGTCGCGCTTACGCCAGGGACGCCAGGCCTGGATCTGATATTCTACGTGGGGCCTCACGTAGGCGTACAGCATTTTCGGAAAGATTGATGGCTCAAAATGTCCAAAAGCCCTCCGTAAGAGTCCAAAATGTTGACTGGCTCTTTTTGATGCCTTTTCAGCCTGTGTCCAGCAGCCAAGCTAATCCTGCATGATCACCTCGAGGTCATCTTCTTGAGAAGCACGTTGTAACTGCTGGTCCCCAGGTCGATATTCATAGCTAAGCTGATGGAGTATGCTTAGGACTTTGCACTTACTCACGTTGAACTGGAGCCGGTTATCGGATGACCACGTATAAGCCCTGTCGATATCGCTCTGCAATGCCATGTGATCATCAGATGTGCTGATACAATGCCAAATTTTGACATCATCTGCAACTAGTGAAAATTAGACTGCAGTTCACTAGCAAGATCGTTACTGAATGTTAGGTATAAGCGTGGACCCAGTACAGATCCTTGGGGCATGCCACATCAATTTGGTCGGACTCTCACATTCAGCTGATGTTGAATGAGGAAGTTGCCGACCCAAACGAGTATAAGGGACCCGATCCCATAGCTTCGCAGTTTGTGAAGAAGAATGCGGTGGTCCAAACGATCGAACGTTTTCGAGAAGTCCAGGTAGACAACGTCGACTCACACTGTGGCATCGGATGACTCTGTCCAGCTTGCTCGGGGTAGCAGCAAGTTTGTAGTGCCAGACCAATTTCGGCGGAATCCGTGTTGCTGTGACATTATGAGTTTGTTGCTCTTAAGATAGCCCATGAGGGCCTCTACAATTATACGTTCCATTATTTTGGATAAAACTAGGAGGTGAGTGATTGGACGGTAGTTCGAGGGCTCCGAACGATTACCACTTTTAGAAATAAGAGTGACTACTCCATGTTTCCACATTGTGGGAACCTGCATTTCGTCAAGACAATGTGGAAAGAACCGAGCTAATGGATCGGCGAGGTTCATGACCGCTGTCTTCAATGCCTTTGGTTTGATGTCGTCCACGCCAGGTGACCTGCGTACGCTAAATGACATTAGCGTTTTCATCATATTTTCTGCCATGAATGATATGTGGTTTAACCCTGGTGGCGATGGAAGCTGTGTCAAAAGCGGATAAAATGATGGTTCATTCCGGAAAGTATGAATGAAGTGTTGGAGAGGCACGTTGGCCGCAAATTGTGCGGTTTGCGCAAGACCATCTGTTGCACGTAAAACCGGGATCCCGCGCTGCAAACTGTTGAGCTCGCTGACGTATTTATATATCAAATTGGGAGTTGTAATGAACTTCACCGCTAAGTTCTGTCGATGCTGGAGTTTGTCTTCGCGGATCAAACTGACGCAGTGGTTTCCTTGAGTTATGTATGCATCCCAGATCAGATTACTTGGACAGACTTTGTAAGCGCTCCAGGCTGAATCCCTTAAGTCCATGCATTTTCTAGTACGGCTCCTCAGGAACGAATTCACTTGCTTCGGGCAAAGGATCCTGCTTTCTGACGCATTTGTCACTAGCTCAGTAAATTGGGTGACGAACAACATCCAGACGATATTGGGCGGCTTCTCGGCCAGGAAGGACCAGTCACTTTCTTGAATGAGGTTGGACAGGAAATCGTAATGTGTAATGACAGAGGTTACCAAGTGCTTGGCACTGATATAATCCTAGTAACAGAAGTAACGAAAGAGGAACATCGCATGATTGCTACGGCCAGTGTTGCATCAATTCTCACGGTTTCGAGCATTAGTTCCTCGTTGGTGAGCACATGGTCCAAAACAGAGTGTGTGTCACCCGTTCGGAATTGCATGGAAGAGGTGACTTTGTTGTACACGGGTACATCGGCGCTCACCTCTTGCAAATCAGACTTGAATTGTTCGCTGTGCGATGCTGGAACTTCAGTTGCGTGCAGGTTGAAATTCCCCACCAGAAGGACGTGACTATATGATCGTGACAGTACTGGATTCATCGCAGAAGCTAGACATTGCTCCATTTCCAAGGTGGAAATTGGTGGATCGCAAACTATTTCTAGTAAACCCACCTCACCACATCTTAGGTGCATACGAGACCAACGCGAATCGACGACTTGCCTTTCTGGGTCCTCAATGAAATCAACATGCAGGTCGGATGGATAATACGGGAGCATTTCCCCTCCTCTTCTAGGTCGATCTTTTCGTATAAAGTCATGCCGGGTAGTACAATCGCAGCTTCCGTGATCTCCGTGTTCAGCCAAGTTTCGGTTATCATAACTAGGTCCCAAGGCGTGGAGACCTGACACATACAAAGTTCCGTTAGCTTTCGGAGGAGATTTGTGCATTGGTATACAACCAGGTGAGGGCATCGATAGTCAGAAGCGCGTTTGTGAATGCTAATTTCCATTGAGGGCCTATACCGGCCCTGGCGGGTTCGGCTGCCGGTCACTTTTAGTAGCACCGATGACGCAGGCCCTAGGACTAGTTCACGTTGTTGTATAGAGCTCTCAGCGAGAACAAGATGTGACCATCCTGTCCTCCTTCAGCTACCGGTGTGTTTTGGCCTTGTCTCCGTTCTGAGCTACATGGTGACAGAATTATATTGGTAAGTTGCTTGCTCAGTGTTACCTTGTCTATCTGTGACCCGATGCCTATCGCTTTTATACTTATTTCGGATGGCAGCATTTTACGCTTTTTGTGCCACATTTTAAGCACATGTCGTGCCATCAGTCTGCAGTGCAATGATACTTCTATCACTCTGGGACCCCACTCTTTGTAGTTAGGTGATAGCGGTACTCTTGATGTCAAATTAGGGATAAACTTTTCAAGTGAGAGCACTTCACGAATAGAACACCCTTCATCCTACTCATGCGCTTTGACCTCTAACTCGCTTAATGTCTGGAGCTCGGAAACACCGTAAACAAGGATATATTTTGCGTCTTGTTGTGTATGGAAGTCGTCTGGATTTTGCCTGCCTTTCTGTCGTTCGCTCCAAGGAACATCTGGAAAAATTCGAACATTACATGTGGTGGTACGGTGGCGAGTGGCTGACAAGAGAACTGCCAATTCATCATTACCTAACTGAAGTATTAACTATAGTAACCGCGGTTAACGTAGTGTACTGAGTTTGGGTGACGGATGAGAAGTATCATATTGACTGGTTTAGCTTAAACCCCTATTAGTTGACACCGTCATCTAGTGTCATCTAGTGTCCTGTCTTTGGTGGAGTTCGCCCTGGATGCAGTCACATTAGAGCATATAACAGGCACAACATTTTGGCAGTGCTTCATGTTCTGCTTTTTGGAGAGACCAGTGACTGCTTTCTTCGGTTGGACCAATGATGTGGTGTTGAGTTCTGTGGAGGTACTGGTAGTAGGACCTCGTTTGGCAACGGGCGGGGTTACGATGGGAGGTGCCTCTATCATATGGGTAGCAACCACGGACTCGGACGTTGTCGGGCCCTTGACGGTGTTCAGTGTCGCTGGTGATTCTGTTGAAGAAGGTGTGGCAAACGCATCTTTATGAGCAACCGCTGTTGTCGGAGTGGCTAAACCTGGATCGTTACCCTTACACTGTGCTGAATTGGAACTTGATGTTAAGCATCGAGTTCGAGGCACTGATTTGTCTGGTTCATGTGAGACAGCTTTCACGGCTGCTGCCTGCTCTACAATCGTTGTCAGCCTGTCGTACTTTTGCGCCAACGCAGTTACACATCTAACAAGTGGAAGAGAAGTACACTCAGTGCGGAAGCAGAGGGAAGCTGTCATACTATTAAGCCATTTTATCTGGCTGAGACTAAAGCGTGCACATCGAAGATGGAAGTATTTTTGGCAGTTTTTGCATTCTATTCCAAATTGAACAGGCATTCCACAGCAGTCTACGCCACAACTAACGTTTATTTCGGACGCTTGGGGCTTAGCTTTCCGTGGGCGACCAGTACGTGCCTTTGTGACTGTCAGATGTGCGGAAGTCATTCATTGCAACGTCTACACTGACATGCTGAATCCAAACGCTGTCGGTCAAGCTGTTGGTCTGGCAGATAACTGTTAGGTTGCTGTAGAACAATCCAATGTGGCGGACACAGAAGACAGTTGAAGCAATCAGCGAGAGCTCCGACAGTAGCCGGAGAATATCCACCAAATTCGCACAGATGGAAAGGTACACCAAAAGCAAAGTATTCGTGCACAATTCACACAGAGAAAACACGGTTAACACAGTATTCTCGGAACAAAAGTAGGATACAGCTCGGCAAAGCAACAATCCGCGGCGTCCATGGGTACAACCTTGAAGCGACAAACTTTTCTTAAAAGAAGAAGCCCCGAATGGCACGAACAAATTCTCCGCTTTATCAAGCCTCATCCGAGTACGTCGGTCTGACCGGACCAGGCTCCTAAATTATGTAGTCTTGCAGGACGTAGCATACACTGACGTCCCGTCAGCTATGCATGCAGCTTTCAGCGCGCACTTATCAACGATGTATGCACTGCACAGCAGTTCATGCTTGTGTTACGCGACGTCACCAGTGCGCAAATTATGGAACAGAGTTTGCCACTGAAGAAATCTTCCAACAAGTGACCTGATGGGTTGCCCACAGGCTTGTTTAAAAAGACTGCTAGTAAATTATGTTTGCGTCTACTCAACTTGTTTTTGCTATTAGTAAATAATGGTGTGTACACAACGTAATGGAAACCGTCGTTCATCATTCTTCGACAAAATTGGGAGTCAGTTCGTGAAGTCGTAACCCCATAAAGGATAAGCTAAATACACTTAGTCCAGCTGTGCTTAAGCATACTTGTCCGTCTTTGGAAAAGGTCAGTCACTGTTCCTCTAAAAACAACTCCACAGAAATTCCCACCTCCACATCGTCTGCGAATCTGTGACCTCAAGTATGCGATATTTAAAGGGAGGAGATAACGATGTGGCCGAACCTGGTGAACAAGCTGGAATTAGCAGCAATTGAAAACCGCATATGGCTGCTTCTGACACATTTATGTGAACAGGTTCGCTGCTACCAGGTTTACTTGCCATTTTTCTTTGACTGCTTGTTTCACTTGAGGTAATTCTGAAGCGCAATATTTGCTTGATTGTGTGAACACTGAGCAAGTACCCTATCTTTAGTGCACCTTTACTGTCCAAGAAGACAGCGAACGTCATATTTTCCGCGGACGTTACCTGACGTAACTTCTCTGTGGCAGAGAATCACGGTGCTTTCACTGTTTACTTTGAATCGTTGACTCTAGTTCAAACTGTTGAACAATGCACGATCATTTTATACGGGTTAAAAAGCACTACTTTACAATACCCGTTGAGGGTTCTGCGGGGTTCTCGAAGGACGTTAATGAAAATAGCAGTTAGTGCTTTTACTGTTAAAATAATGCTTATCGTTTTTGATTCAGTAGCCATGCACGATGAGCGTTTTCATAGCTTCAGTAGGCGAAAGAAATAAATCCAATGTGTTTCTCGGGAGTAGGATGGAGAGTAGCGTCAAGTAGCAAAATTTAAGTGGCGGAGTACGTCATCCAACCGACTTTTAAATATGGGTAGTGTGGGTGCTGAAAAACAGCTTCGGGGAGAGCCTTCCATGGTTGACGCACACGAATGGAAAAGAAGTTTCTACGGCCGTACTGTTCTGCTAATTTAAAGGAGTGGCCTCTAAGTTTGGTTTTACTGCCGAATTGCAGTAAAGAACGGCACACATGATTTGGATTGTGTAAAATCAAACACGTCATAAGCGGGTCGCCTCGTGGTCGGCGATACCGCCTGCTGAATACTCCCAAACGTTGCAGCCACTCCCACTGTACCCATGTTTTATCCTGGGTAACAAAGCTTTTGAGAAGCTTTGTAGGACCTGGCGTGAAAAGGGATTAAATCTGCCTCTAATTTTCCAAGCTGTTTAATTTCTGACATGGCGTCAACATTGTTGGCATCCATCTTGAAGTCAACTTTCTCATTCACAAAACGTTCGCTAAAGCAACGTGCGCCTAGTCACAACTGAGGCACATTGTATTAGCTATTTGGATAGTGATAATCTGCTATTGCTTAACATCAATTGGTGAATTTCTTTTACTTGGTCATCACACGTCGAAGATTTTGGGCGGCCAAACCACGGCTCAACTTCAGTGACCCCCTGCCCGTCTTTATATTCGCAACCCACTTTTTAACAGCAGAATATGGTGGCGGTCTTCACCAAGTGTCACAACCATATCACTGGGGATTTCCTTTCTCGTCATGCCCATTTTCTGCACCTACATGATCACAGCTCGACTTTCAGATTTGTCCATTTTTAGAAATTGCGCAAATCAAGTCAGTTTAATTGATTACCATATGCAAGCAAATGAATGTATGAACTTAAGAATTGGTACTGATACTTCAGGATTTGATACTTATCTAAAATAATGATAATTTTCATTCCGTTCATTTACTTATTTGTCTAGCCGAGAACATTCTGATCCACTCTTGTACGTAATTTACAAAAAACATCCCACGGTGCTTGTTGAGGCCTGGCTGTTTTATCGGTATTATCCGATTGTTACATTTTTCCAACCACGGCGATTTGAGCACATACATTTGTCGAGATGAGTGGAGAACTCCACGGGTCACATTCTGGAGAATTGTCGTTATCACCAATCCTTTCCGCTAAACCCTGCTGATGTACTAATTTGTCCAGATGGACAAGTGCGGTCCAGTGATTTCAATGCGCTAGGTAGATGCTCCAGTTGTTAGGGCTAGGGTTCGCTGTGCGCACACGCCACGCTGCGTCCCTTACTGTCATGCGTTTACGGGTTCTTCTCCGCATGAATGAAAGTGCTCTTGCAGAGCGAAGAAGCCTCTTCTCCGATGCAGATTTAATCAGCTCACTGAATTTCCCAGCAAACTTCATCCAGACACTATTAATGGAACAGTCGTCCGTAACCTCTCAGATGGCATCTCCAATAAGTGCTGTTAATATGTAGTAGCGCGTGCTTGTTCAAAATAAGTCACTACGTTGCTGTGGATATTTTGTTACGTGATCACTACGCCCCAGAGGGCTCTAAATCTTTGGTTTCTCAATCATGAGCTTTCATCGTGAGCACTGCGTAAATCAAGCTCAGTTGGTTAACTATCCGCTCTGAATCCGGTGGGCGAACTGAGCAGGCTAGAGAGTGAAATGCTTGCAACAAGCTTTTGCCAGTCGGCCTTGAATTAGTCTCTGGGTGAATTCCGTAACGTTCAAGTCGTAAAAATGACAATCCCCTGAATACTGATTACTGGTTGGAAGCTGCACGAAGATATATATCTGTGTAGCTGCATCTAATGTCACCCAGGTAGAACGACGTGTTATGTTGGAGTGTGCTCGATATATTTTCGATCCACAAAGTGCTTATACTGAATACTGTATTATAGAGCAAGTAGCAATGAATTCTGTATAACTCTATCGAAATATGGTGAAAAACGTTATAAAAGTTTCCAACCGTGAATACATACCACTTCAACTCTGCAATCCAGACTGTCGAGTTCGGTAAAAGTGGTATACGTCGAACTCGGAACAGACAACTGGTTATTCGCAAATACAGAAGCGAAATTGCGCCGCCAAAGCGGACGCACGCTCAGTGTTGGAGGTTAGGGGCTGTCCATCCGTGTCATCCAGCACTGGCACAGCACCCGCCGGCTTCAGGCGTCACTTCAAGTATGCAAAGATTCTCTTCGGGGCGGCTTCGCGGCTAATGCGAGCTGCTCTTCGAAATGTCGGCGTTTATTCTTTTTTGCACTGTTGCAGAGATTCCGCTGACATTTATACCCTACGTAATCATTGGCAGAGCCAGAGAGGAGGAATTTGTCCCACATTATGCGCCGCCTCCCAACCAAATTTCCATACTCCTTGTCAAACCAATGAGGTTTAATCGGTCCAACCTTCCGACATTTCAATGACACAAATTGGGAACACAATGATGTCAATCTGTCTTTTATAACTATCCAACAATCTTCCACAGATGCAGCTTGTGGCAGAGGCCAATCCAGTTGGCTCGCGGCTCGAGCAAGACCATCGAAGTCCGTTTTCCAGTAGTTGGGAGCTGGTTCCAGCGGACGTGAATATGGCAAAGATAATTACATATCAGCTATGAGCACTGAATGGTCGCTTGTAGCCAGGGGCGCCAGGATCCTAACGTCACGCACTCGTTGTCCGTAGCTCGTTAACGTCAGGTCAAGACAGGACGGGGTTGAACATGTTGATATGCGTGTTGGCTGGCAAATGTGTTGCGATGCACCAGTTTCAAGTACCAAATCCACGAACTTTGCTTCAACTTCACTATGTCCAAGCATCAAATGCATATCAAGCCATCGTATTCGAGGACAGATCAAATCGCCCATAAGTAGAAAGCATGGACGACTCATGTGGATCCGAAGAATTGGCAGCCAATCCAAACAACGACCCAGGGGACTGCGATAAACTGCGCTCACAAGCAGTTCTCCGCGCCTGAGGCAGATGGAGCACCACTGGAGCTCACACAAACCATCGCCACTTCGGTAGGTGCTCACAAGTCTCCCACGCAGGGAAGACCAGATGTAAAGTAAGACACCACCGTGGGCATTCTTTAGTTTATCACATCGGAAACACGAGTAACCGTTGAGTTCAAGTTCTTGGGTGTATATCACTGCATGCAGCCATGTCTCTGCGAGTCCCACTACGTCTGGCCGCTCGGATGCAATGAAACAACAAAGCTCATCGCGCTTATTCATAATACTGCAAGCGTTTGTGAGGGCTACTCGCAGGTCGCAGCAGGAGCCGCCGGGCGTGCTTGAAGTGTGAGCAGCCTGTTTATCCTGATTCGCGGATTGTTGGAAACCACCCGAAAATTTACGATACAAAGATTTGTTTCCCCCTCACCAGTAAGCCTTTTCAGCTCAATGATGGCAGACCTGAGCCGCTCCCAGTCTACTGGGTCCAGGTCTGGACGAACATGGATCTTCAAAACTTTCAGCCTACTTAGGCGAGACATGATAAGTCTTGGACTGTCTTCGTCCACAAAAGTGATTGTCATAGGCCGATTTTGTTGATCACCTTAATTTCCAAGACGGGTAATCTGCCTCACTTTTACCGAGTACTCCTCAGCGTCGAGAAGTCTATTAATTAGACACTGTAATATCTCGACAGCGTGATCGTAACGCACTTGGGGTGATGGATCACTGGACTCAGGTGCGTTAAAGATCACGAGATTACAACGCCACTGGTCGGACGAGGCTGACCTTGCAGGGCGAAGTAAACTGCCAGCCTCACGTTGTTTGGCTAACTGTTGACTTACAGAACTTAAACGCCCAACGCCTCTTCGTAATTTCGTTTTTTGTTCTTTCCACTGGCCTGCAGCACTCAGACATTCGCCTGCTGGGACACCAGTGTCCGTTAGATACTACAAAGGTAAACAATTTATGCAAGGTGAAACTGGGCTTCTCATAACGGCTGGACTTCGTTCCGGTGATTTTGCACAGGTAGAGGAGGAAGGCTGACCTGAAACGTGAAGGCTCTTCGGGCTAGGTTGTTGGGCCAAACACACGGAGCTGTTTGCAACGAAACGCTGAGGCCTACACATCGGTTTTACTCTTCCTGGCTGTATCTTATTTCGGCAATTTTCACATATAGTTTGGACGAAATCGTGTTGGATCTCGCTAAGACGAGGAAAATGCTCAACTGATAATCCAACACATGAAATGTGGTATTTAACTTGGCACAAAGCACACGTGAGAGCATTTACACGGTATTCGACTAGCTTGGAGCAAGTACCACAGGATGTCTGCTTCGGCATTGTGAATAATTCGAAAAGAAGATGGCGGCCAAGTGACGGAGAAAATGGCGATAGCAAGATCGCCGAAACCAAGCGATGAAAACAGAAGTATTTCTGGTCGGAAATTTCAGAATTGGAAGTGAAACTGAATTGTATCTAAATTTCTACGAAATACTTCCAATGAACGCAGAAAGCCAACACAAAGTGCTCTTGTCAACACAGCCAAAAATAACCGGCCGGGGGCCGTTATCCGCAGTTAGGAATTTCGTGAATTCCGTCACCGACTGCCTCAACTACGGGCTGTGGCAGGTTGTTCCATAGAGTTGGTGGGCTAACCATTTCAAATCTGGCACTATAAGTTTGTACCGGTGTCATCGTGTGATTCTCGGTATGCGCAGATGCTGCAGCGGCCTCAACATAGGGTATGCACCGAGATGTAATATCCGTTGCGTCATGTTTGGGTCAAACAGCAGTCAACAATGAGATAGAGTGTATAGCCCCAGTTTATTACACCGGTCTTAGTACGGCACACCTCGTATAGTTGGAATCAGCCTGTTGGCTACGTGCGGCACTCGCTACATCTTTTCTGCCTCACCCCGGGTGATAGGACAGTCCGCAGGAGAGCCCTACTCTAGCACTGGTCTTATTAAATAGACGAAAAGGCGGAAGCTGCACCTGAGCGGCCAAAGCATACGAAGGCCGTTTTCGTAAATCCTATTCGTGTTGTCCATGGAATCTAGGTCACAGCGTGAGAGTTTACCTAGGCCTCGCACAAAAGGTTTTGGATGCAACGGTTGACCTGCCATAGTGTAGGTTCGACTATGCTACCACTTACCCAACCTCATGATTTGCGACTTTACCGGGTTGCTCGAAATGTTGACCTCTGCATGACATGTGGAAAAGCAGTCATGGTCCTGTTGAAGCAGGTCACAGGAATCGAGTGCGCGGATTACTCTCCACACCTACAAGTAATCAGCAAACAGCGCGCAATTTGATTGGAGCAGCTGAGGCACATTATTTACATGGATAAGAAAAAATGGCTCCAGTAGAGTGTCCTGGGGCAAGCCACTGATCGATAGATATAAATCGGTCAAATGGTTGTCGATCTGGACCCTCCACTTTTGACCAACAACGAAATTCCCCATCCATCTTTGTAGCGAGCCAACAACACCACCAATCACTGCATGATTCACCTTGTCAAAATCCTTACTGAAGTCAGTGTAAATGACGTGGACCGATTTGCCTTGGTTCAGCGCTTGAAACCATGCGTGCTTCGTCAACAGTAGGTTGGTGATGCACGAACGACCTTTCACACACCCATGCTGTGCGGGCGACAAGAGGCTTTTCGACTCGAGAAGCTGCAGAAGACTCTTCTTCACGATCTTCCCAAACGTTTTTGACAAAACAATAGTCAGGCTGATCGACCGATAGTTATCCACTTTGCTTGGATAGCCACCTTTCTGTATCGGTTTTACTAATGAGCATTTCCAGTCGCCCGGTAATAAACAAGTGGATAATGATCTGTGGCATAACTCAGTTACCGCAGGCGAGATGATGGCCAATAGGGACTTGAGGATCAGACGGGTGAATTCTATCTGGCCCGACAGGCTTCGTCCCGTCAAGATTTGCCAGCAGTTTGCGTGCATCTTCCATACTGCAATGCAGGCTGTCTAGCTCAGCGGGAGCGATACTGGTCGAAATCGTTACAGACACCTAGTCACTTGCAAACACGGAGGCGAAGTGCTCCGCCAATGCAGACGCACAATATATTCTCGTGGTTAGGGGCTGTCCATCTGAGCATTCCAACACTGGTACATTGCCTGCAAGCATGAGGAGCCGCTTAACATAGGCGAAGATCACCTTGGAAGCAGATTTCGTGGCGTTTGCAAGCTGCTCTTTGAACCTTCGGCGCTTCTTGGTTTTCGCGTTGTTGCAGCGATTTCGTTGTACCTTATCCGCATTGTAGCCCTCATCAGAACCAGATAACACGAATCTGTTTCATAGTCTGCCTCGTCGTCGGACCAGTTTGCTGTACTCCTTGTCGAACCAATGTGGTTTGACTGACTTAACTTTCCGATACTTGAGGGGTACAACTCGGGCGCACAACGATTCCACTCCCTCTTTAATGATAGTACAACAGACGAATTCTCTGGTAACGACCAGTCCATCTAGCGCGCTGTTCGATTGAGGCCATTAATGTACACACACATTTGGTAGAAACAAAGAGTAAGCAACGAGCGTGTTCTACGCCTTGTTTACGGCACAGGAGAAGGAAATGAACCGCTCAGAACCGTTGCTTCACGCACCATGCTCCGATGGCTTGACCACGTGTTACGCAAGCCACCCCACCGACTCCCGCGATGTGGGTTGTTTGCGCGTCAGGGATGTGGATGGAAGAAGAGGAGGGATGGGCAAGCGATGACTTGGTCGAGAGGAATGCAGGCCCTCACTGCGAAGCTGGCCCCGGTTGGAGCGTCTCGGCTCCCTAGTTGGGGTCCGAATGACCATGGATATGTTTGGCTGTATACAATTACTGACATGGCTAGGAGCCGACCTCAGTGGCGTTCGTGCTCTGAGTTTCGTTGTCCCATCCCACCTCTCTTAGCCTCCCCCTCCAAGCACGATCACACTATTTAGCCCTAAATAAGTTTGCATAGTGATATCTTTTTGCTACATGGCTTGCCGAACAACCTCCACGTGGTGCCAGCTGGGTGGTTCGGCTTTTCCCGTTCCAGCAAATGGTTCGGCGACAGTGTTCCAGGACGTGGTGGGTTTTCACCTGGCAAGCGTGCTAACTATAAAAGTCCACATATGTCCATTTAACAACGCTGCGAGGTGGCGGATGTGACTCGCCACTAAATAAAGTCACTGCCCCTTGCCCCTCTCTGAGACGCATTGTGCTTCAAATGTGCGTTGGGTCCCTGGTCCTTCACGGACCGAAAGGCGTATGAATCATAGATTTGCTCACTGGCCAGCAACGCGTTGGGACGCCCTCACATAGCCCTGCTGCGATGTAGGTTAGAACTTTGATCAAAGGTTCGGGGCAGGGCCCCCTAAGACAACCCTCTACTTCTGCCTGAGCAACCTGGTAGTAGCACGCCCACTGAGGAATTATGGACCACACTGCTTACTACTGCTCCTGCTATGCCTATGTTCTATGCTAACTCAACAGCTCAACATCCACTCACAGACCACCCCACCCCCTGTCCTTCACCCAAATGTACTCTTATATCTTTTACGGTCACCGCCACAAATGACCCACGTCTCGCAACTGATGGAAGTAACAGCCAAACTCCCGGTTTTCAATGTCCTGCCATCGCAACCTTCTCTCACTCTACCGAAGCTCCAGCTCTTCCCCGACCTGGTTCTCCATTCATCCTCGCAACGTTTAATGTTCGAACTTTGATGCAGATCGGACGACAAGCATAGCTGGCCCGTACTCTTGAAACGCTTTCGGTAGACATCTGTTGTCTTTCAGAGACCAGATTATTTGACTCTAGCGCCGTCATCAAAATGGCCTCTCAGGTAAACCCTGACCCCAAATACCACCTGCGGGTTTCTGGAGACCCAGAATCTGCCGCCTCTGGCCAAGCTGGTGTTAAAGTTGCGCTGAGTGTCAGGGCTGAATCAGCTCTGCTTGATTGGATCCCACTCTACAGTTGGCTATGCGCAGTCCGATTAAGAGGTTCATGTAATGCAAGCAAGCGTCGAGACGTAAAGCGTGCCTTGTTTGTCGTCTCCGTCTACGCCAGTACAGACTGCAGCCCGGATTCAGTAAAGGATATATTTTACCAGTAGCTAAATGAACTGCTTTCTTCCAAAAGGACTAACATAATCATTATTGCCGGGGACTTTAACGCACGGGTGGGCCACCTTCCACCAAGCGAGCACCACCTTAGGGGCAGTTTTGGTTTCGGTGGCAGTCCTTCAGACAATGGAGACAGACTTCTTGCTCTATGCTCTGATCATCACTTGTATCCTTCGGGCACTAGTTTTCAGCACTCTAGGAGACACACTGCTACCTGGCGCCCGCCCTCACAAACGCAAGGGTGCTCGCAGCTTGACCACATAGCAATCAGCTACAGATGGCGCGGAAGCTTAACGGACTGCCGATCGTACTGGTCAACTTTTCTAGACTCCGATCACGCATTGGTTCATGCTAGGATTTGCATGCATTTCGGAGGATCACCTAAGCGCGCTCACTACCGACCGGACGTCGCAAATCTACTAAACCCTGCGATTTTAACCAGGTACCAAGCCTCACTGTCAACTTTGCTTGCCTCAACTATTGACGGTGACCTCGATTCGCAGTGGACGCAGATCAAAATGCCGTAGTTTCCGCCAGAATCGACAATTGTGGTTGCCCGTTACCCACCGAAGCATTGAATTTCCGCCGACTCCTTGTCGCTGATGGACAAACGCCGCATGATCCCGTCAGATTCCAGACAAAGTGAAGAACGTCAATCCCTGAGTCGAGAGTTGCGCAGGAGTCTGCAAATGGACCGCGAAGCTTGGTAGTGTAAACATGCTAGGGAAATGGAGCTTGCTAGTCTCTCTGATAACATCAGAAAATTTTTCATCTTATTCGAGTCACCGAAGGTGTTTGATCTGGTATAAGTGAAACAATATGCGAAGAGAAGGGCACCTTAATCACCGATCTTCAACGACGGTTGGAGCGATGAGTCGAACATTTCGGCTCACAGTTTTGTTGGCCCCCAGATCAATCTGCTATCTCTGGCGCTCGCGCTAGGGCTGAGTGGTCTACCCTCGCAGATTCCCCCACTTACGAGGAAATCGAGTAGAAGCGTCGCCACATGTAGCGTTATACCGCCCCTGGCCCTGATGGTCTTCCTCCAGCTCTATTTAAAGATGATGTCACTTCTCTGGTTCGGGAACTCACTGCTTTGTTCTCGAAACTTTGGTCGAAAGAGGATGTTCCATCATCCTGGGTGAATCGATAGTCGTCTCCCTCTTCAAACAGGGCCTGCGCACAATCTGCTCCAACTACAGAAGCATAAGCTTAGTTCCCGTCGTTTGCAAGCTGCTGACGTCCAGCATATTTCGCAGGCTATCCCCAACGGCCGAATCTTTGCAGCAAGAAGAAAAAGCTGTGTTTCGCCCTGGTCGCGAATGCATCGACCAGAACTTAACACACCGCCAGGACTTCGAGCTCCGCTAAATGCATCAGAGGCCAACGATTGTTGTCTCCTTGGATATCCGTGCAGCCTTCAATTCTGTCGATCGGACAGTACTGTGGCATTGCCCACTGAAGAACGGTGTCCCCGAGAAGTTCGTCTCCATACTGCGCGCTCTCTATAGTCTGACCTCGAGCAGAGTTAGGGCTTATAGCAAGCTATCGCCTTCCTTTGCTGTCTCCAGTGGAGTTCGACAAGGATACCCTATCTCTCCTTTCCTATTCAACTTTGCCACCGAGGATGTCCTGAAGAATGCTCAGGGCGATTTTTTGAACGCTGGCTTTGAGCTCCTCTCAGGTAGTCAAGTTGCTGTTTATGATTATGC
The DNA here is from genome assembly GCA_944474145.2 of Dicrocoelium dendriticum. NCBI lineage: Eukaryota > Metazoa > Platyhelminthes > Trematoda > Plagiorchiida > Dicrocoeliidae > Dicrocoelium > Dicrocoelium dendriticum. The sequence continues at coordinate 11,821,666 of OX104063.1, read as the reverse complement.
TGATGATATCGTCTTGCTGGGTGACGATCCACACACCGTCCAACTTGCACTAAACCGCTTGACGATTGAAGCATCAAAGTATGGTATGTACTTTTCGCCATCCAAATGCAAACCTCTCATCCAAGGTGCCTCTGCAGGTGCCTCTGCCTGCACTCACACTTGCTGAAGAGACACTGGAGGTTGCGGAGAGCTTTGTCTACTTTGGAACTTGCATCGCTGATGGCAGGGCTGTTGCAGACAAGATTTCGATGCGTAGCTCGAGAGCGCTCCTCGCTTTTTCTAGGCTGAGGCACTTTCGTCTCAAATGGAGGGTCTTTTTTGCAACTGTTTGTGCTGTACTGTTGTATGGATGTGAGAGCTGGCCGATTCGTAAAGATGACTTGCGTAGGGCTATCCGTCTTTGAGCACTGCTCTCTGCGGTCCGTTGCATGTGTGTGGTGGCGGCACCACGTAAAAAACGTGGAAGTTAGATAGAGTGTCTTGGGACGTGGAATCCACTCGCTCGAGCAGCTCGTCTCACTGCATCAACTGCGGTGGTTGGGACACGTATTGCGCATGTCTGTCCAGTGTTATCCACGTCGAGCGTTGTTTGCGGTAGCTGAACAGGGCTGGAAGAGACGGTCTGGTGGACAGCCTCTAACTTGGAGAAGCCGCATGAAAAATCTGACGAAACAGTTGGCCTCGGCCGGTTGTCATCGACTACCTGGCTGGGGTCCAAGAGCCTCGGACATTTGCTGGTTGAAGACCTTGGAAGCCATGGCCCAAGATCGATATCAATGGCGGACGTCTGCATGGGTGTGTCTCGATGTCCCTACTTTTCCCCCTAAAACAAAACAAACTGAAAAAATTTCAAATACTCTGAGTGGTAAACTGGACAAAAAATGCTTTTGTTGTTGTTCTGTTCTTATGCTTCATACCTTTTTCCTATTCAGTTATGATTCGGATGGCAAAAGTTCTGTACCACAGACTGTGTATAATAATAATAATAAAAATAAAATAATAATGTAATTACTCGAACAAAGCCCATCCGTTACCGCTAGCTCTGCTAGCTTGCACCTGTTGTATTTTGTCTTTTTTCTTTTATGTATTGCGGCACAGTAGCTGAGGTGTTTCTCAACTCTAGCTAACGTGTATAATGATGATGGCCTTTCAGTAGTTTAAGGCCAACTCCAGCTGGGAAGAATACGGCAGCGGCAGCTCCAAGCTGGCTATGAACACTGAGTGCTCACTCTCGCCCAGGGGCTTAAAGACTTAAATGTCATATATACGTTGCTCACAGCTGGCCAAAAGCAGGTCTAAGCATGATGCAGTCGTGCGCTCAGTTATGCCCGTCGGTTGGTTGATGTGCTGGGTGGCCCCGGTTTCAAATATCAACTCCGTAAATTTCCTCTCGACTTCACAAAGGCCGGGGAGGATCTCAGCCTCAGGCCACTGTATTCGGGATAAGTTGAAATCGCCCATGAGTAGGAACAGCTGACGACTCATGTGGTTGTGGACAAGCGGCAACCAGTCCAAGCAGCGGCTCTGTGAACTACGATATACCACGCTCCCGTGCTTCCAGTAGCGTCTGGGGGGATCGAACACCATAACTGCTCACGCAGACCATCAGCAGTTCGGTAGATGCACTCTAGCTTTGGCTGCCTTAACAACAAAAGTCACCGTCATAGGTCGACTTTTGCCGTCAGTTCTCTTTCCGAGACGGGCGATCAGTTTCACTTTTAGCCCGCTCTCATCCATGCTGAGCAGCCTAACCATCAGACTTTGCAAAACGACGTCATATTCGTAGCGCAACTGAGGATTAGGGTTACAGGATTTAGATGCACGAAAGACCATGAGGTTTCTGCGCCTCAGGTCGCTGGAAATAGTTCTCTGTTTATTTGGTATTTGTTTTTTCACTCCCTATCAGCAGTTAGCTTATTACACGTCAGAGATTTAGTGCTAAGTGTAGGAATCGTAGGCGTTGAATCTGAGCTTGCCGGAGCGCTAGCAGTTTGCTCCAGGAAGAGTGCCGCTGGCTTACTAGGTGGTGGATGTTTCTCTGATTGCGGCGCAAGCCAATGGAACAATGGTTTATTATGGGTAAACAAGCATTAGTTAACAATCCCGTGGGATGGAAATTATTGCGAAAAGTGAATTGCATGATAAAGTGAAAAGCGTTTTGGTAAACTCACCGTAGACTTATGTAGAATAGCTGAGATGCTCGTGTATTACAAGAATAATTCCATAAATCCATTGGTTGGGAGTTTAGTAAGACACCGTTTGATTGTGTTTTGTATCCCATGGCGAACAATTCATAAAATGAAGCGCAACTGAGACAACCCATCGACAACTCGTTTTTTATATGTCACCGGATTGGGCGCAGAGACGACATAATTAGCGAGGGAAAAGAAATTTATACGGCATACAAGCCGACTATAGTGTATGCTCAGTTCCAGGGGAAAACATTTTAGGTTAGTGTTGTGGTTCAATTCCAGCAGCGGACGGCAAATGTGGTCTGGGATATTCAGAATTTCGTAAACCATTATGAGCTCCGCCCGCAAATGCCGAGGTCGACTGCTGTACTTTCTTAGAGATTTCAGTCTAAGCTGATAGGGCAGATGAAAGAGACCCCTGATGTTGTTGGTTGCCCTCCGTTGAGCAGTCCCGAGAACAACGATATCCTGGTTCTGGCACGGCTGCCACGTCTGGATAGCATAATCCACGTGCGGTCGCACATATGCATTAAGCGTTTGGGGAAAGATTGAGTTTACAAACCGACTGAAGGCACTGCGAATCAGGCCAAAATGTTGATTGCCGGTTCTCGTCGCCTTCTCTGCTTGTTTTACCACCCGAGATCTTCCTGTACCAATACACCCAGGTCACGCTCCTAAGGAGCCTTCTCCAAGGTGTGGTCTCCAAGGTTGTAAGCGCCACCGGCTGGTGACGCAGTTGAAGCACGTTGCACTTAGCCATGTTCAATTGAAGTAGGTTCCTCTTTGACCATGCATAAATGCAATCTAGGTCATGTTGCAGTAGACCGTGATTCTCTCTGTTGCTAATCGCTCGCCATATCTTAACGTCATCGGCGAAAAGCAGGAAATTTGTGGAGAAAACTCTTGGCAGGTCAATGAGAAACAGCAGGAACAAAGGCGGTCCCAACACTGCGCTTTTTGGGACACCACATTCCACCTCAGTTGGGTTAGAGAGTGATCCCTAACGCGTACTTGGAGCTTCCGTTGGTGAAGGAAGCTGCCAATCCAACCAAAAACAGGATCTCCGATACCGTAGCTCTATAACTTGTGAAGTACGGTGCAGTGATCAAAGTGGCCGAAAGCTTTGGAAAACCTCCAGATAGATGACATCGACTCCGACCCATCATCAGCCACTTCCGTCCACTTACCTCGTGCAATCAGTAGGTTGGTGGTGCATGACCGGTGTTGACGGAAGCCATGCTGTTCCGGTACCAAGATGTTGCATTTTTCCAGGTAGTCCATTAAAGCCTCAGCAACGACTGCTTCCATCAACTTCGCGAGTACAGGAAGGAGAGTCACTGCAGGATCTGAACGGGTACCGACTTTAAACATAGGGGTGATATTGCCACACTTCCACATGGTGGGGACTTGTTGTTCATTAAAGCACTTTTGGATGAACTGTGACAGTGGTTCAGCTAGCTTATTGACCACAACCTTCAGTGCCTTCGGGGCAGATGTTGTCTGCTCCCGGAGAACTGTGCTCAAGCAGTGAGAGTAACTTCCTTAGCACAATTGATGGGTGGAAATTGCAAATGTAAACAGTTGAATCGATAATGTGCATGACATTTTGGGACAGGTAGAGGCTGCGACTTCGAAAATTGGGGCGTATTATAGCCGCAGATCATTAGCTGCTTCTTCGTCGCTATGCACTCTACCGCCTGTCGTGAAAAGTGGAGGGATTCCATGCTTCACTTAACGAAGATTGTTGACATGCCTATGCAGCTGTTTGTTGTTTGCCATGAACATTTTGGCTAAGCACTGTTGATAAGTTATTTGTCCTCACGGGCAAGTACAGTGCAATTGTTGCTACGGGTCCGAAAATTGCTCCAAGTCTCTGAGTCGGGCTTAATCTTGTAGACACGCCATGCTGCATCCCTTATCCTTAGGCATTTGTTAGTCCTACTACTTATAATTGAAGGCATTTTCGCGGGACGAAGGGGTTTGGTCTCCGATGCTCTGTTGACGATGTCGCTACATCTATTAACGAACTCTGTCCAAACGTTGTCAAGGGGACTGTTGTTTGCGAACTCTCAAACATCTGCGTTGGCGACGTCTTTCAATACATGGTAGCGTGCGATTGTATGAGTTAGTTCCGATTGTTCAAATGGATACTCAACATAACACACATAGTTGCACGTTCTTACTGCATGGTCACTGAGACCTAATGGACTATCCGTCAAGAACTTGTCAACCATAAGCTATACATTCGTGAGCACAAGGTCTAAAAGGGATGGTTTGTTTGCTGTCCTGGATCCAGCGGGCGTGGTGACATGATTGTACAGGCAAATATTAAGCATCAATTCATGCGAGTCTGCTTTGAACTGCTCACTGGGCAATACCGAAACCTCCAGATCGTGTAGATTGAAGTCCCCGGAGATAAGGATGGGGCTGCAGGTAGTGCGTGTTACTCTGTTTAGGCCACGTAGCAAGCGGGAATTCATTTCTGAGTGGACGTTGGGGCGATAAACGACAGCCACGAGACATGCGTCGTTGTGTCTTAGATGGAGACGGCAACTGAGTGAGTCGGTAACGTGTGTTTCCAGATCATCAACTATTGTACATCGTACATCGCTGCGGTAGTAGAGTAGGACCCCACCTCCTCTGCTGGGGCGGTCGTTCCAGATGAGTGACATACCGGCTATCTCAAGCTCAGCATCAATCACCTCATGGTGGCGCCAAGTTTCGGTAACAGAAGTTAGGTCCCAAGCATTCGCAACCTGTTGTGGCCGAAGTTCGGTAAGTTTACTGATTAGCATTCGGGCGTTAATGTACATACATGAAAGTTTCTCAGACTTAAGCAATGTTTCGGAGGTTATGAAACCCATACGTGAAGTTTCGCGGACCAGTGAGTGGCCGGTGACTAACCGACTTTTCGATGTGTACTTGGTGAAGGGTTTAACGTCTTATTCATCTCCCGTGTAGTTAGTGCCGTGTTTAGTCTTCTACGTACAGTGTAAGGTGTCTGGTCAATATAATCTTCTACTGGTAGTATGGGCTCATTCGACACACTACCGGTGCACTCTTTTCTCATAGATCTCATCGCGTTTGATTCTTTGAGTGGCATGTCGCTGATTGTCTTCAGCCAAAGCTCAGATGGTACCCCTCGAGGGAACATGTACCAGCCTTTTAGCATCCATGCTGCCACTCTCGGGACACTTCCTTTGAAGTTCGGTGAGGTACGCAGTCGTGACACGGATTTCGATAACACATCATCCAAGCAGAGTGTTTCACGAATATAATACCACTGTTCTTTATCAAGGCTTGTTACTTCATGCTCACCACATCCTTCACTTTCAGCAACCCAGTGAAAAAGTATTGTTTTGGTTGAATTTTCCTTCCGGTAATCCTCTCAGGTGCGGTTAACTTGATAAAGCCTGCCCCATGTGATGTCTGGAAAGATACGGATGCAGCAGTGTTCATTTCTGAGACTACCTGTCGACAGTAGTACTGCTTCTACTTCAGTGATGGAGTTCAGCGCAACGCGCAGAAGTCTTGACTCATCGAAATGTTTGGAGTTAGGATGTCGTGTAATAAGCACTACGTGTACAGGTTTCAGTACAACTCCGAGTGGATTACTAATAATGCCCCACTGGTTGAGGTCATCTAACTGCCTGCCTCTTATCGATGTCGACTTTGATTCTGAGATATTGAAGAACTGTACTCTCGGTAGTTGTTTCTTTACACCTTTCGAAATGTCGTGGTTAGTGATTGAAGTACCCGGAGATATACCGCTGGAAACCGGTGGTGCTTGCATTAGCAAAACTCCGCTACGCTCCTTATTTGCTGATCCAGCGCACTTCGCTCAACACATCTGCTTGTCAGGCTTCTCGGCAATTTTCTGCCAAGGCATAGACAGATATTGCTTAAAGTGGTCTTCAATAAATCGTGCTGAATCCATTGAATTTCGCAAAATGGGTACACACAAACCAAGGCACAAAATATAAAAGTTCACGCTCTATAAACTGTATGTAATCGCATTTGCGTAATGTCAAAGACTATGGAACAACTAGCAAATGGTGTATGTATTGCCATTTCAAAAGTAGGTGCTGTTTGATACAAGTAAATCAGCGTGAAAGTCCGAATAAGGAAGGGAGCACTTTTCAGTAATTCTCATCAGACAATTACAATTATGAGAAAGAGTATGCTAGTGAAAGCTAGATTGAGGACTGCTGCTGTTTGAACGAGACCGGTACATTGGATCGATAATTAGGCCGATCCACTGCAGGTAGGCTACACAGCCGACGTTACGCTGCTAGCGTCGAATATGAAGGAACAGCTGCGGGGTCAAGGTAACAAGAGGGCTTACACTAGGGATTTCTGCTTGCATAAATCAGGCTGGATCAGCATAATAACCATCACCTCAGCCGTTTTTAATAGATGCATTCTGAGCGCTTTAGCGCGACGCAGCGGCACGGAGTAGAAAACGCTGAACGCGTCTGCTATCCAGTTTTCATGTCCACTCAGGAGTAAATGCTCCATGCTTGTGTTATGGATGCCTTTAGGTAAGCCACTTCGTAGCGACTCAGGGCAGTGTTCTGCTACCCGTTTTAGCAAGCACCTGTTCCTGTATCAAATATATCTTGCAACACAGATGCAATTAAATTGATGCAGATGATTTGGACGGGACCGGGAGTATGCCCTACATATGTTGCGTAACAAATGGTGCAGTCTGCGGGAGCACACACGGGTAGGCGGCTGGTTATGTTTTGGCCATTGCGCTTGAAAATCTTCTCTTCAGTAAGTTAAAAGCGGCATCCTCTTTAAATGAAACTGAGAGAAAGACGTCCATTTTTGTACATTCATCATGGTTTCCAGACGCAACTGGATGGCAGCGTGCTATTTGTTAAACGGAACGGAATATCCGGTCCCTTGCAATGTTCTGAAGATGCGATATTTCTCTACATTAAGTGTTTTCGGGCAACAGATTCTAGCGTCACGATAGTGCAAGTAACGATATGATGCTTCCTTGGCGATAGTGGAACCTAAGCCCTTGTAACGATAATCTCAGCGTTTGATTCCTACCTCAGGTACATGGATGATACATTTATTATTTGTTTTTAAAAATTAGACGTTTCCTTTCTACTAGCTCAATTCAACAGTGCAGATCCATCACTGCATTTCACCAGTGAGATCGAGAGCGAAGGAAAATTGGCATTTTTGGAAATTTTGCTGAGACGACGGAACGACGGCTGTCTAGTGAGAAGCGCTTTCCGGAAAAATTTTGTATCAGTCAATACACCTACTTCTTAAACTTTGTACCTTTGCAACACAAGCGGAATCTAGTTCGTAGCTTGCACTTTCTTGCCGCCAGAATCTGTTGCCCGAAAACACTTAATGTAGAGAAATATCGCATCTTCAGAACATTGCAAGGGACCGGATATTCCGTTCCGTTTAACAAATAGCACGCTGCCATCCAGTTGCGTCTGGAAACCATGATGAATGTACAAAAATGGACGTCTTTCTCTCAGTTTCATTTAAAGAGGATGCCGCTTTTAACTTACTGAAGAGAAGATTTTCAAGCGCAATGGCCAAAACATAACCAGCCGCCTACCCGTGTGTGCTCCCGCAGACTGCACCATTTGTAACGCAACATCTGAAGGGCATACTCCCGGTCCCGTCCAAATCATCTGTATCAATTTAATTGCATCTGTGTTGCAAGATATATTTGATACAGGAACAGGTGCTTGCTAAAACGGGTAGCAGAACACTGCCCTGAGTCGCTACGAAGTGGCTTACCTAAAGGCATCCATAACACAAGCATGGAGCATTTACTCCTGAGTGGACATGAAAACTGGATAGCAGACGCGTTCAGCGTTTTCTACTCCGTGCCGCTGCGTCGCGCTAAAGCGCTCAGAATGCATCTATTAAAAACGGCTGAGGTGATGGTTATTATGCTGATCCAGCCTGATTTATGCAAGCAGGAAGCCCTAGTGTAAGCCCTCTTGTTACCTTGACCCCGCAGCTGTTCCTTCATATTCGACACTAGCAGCGTAACGTCGGCTGTGTAGCCTACCTGCAGTAGATCTGCCTACTTATTGATCCAATTTACCGGTCTCGTTCAAACAGCAGCAGTCCTCAATCTAGCTTTCACTGGCATATTGTATTGCTTTTTTCTTTCGCATAATTTTAATGTCCCGAAGAGAATTATTGAAATGAACTCTCTTCGCTATCTGGACTTTTATTTAAACAAGGGCATAATTCCCAATTTAAATCAGCGTAATGTGGAATAACAAAAGATAATATTAACTTGCGCAGGTATTTTGGTCGAATTATGGACAGGACCAGCGGAATTTACGCCTTGTTCACTGGACAATAATTGAGTCCTACATGCCAGCTAGCACGTTCCTTTTCCACTTTTTAAGCCTTTCTTAATAATTCCTTTAATAGTGTTTCTGGTCTTGTTGCCTGACTCATGTAGAGGCACTTTTTTGCACATGGCTGAAACGTAACTCAAATCTTCAACTGAGTATGGCAAACATTTGTGGCCATGGAATTGGTTCACTCGAAAAAGGCTAAAAATGATTACTGAAAACAAAGAATCCTCAGCGCTAAGTGTAAAATGATATCCGGATGTTAACAGCAACTGCCGAATTTGAGGGCACTGCTTAATGGGATATATTCCCGAATACGAGAATTGGGGTTGGGCTTCCTCATGATGTGAAAATTCACAACTAGGGCGAAAAACTGCCTAAATTAGTAAATCCCGGAAGAAACAGACTCTGTCAAAATCAATCCAGTAAGAATGTTTTGAGTAGATGGAGCTCGTCAAGCTGAGACTAGAAAACGTAAATCCAGCAACGTGTGACAAAATTGCTCCAGAGAAAATATGAGTTGAGCTGTAGCATAGAGGAACGCAACCGTCACACCAGATGTAAGATCGCTAGATGGCAACATGCTCTGGTGGATTGTCGCACCATATGAATTGAGTCCACTTTCGGGGTTATTTGCCGCCTCAGTAATTCTCTACCTTGAGCATCTAACCGAGAACAAATTTAGCTGGGGAACCCAATACATAAACCTAGCAAAAGCAATGCTTATTTCTAGATCATATCTCGTCCTTAAATAGCACACGCAGGTAAGATATCACAAAGGAGCTACTTGTTTGGGGCATCCCAGAAACACCTTAGTTTAGTGTATCGTTCATCGGAAGTCTGGACGTTGAACAAAGTGCAATCGAGTGCTTCAGTTGCCGTGGGGTTTATCACAACCGGTTACAATGGAATTGCTTATTGAGGTCATGGAATCAGTTACAGTGGACTAATTTAAACCAGATTCATCCGTCTGAAAATTTTAGGGTCCTGTGGTACCACAAATATTCATAGATCGTAAGTGGCTTTAAAAGTCAGGAAAGTTCACATGGCTATTAATTCATGTCATACCGCTAAGGATAATTTCAGCAATCAAATACGTTCCAAATACTTCTCATAAGCTACACGCTGCCGGTCATTTGGTAGGATGCTTTTAATAAATAGGCACAATATCTATTTGGATTAGGTGAAGCGCTGGTGTAAGTAGGATTGAGTGTAGTGAACGTGAAACCTTTCCGCTTCATTAGTTCGCGACAATGGATTTTATTTTTATTTGCATCTTCTGGTCGTCCATTTGTTTTACTGAAGGTACATGGCGTTTAATTTCAATTTCCTTGTGAGTCGTGTGATTCATCGCCTCGTGCTTCATTAATGGAATTCCAGTTCTTTGTAGCTCGCCCAACACACGTTGGGTCCGGCAAGGTTCATTTCTGAATACTCGGTATCCGTGGTTTGTCTTACTGGTAATTGTCGTTACGAGTAACTGAGTTCGGCTCTAGAAGAGCGGCCGATGTGCATTATGTCTTCATTCAAACAGCGGATTGTCTAAGACAGGAGTCGAATCTTTTGACAAAAGAGTGCCAGATTTTGAGAGGTAAATATATGTTAGGCCTTAATCAGTCTTACATTAAGATAATGACAAAAACTGCGCATGTAAACAGCAAATCGGATCCTGAGTTTGTTCTTTCATGATGACGTAGGAGGTTAGTTGAAATGTTAGGGCAGGCTGAATTTGGCCCGCGGGCCGGACTTTGGACATCCCTGGTTTAAGATAAGGAAGTATTGGAGTAGTGGTTTATGAGCAGCATAAAAGCAAATGTTTTGAAGAGTTCCGTAGGGTGTTTATGGTGCAAAGTACAAGATAAAAAACAGCGCCGATGTAAAAAAAATGGTCCCAGATACATGACTTACCCAGCGGTTTACGCTAGCACAGGTGTGACTCTTCCTGCATGGAGTTAAGGAGGATTATGTAACCGTCCACTGTTTTTTTTGCCCTAATACCATCGTTTGACGGTGAAAGGCTGTACATGTGAGAGAATATAGTCAAGGCGTTTTCCGAATAGGGACAAAGTGGGGGCATTACTTACATGCTTCAAGGGGGCGTTTAAGTGCTGTGAAACTCGGAGGGAGAAAACGTTACATTGGCTCTCCAGTCGGCTGTACTGCGTGGCCAACTTAAACCTATCATCCCTTGGAGATGTGTTTTAAATTACTTTCAAATGCTAGTGTTGTGTGTGGTTATGGTTATTCAGTATTTGATACACCAATATGAGATCTCCCCGTAGGCGCTGATAACGTCCGCCGGATATCTTTAGAGCTTCCGCCTGGTTGGGTGGTGAAGATGGGACACGGTTTTAACATTCTATCGTCTTACATTGTGTAGTATCGAGCGCGGTGAGGTGGCGCGTTTGCCAGAGTTGCTAGGCTCTGGTAGGGTATATTGTTTTTGATTATGCTCTATAAGCCATTGCTTGATCTACATCAATTGCAAGATGTCGAAATACAAAGTATGGTGTCTTCCTAATCTGCCCTTGCAAAGACTGAAACATAGCCTGATAGGATTATTTGTCGTAATATCACCATTCCAAATTTATTAACATTACTGTGCTGTACCGGTGAGTATTGCAGCACCCAAAAAGATGGCTCTTTCACATTATGTGTAGTTTTCGTGCTGATCGTTTGTATACTATTCGTCCTCTTTTTAATGCAGCTTACCCTACAGCCATGTTTGGCTGCACTCTGCTTGGCGAGCTACCACACTGACGATCGTACCTGCCTGCCTCATTCGTTTTCATTCCTCTATAGCTTATCAAAATTACAGTACGCTCTGTACCACCAACCTGAATGTTGTCCCGGCCAAGTATTTAACCGTCTTATGGTCGGTACATGTAGTGAATGACCAATTGTGTGAGTGTATTCAGATATCAGATTGCAAGTGGGAGGTAATTTGTGTGTTGCTATGTCTCAATATCACCATCGGAACCATTTCGCTCCAGTTAGCCATCTTCGAAGATATACAGCCCTGTAGAGATACACTGTGGTTAGCTGGTGGTGTGTACATGGGTCCACAAATCATAAACTGCTCTCACCAACAGCTACCCTTTTGGTAGAGGTTGGCAATCAACGGAAACGTAGGGGACATAAGTTTTCGCTCGTGTTAGTTGTTTTTAACTCAGTTGCAGATAGTTGATTTCGTTTCGAGCTATGTTTACTTGGAATGCCTGTGGGAAAATTAAACCAGTATTTAGGTGCACTTAAGGACAGAAAATGCCATAATAATCACAGCGAATGCGAACATCAAGTACATTTGGACCTGTGTTTGATTTCTGGTTGCGATTGCACGCATAAGTAACTCAAAATGCTGGTTACCAACTGCCACATCAATGGTATTGAAATCGACCTGTTATCTCACTGCAACGACGAACTAATCACCAAAGTCTGCTAATACATTGGCAAGATGCAGGCAGCCGATAACATTGCGATCAGCATGAAAAGCTCAGATAAAAGTCACCTGAAAACTTTCCGAATTTACATGATAAGTTAACTCAAGTTGCGAACCTAAGAATAAACAATTATTTGATGTGTTAAGCGTCATTGCTTATTCAAATTACAATACATTTCTGCACACCGGATTTTTGGCCAGACTCCACGCACTGGGGCATGACGAGTAATCACCATGCGGTGTTTCATCCAATGCACAGGTGAGAAACCGAACGATAGTATGCAATCGTTACGCATGGTTGCAATTGTAGCTTCACCTATCTATTCTCCTGGCGGTCATCCTCAATGTGAACGCATTAATTCACATTCTAGGATCAGTGTGGCGGAGTCGTAGCGGCGTACCTAAGACACGCTTGACTAATAAGCTATGCAGGTATCTTATTGTTCTGACTTGAACTATCCTTATTTTCTACCTAAACATTTATAAGTGAAAATTTCCAACCGCTACCGACGGAAACTTTAATAAAGCTCTTGAATCTTACGTCGGAGCAGCAGCGTACGCCCAAAGACACCAGCCCCGGCGAGTTAATTTTGTTTTAAATAAGTTATTGCCGAAATGGAAGTGAGGGGGCTAACACAGGTCCTCTCTTTTGCCCTCTACTTTTCATCGAAATCTGTTTGGTTAATACAGAGAAACTAAAGACGGTCGCACGGCGTTCTTATTTCCACAATCAAAAGCCACACAGAGGAAGCCGCTGTTGTCCAGTAATGTGTTTGCTTGCAAGGTTGCATGCAGGGTATCCATATTTACACTTGGAACTAACTCATACGACAACACGCTACCCCGTACTGAAAGAACTCGTCGACGCATCTGCTTTGGAATTCTCAAACAACATTCCCCTTAGCAACGTTTGTACAGAGTTCATTGATAGACTCAGCGACATCGTCAACGGAGCATCAGAGACCAAGCCCCTTCGTCCCGCAAACATGCCTTCAATTCTAAGGAGCAGGACTCGAAAATGCTTGATGATAAAGGATGCGGAATGGCGGGCCTACAAGATTAACCCCCACTCAGTGACTTGGGGCAATTTCCTGACCCATCGCAACCATTGAACTGCACTTATCCGTGAGAACAAAGTAACTTGTCAACTGTGGCTAGCCAAAAAACTCCTGGCAAACAACAAATTGCTGTATAGGCATGCCAACAAACATCGTAATGTGAAGCATCATATCCCTCTACTTTCCACGACCGACGGTAGAGTAAGAGGCGCCGAAGAAGAAGAAAATGCACTGCGGCTACAATTTGCCCCGTTTTTCGAAAGCGCAGCCTCTACCTGTCTCATAACGTCATACACACTACTGACTCCATCGTTTTCATATGTACTTTACAACTTATCAATAAAAGGTCATCCACACAGGCGTGAAGTACGTGCTGCTGATTCATTTGGATTATCCCTATCTATCTTCTCTCCAACTTCTCCCAGCATTGTCACTGGAAGCTCATTTTTTTAACCGGATTTACCAGCCCTGCACAGTGATCTAGCATACGTGGAAATAGCTTCTGCGATTAAATTCCGTGCCATCACTAACCGTTTTTATTGGCATCCGTGCTTAAGCTCAAGTGGATAACTCAACCACATTGAGCCGATTGCATTACGGTGTCCCACCATTCGATACGAAATTCTCGAGGCAGTCAGAAAAGCCTAAGCTTTTCCAAATCCGGCGTTTCTCAACACAGCTGTGAAAGATTTGGTGATCACTCAATCTGTGTTCAGCGCTGTGTTCAGATTTAGTTGGCAGTTTTCAGTCACTAGCCATTCCTTGTGATCTTGTCAGCCAGTGCGCCTTCATAACCCATCAAATGGACCGAGCGAACACACCGACCGTTCATTTGACCTTGCAACCACCACGCTCGCCTGACCGAGGTGCGTCGCTCTCAAAGCTGGAAGAATACAGAAAGCTAATCAACTCACTGGGTTAGGTAACGACACCACGTTGTATAACGGAAATGCGAATCCAAAAGTGCTCCAGGCGAAGGCACTTGCGGGTTAGGAGAATGTCACCGAGTAGTTAAAATCGGTCTGGCTTCCTCGCACTGTTTGGAATGGTATCATACGAAATGTGCAAACGTGTCCCAAAAACAGGTACGAGAGCGACAGAGCTCCCAAGATGCACTTTGGTTGTGTACTGCGTGCTCTATCATCCCACTGGTTAAGTGTTTGATTATCCTAGTTCAGAAGTGAGACCTGTTAACCGCAGTACCCGAGGAGCGGATGTGCGATAAGATTAATGAAATGGAAGCGAGGGTGCGACAAGCATGTGTAGCGGCTTCTAAGCAATGGAATGTTGCACAATCCGCTTCCCTTGATCCGTAATCAGCCACGTCCACATCTCCGTTGTCTTCTCCAACTTTGGTGGAACGTCAGGCGAAAATTGACCATACCTACGACAGTCGATCAGTACTCATGAAAACAAAACTCAGGCATCACTCTAAAGGTCTGATTAAGCAAATTCGACTAGACCTGACATCTAGCAGTGACAAGGATGAAGCAGCCGAACACCAACCCTCGGTCCCTGTAGCTGAAATATCTCTTGTCGAGACTAAGCCTCCCAGGACATCAGTTACCTATGCAGATATTGCTGCAAAGGTCCACCGAGAGGCCGACGTAGCGGCCTCTTCCATTGTAAACGCCGTTAACGCGAATGGACGGACAAACAGAAAACAATCAACACTTGTCAGCAGGTCAGGACAAATGAGTACCATACCTTGTAGATCGACGAAAAAGGGATCCAACAACAATGTCCGGACTGTTGTATGCTCAAATGTCCCTGAATCTACCGCCACCACTTTGCGGGATAAGTTATCAGAAGACCAAGACCAATGGAACTCATTATGCATGTAGATGAGTATCAAAGCCAAGCCCATAAACTTATTACGAATTAATCGTCATCCAAACTCGCCACACTATGACGAACCCAGACTTATTCGAGTAACATTAGAATCCTCCACCGACGTAGAAAACGTTTTTGTCTCAGCAGACGAGCTAAACCACGGATCCTGTGAAATACGCATCCATCCTGATGTCCCTTGGAGCGCGCGACAATCAAAATGCGACACCGAAGACGGGCACAGCAAGCAAGACCGCCTAAACACAAACTTCATACATAACGTGTCAGAACATCCTTCTAAAGATGTTCAAGAGACCGGTAAGCATGATTTAGAACAGTGGCGGTTCATTCGTTTAACACTTTCATTGGATAACATTGTAGCGCTATCGTTCATCAGGATACTTCTTTCATTAAATTATAGAGGATGCGGCTATAGAATCCTAAAACTTGTGGTTCAGTTAGAGCACCAAGCAACGGATGTTTTAGATCGATGGCGGAGAAATCGGAAACGTCTTCCTTCTGAACTTTGGTTAAAGGTCGCAGAAGCTTTGCACAGCTCAAATATTAAAGCACCTGAAGCAGCAAGCATACCGACGAATGCACAGAAGCGTAACTTGACTGCTGCTTTAATTGACTCTGACGTAGGTCTAAACGAAGGTTGGGACGCACCTTGGCCGAATCAAGTTGCAGACGAGGTATCATTATCCCATCAAAAAACGAGTAACTGCCGACCTCCCATCGGTCGGCATTCTCCCACACTTGACCCCTTCACTCCTCTGTGGGCTCCTAGAGACCGAGAAACTGGCCTGCTTGTATACGAATGCTCAGGGCCTTTTAATAAACTGGCCGAACTGAAAGATCGCCAAGCTTCCGAGCCATGTGATGTCATTGGTATCACCGAGACATGGTTGCACACGGGAATGACGGACGCTGAAGTTTCGCTACCGGGCATGTCGCTGATCCGGAACGATAGGCTCACAAAAGGAGGAGGGGTAATCCTGTATTACGGAAGCGACTTACAGTGCGAAGCCGTGGAGGATTCAGACTCGCAGTTCCCGACTCTCTTTGGTGCCGCTTGCAGTTAAAAGGCAGGGACGCTTGCCTTATTGTCTTGGTGTACTGCCCCCCTAAATCTACACCCGAAACCGACTGCCATCTAGCGGCAGTTTACAACGAAAGTACACTTATCAAGAGTGATTTAAATGCATATTGTTTAGAAACGCCTGCCACGATCAGTAAACCATTCAAAGCCCATCTACAAGATCCCGTAACCACAGTTCCTATTTACAATCACGTCACATTGCCAACTCGGTTCAGAACAATTCACAAGCCATCTGTATTGAATCTTTTGATTACCAACGAGGAGCGTATGATCGACACCTTGGTTGTAGACTGCCCGTTGGGTCGTAGTGATCACTCAGTGATGCGTTTCAACTTCGTCTGCTGTGCAGAATATCGAAATGTGAAGGATGAGACTGTACGAACTGTCACGATCTACGATCGATTAGCCCAGCTTGTCAGCACTACAACCTAGTCGTTCGTTGTCGGAGAACCCCCGAAAGCCGCCTGGCTGGAGTTCGTCAACAAATTCAGTCAGCTGATTGCAGAGGCTTTAGCGATAAGCGTTTGCAACACGTGTAAATCAGTTTCTTTCGTTAGGAGCAGAATGCGAAAATGCATGATAGTACGCAACGCAGCATGGCGCGTGTGCAGAAAACCTCTAGCACCAGGAACTTGGGACAACTACGTAGCCCAACGTAACCACTGCACTCAACTGCTAAGAGAAGACAAAGCCGCACATCAGCAGAACACTGTAAAAACCTTCAGTGCTAGCCACCAACTGCTGTACAAGCACGTTCATAGCCTACAAATTGAGGCAAGTATTTCCTTCACTCAGGACTGCCGATGGCCCAACAAGAATGGTTATGGAATCAGCAAATGAGCTGTGGATGCAAGACGCTCCCAGGTTTCAAGATAGCTTGCCACCAAGCGATCATTCAACCTTTGTAGTCTCCTCGCCAGGACTAACCCACATCATTTTTACTGAGAAGACAATATCGCAAAAGTTGACTTCTCAAAGCAAACACAGCTCGCCAGGTGTCAACACCATTTGTCCAGAGTCACCGAAAGCAGCAGTAGGCTAACTGGCAGGACCTTTAACAGTTTTTCCAGCGCTGCTTAGACCAGAAGCAAGTTTCCGTTATGTAGCAGCTTGGAATAATAACCTGGATTCACAAAGATGGCAGCAGAACTGAACCCTCTAACTACAGTCCAATATCCCTTCTTCCTATACTCTCCAAGGTCATGGAATCCTTAGTTGCCGATGCATTGGTGTGCTATTCCAAAATATGTGACATCAGCACGCCTGAGCAGCACGGCTTCCGCCGTCAGCGGTCAAGCACAACGTATTGGCTAATCACCCGCAGTAGTTGAACCAAGGCAGCTGAAGCTGGAGAAGTGGTTGATGTGATCTACCCAAATTTTTCGAAAGCTTTCGATCATCTAGCCCATCCGATACCACTCTCCAAGCTCCAGCATTGCGGGTTCATCGACCCTCCATTAAGATGGATTGCTAAATGTCTACTTCAAAAGCAATTAGTGGTCAGAGTTCAGAGCCTTTTATCTGACAACATACAAGTCGAATATGGTGTGTCGCAATGCTCAATACTAGGTTTGCGTTTACTTTTTGGTGTTTAATAATGACCAAGCACAGGGAATCGTTTCAAACTTATTATGTTTGCCGACGATATTGAGATTTGGCGTAGCATACAGGCGGACGCCGACCGGCATTTGATACAGTGCATAAGAGATACGGTATATCAACGGTTAACCCAAAAGTTAGTGAATTTTACTGTCAGTAAATGCAAGGACTTTCCATTCTACATCATCCTGGATCGAAACGAATGTAGTGCAACCATTAACTGTCGAACGTGACTTGGGTGTCGTGGTTCGGGATGTCGTGGGCTGCTCCAGACAGTCCGAAAACTCCTGAGAGGATGGAAACCAACAAGTCGGGCTGTTGCGACGGACCTTTGGACAAATAAACAGCTCCATGTTGCGACAAATGCTTAGTGCGTATGTTCGCCCTCATGTCGAATACGCAATTCAAGCCTGGCATCCACGGCTGAAACACGAGCTTAATGCATTAAAGCAGCCACAACGTCGGGGAGCTGAGAAAGAAATTAGAGTGCGCAATCTTTCGTACCAGAAGAGGCTGCAACGATTGGGGGTATTCAGTGGAAGCTGTCGCAGACTACGTGGTGATCTTATTGGGGTATGCTTAATTCTGCGAGACCCACATCATATGTGCCGCACTTTACTACAACACAGCAGCAATACAAACCTGAGGGGGCAACTCAATGAAACTTGCTCTACCGTACAGCCGCATGGAGTGCCGCAGAAATTTATTTTCCATTCGAGCCTGTTACTCGTCGGATGCTCTCCCAGTATTGGTTGTCTCTGCACCGACAATAACAGTGTTTAAAAGACGGTTGGATGAAGCACTGATCAACTTACACTTTGTCACTTAACACTACGTCTCCATCATACAACTGAAGTTTACTATGAAATTATTTGATGTTAAATGCGGGTGCCGTGAAACAAAGCGGATTACAGGACTACAGCGGAGCAGGTGATAAATCCTTATTTTCATATTTAAAGTATTAACTGTTTTACTATCCTTCTTATCATTATTATTATGTCGATATCCTCACCAACTGTCCGCAGGTATTTTTAAAGCAACGCTTCTTAACACGTATAAATTCCTTGTTCATTTTCGCTAACTTGTGCTATGGAACCTACTCTCACTAGGCGATTATAGCTCTTCGGGAGCCGACAACATCCGCCCGAAACCACTGAAGGCTGCGGCCACCAAGCTGGATATACCACTATCACAGTTCTTCTATAGGTGCTTCGATGAACAACAAATCCCCACTATGTGAACAAGTGGCATTATCACCACAATTTTTAAAGGTGGTAGCCGTTCAGCTCCTGCAAACTATCGCCCAGTGACTCTCCTCCCTGTGCTCGCGAACATGATGGTGGCTTTAATGGACTACCTAATAAAAATGTAAAATCTTGGCACCGAGGAAATATGGCTTACACCAACACCGGTCATGCACCACCAACCTGCTAATTGCACGTGGTAGTTGGACCGAAGTAGCTGATGATGAAGTCGGAGTTGACGTCATTTTCTCGACTTCTTCAAAGCTGTCGACCACCTGGATCACCGCATTCTACTTCACCGGCTAAAGTGCTACGGAATCGAAGATCCTGTACTTGGTTGGACTGGCAAACTTTTTCATCAACGGAAACTTCGAGTACGTGTTGGAAGGTAAAAGATTGTTTCCAACAAGGCTCTGTACTGGGAACGCGCTTATTCGTCGTGTTTATCAACGGCATGGCAAGGGTTATCACCTCAAATTTTCTGCTTTTCGCCGATGACGTCAAGGTATGGCGGACGATTAGTAAAAATGAAATTAAGAGCTACTCCAGCCTGACCTATATTGCATTTATTAGTGGTCAGAGAGGAACCTGTTTCAGTTGAACATAGCTAAGTGAAAACTGATAAATCTGCATCACCAGCCGGTGAGCGTTTGCATGCTTGGAGACCATACCTTGCACAAGGCCTCTCTGGAGCGTGAACTGGGTGTACTGGTACAGGAAGTCCTCGGGCGTTCCAAGTAAACGGAGAAAGCAAAGAGAGCCGGCCATTAACCATTCGGCCTGCTTCGCCGTGCCTTTGGCCGGTGTGAAGTCTCAATCTTCCCCAAATGCTTAACGTCCACATGTGACCTCACGTGGAATATGCTATTCCGGTGTGGCAGCCGTGGCAGATACAGGATGTCGTCGCCCTCGAGACTCCTCAACGAAGATCAAGCAAGAAGGTCAGGGGCCGCTTTCATCTGCCCTATCAGCTTAAACTGAAATCTCTAAGAATGTACAACAATGGATATGGACTTTTGCTGGGGACGTCATAATGGTTTACCAGATTCTGAAAAACCCGAACCACATTTGCTGTCCGCTGCTGGCATAGAACCAAAACCCTAACCTAAGAAGTAATCCTCTGAAACTGACAATGCGGTATAGCTGGATTAAATGTTGTAGAAGTTATTTTTTTCTCTGCGTATGCCGACCTTGGAACGCCCTCCCTAATTATCTGATTTCTGCTTGCAATCTGGCGATGTTTAAAATACGAATTGACGATGCACTATCACATTTACACTTCACTTTATGACTTGCTAGCCAGAGCAACTATACGCCGTCTGACAATGTCTTTTCAAACACCAAACCAATGAGTTTATGGATTTATACGTTTAGTACGCAAACATCTCCGCAATTCTACATAAGTCTATGGCAAGTCCAACAAAGCACTTTTCAGTTTATCATGCAAGTTAATTTTCGCAGTAATTGCCACCTCACAGGACATGTTAAGTATGACAATTTTTACCCGTAATGCACCATTGTTCTATTGCCCCAATGTTATCTGAAACGAAAGTTGAAGAGCTGTTCGCAACCGTGAGTGTTTACGAATTTCTAACTGCCAAGAGGCAAAGAAAATCCTATAACCGCCCCTGGTGACCATTCTCACAGTGTGAACATTATGATGAGTCCACTGGAAGGCATTTAATTTTATTGCCGAATTTTTGCGCCATTTGGTAATATATACGTGAGGCTGCGAGGCCCTGTTTCGCCTGGACTTGTTCACCGCATGGACATTGGACGACCGTGCGTAGGCATCCTTCTCGGCAATAGCAGCGTCATGCCTCCGATATAGCAATCGCTTTCATTCGGCCTTATAGGACTTCAGCGTCGTGTGTGGGTCTTTATCCAGCTTTGAGAAGAGTTTGCTGCAGATGTCAGTATCCTGCGGAAAATAAGGCACAGATAAATAAGAGACACTTGCTTTGGTCATCCGTCAAAGAGTGCACTTCAAACCTTTCACACGCATAAATGTGAATGCTTTTCAGCTGCCCAAAGTAATCTGGGTTCAGCCTCAAAATCTCGTTAGTCATAGTGAATGTTTGATGGCAACAAGCATTCACCAGAAATTTGGATGTTTAGTGAAACGCCTCGTAAATGCGGTCTTTCGATTATATTATGTTGAAATGTAATTGCTTCACAGCGTATCACACTCTTGACGTGCGTGCTCACGGTTTATTTGGAATAGTCCTCTCTAACTTCTTTCTAGCTTTTCACGGCGTAGTCACCGCACGCTCATTCGAACCAGATTTACCAGCGCTGCACAGTGATCTATCGAAAGTGGAATTATCTTATACCGCTAAAGTTGTGACCATCACTAACCGATTTGATTGTCATCCGCGATTGAACATAAGTAGATAACTCGTTCACCTTATGCCCATTGCCCTCCTGTGCACTACCATCCGGCGCATAATTCACGAGACAGTCTGAAAAGTCTAAACTTACTTCAATCTGGCGTCTCTCACAACATCCGTGAAGGAAGTTGTGATCACGCGAGCTGTTTTTACCACTGTGTAGTTTCAGTTACTGGGTTCCAAAGCAACCGCAGTTAACATCGAGTGATCAATTGACCAACACTTCCACGTGTGCGTACAAGGGAATACTGGATTCAGCCAGCGCGCCACGCTGACCCACGCTTCCCTTGACGCGGGAAGCTGGAATGACAAACGCGTGACCTTAAAACCGCATTCCTACTGGGAACATGTCTCGTATGATGAGCAAATTCGAATCAAGTGCTAAAGTGGTAAAAAATGGTCTGGTGTGTATCATGTGTTTTATCACACTACCTGCCTTGGGATATGGATAACAAAAACAAAACGGTACACTAAACCGGCAGACGCGTATTAGTTCTGCTAAGTGTGCAATTCTATCCCAGTTGTTAGTTGTCTAGCTGTGCTACTGAAGGCGTGTGAAAGATTAAGAGAAGCGGTGGAGCAACTGGTGAGCGCCAGGGTTACACCCATGGGAGTAAAGGGATCTGCACTTGTGTTTGAAAATAACACATCGAATTCCGTAGTCAGGCCGAAGAAGAGAGCCAGGCGTCCCAACCTATCCCCAACGACTCAGTCTCCAGCAGTACCGACTCCATTCTCTCTATCTCCTGTAAGTAAAAACATTGCCTTCAGCGTACTTGTCTCAACTTCTGTACAGTGTGTTGCAGCCAGTAGTCTGTTTGCTACACAGGAGGCCGTAAGCTTCAGTCAGCTAGCCATAGTTCGCAACTCGGCAACGTACGCATCGGTTGCCGCCAAGCAAACACCGGAAAGAGCACCGGTAACCTTTGTGCCAGGACTAGAGAAAACAAATTTGTCGCTGCACGGGTGACATCCATTAGTGCCGTTCACAAATTCATCAGAAAACCGGATACTAATCCTCCAAGTCTAAAACCACTAGCAAGCAAGCACAATCATGGTGCCTTAAAACTTGTGTACACAAATGTCCACGAATCCAAATCCAATGCAATTAAGGGTAGGTTGACGGACGATCGAAATCAATGGGGTTCCATCTGTACATCGAGTTGTGTCCATGCTTAGCCCACGACGTTTCAAAGAATCTGGTGTCACCTCAACGCGTTGCACTACGGTAAACCCCGGTTACTACGGGTAAAAGTAAACGGTGGACGAGACTGAGACCGTACTGCTGCCTGCGAATCGTCTCCGCAACGACTCAAGTGGAGTGCGCATACTGCCTGAAATCCCGTGGAAAGAACGTTCGGCGGATCCAGCTAACAGAGGTAGGTACAGAAAAAGTTAAGATAAGAAAACAGTGATGGCTCACTGTGTTCCTGAGCTTACAGATTCCTCTTCCGACGATGCTCAATTGCACGACCGCGAGCAATGGTACTACATCCTCATTGACGCAACAAGCTGGTCGTTCTAAACCGAATTGACCCTGTTGAGGCCTGCGGAGAATTCGTCAACGTATTTAACAAGCTCCTGGCAAGCACATCTGAAAACAAACTCCACCGGCCTAAAAGCATAAAGTCTGTCCTAAGGAGCAGGATATGTATACGCATGACATTAAGAGATTTTGCATGGTGCATCAACGCAGTCACTCCGAACGACGATACATGGGATGTCTACACAATAGAAAGGAACCACTGTGTCAAACTCGTCCGGGAGGATAAACTAAAGCACCAACATGGTGTAGTGGAGATTTGCTCCAATCCCAAACTGCTATACAGGCACGTAAAAATTTGCGCCGTGTTAAGCGCGGTAACGTTGCTCTGCACACAGCATGCGGGTTAGCCCAATCCGCACAATTGGCAGCCAACGTTCCTGGACAACAATTTGGCTCTGCCTTCCAATCATGCCATCAGCATACATCATACTAAAGCAGACGATGCCGCCATCAAGATTTAATCACATAACGTTTACCTTTGCAGTTGTACTGAAGTTGCTGAGGTCTCTGCACGAGTTCAGCTCCCCAGTTGCGGACTGCATTCGCCCGAAGACGTTGAAATTGCTGCCATGAGTTTGACGGCGACACTAGCAATTTTCTTTAAACGATATCTCAACGAGGTGCACCTCACCACGATGTGGAAGTACGTGATCATAACTCCAATATACAAAAGTGGCAATCGTGCTGAACCAGCAAATTATCACCCGATAACACTACTTCCTGTGATCTTCAAGGTTATGGAGACCGTTGTAGCTGAGGCTGGACAGAATGTATGGACGTTAGTGTAGGGGTCGACGCGTCCTACCAGGATTTCTCAAACGTATTCGACTATCTAGACCATTGCATTCTACTACACAAACTCCAGAAATTTGGAATCAGGGATCCTGTACTGTGCTGGATAGGAGGCTTTCTCGTACAACGGTACCTGAACATGAGGGTTAGAAGAAACCTGTTGGAACCCATTGAAGTCCAGTGCGGCCTACATCTGGGCTTGGTACTTGGACCCCGCATGTTCCTGATTTTTATAAATGATCTCGCGAGGCTGCTATCTCCCAACTGTTTGCTATTTGCTTATGACCTAAGGGTTTGGCTTACTATAGCTGCAGTGGAGGATCACCCAGCGTTACTGGAGGATTTGGAAAAAGCGTACACATGGTCCATCGAGAACATGCTGCATTGCAACGTCCCCAAATGCAAAGTTCTCAGCATACGGCGCCGCCTAAGACCACAAATACTACAGCGGGCTTCTCACGAGTGCTATCTCGGCGTGATAGTTCAAGATGACCTCGGTTGTTCAAGGCAAACGGAAAAGGCATCTATGAAAGCAAAGCAGTACATCGGCCTTCTACGTTGAGCTTTCGGGATGTTTGATCCTTCAGTCTTTCCAAAAATCCTTAGTGAGTACGTGAGGCCGCACGCGGAATACGCTATTCAAGCGTGGCAAACTTGGCTCAAGCACCATCTCATCGCGCTCGATACTGCACAACGCAGGGCAATGAAAAGCGTCAGAGGTTTAACTAGCCTCCCCGACTCACTCAGGCTGAAGACCCTCAAAATGCACAGTGGACGTTATCGGCGTCTAAGCGGCGATCTCACAATGGTGTACCAGATCCTGAGAAACTCCAACCAAGCGTGCCATTCCCTACTGATACTCAGCCAAAACATCCCGCTAAGAGGTCATCAGTTTAAGCTGGTCACTCAGTACAGCCGAATGCCATGGCCTCGAAACTATTTCCCCCTTCGAGTGTCATAGCCTTGGAACGCCCTCCCGAAACATATGCATAAGGCTCGCACCCTATCCCTTTACAAAAACGACACGCCGATACTCTGTCACATTTACACAACGTTCTATAGCCCTTGACCTCCAGATGCTGACACTAATGCACAACAGACAGTGGACGGTGTCATAACCCTACCCGAGAATGCGTCACTCCAAACCCCTTGCACACAATTTGATAAACGCTACTACTGTTGAAACTGGATTTCTGAATCCCGTCGACATGAATTAGCAACACAAGGGTACGCACTGTCCTTGCTATTTTTATTTTTTTCTCGCTTACAACGTTTAACTTTACTTGCGGTAGCATGTACACTAACCGGACAGGGAGTAGGTTGTCCACTCGGATTTCAGACCACGTCGCGCGGAACGTTTCTCTCCGTGGCGCAACACTACCTACCAACTCCGTTGCCCGGCATTTATTCGACTGCTAGATGTGCGAGAATTTCCACAAAGCATTCAAGGTCATCAATAGACAGAGTAACCCCAAGTTGATGCGCTTTGCTGAGGTTTCCGCCATCCAGCATTTGAAGCCTAACAACCTGAGTTTGTGGCTAATATTGCTTTGCCTTGGTGGGGCAAGACAGATTAACCAATGCAACTAACCATCGATTGCTGGTATATTGATCTATTACTCCCAATCCTTTAAAAATTTCACCCATTGTATGCAAGCAGCTGAAGAGAATACACGAAATATACTGAATTCAGAATATTCCGCAGTAATGTTCATTGTTCTTGCTCGGTTAAAACGTTTGGATTTACCGTTCACAACTCTCAACACATATTACTGTGCTGGCACTTATCCAAATCAGGTTAACTAGCGCTATCCAGTGTATCTACCAACGCAGGTTTATGTAGGTTGCACCATCGTCGAATCGGTATAGACAACTTCAAAAGGATTTCCATAGAAAACCAGGCGTGCATCAACGTTGTTTTCGTGTGCTTTCCAATATTTTTACACCCATTCAACAGAGTGATGTTAGCGTTATCCAGCAACAAGAATCCGACACTCCGTTTGATAGCTGCAGCTTATTTAGCAACCATCATCCTATTTTTCACCAAATTAGTGTGAATTCTGAGACACTCTTTAAATATCAAATTTTTACCAAGCCGAAGCCTGGCCCAATGCACACAAAACAAAGGTTGCGCGTTTGCAACTGTGGTCTCACCGGTAGGACACTGCCATCGACAACGTGTAACTGTCCCAACATGCTCGGCGATTGCAAATTACCCACGTGACTGACACCTCGGTATCGTGTACAACACAGCAACAAGGAAAACAATGCGTACACGGTCAACCGAGCCACAGACAAACCACAGTGTACACACGAGCCTAGTGACCTTTAACCTTTGTTATCTTTTATCGATGAGGTGCAAATTGATTGTTCTCTGTATGGAGCTTAACCATGCTCGTTTTAAGATGCAAATGTTAAGCTTATTCACTTCGCCTGATGAAGTTTATGTGTCAAAATCGAAACGTTTTGTATCACCATGAATATATTAACCAGTCGTCTACCAAGTTTTTTGAAATGATGACTTCCCGATTGGTTGCAAATAGATTCCAAGGTAGTGAGGACAGACAAAAGTATTTTGCGATTCAAACTCGTTCTCAAAGACTATTTCTGGTAGACTAACCTATCGTAACTGCAGCAATCAATTCTATCACCTGTACGTAATTTTAATGGTAGCGAAAGTAAAAGAACGACATTGCACTCCAGACTGCATTTGATTATGTACCGAGTATTTGATGCACACATATCCATAAGGTGCCTTGCCCCTGCTGGCTGAGAAATATGACAAAATGACAGTGATTTTGCAGCGCGCTTCGACTGGTATAGTGGTCGTATCGAAACCAGCTGCCGATGAACTCTATTATGGTAGCCTAAACTTATGCCCAAAGTTGAAGCAGAATAGTCCAACACATTGAATAGCGTCAGGTAGCCCAGCTACAAGAATCATAACACCTAGCGGAAATTAGGGTATGCCTAGCCCCGCTACCTCATTGTAACGCGCTTATCTACCCATGAAATTCTTCTACTCTCCGCTTCGTGGTCTAGTCTACAGATCTTGGCCAATCGTTGATGGATATCGACCAGCGTTCATGCGCGCCTCCTTACGTTCCCATTGTTAGCGTTGGAAGTGTGTCTCTGTGTGCATGCTAATCTCCGGCACTGGTTCCGTGCGTGTGCGGCTACCGACGACCTTGGATCTCTAACCCTACTTTTCGCTGAACATGACACGTTCAGCCCGGAGCACGTGTCACACCCCTCCCCCGTTCACTGGTCGCTCATCCAAACCCCATGTTTATGTGTGCCAGTAAACTCTCACCCTGTGATTGGACCATCCCTTGATTGGTCAACGCCATTATTCCTAATACTCGTAGCACTCAGGTGTGGTGACTTGTTCCTTTGATTGTCCGGCGTAGACAACTCGTTCCCTTCTATTGTTTACTGACACCTTGTTGTCAACTTGCATACACCGGGATACTGAACAATTGAAGTATGCCCCAATTATCAACTGTATATATTTTATTAGTACCGTGGTATTTATGATCCGACTTGTTTTGATTTCGGGATCTTTGGCTACGCGTTATTCAACGTTCACGGTGGACGTTACACCCATTTTTGTAGAGGGTGTACTTTCCCGGCGGTGTATTTGACACATGGTATGCTAGTACATATCGGTTTATCTAAAACTGCAAAAAATGTGACAACATACACATCCGTCATAGATTCATGTGGACCCAGAGAGACTTCACTGGTCATGCCTAGTCCAACAGATTCACAACTGTTAATAGAACGCCCCGTCTAGACGACGTAATAGATTCTTTCGTTATCAGACTAGTAAAGCAACAAATACATGGATCAACTATAACTTCTAACTATGGAAGTACATTGATAAATATTATTCTTCACCTCTTTACTTCCCAGTCTTATCACTGGCACTTTGATCTGGACTATCTATCTCGTTGTTGTCTCTCGCTACCTGCTTGCCAGATAAGAGATATCCACATCTTCATAGTAATCTCAATCTCTTACTAGGTGTTTGTGATCACTTTGTCCAGCTGACTTCGGGGTATTTGTTTTGCTTTCCTGCTCCACAATCCATTGCGACCTGTTTTAGGCACTGGACACGGAGGAACTCGTAATCCTCGACTGGACGCATACTGCTACTACAACCACCAAAATACTACAGAAACGCCACTAACACCAATGCGCCTACGAGAAGGCCACCTAGCATGCCGCCAGTGTAAGCAGACAACTTCCTATCTAAAATTACGAACACTAGAAAGACTCAGATTGCTATGAGTATAGTATGCCCCAGTGTGTCTGAGTCAAAGGCAAACTCAATCAAAGACAAACTACTGGACGAATTGAAACATTAGAAAACCATAAACGAAGCAATGGGAGTTCAGGTCAAACAGTCTAATTTGTTTCGCATCATCCGCCACCCAAACTCAGTTAACCATGGTGAGGCTGGGTCACTTCAGATGTCATTTCATTTAGGTGACGAAGCGGAGGCCGCCATCTTGTCAGCTCACTGTATTCGTACTTGGTCATGCGCTGTTTTTATGTTTCTTGAAATCCCCCCTCCCTGGAGGGCGCGTGGACAAGGGAAATAAAATTTTGAAGACCACAAGGATCAAACCGAAAATAGATCTCTCTTTGTCTATAGTGTCCCCGAAATCTAGTCTCCTGACGGGTCGCAAGTCCAGGCTTATAAGTTAGAAGAGTGGCGCTAAATCCGTGGAGCTCTCTATTTACACAACATAACTGTCAACGCAACGTCAATTTTATCCATACCAGCCAAATATAAAGGAAGCAATCTAGGAGTGTGGGAAATCCTGCTCAACTTTAAACGAATGATGGATGGGGCATTAGGAAGTTGTCACAAGTTAAGCACTAAACAGTTATCAGACATATATCTGAAGACGGTCGAAAACAGGTCACCGTTGGCTGAGGGAATACAAAACCACCGAGAATTTGTCGTGAGCCAAGTTTTCTGCATCTCCGAACCGGAGCTCAGTGTACCCCCAGCTTAAGGTGAAAAGCAAGCAAGCTTGCAATTCGCCTCTGAGGGATTAAATAGTGGGTGCTCCGTGCAATAGATCGGAACGGCTCCAGAGTTGGGGATACGCCAGAAATATAGCCAAAAATGTAAGCCGGTCCCTTTGGGGTCGGCATTAATTCGCGAGAAAAGTTTGTATGTTCACCTAAGTCTCTGGCATTCGTTGCTCTCATTTGATTGCGTGCAAACGCACAAGGTTTGCTCGGTAACTTGACCGAGCACCAATGTGTTGAGACCATGTCAAGTAACCGCGACTTGGCTGAACAATGTGATTACCGACCCCAAGATCGCAATACCTGGTATATCAAATTTGCGTAACGACCGATGCAAAAAGGGAGGCAGTGTGTTTTCTTACTACTGTTTAGCCTTAATAAACGATCCAGAGGTTCAAACCGTGGAACCTAATGGTGTTGCAACCCCTAAGCTAGGGCGAAATGCTTAATGGCCATTGTAAACCGCTAATGAATGTGTACATTGGAAATGGACCGAGTTCTTGTCTACCCTATGAGGAACCTATTGGCATTATGTTAAATCCACGTTCGCTTGGTAGATGAGTTCAACTCTCATGGCTTAAAAACTCCGGTCAAACTCGGTAAGCAATTCAAGGCGGAACTGCAAGAGCGAATAGCTCGTTTACCACGGTACAACTATGTCACTTCATCTACGCGTTTCAGGACAAGAAACAAACCGGCCATCTTGGACTTGATTTTCACTAACGAGAAACTCGTGATCGAAGAAGTAACAACGGGCATTCCCTTGGGCCACAGCGATCATGTGGCCCGTACACCACCAAATGTGTTACGCAGACTATCGTAAACTAGCACTGAGGGATCTCATGTCGCAACAAAATACCTTATGCTGTTCGACTACTTTCTTAAGTAGGGTAGAGCGGCTGATATGTAAGCATGATCGCTACTGCGTCAGTGAATTGTTTAAGCCGTACATTTGCTTACTCTCCGCTCCGTTGTTTGATCTACGTCATTCCCAAGGCGCCAAAATAACAAGCAACCCTGCTGAGCGGAATGTCTTGTACTGCATCTTGAGGGCACAAGCTCATCAGATCCGACGGTATTATTGATACATTAGTCGGAGGTGAATTACTACTTAATAAATTCACTGCTTCTTGAATTGGCGGTGGATATTTCTCAATTCACGAATCTCAACTACTTCGAAGAATACCCATAATCAATGCCTTGGTTGGCGAGGCCATCTCACCAAATCAGAAGCCCAAAGTCACATTAACGAATCCATTCAACATGACTAATTGATGCATGCACATATAATCACTCAGTATGCTAATGGTTAAACTGTGGTATGTTTTTTCAAATACCGATCATACATTTTTTAGTACGATGCTCCTTTTCTTGCAAATGTGCCTCAATTAATGAGAATAAAGCATTTATTTATTTCTTTTCTACAAATGTTTTAAAAGACAACCCAAAGGTCATTTCAGAGAATGATTGTGAAAATAAGGTGACTAGCTAAAATGACCGAAGTAAATAACCTGCGAACAGTCATTAAATGAGAAAAGCAAATAGAAAAGGAAAATGCGCGGTGGACACAACTTCACTGCGAAAGTTTACACCAAAGAGTGATAGCTGATTAAATGAAGGAGAGAAGAGACAAACAGGGAGAAAGTGCTCGGATTGTTCAAGAAACTGGCATGGAAGGCCTAACAACCAAAGTAAGAACGCGCATCGCCTATTGCCGAACATGGTTCTAATTGCATGTTTACAGGGAGGTTGATTATTATGAGTCTTATGAGAAGTGTCTTATGTTCATATGTTATATATACACACCAAAATAATCAGATGTTCACACACATAATGAAAGTTGACAAAAGTGCTCTTCAATTTGAAGACTTTAGCTGAATTGTATGTTATGATCGTCATTTGATTTTGCAATGCTGTGGACTAATGTGAACAGCCGCAATATATGCAAGGAAGCTAAGACTAGAGTGGAAAATCGCGGCAAATAACCATACTGTTCCGTGACAAAGAAAGAAATTCTATCCGGCACATGATTTTGGATCCAATTGTAGTGTCCTGAGGAAACCTGTATTGGTGACAGGTTAGCTTCATGCGTAAAACGCTGCAGTAGGCCAAGGAGCGTTCAGTGCGTTCATCGTGGCTAAGAATCGAATTCTTGAAGACTACTAGGTTGTTACTTGCACTGTCTGATTCGCCGTACGGTGGTTGTCTGCCAGAAATGAATCCGGCGAAATATACACAAGATTCATAGAACTCCGAAAGATCTGCATCAAAGTCTACCTGGTCTGGCTTGCACACCTTTGTAAACGGACAAATGTACGACGCGTTATTCATTTCCCTTATCGATAATGACCAAGGGAGATCAAGGTACTAAGAGAGACTGTCGGAAATTGTTTCCGAAATATCTTTTTATTTGTGCTAACGCAAACCACTTTTAACTTCATGACTCCCTACGGCCCTCCTAAAAGCTTTTAGCATCCCAGGGATCCCCGAAAATGCCCTATGGCCCCTATGGTTGTCATATTGCTTCCGTTGAGAATATCTGGTATCGAAAATTCTGTCAACATTACGACAGCAAGCTTTACACGCATATTGTAAGTATGTAAATTAAGAGTGAGCGTGGGACCCATTGTCACATTTTCCGTACCATGACATACACTAAGCAAACCTTTGTCATACTTTTGATCAACAATCCCTGGTCCAAGTTGTTTGCTTATTATTACTTTTGCACCGCGTCTACCAGACCGCTGAAAACTTGTTCCTTCAATACAACTCTGTAGGGTAGATATATAATGCTCTATGAACTGAACCTGCTATGGCCATGCATGTTAAAGTTTTACTCTGTATGAAAGCTTTTAACTTGCTCGATCTTAGTCGATCGTGAGTGCTGATGTGTGTGACACTTAAGTGTTGAACTGGTAGTCTGACTCCCATCAGACGACACACGGAGACAATCCAGCTAGAAACGACCAATCATTCCATCAGTCTGGAGGTCGCAATACATGAGAGCCTGTGGTTTTCGATATATGCCGAAGCATTTTCTGCAAAACGTAAGTATAGAAATTACGTAGTTTGCTTATCATTCGATCCTCTAAGGATACCCATATTCACTGTGTCCAAAATGACTTCCTCATTTTTAATTATTCTATCCATTATATTTACCTAGCGGACAATTTTCGTCGAAGCCGCCTGGACTAAATTGGACTAGGTTGGTCTCATTACTGAGCTGTGGTTTTATAGGGTAGCAAGTTATCTCCATTCTAACGCACATCCTCGTCAAGTGATTAAATATACGACTTTCAAAATAAAGTAGCCAAGTTAATCCATGCTGCCTACCCGCTTGTTATTTAGTACCTAGCGTCGTAATGACACAATCCCGGCGCATTCCGAATCGCATATCTCATGTCAATCTACATGTACGTGTGGCGTTTGAGACCTCAAACTTACGACAAGACGTATGGTGAATCGGATAGCAAAACATTACCCAGCAGCGTTCTGGAAATAAAAAGCTATAAGCATAACAACTTTATTCTTAACCCTCCTTCCTTTACTGAAGCAAGTTGTGACAAAGAAAGCTTTCAAAGTTTTCTACAGCATGCTAAAACGCTACGCATAGGACATAAACAGCCCCCATTTAGAAGGGCCGTATTCGATGTCCTTCGGGTTAATCCATCCTCAGATAACTCTTTCGCAATGGTTCTTTTTTCGTCCATCTCCATCACGGGCGGAGACTTATTTGGTTTCGACACCCACCACGGATTGACGAGCCGTTGTTTATAGTGACTCTTTGTGTGTGTGTGTGTGTGATCGACTCCCAGAGCGGCCGCAAATAAAGTGTCCTCCTGCCTTATTAGCCCTTAAATCTTCGGATATATTTTCGCAGACACCTACGTACTATCAATCGATTTGGCTCCGAGAGCTCCTCCTAACACAGTTCATCGTTTGGATCTGTCATTCGCGGATCACCAGCAAACTGTGCGTTTGCAATTTCGAAGTCGACCGTACTTGAATTTTATCGCAGGATTTATTTTTCCTCTCGTCGCACAAGAACTCTGGTGGTCCTATTTTAAAGATCTTTTGAGAGTTACCCGAACATACTACTACCACTCCTCCTAGTCACTGTACAAAGCGATAGTTGTCAATTTGATCCGCCATTGGTGCAGCCACTGTCGTCATTAGAGAGTATTTTCCAAGTCATCCTGCTTTGCCTCAATCCTACGCTGCATCGCTGCCTATCCACCTACCGGCTGCATCAATAGCACCCACGTCGCCTAGCTACCATACGGAACGTGTGACTCATCTGGACGCGACACGTCTGACCCCTCTGACCACAAACCAGCGCCGATCGCCACGCAAGGAAAATCGAAGCAAAGTCATACACGGTGCGTCAGTATCTCTATCCTTTTGCTACCCCTGGTGTAGTGTACACAACCAGTTACTCCATTCCATCTTGTTAGTGGGGAATCTTTACACCATATCACCACCATCTGCTGTCATTCCTTATTCGCTGCCACATTACTGACCGTGACCACATATATCAGCAGAATTATTCCATTCTAAGCTACTGGTAAGTGATAGATCTACAACGTAGATTGTGAACTCTGCCTTTCTATCTAATCCCTTTTGGAATTGGTGCAAGTCACATTAAAGAAGTACACGCCTCAAGTGGATATGGTCCATTCGAAAGTTAATGGTGACCAATGTGTAAAAACCGTTAAATCTGGTCCAGTTTGCTGTAACTGTCAAAAAGCGTACCAATCGAAGTGTTTAGTGACAAGTGCACTCGAAATTAGACAATACAGCAACAAAACTAAGGCATTTTGGTTCTGCCAGGTGTGCAAATCCATCCCTGTTGAGTTTTGTAATATCCTTAATGAAAAAGTGTGAAAAGTTGTCGGAAAAAGTTGAGCAACTGGTGAACGCTAGCAACGTATCCGTGAAAGTAAACAATGCTACAATGAAACTGAACGGACAGCTACAAACTCCTCGTTTACGCCGAAGAAGAGGGCCAGGCGCCCCAACCTTACCATCGCGTCTCCGTCTCAAACGGCCCAGCCACATGACTGCACTAAGTGAAAACGTCGTTTACAACCCATTTGCTTCTAGATTCTCCAAGGGTGTAATAGTTAGTAAATCAGATGACATACTCGAAACACAAAACTCCAGCAAGCCCACAGTAAATGATAACTGGACATCCTACGCAGCCATTGCTTCTAGGAAAACGCTGTCAAAGACACCTGTGACTCCACTTACCGGAGAGGTCAAAACTGTGCCTCAAAATGAATAACTATCGCCAGTGCGGTTCACAAATCCACCGAAAACAAAAGAACCTAGGGCTTTTAAGCAGTTAAGCACAGAACGGAATCATGGTGCCTTAAGTCTTGTGTGCACTAACGTTCCTGAATGCAAATCCAACACAATAAGGGGCAAATTGATAGACGTTCGTAGTCAGTGGGATTTCATCTGTAGTGCCATCAGCAAGCGCGCTGAACCCACTACGTTGAGCTGCATCGCAGGACGCCCAAACTCCTTACAATATGGTGAGCATCGACTACTTCGAGTAACACTACATTCCGCGGAAGAAATGGAATCCATTCTGCTCGGCGCAAATCGACACCACAGAGCATCGAAGGAAGTATGTACCGTACCGAATATTCCGTGGAAAGAACGTTCAAACGATATGAACAATCATCGGGGAAATAGAAAACACGCGCCAAAAACCGTCATTATCCATGGCGCCCCTGAGTCTCAAGCTTCATCTCCTGAAGAAGTGTAGGCACATTACCTGGAGCAATAGCAATACATTCGTGAGGCGCTGTCTTTAGAATACGTCATTGTCATCTACCTGACCAGGATTCCCGTGTAACCAAATTACAAGGGGTGTAGTCCTAGGTTGCTGAAGTTGGTCTTACCTTCTGTGCTAAGTTAACAGACCGTTATAGATAAGTGGGTTTTCTTCCATAACATGCTACTAACAGAAATTGGAATAAAATTAGCAGGTTTACGACCGTAGTTTCCTGTTTACTCCATGGAAAGAACCAAGTCACCCGGAACAACCGTTTTTTAAGCAAACTGACAGAGTTTCGCCCGCGTCAGGCCTCGATGTCAAGGGAACTCTTTTTGATAATCGAGACCTGGTTGAATGTAGCGATCACTGATGCAGAAATCACACTACCTGGCATGTCTATTCTGCGCACCGAACGAACAAGTAGAGGTGGGGGAGTACTACTTTATGATCGCAGCGAACTACACATTGATCTCATCGATGACCCAGAGGTTCAGATTGTCGATGCGCTTTGGTGTCGTCTTCACCTAAGCGGTGGAGACGCATGTTGGTTGGGCGTGGTGTATCGCCCTCCGTCGGCTACTTTGGAAAAGGACAACCGCCTAGCCTCCACAATGAAGACCATTCTCTCGCAGTCGTACAGCCACATCCTCCTGGATGGTAACTTCAATATTCATACCATAGAAAGCCCAGCTTGTATCAACGAACACTTCAAAATGGAAGTACAGGAGATAATTAGTGGACTCCCACTCTACAATCACATCACATCTTCCACAAAATTTAGGACGGGAAACAAACCGGGTGCCTTGGATCTCGTATTCACCAATGAAGAGCTTATGATCGAAACGGTATTGATAGAGAGTCCTTTAAACCGTAGCGACCATTCAACCCTCAAGTTCAAGTAAATCTGTTATGCAGAGTATTCCTCAGAAAACACCGAGGAGTGTCAGCTCATAACGAATTACGGCGCCTACTCAAACTTATAAATGCTACAAACTGGGCACTTCTAGCAGAACGATCCCCAGATGTCGCATGGTCTGGATTTGCTCACTAGTTCAACACGTTAGTAACTAGTGCATCTAGGAAAAGACTTTCGAGAGCGAATACAGCAAAATCATTCCTACGTAACAGAAGACGCAAGTGCATCGTTACGAGGAATTTAATCTGGTGAAGATACAAGGAGTGATCGAGTGTCGAAAAATCGGAAGCATAAACTATCCAAAGTAATAATTGCGTAAACCTGGCACGCGACGACAAAATACAGCATTAACATAATCTAGCTGAGAAATCACTTTCTAACCCCAAGCTCCTGTACAGACACATAAACAAGCTCCGCAAAGTGCAGCGAAGAATTTCGGAATACAGACATTTTTTGGACTCGCACAAACCGCAACCGAGGCGCCCAACGCCCTACGTCAACAATTCGCCCCGAAATTCCAGAGCACGACCTCGCCGCATACACTGTTCCCGGTCGTTGTACTACCACCAGGACTTAGCCCCATTGTGTTTACGAGTGCTAATGCTATGAAAAGTTAATTGCCCTGCGAGAACGTACCTCTCCCGGCGTTGATAGTATTCGTCCAAAAGCGTTGAAATTGGTTGCAATAAACTTGGCGGACCCACTCTGCAATTACTTTCAACGATGCCTCGATGAGATGCGGGTGCCAACAATGTGGAAGCAGGGCATCGGCATTCCCATCCATAAGGGAGGAATTCGTACACATCCGGCCAACTATCGTTCGATAACGCTAATTCCGGTGCTCTTCAAAATCGCGGAAGCGATTGTTGCCGAAGCGCTGATGAACTTTTTGAAGGAACGCAATATCATAGCGCAAGAACAACATGGATTTCGCAAGAACCGATCTTTCACTTCAAACTTGCTACTTGCGAGATCCAGTTGGGCTGAGACCGTTGACAGCGGCGTAGGTGTTGACGCAGTATATCTGGGCTCCTCAGAGGCTATTGACCATCTGAACCACCGTATCCTCCTTCACAATCTGCAATGTTGTGGAATTGGTGACCCCACCCTCGGTTGTATAGGTAACTTCTTGCTTCGACGACGTCCGAATGTAACCGTTCGCAGCGTCATCTCTGACCAAATCGACGTTAAGTGCGGAGTGCCCCAGGGCTCAGTACTTGGTACACGACTATTCCTGATTTACAGGAACTATCTCGATACAGTAAGCACCTCCAACTCCTTACTCTTCGCTGATAAGCTCAAGATATGGTGGGCCATTAGAACAATCACCTAATGGTCGACTCAGAACCTGCGTCAGGTCAACGCTACAAAGTGCAAGTTGTTGAGCGTACGCCATGAAGCCACTTACGAATACAGACTGGGGGATCAAATATTGCAGCGCAATTCAACGGAATGCGATCTAGATGTGATAGTACAGTAAGATCTGGGCTGTTCCCGTCAGGCCGAGAAAGCCTCCAGAAAAGCTAACCAACACCTTGGCCTTTTGCGGAGGGCATTCGGACGCCTCGATCCTTCCATCTTTTCTTAGATGCTCAACGCCTACATTCGGCCTCATTCTGAGTACGCCATCCACTCCTGTCCGCTATGACAAAAGCAAGACATTAGCGCTCTTGAACTGCCACGACGAAAGGTGAACAATAATGTGATGGGCCTGTTTCATCTCCCTTACCGATTGAGGCTGAAGACCCTCGGGATCTACAGTGGACAAAATCGACGCCTGCGTGGCGACTTGATAATGACTTATATAATCTTGAGGAATCCAAACCATTCTTGTCGTCACCTATTGCAGCTGAATAGCAATAATACACTCAGATGACACCAGCTAAAGCTGGACACAAAATACAACCGGTTGGAATGCCGCCGGAATTACTTTTCACTTCGTGTGTGTCAACACTGGAACGCTCTTCCCACATAAGTTGCTTTTCCCCCACGCTAACGGTACGCACAAGACGTCTGGATGATTCGCTTATCCACTTACATTACGCTATACAACCAGAGATGTTACCGTCAACCAAACACGACCAAACGATGCTCATTCCCAGCTCTTGTGCTTCACTACTTACACACTGCTGCTGTGGAATATAGTTTCGGATGTTTTACAACTGCATTCATCAATTACCTCAGTCCAAGAAAGCAGCGCACGAGTAAGCGTTGTAGTTTCTTTTCTTCGTAAGACATACCTTCGCCATATTTCTTCCCATATTACTATACAGCAACAATTCAGTACATGTATTAAAATTTGTACTTGTAATATATCATTGTTCATTGTTTACGCTACCATCAGTTACGTTCGGATAGTCCAGTCTACAGGATAACCGATTCTTTTGACTATAAAATGTCTAGGCTACAAATCTTAGAAGATCGCAATACTTTACCAGTTTTGTATATGTGGCAAGCTGATGAGTTTAAACGAAATTACATTTCTTCGCTGAATTGATTGCCTGCACATCCATGGGTATATTCCTTGATCAACGTATCCGCCAAGTTAATGTGTGAATTAGTGTCGGTTTTCTGCGTTCCAATCATGAGAGTGAGAACGAAATCCTTCATAAGTGCTGTCGCTGTGGCATATTTTTTCAACCTTAATTGCTTGCTGGTGGTATCCAGATAACATTTACTTCGCTCCTACCTGTGTGCAGAAAAGATTCAGACACATGAGCACGTAATTTCCATTCAAACTCGAATAATAAAAGTATGTTTAATGATCACAATATGTTTTGTATACTTATCAGTCCATTAAAATGCATAATTTCACTCCAGTAATTCGAAACGAACACGTACAACGGTGAGTTATTAAGGTAAAAAGGCATTTGTGTTAGTCAATAGACTTTGCTTCAGTTTTTGCACGGCACCGTGTCGTCCACCGTAGTCACTACTGATATGTTAGTATTGGTTGAACGTAATTCGGAGAGGAATTCTACACATGCAATTATCTTGCACTTTTCATCGTAAAGTTTGTAGATCGGCTCAGCTCTCATCTGAAAACGACAAGAATGAGTCAATTTAGATTAAATGCACAACAAATGTACCACGTTTCGCTAAATCCGACACATGTGACACTGGTTATGGAGGTGAAGGCAGGTGACTTGAATGAAAGATAGTCTCACCGAAATATTTGGCGTACGTAAGATATGTTCATAAGTATAAACGCGACCAGCTTCCATTGGGCATTCGGGTTTGATATATTCGCATATATCTGGTATCGCTGCGACTCCAGTGTGACACATCATTGGCTTTGAATTCTTCTCGCAAAGTTTGGCCCTACCTGAATGGACCGTTATTGCTGGATAAAAGAAAATTAGTCTGTGCAAGACAGCAATTCCATGAAACGAATAATTGAAAGGTTGAAAGACATGGGTGCATGTTTAGCAGAACAACGGAAAACAGTATGTGGTGATACACCGCACTTCCATGCATGCATCACGTGTTACATTTACCCTGGGTCCCATTTACGATAATAGAAAACAGCCTCAAAGCAAAGTCAAAGTTAAGTTTGTACAATTTGCCATATAAGTGCACTGGGTGTTCAATGCCTCCGTTACATAATGCATGTAGTATCAATTAGTGTTCGTATTCTTACTTGGCTTGAAACCAATCGATATTGTGAAGAGGTCACCACCGTCAAAATCACACTCAGCTTCTCCGCATCCCGATATGGCGAAATTGATTAGAGTTTTATCCGGAGCTGATAAGTAGAGAGAATTTACACAGCTATGGAAACTAACCATACATAAGTGTTAACTTCAAAGCGGTTACATTAAACCTTTCGCACATAGAGATCCCCGTATGTGGCAGCTGTCATTGGCTCGTTCCACAGCTACATAGTCGTTTTTCATGACCACGACTGCATGTAGTTCACTGCAAAGACATTAACTGTCTTATGTCACATTTGCCGGTGCAGTTAACTTTTTCGTTATTTCTATTGTGTTTACAAG